>JARKIB010000042.1:0-639469 GCA_029378385.1 Mycena metata | reverse complement strand
TGCCCAAGGACGAGGGTCCTAGGGCCATTGGTTACACAATTGCTACCAAGGAAGACGGATTGGAAACGATAGCCAGTCTCCTAGGAAAGAACGCACAGTACCTAGGGATGGATTATACCTGACTATTTTAGCAGGACTAGCCTAACGGCCCCCGGGAAAGCCAAATAGACGATTGGCAACGATGGGGAGATGTCACCTTGCTAAGAAGTTCAGACCGCGAACGAACGGACGTTATCGGAGGATGACAAGACATGAATGAGTGTGCTAGGCGACGCGGAACAGCCTCGGAAGAATGACGCATGATCGGCTGCAGTCGGCAGCCAGTCATTGCAAATACCAGACCCACCTAGGCCAAGGAAAGCATCAGCAACGCTGACTGTTTCATCTGGCCGCAATTACGAATCACCTCGGCAGCGTTTTCTTGCTTGCCGAACGACCAAACACCACCACTCCATTACTCATTTCATCTTATCTCATCTCAAAGGACTCAGTAGTATAAAAAGAACCAGAAAAAGCCGCTATAGCTCAGTTCATCCCCGCTCATCGTAGAACG
The DNA here is from genome assembly GCA_029378385.1 of Mycena metata. NCBI lineage: Eukaryota > Fungi > Basidiomycota > Agaricomycetes > Agaricales > Mycenaceae > Mycena > Mycena metata. Next base: position 638,916 of record JARKIB010000042.1, on the reverse strand, counting down.
GTGTGGGTGTCCTCGGGCGATCTGCGGAGAGAATAACATAGTTTTCCTCTGTATCTGTATTGTCTGTAGAATCGAACCTTGGTTTTTGATTGACTATTTTCGGAGTGACATTTCAAGTTGAATATCTCTGAGAACCAGTGCAAGTATAAACAACTAAGTTTCGCGTTGGAACAAGAGGCGGTTCGTTGCTCCACGTATAAAATCTACGAGGGCCACACGCGCTAGGAAGGAAGACTTATCCGTTGCATTGGCTGCGCGGTTACTTCGCATTGGCAACGCAGAGGCTGCGCTAGTTTTGACCTAAACACCAAGTTAGGCGCTAGCTAGGTAGAACGCTTTGGTTGAGCGCAGTGGAAGATTGAACCGGTAGATCGCAGTGAACAGAGCTAGTTGTCCCTAGGCCCCAAAAAGCCAAAGCGTACGGAAACGTTCTTGCGTTAGTACAGGAAACGCAAGTCCAGCAAGGCGGTTATCTGGCCTAGTCTTGTTGAGAGGCAGTACTTGTGGAAGCAGCATAGCCCTATTGGGATTTTCAGACGGAAACTTTACAAACTTTGCCTAGGAGCTACTTCGGTAACCCTAGTACCCTACCCCCCCCCCCCAAACCCGTTCACAAATCACCAGTCGGTGTGCAGCGTTTTGAGTCAAGGATTGTGGTAGTACCAAAGAACAGACCAGAGAGTAGGACCAGTGTCAGTAGCAGAACAGAAATCGATACCTTTTCGTTGGCCCCTAGGAATCCAAAACCAGTAGTCGCATACTACGGCTCGGACCCGAACTCAACCAAGGAGTGCGCCAGTTCTTGGGAGTATAAAGTGAAGTTGTGTTAGTTGTGTGTGTTAGTGGTTTGTTGCATTTAGTGCGCATTCCCTAGGCATATCCTAGCGAGTTTCATAGACAGGCGCAGCTGCCCGTTTCACCGTTCAGCTTTCTCTCGCTGCGAACATCGTCTCGACGAACGAAGGCATGACCCTTGACAGTCCTGCCTTTAGGCCACTCCGGTCTTTTAGCTGGCGCACTCGTTCTCGGGGTGGTCGGACGGAATCTGGCACGGAACCCTGTGTACGCTTCCTTCCCGGCGTCTTCGCCATCCGACTCTTCGTATTTATTCTGACTTTCACGAAGGTCGGGCGAAGTATCCACGCCATGCGCAAATGCGCGCTGGGGATTCGTGCGACAAGAGTAGTAGTTGCCGAGGGTGTTGAGCTTGACCTGCTGTCTCCCAGCTTCCCATAAGCGTTGGATTGTGACGGCGTGCGGCGGCGAACAGCGCAAAAAGGCTCGGGTAGCGTTCGGAATTAAGGGTACCCTTCCAGACGCTGGGCGCAGTTCGGAGGATCTTGTGGACGACGGCGGCTCCATCATCTTCAGTAGGGAACAGGAAGATGTGGAAACGGGTGCGGCGTTGGAGGAAATCGACGGGCTGCTCGTTGTCGTGACCGCGCTGCCGGAACCTCATCTCCTCAAACTCACTCATCCGTTCTTGGAGCCACAACTCGTTGAGGAAGTGGCCCTGAATGGCGAGGAGGAGAAGGTTCCAGTTTTGGCTGATGTAGTTGCGGTCAGCCGGCGGCAACGTGGTCCACCACATGTCGGCTCGGTCGGTGAACTTCATAGGAGCTATAGCCCCCAGGTCGATCTCCATCTGAGGCGAGAGTCGAACGAGCTCGGACATCTTGCAGAGGTAGTCGATAGCCGTCTTGCCGTGCCCGTCCCACCCGGGAACTAATTGCAGGTTAAGTTTACGATTGAGCTGCCAATCAAAGTTCCCGAAAGGGTTGCTGTTCTGATCGAAGGGAGGCGCTCCGCCTCCCGGCGGGCCTCCACCAGCTGGCCTCCGCCGCCTCCGTTTCCGCCGAAGGGAGGACCGCCTCCCAGCGGAACTCCACATCCACCGGCTGGTTGCCCTCCGCCGCCACCGACACCGTTTCCACCGAAGGGAGGCGCACCGCCTGCAGGCGGGCCTGCACCTCCTCCACTGCCGCCTCCACCTCCTCCGCCGCTTCCACCGCCGTTATTTCCTAGCGGGTTATTGGCGGGTACAGTGGGAACATTGACGCCTACCCCATCGCCCGGTTGTCCGTTTCCAGAATTGCCAGACTTGTTACAGCTATTTGCAGATCTAATGGCACCAGCCAAATTTCCGCAAACAAGAGCAAATTTGATCCCTTCCTTCTTGTCGCGTCCATTGTGAGCGCATTTCTTGGTGGATTCTCTTGAAACTAGGTGCGTTAGAAAGCGTTTCAACGGCGCTATCAATCTGACGGGCTCTCACACTCCATCTACGTGTTTCAATTTTCGACCTTATTCGGCTGCCGCGCGATTCAGCCCCGCTCTCAAAATCCTCTTCTTGAGCTCAATTTTGGTCCATTCTGCCTGCAAATAGGTGCGTCCGAACCGCACTCTCCTCCTCTATCATATCCTGCTCACAGTGTATCCCAGAATCGCCGATACTATCCGTTAAGATCTTGAAGCCTATCCCCGCCTATTCCGTTCCTTCTCACTTAGTTCTCGGCCGATTTTCCTATTTCAAGGTGCGTTGCAAAGCATTTGAAAGCCGTGTGCCCCGTCTCATGCAATCCGGGTCCAATTCAGTACCATGTCAGCTCCTCGCCGGTCTAATCGTTCCGCCGCCCGGAAAATCACCAAATCAATTGCAAAAATTGCGGCCCAAGACCTCGACAGCTCTGACGACGAGGACCTTGATATTACCATGGTGAATTCGGATTACGACAACGATGAAAGAGATGAGGACCCCGAGAACGGTGAGTTTGATAATGCTTCCGCACGGTATACACCGATTGCCTATTCTCTGAATACTAAGATAATTCAGAAGATGAGAAGGAGGACTCTGATGACGCGCGTGAGGAGGAGGACGAGGAGGACGAGGAGGACGACAATGAGCCTGTAGTCGTGCCGGCGAAACGAAAGCGTGGCAAGGGGAAGAAGACGATCGGTATTTATTCTATCCTTGCAGTGTGTGGGCCTACTAATCACCCCATATACTTCAGAAAAAACTCCTCTTGTCCGCGATATCTTGGTAACTATTGCGGTGTATACGGCCGAACAAATGAAGAAATCCAGGACCTCCCGTGGATCTCCGAAGAGCGATCTTTATACGCTCACCAGTGACGAACCATGGGATACTCTGAAGGCTCAAATTGGAGTTCGAATCTGTGGGATCCTAAATCCCGCAATCCTTGACTTGGACAACTACGACTTGACTTTCACCGTACCGCGTCATATTTCCGATCCTATCAAATTGAGCGACGAAACGCACTATAAACATCTCCTCAAGACCGCTCTCACTATCAAGACAGGCCCTTCGGCACGAGTTATTGTTGAACCTAAACCCGTGAGACCTTGTTTTCCATTCATCGTAGTTGAGGCTCACTCATTTCAGGCGGCTAATGAGAAGGAAAATGATGATGCCGGCCAGAATGGTTCCAAAGCGAAGAATGGCGGCGAAAAGACGAAAGTATACCATCTTCTCGTCCTTCAGATCGTTGTTCTGATTATCCCAGGTACGAAAGGAGCGCGATATTCTGCCCGGGAATGTAGCACTGAACGAGAAGATTGGCTTGTTACGAGATAAGTGGCGCTGTCCGACGCCGGGCGCTCCATGTGGCAGCGAACATTGTTTTGTTCATCCAACCGACCCCGAGCACTTTCCACTCTCCCATGCTCACATGGAAAGTTGGGGAGCGGCGTGGGTAGGTGCAATCTTTGCCCGAAACGTCTGCAATACTGATGCCGCGCTAATAGCTCAAGGGAACACAATTTGCGGATCTCAACAAACCGCCGAACAACGAATTGTTTGACAAGATCAACCCGGCTAGCCTTGCCGCCCGATCCCCCCTTCTCCAACGCCGGCTGGAGTTGAACCAGAAAGCCCCAGTCAACGCCACACCGACCATCAACATTAACTTTCCGCCGGAAATTGCTGGTTTGCTTGGCCGTGCTCCCGCTGTTGCTGCTCTTCCCGCCCCCGCCCCCGCCCCTGCTCAACGTCCTCGAATTGCGGACCCGAATGCACCTCTCATGCTCATCCCGATCAACTTCGTCGCAGGCCCGAGCCTCACAATTGACAATTTTTGTAAAGACTACAATCTCGACGAGGAAATCTGCGCCAGGTTCAAACAAAATAGATTCAAGACCACCGATGCCTTTGCATTCATCGGGATGGCACAGCTTACCACGATGGAGTTCATGGTCGGGGAAATAGCAGAACTACAAGTTGCAATTGGGAAGTGGTCTGTAGTAGCGTAGAACGGCGGTAGGTGTACAAGAAGAATAGTTCTAGAAATAACCAGCATGAATGTAATACCCAATGGCGTCCAACTCTGAAACCACGTTCATCGCCTCCATCAGGTCGTAGATACGAGTTTCGGGTTCTGCATCAGGTCCGTAGGTAAATAAGTCATTATTGCGGCGTATCCATGCCTTGATCTGGGCGAAGGCCTCCTCGATTGGGTTGAGGTCGGGCGAGTATGGAGGTAAGTGAACTATACGCACACCTGAGATAATGATGATAAGATTTGTGTCGCGCGGCGTAACAATCGGACATACCGAACCGATCACAGAGCTCGAGAATCTCCGCACCGTGGTGAATGCGGGCGTTGTCCATTACCAACACACTCAGAGGGCCCGGATACGGTGAACACAATGGAAGCTGTTGAAAATATATTGAGGGCAAAAAAGATGTCTACGGCGAAGAAACTTACAACTTGCTCCTCTAAAAACTCAAGGTATTGATCACGATGCATGGATCCTTCAACGACCTTGCAAGCGAGCATCCCTTGCGGCGTAAGGAGGCCGGTAGCCGTCAAGCGAGGACCGCGAACAAATTTCTGCTGTTTTGTCGCCCGCTTCCCTTTCCGTGCTCTTCCGCGACGCCGAGCCGAAGTTTTATCATTCTTGGAAGTTTCGTCAAGGAAGCCAAGGTAGTCTGCTGGGTATTGTGCAACCTCGCGGATATAGTCTAGACGAATCGGCTCGCTCCGTTCTTCGGCAATTACTTTTAGGGTCTTGGTCGAAAGGCCTGCACGTTCAAGCTCGCGATGGATAGTGGTGAAGTGGATCGAAATAAAGCGGTTGTGTTGAAGAAGATCCTGGAGTTCGTCGAGAAAATAGTCTGGTTGGTGCTGAACCAACCGCAAAAGATAGTCAACGTCATCGAAATGGAGTAGGCGGGTGCGTCCGGTCCGCCTGCGAGATCGTACAACGTCGCCGGTGGTGCGCCAGAGCTTGAGAACACGGAAGAAGGTCCTGCGAGAAAATCCGACGCAGTCCAGGATTTCGGTGAGGGAGAGACGGCCGTGTTCATAAAGGTTCAAGGCCGCTATTTTCACGTCACGACTGATGCTACGATTCACCATTGTGCAAGTATAGGGCTGCAGCAAGGCATCGGCCGCTGAATACGCCGTGAAAATGCATTGTAACACACCTTGAAATAGGGAAATTGGCCTAGAACTGAGCGAGGAAAAGTAGAATAGGCGGGGGATAGGTCTCAAGATCTTGAGGAACAAGTGGATGGCGGTATTGGTGATTCTGGAATAAAGGGTGAGGATGGTATGATAGAGGAGGAGAGTGCGGTTCGGACGCACCTATTTGCAGGCAGAATGGACCAAAATTGAGCTCAAGAAGAGGATTTTGAGAGCGGGGCTGAATCGCGCGGCAGCCGAATAAGGTCGAAAATTGAAACACGTAGATGGAGTGTGAGAGCCCGTCAGATCGATAGCGCCGTCAAAACGCTTTCTAACGCACCTAGTTTCGAGAGAATCCGACAAGAAATGCGCTCACAATGGACGCGACAAGAAGGAAGGGATTAAATTTGCTCTTGTTTGCGAAAATTTGGCTAGTGCCATTAGATCTGCAAATAGCTGTAAACTGGTAGGACGTCCAACCGGTGACGGGAGGAGCGGTAGCAGGGGTAGTCAATCTGTAGACGTTGACTGGAGCGGCGCTCGCGCGATTGGCGAGGGTGGCCGCGGTCGAATAGCCGTTCGCTATCTTCTGGGTGTTTTCCGCGTTCTGTACTTCGCGGACAGAGGAGCCTTGAGGGTAACGCGGGGTGGAGGTCTGAGGAACCACGTTGGCGACGTCGGTCCTGGACCCCGGGATCGCCCATGTAGTTGGAATCTTGCCCACACCCGGCAGAACACTAACTGAACCCGTGTACACGGCCGATAGAGAGGGAGGTATTTCCGCCCATCTCAAGGTCAGTTTCGTAATGGTCGACACGTTGGCGATCTCCTCAATCTCGGGGGAGGGAGGAGGTCGCAAGGTTTCCAAGTCTGCGGGATCGTGCACGTAATTGAAGCCAGATTCTACCGTGGAATTCGCAACGAAGGGCTTCGGGTTGCCGCTTCGAGTCTTGTCCGTCTTGTAGTAATTCGTACGGACATCCTTCGCTTCCACCCGGTGTTCTTGAATGAAGGCGTCCCTGATCGCCTGATCTTCCACCAGCGCGCCGTAGTTGGGTCGGCTCAACAATTTGGCCAACTCGTACTCGGGGTAGTCTCGTCCATAGTCGGATCGAACGGAGCTGCGCGTGGAGTCCACGGAGCTCAATGTATTGAGTCCTTGCCCAGTATTGACCCTGCGGATAGAGTCGAGGTAAATATGGACGTGGCGCATCGCGCGCTCCAACCTCATCTGCAGTGTCGCGCAGGTCATGAGGATGGTCGATCTACTCAAATTTTCCTTGAGCAATCGAAGGAGTTTCCACTCATGATCGAGCGGGAACCTCGCGCTGCCGGATTTGTTCATAAACTCGTAAAGACCTTCGAGAACTTGATGAACGGCGAGGCAGACGTGCGCGAACTGTTCCAGATTGACGTGATTGAGACAGTAGTGGACAGTCACACCCTTGGTTTTCTCGCCGAAGACCATGAGGTCGTACTTGGTGAACTTGATCTGGACTAGGGCCTTGACGGCTTGATCCAATGTATCCCAGAACCACTTTCTGTGCGCAGTTTGGAGGTGAAGTAGCATGTCTCGGAGAACGGCAGTCTCCTCGACGATTTTGCCCGGCATGACGTGGTCGTTGGCTCCGAACGAGGTGAGGGGGTTGTGATCGGTGAGAGGGTCGTATCGCGAGTGGTACCTCATGATGGAGGCAGGCAGATCTTTGTTGTAGATTTCAATGCTTCAGCCGAATGAAATGAAAATTCGTCCAGGCTCGCGGTTGTAGAGTAACGCCTGAGAAATACTGTCGCTGCCTAGCATTCCTGCGACGGGCTTGTTCGCAACCGACTGTCCGTCGGTGGGAGTATTCGAGCCTTCCTCGACCGCAGATGGTCCGGGGTTCGCCAGAGAGGTAAGGGAAGGCGTCGCCGAAGCGAGCTCAACTCTCTCCTTATTGGCCGCTTCCTGCTCACGAGCGGCGTTGCGACGATTGAAATCTTGGAGGAACTGGAAACGTATCGCCAGTTCTTCAGCGCTGACGACTCTACTGGAGTCAGGGGAGTTGACGGTGCCAAAATTAATGAGGCCCTCGTCAAACCCCGACTCAACGGAATCAGAGACAGCCTGAAGGGCGGGAAGGGCGTCCCCCCCGCTGGTAGCATTGCTCAGAGTTGCTGAAGTAGCGCGATGGATCTTCACGCGAAAGGGGCTGGGGGCGGGGACGATCATAGCATCTTGAGCAGTCGAAGGCGCGGGGTCGCGAGATGCACCTGCGAAAGGGATCTCAGTGCCCCCGGCACTCGTACCAGTGGCGGTCGCCTCTAGGACCTTCTCAGCGCCTCTCGTGCGCCCCAGAGCATCGTGAGTGTGATCTGGAGCCGTGGTGCTTACATTCTTGGAGGAGGAAAGGGTTTTCTTGAGGGGAGCGGGTTTAACAATTTGTTTCCGTTTCCCTTTGGTGGCGTTGGTCGAGCTCATGGTGGTAGTGAAGAAGGAGGGATAAAGGGGAATTCGAGGATTAAATAGGGAGGGGAATAGGAGGGCGCCAAACATCGCCAGACAGATTCGGCGAAGTCCGGCGCGGTCGTTTCGATCGTGAGCCCGCGCGGTCGCAGTGATGGTCGCTGGGCGAGCAATTGGTGCTGGATAAGTTTTTGACACGTAGAGCGTCGACTTTTCTCGCACAATCGACCCAGTGGGCGGGACCATTTTAACGATCTAGCTTCTTTCGACTGGTACTCGACGCTTAAGCGGAGTAAATCGAGGATTTCGATACGTAGACCTGTTTGTCCGTCGTTGAGGTCTCCAAGTTTTTAATGGAAATTCAAATCTTCTCGTGGGGCGTTTCAAATCATTTCAAGGTCGTTTCAGACAGAAGAGGCTCTTTCTCGTCGTCCTTGAAGACCAGGATGGAGGCGCATTACGCCTCAACATTCCTAAGCCCGACGATTAGTCTTGAAGTCGTCAGCGGCGGGGTCTCGATCGAGAGTTTTTCGGCTTGTCGAACTAGTTTGGTGGAGTTCCCAGTTTGTCCACCATTGTAACGCGGCTGCGTAATTCTAGGTACTCCTCGCTAGTCGACGGCCGAATGGTAGCCATGAGGACGTCGGCGTCCAGCAAGGCTTAGAGGCGAGTTCACACGCGGGGTGGAACTCTAGCCTGTAATCCTGGCGTAGAGGACCTGTCACCCAGGTCCGGACTCAATAACCCTGAGGGGGGGAGCAGTTATGGGTGCTCAGCCGAGGTTCTTGCTGTTGCGAGTCCGGTGCACGTACGACTTGACTTCACGTCGTAGTATGCATGTAAGATTGATTAATTCACGTGATCGGCTTCTACTAAATACAACGGTAAATACGTAGACACGCTAATTGAATATACAGAATTATAAGTCCGCGTCACAGCCTCTATATACAAGTCACCAGATAGGTGGGCGAGTTTCCGGGCCTCTTGGGCATATAGGTTGGCTGGGGAATAATTTCCTTGAATACACTCGGTTTCTGCGCTGCTGATTAGTACCTTGATTGCACTGTCATTGAGCCCAGAGGAGTTTGCCACAGTGAGTGCCTTTGCCAGAAATTGCTTGCTCAAGGCGAAATTGTTGCGATGATAGCAGTAATAACACCCCAGCGCTCGGTAAAATTGACCTGTGCATTATCATGAGGCACGTCGCCAGATAAAAACCAATATCCGCACACTTGTACTCCAGGTCGGTCAAGTTTGGTAACAATTTCAACCCTGGTTTAACCAGGAGCTTTGGTAACAATTTCAACCCTCGTTTAACCAGGAGCTCAGGCTCGGATGCTGGGTAATACATGTATGACTGGAACACTTGTGTGATGTATGCGATTTCTAGGCGGTCGTCGCAAGCTTGAGGGAGGAGCAATTCAACCTGGGGTAACAGATCGGTATAACCATATCCGTGAATATGTCTGAAGAGGCCATATTTAAAGACATAATGGACGGCCTGGGCAAGGTCTGGGCTGCCTGCGTGTAGCTCTCGCTGGAAAGTCTGATGAATGTTTGCAAGATTCGACGCAAGACGACTAGATTGGCCTGCGGGGTTAGCGGTTCCCCAGTATTTGCTGTGAAGGCTCAGAAGCTGGCCAAAATATTCCCGAGGAGATCGCAGTAGAGATAGAGAGGGAGGGCTTGATTTTTGAACATGCTCGCGGATTGGCCCCAGAACCTTGATCCGTCTGGCTTCATCGATGTATGCTAGACAAGTGCTCAGCAGAGTCGATATAGATGTCCGAATATTTTGGATAGGTAGATTCGTCTGCAGGAGTTCGACGTCCGAGAGACCATCAGGCAGAATCGAGAGGAGAGCGAGCAAGTCCTTGGTCCCAGGCTCCGAGGTGAGACGAGGACTCGAAAGCGAAATTTGAATAGATGCCTCCAGATTGGTCCTCTTGTCATGACCCGCGGAAAGGAGAGAAATTTTCTCATTCTCCCATCGTGCCAGAACAGCTGAACTGCCTTCATAATCAACAAGATGCGCGACTAAGTTCACCGCCAGTGGCATGCAATCCGTCAAGCGGAGCAATTTCTCAACCTCATTACTGGGATGAAAACTGTCTGCGATGTCGATAAATGTTTGTCGCGCGGCACTCATTGGCAACGGCTTCAGCAAGGGCAAAAATGGGTGAGTCCAATGGCCCTTGGCCGGCCGTTCTGCCCCGCGCATCGTGATCTAAGAACTCGATCAAGTACACTGTGGGGGAGTGTCCAAGGGGAACCTACCATAAGTGCAAGCCCTGGCACGTCAACCACGTGGCTCATGAACTCTTCAACTTCGGTTCGTAAACTTTTCGGTTCCCACGACGTTTCCAGATTATCTAGAACCAAAAGGCAGGGCGGGCCTTGGAGGAGATGTTTTACAACGGTCTGCGTGTCCAGGTCTTTTGTCGGGCACAATCCTATGTGGGAGGCCACCAGCTGCAGCAGTTCCGGCCGAGTGCTGGCCGAGTCCGTGGCCACGAAGAACCGGCGCTCATACCTCGCAGACACCTCTGGATCATGCAGAACAGCTTTTGCCAGGCTGGTCTTTCCCATGCCACCGCCTCCGAGGATTGCGATTCTGGGTGAACCCTGACGGAACAGTTCTACGACGGCCTTTAGTTCGGCTGCACGGCCGTGGAATATTTTGGGTTCCGCGGGTAAGATTGACAACGAATTGGAGCTAACGGGATGAGCACGATTGGTAGAAGAAAGAAGCGTTGCAGATCATACCTCGTTCCAGAAATCTTCGTCCACTAATGATCGGTTTGAGTATTTGTATCGAACAGCGAGAGCAGCATACCATTGACGAACCGTCGGAGACTGAGCTGTCCGTCAGGGCGGAGACAAGTTCCAGAACTTCGTCATGCATCCTGTCCATCTCCAATTTTCTTTGCTCTCCGCTGTTGATAAGTTGTATGCCCACGAAGAGCTGATCGGATCGTGTTCAACTTTCCCGAAGCGAACATGAACACTGAGTGACCCACCCCAAATGCATCCCTCGCTCGGTCAAGTCCCACCCAACATTCTTTCAGCATTGTGTTCATCTCGTTTGGTTTGAGGAAATGCTTCAGCTTCTTCCTCAGTGTATCTTGCTGCGCTTCGACGAATGAGTGTATCATGTGAAGCGTTCTGTTCACGGCCGGAGTTAGCAGACCGGAATTCAGATTCAGCGGAAAGTGCTACTTTGTGAAATCTCCGACGGCTTCCAAGCTCCGAGGCGCTAGACATCCGGCGGGCTCTGCGTTAATATGCAGCGCGACAACCACATGAAGAAGATCCAGAATATCCTCCAGAAGGCGTATAGATTCTTCTTTATTTCACTTTGTATCCTGCCCCGTATCGATCAGCGCACGTTGAACAAAGGTCGTCATCGCCTTACCTGCACGCCGGCTATCAAGGAGAGTGTCGTCGCTGAGATTACTGGGAGAAACGGGGTCTCACAGGCCTCGTAAAGGTTGTCCAGCAGCGAGACCACATCGGCTAAGCTGGCAGTGATGTTGCTGACGCGTGTGGTTGGAACTGGGGCCATGTCTTCGTTGACGGTGTTTTCCTGCGACCTGGGGCGACGAATCGGTCACTGTTTTCATATAAACTCGCTCGCACTTCGGTTAACTGCGCGTTAAATGAACGCCGAATGAGCGGATATAGCCTCAATGCCCAACTCGAATACGGGGGGTCCTAGCAGTTATCAAACCTGCATTTATAGATCATCGCCGGAGGCTCACCGGTATATCCAAGCCTCGTATAGAATGTTGAACTTGATACTGTCATCCATAACCGGTTCAAACTTCATCTGGGACATCTGTTGGATCCCGAATCGGATTAGGACAAATTGCCAGTTTCCTCTCATGTCTGGTGGATCCGGAGCGGAAGGCTTCAAATTCACCCACCTCTAGTGTTCTGGGGTTACCCTGACTTTTGCCGGGTCCGCGCGAGGAAAGCCGACCAAAATTAAAACCTGGCCCAAGGGGGGTCAAGGATAAGAGATTACCATGTGGGGTAGAGGGGGGGAGGGGTCGAGGGTCCGGCGAAAAAAAAAATTGTATGCACATTTCCTTGCCCTCCGGAAGGTCCGCTGGGGAGTTTAGGATCCATGCAGGACCTCAAACATAGCTTAAGAGTATAACTGCGCTATTACAGGCCTCCAATTAGCAAGGTTGGGTAAGGTTGGGTCACCGCAGTCCGTTTTCAACCAAGTTTCAACCGACCCGTGTAAATGTTAAGTGCCAGGACATCGATGGTTCAACAACAAGACTTCTTCACACATGTAGTGCTCTTATTTTGTTATAAAATCACTGCTACAGCCACTTTCTATTGTCAAAATACTGGAGCTTGATATTCCGCCGCCTCGGATATCCTTCTCTAAAAGGGAATTTGATGGCATCACCATTACGTAGGGGGGGGGGGAGGGGTCCTAAAAAAATAAAATTGTAGGTGATATCAATTTTTTCTTATCTTTAATCCCCCTTGACCTGGCCTGACTGGCCGAATTGGGTCGGATAACTGTACTGTATCTGCGCCTTGAACACAGGATTGTTCCTGTCGCTCGGCCACTAGATGCTCGTGTGGAAAATATCGCACCTGCGTTTGACCTGCCTGGAAGAAGGAAAGAAGAGAGAAGCGGAGATCAAATTCGTGCCGAATTGATTCGGTTGGATTTTCCCGGACTCCGATCGGGCCGCGTGTCGAACCCATGGATCTTTGTCGATTCTTTCGCGGTGTTGCTCGGGTGGGCAACTCCTTAGTGTTGTAAGAGTCCACAGTGCTGAAAATCCTTGCTGTTCAACAAATATTGTGCCTTTGGCCTTGAGCACCTCGTGAGCACCTGCCGTAGAAATGTTTACCGTTCCAGATAATTAGCGGAATTAAAAAGGCCTCGTAGATGCAACGGCTTGTAGTTACCACTGTTTCATTGGTTCCGAGTCGAAATTACCCATGGCGTAGGCGATTTTCCGATATCAAGAGCCCAGTTGTGATTTCCCGCATCCGAATCAAATCCTCTATGGATCCCCCGGTATGCGGAATTGACATAAAGCTGGTTCTAGCGGGCCTGCTAACTCAGAACGGGTACCGGCGCTCATTGTCACCCAGCGGAGGGCCGGGAAAGGTTGATGGCACTGCGGTTGCGTCTATTTAAATTATGGTCCTTGAAAGCTGGAAGGCGCTGACAGAAATCATGAACCGAGCGCGCAACCTGCGCTGTGAACGGCGTATTCAGCAATGAGACAGTTGAAGTTCAGTTGAAAGAACTCAAGTTGAAATTTCAATAATGTGATTGGGCCGGGCCGCGGCGGCCTCCGCCCCGGCGGTGTGACGGAAGCAAGACGGAAGACCGTTATCTTCCACGCAACGACCATGTCGTTTCTGCTGAAGTGGACCAGCCCGACGCGGCACCGAGGTCTCAGTCCTCCCGGTACCAATGGTGAACGCCCTGCAAAGCGCGCTCTACCCTCTGGACCAGAACGGGGTCTTGCCATCCTCCCAAACGAACTCATTCCAACGATTCTCACTCGAGTCGACAGCCGTTCTCTGTTTCGTGTCGCGCAAGTGTCTAGGCGCTTCAACGAGCTCTCTACTCGCAGCTGGCTTCAGCGACATGGCATGAAACCCTCCCAGCTCTCATCGGGCCAGGCGGTCATCCACTCCGATTTCCCGGAGGAGGCGTTTGCAGCTCTGCGCTGCGCGCTTTTCCTTCGCAAAAATCCGCTCTCAAGCCTCAGCTGTGTCATGACACCATCCGTAGTCACTGCGAACGCCATTTTGAAGCTGGCCTCCCTCATTTCGTGGTTCAACCCCCGTCTCGCGACGACGGAGCTAGATTTCGGGGCCGACATGATAACCCAGTCGATCACAACCAAACCCCTCGCTCGTACGCTCGCAAACCTGTTTTGTGTTCTTTCCTCGGACTCTCCCACGACGGTTTTCGTCCTCAAGGACGGCCTGTTTACCTGCCGGCCCGACGCATTGCGTCGTTGGAGTCCCGCCACGGGCCATTACGAGGGAGGCTGGTCCGAGTCGAACTACTCGAATGTGCACATGCACGACGGATCCCGCCAGAAAGTCCCCACCATCCGCTCCCTCCAACGCCTCAGCATAAAATATCCCCTCCACTCCGCCGCCCCGTCGCCATTCAATAAATGGAAGCTCGTGGTCGTGGATGTCGCATCGCTCACTGACCTCCAGCTCTCAGTCAAACTGCTGCCGCACGAGTGGGCCGCGATCCTGGACGCGCTTACCCTCCCTGCGCTCGTGTGCGTGGGCCTCTGGGCGGAGGCGATCGGCACGGCAACGAGCACGCGCTTCTTCAACCGCCACCCACAAATCCGGACCATAAAGTACATGTCCCCTGCCGCGGACGCGCTGCCCCCCGGCTGCGCGCCTCTCCGTCTCCCCGCACTCGAAACGCTCAACACCCTCGTCCCCTACCTCGTGCACATCCTCGCCGTGCCCGACGACGCCGCCTCGTGTGCCGAAGACGACGCCTCGGCCGCCGATGCCCTCATCGCGCCCCACCGTTTCTCCCGCCTCGTGCAAATTGAGCTCCGGCCCCACGCGCGCCTGCACGAGGCGCTCCTCCTTGCCAGCGCGCACGCGCCCCTTCGCGCGCTCACCCTCTGGTCCCTCTCCCCCACGTATCTCACCCCCACGTGGCCCGTCTTCCCCTCCGTGCGCCTTCTCACGCTCAACGAGAGCCCACTCCATGTTCTCCTCGCGGCGGGCCTCCCTGTCCTCCTCGCACACGCCTTCCCGTCTTTGAGGAGGATCGAGCTCAATTACGCATGGGCGAACACGGATGTGGGTGTTAAGCAGATGGAGAGGGAGCAGAGGGCGTTTGTGGGTGCGGTTAGGGAGAAGAATTTGGGGGTGGGGGTGTTTATGTTCGATGGGAGGGAGTGGTCGGGGTGAGAGGTAGAGAAATACTCGGTGTGAAAAGAAGGGAAGGTTGTGCGGTGGGGTGGTATGTAAATATATAGACCAACGTTGAGGCTGACGGGCGAAACAGCGAGACAAGTTCCGATCCAATTGGGTTCCCTCTAATGAGGAACTTTCTTTCTTTCCACCCAAGTAGGTACGACGCAGTGCACTGGTCCCGCCCGCACAGATCTCAACACTAAATTCCACCCTCATTTCTGCCTCCGACTCATTGGTATAGTCAGTCATGTAAAAAGCACGCTCAGCTATGATTCAACCTGAACTCTCTTCAACTGTTCCGTCGTGTGATGAGTACCCCGCGCGCGGGTTGGGATGTGAATATATGGTCCGACATAATATGATCATCAACTTACTGTATCACATGTAAAAACTCAGCTTAAAGTGGATGGCAAGCCGACAGAACAGCTGCGAAGCCTTGTTCATCCAGCTGAAAGATTCCGAGGCAGGCTACTACTTACAACGGGAAACGTCGAGCAAGGCGCGAAAAGAAAATATTCATCGGATTAAATAACATTCCTGATACACGTAGTCTAACCCCAACACGAGGACCACCTGGGACAGAAGAAACAGGTCTGTGCATGTTGTGCATGTTCGGATTCCCGCTCGCCGCCCCTGTCTGGATTGGGAGATCGGCAATCGCTTCTGATGTCGGCAAGAGAAGCATTCGCCACACCCAAAGCCACCCACAATAAGTAAAAAACAAACTACTCTTCCTCTCACTCTCCGAACTCTCTCCTCCCCGTTTGGCGCTAACTTGTTTCTCGCACCCCGACCTCCTATGCCCTTCGAGCGGGCGATTCCCTCTGACACGCTGACCTGGGTCTGCAGAATCCTGCAGAATCTGCAGTGCAGATTTTTTCCCTGCCGGAACCTCAGGCATCAGCAAGTACGTGAACTGTCAAGCACGCCCGGACGAACGCTGGAGCCCACGATCCTTGAACCGTCAAACAACAAGAGCAGCGCGAGCAGGCTGCGGAAATATCCTGGGGATCATGGCAGTCTACTCTACACAGTACCTCGGGATTCAATTACAAGTCAAGTCTGATCCACCCCAAATCAATCTGGACTTGCTCCCGACGTCTTCGTGCTTATTTGAGGCGGAGCGCGAACCCCACAGATTTCAAGGCTAAATACCGAGTACATTCGGAACCGAACGGTGGATGTCCAACGAATAAAATCTGCGCCGATCATGTATCAAAGCCCCATCGGTTATGTATCAAGTTCAACGTACTGGCCTCAGTATGAGGGTTAGATATTCCGGTGAGACTCCGGCGATTATTTAAATGCACGTCTGACAACTGCTACGATCCCCCGTATTCAAGTTCGCCATTGGGGCTATGTCCGCTCATTTAACGCGCAGTTAACCTAAGTGCGAGCGAGTTTATATGAAAACAGTGACCGATTCGTCGCCCCAGGTCGCAGGAAACACCGTCAACGAAGACATGGCCCCAGTTCCAACCACACGCGTCAGCAACATCACTGCCAGCTTAGCCGATGTGGTCTCGCTGCTGGGCAAGCTTGACGAGGCCTGCGATACCCCGTTTCTCTCTGTCATTTCGGCGACGACACTCTCCTTGATAGCCTGCGTGCGGGTAAGCCGACGAGGGATCCCTGTTGGACGTACGCTGATCAGAACACGGCAGGAAGCGAAGCGAAACAAAGAAGAATCCATGCACCTCATGGAGAATATTCCAGATCTTCTTCAAGTGGTTGTCGCGCTGCATATTAACGCGGAGCCCGCCGGATGTCTGGCGCCTCGGACGTTGGAAGCCGTCGGAGAGTTCACAAAGTAGCACTTTCCGCTGAATCTGAATTCCGGTCTGCTAAGTCCGGCCGCCCACAGAACGCTTCACATGATACACTCATTCGTCGAAGCGCAGCAGGATACAGTGGGAAAGAAGCTGAAGCATTTCCTCAAACCAAACGAGATGAACACGATGCTGAAAGAATGTCGGGTGGGACTTGACCGAGCGCGGGATGTATTTGGGGTGAGTCACTCAGTGTTCATGTTCGCTTTGTGAAAGTTGAACACGATCCAATCAGCTCATCGTGGGGGTACAACTTCTCAACAACGGAGAGGAAAGGAAATTGGAGATGGACAAGATGCATGACGAAGTTCTGGAACTTGTCTCCGCCCTGACGGACAACTCAGTCTCCGACGGTTGGTCGATGGTATGCTGTTCTCACTGTTCCGATACAAATATTAAACCTGATCATTAGCGGACGAAAGTTTCTGGAACGAGGTATGATCTGCAACGCTTCTTTCTTCCACCAATCGTGCTCATCCCGTCAAGCTCCAATTCGTTGTCAATCTTACCCGCGGAACCCAAAATATTCCACGGCCGTGCAGCCGAACTGGAGGCCGTCGTAGAATTGTTCCGTCAGGGCTCACCCAGAATCGCCATCCTCGGAGGCGGTGGCATGGGAAAAACCAGCCTGGCAAAAGCGGTCCTACATGATCCAGAGGTGTCTGCGAGGTATGAGCGCCGGTTCTTCGTGGCCACGGACTCGGCCAGCACTCGGCCGGAATTGCTGCAGCTGGTGGCCTCCCACATAGGATTGCGTCCGACAAAAGATCTGGACACTGTGATGAAGGCATCTCTTGCAAGGCCCGCCCTGCCTTCTGGTTCTAGATAATCTGGAAACGTCGTGGGAACCGAAAAGTTCACGAACCGAAGTTGAAGAGTTCATGAGCCGGGTGGTTGAAGTGCCGGGGCTTGCACTCATGGTAGGTTCCTCTTGGATACCCCCCACAGTGTACTTGATCGAGTTCTCAGATCACGATGCGCGGGGCAGAACGGCCGGCCAAGGTCCACTGGACTCACCCTTTTCTGCCCCCGCTCAAACAGTTGCCGATCAGTGCCGCGCAACAAACATTTATCGACATCGCAGACAGTTTTCATCCCAGTAACGAGGTTGAGCAACTGCTGCGCTTGACGGATTACATGCCGCTGGCGGTGAACTTAATCGCACATCTTGTTGATTATGAAGGCAGTTCAGCTGTTCTGGCACGATGGGAGAATGAGAAGATTTCTCTCCTTTCCGCCGGTCACGACAAGAGGACCAATCTGGAGGCATCCATTCAAATCTCACTTTCGAGTTCTCGTCTCACCTCACAGCCTGGGGCCAAGGACTTACTCGCTCTCCTCTCGATCCTGCCCGATGGCCTCTCGGACGTCGAACTCCTGCAGATGAATCTACCCATCCAAAATATCCGGGCGGCCAGATCAACTCTGCTGAGTACTTGTCTGGCATACGTCGATGAAGGCAAACGTCTCAAGGTTTTGGGGCCGATCCGCGAGCATGTTCAAAAATCAAGCCCTCCCTCTCCATCTCTACTGCTGTCTCCTCGGGAATACTTTGGCCAGCTTCTAAACCTTCACAGCAGATACTGGGGAACCGACAACCCCGCAGGCCAATCTAATCGTCTTGCGTCGAATCTTGCAAACATTCATCAGACTTTCCAGCGAGAGCTACACGCAGGCAACCCAGATCTTGCCCAGGCCGTCCGTTATGTCCTTCAATATAGCTTCTTCAGACATATTCACGGATATGGCTATACCGATCTGTTACCCCAGGTTGAATTGCTCCTCCCTCAAGCTTGCGACGACCGCATAGAAATCGAATACATCACACGAGTGTTCCAATCATACATGTATTACCCCGTGTCCGAGCCTGAACTCCTGGTTAAACAAGGGTTGGAATTGTTACCAAACTTGACCGACCCGGAGTACAAGTGTGCGTATATTGGTTTTTATCTGGCGACGTACCTCATGATAGCGCACAGGTCAATTTTACCGAGCGCTGGGGTGTTATTACTGCTATCATCGCAACAATTTCGCCTTGAGCAAGCAATTTCTGGCAAAGGCGCTCACTGCGGCGAACTCCGCTGGGCTCATAGACAGTGCAATCAAGGTACTGATCAGCAGCGCAGAAACTGAGGGTATTCAAGGGAATTATTCTGCGGCCAACCAATATGCCCAAGAGGCCCGTAAGCTCGCCAACCTCTCTGGTGGTTTGTACGCAGAGGCACAGGCACTGTTCAACATAGCAGCAGCGCCTCTTGATTGCAACCTCACTCATCGGATTCTCATGCTGGACAGAGCGAGAGACTTACTCCGACTGTGCAACATGGCTGGAGCAAGTTTAGACCATAATATTCTGACTATGATGGCTCTAGCTCATCTTGATAAAACGGAACACGTGGAGGCCAAAGCGATTTACACTGATGTCCTCCTGAGGACGTCTGCGGAGCAGGACCCTTTCAACCATGTCTGTTGTCTGATCAACCTTGTTGCAATTGAAATTCACACGAGGACCGGGCAAATGGAGGATCATACCCGCCAGGCTCTGGGGAGAGCGAGCTCGATATTCCAAACCCTTCACTATCCTCCGGGGGGCATTCTCTGTGACATGGTCATGTCCGACCTCCAACTCAATGATGGGGACGTCGCGGGTGCCTATGCCAAGTTGAAGCAGTGTGTCTCTTCATCGTGGGGGAAGGACGCCTCGGTTGTATCCGGTTGTTTGAACAGACTTGCGGATGTCAAACGCTGGCCACTCGATGGCACTCAACGTACTTGGACCTGGACCATCACCTATCTCGCCTGGGCGCAAAAAACGAACGACATAATTGCGTCACATTGGGCCCTATGTTTTCTGGGTGATTACCTATTGGCAGATGAGGAGGAAGAAACCGCTCAGAACATATTTGCGGCTGTCCTGGACGGTTTTACACACATGGATATTCATGAAGGGAGGGCACATTGCATGCTCCGGCTCGGGGATATGTTGGAGAGACAAGGGCAAAGATTCATGGCCGCCGAGCTTTGGACCGTAGCCCGGACACTTTTCAAGAGATCTATGCAAGAAAAAAATGTCGCAGAGATCGATGCACGATTTGCGGAACATTCTCTGGAGCAAGAGTCCCTGGAACAAAAAGAAGTCGGGGCGCCAGTTCTGGGTGACCAAAATCGGGTTCCTGTGCTAGGGTCCTGAGAGTGACCGAAGTATAAGATGCGAGAAACCCAGGCAGAACTACTTATTTGGTGGTGGAATGGTAAAAACGTAGTAAATATTACTCTTTGCAATCAAATTATATTGAAAACAAACATCAAAACGGCAAAGTTCAGCTTCAACCTTCTGTGTGGTCGTGTTTACAGCATTTCTCGCACACGTGGCGTTTTGTTCGCTTGCTCAACGTCTTGTGACTGCATCGAACTTAATCTTGGATATGTAGCTGAGAACAAACACACCTTAACCTCCGAATCAGATCAAAGGTCAGTCATTTCGATGCCTCAAACCGTGTTGAATCCGGAATACTGTACTATTACGTTCAAATCGTAGGGGGGAGTGACGCGTGACCAGTTCAACCAATTCGACATTTCGACACCCGGCCCAAAGACGCGTGACAATGGCAAAAATTCGATGCAGCCCCCAAATTTTGCAGTTGTGTTGAGGATGATTCCCTGGGTAGCTGGATATTATTTGAGGAGTTTTGTGACTCCTTTTTGGGATTTTCTCGGGAGCTTGTTTTACAAGTCATTTTCAGGCCAGAAACCCAACCAAGTGTTGAAATTCTGAAGTTCCAGGCATAAATGCTTCAGGAAATGGTCGAAATTCTCCTCACTAAGGGAGGGAACACAAGGCCTTATTTTTACCGTTCCACCGGAATTTTTGGCAGCGTGACCAACCGTTGCACCTATTCGATTCCGGCCTCCTGTGACACATTAACCGCGACCGAAATTCGATATCGACAGTGGGGTGCGTGATGCGTGACTGTCGATTTGAACGTAATGGTACAGTAATTTCCATAGCGGTGCAATACCGCGCTATGCAGTTCTCATTATATTGCAGTTTATTGCCCTGCCGGGCTTCGGGTACTCATGGAGACTTGGTTGCAGAGTTGTATGATACACGTTGAATATTAATTATTAGAATTATTTATGATAAACCGCTCGGCGTGGTCGTCCGGTGCAATGCCAACGCTGCTGCGTCGCCGCAGCGAAGAGACAGAAAAAATGAGCATCACGTCCTTCCAGTGAACATGATTTGAAAAAGGCACACCTTATGCAAAATTATGGGAAGAGGTCCCATGAAAATGAGACATCGTCCCCGAGGGCGAGGATGTGCCTCGACCGCATCCTATTCTGGGCGTCGAAAGAATTTAAATGAATGGCACTCGGTCCTCCGAGCTGGAGAAGAACTCGAGTACTCACCACCGGACGCGCTTTCGAGATGATCGTGAGCGCAGCTGCTAGCGTGAGGACGACGCGGGTAAGGAATGACATTAATCTCAAGGCGGTTTAAAATGGAGGGCTCGTCTCGCGGGTACCAGTAGGCTTTATACAAATTATGTTTCGTGTCGATGGCGACAAGTTCGTCGCTTAGAATTTCCTTTCTTCCAATTTCATTTCATGTCGATCGGTTTGCGTTGGGAACGCCGATTGCCAGCTCGTTGTTTGAATTTCAAAAGGGATACTGGAGGCTTCCTGAAGAAGGAATTCACTGTACCTTGCTTCCTCTCATTCCTTATACTGTACCATTACATTCAAATCGACAGTCACGCGTCACGCACCCCCCTGTCGATATCGAATTTTGGTCGCAGTCACGCATCACGGAGGCCGGTGTCGAATATGTCAAACGGTTCGTCACGCTGCCAAAAAATCGTGTGAAACTGCATGAAAAATCCCTGCAACTCCCTGCCCTTGTTGAGTAGTGTTTTAAACCGGTTTCTAGACCATTCATACCTGTAACTCTAAAATTTAAGCATGTAGTTGGGTTTCTGGCCTAAAGTCAACCTAAAATGGCCTGCAAAAAGTCCCCAAAGGAAAATATCAACAAGGATTTAACACATTGTGCAAATATTTCTGTTCTATCCCAAGAAATTACCTCTAATAGAAGGGTAGAATTGACGCTCAATGTCGAATTTTTTGTCTTGTCACGCACCTTTCGCGGGCCTGTCGAAATGTCGAATTGGTCAAACCGGTCACGCGTCACCCCCCCTGTCGATTTGAACGTAATGGTACAGTATAGGAAAAATAATACTCCTTGTCCTAGAGGATTACTCACCCCTGTTTCATTCCGACGTGGTTGTTTGCTTTGCACGCCTTGGTAAGATGTCACGTTTTGAAGATCGGTCGCCCTGCGTGGCTGAACCATCATCGCATGATTAATAATTATGGCCGCCGTTGTGGTGGAAGGCCACAGTTTTGCAGGACCGATTTTTCAAAATTCATGGATCGATAAGTTCGGTACGTACTAGGAGAGTATGTTAGAATGGGAGACCCAATTACAATACTGAGTCCGACGCAGCTCAAACGCTAGGTGAAAGTACTTTGAAGTTCAACCGTCAAACGAGATGAAGCATCAGAACCGTGAGAGCGCACCCAGGCGATCATTCACGATTTGATGACATCAGCTCTCTTTGTCTTTTTGCCACATGGACCCCCAGCATGCAGCCCTCCTGCGCAAAATCGGGGCCACGCCTTCCAGGGTATCTCTGTTCTGTCGTCTTTCTTGTTACAATCTCAACTCGGTCTTATCCAGCACATCGAATCCGCTCGGCACCAATCTCATCAAGGCTTAAAAGCTCTCATAGACTTGGCCATGGTTTGGGGGGACGTCCCAGGCATGGTAGAACTTGGTATCGTCGACATGTTTCTTTCCCACCTCCGGGAAGAAAAGGCGCCGCCGCTGAGTGGTCCTCGACGCGAGTGGCAATTGGATGCCGAATTCGCCCACCTTTCCGTCGTGGGCCTGTGTGGCATGCAACGTTTCTTCGACAATCCCCGCTATTTCACCGAGGCAACCTCAGTACTCAATTCGTGGCCAGGGATATTCCGGTGGTGCTCTTACATGTACCGTGTTCGTGGCCCACAGTCCGGCCCTAAACGCACAGTGGCCGTCGAGGCGATCGCTAAACTCTTCTATTGCTTCTCCCGGTTGAATTTATTCATCAAGGCCATGATTTCGACTGCAGGGTGTGTCGAACTCGCGACAAAGCTGTGGCTGGATGAGGACCTTCCCACCGGCCCAGAGAGCACCATCATGGGACCAATTCAAACCTCGACGCTCGCAATCCTATTGCAGTGTGCCCCCGTTTTGAACCAGGATGATATATACGACCGTGTCCTATCTGCTACTGGGCAGGATAGCGATTTCGTCGTCACGCTACTGCTCAACAGGGTCAAAAAGGCGACGAAAAAAATGAATCCCACCCTCGGTGCCCTGGGGTTATCGTACCATATTGACCTCATCACATCACTCTTTGCACCCGCCTTCCGCACCAACTTCTACAATGCAGAGGTCATCCGCATCGTTACGAATGCGTTTCTCGAACTATCCCGCATCATCGTGCAGAGTCCTACCTCCGACGCGGTATTGATGATGACGTCGTGTTTCAACTTCTTTGACGTCTACCTGGAAGGCGACGACTATCCCGTGGTTGTGCATGCGGTCAAAGCCGGATTCATCCTTGCATATCTCGACTGCAGTCCCACCTTCCATCTCCTGACGGATGAGGTTGCCGACCGCGCCCGGGAAATCTTCAGTGACACTCTTCCACAATACCTCGTATATCGCTCGTTCGTGGAAGCAGTCAATAATTCCATGCGGCAGCTAGACACCCCACACTACAAGGCCTTGATCGCCCGCCCAGAAGTCGCGGAGGTTTGGGGCCCGTTCATTTCCACTCTGGCGAAACGCTTGCCTCTTCTTGAGTATATCCACAAGCTCAAGGTAGAAGGAACGCCGCTGCAATGCGACTATGACCAGGTAAACCCGATTTAAACTGGTCTTGTTCTCACTCAGTACATCTATTGGACAGTGTCGAAAAATCCAAGCCAAGATCGAGTTCCAAGCCTGCGGGAACTGCCGGAAGGTGTACTACTGTTCCAAAGCTTGTCAGAAACTCGGGTGGAAGGCACATCGGCCGCTCTGCCCCACTATGAAAGCCGAATATGCTGGTGCGCTCTGCCTTGACCCCAACTGCGTTTTCCGGTACTCCCGTTAACGATGTTCATACAGGTCATGCCGAGAAAGGCCGTCCCCCCTCCGACCGGCCCTTCCTGCACAGTCTCGCCAGGCGCGAAGGCGACATCAACTTCGCCATCTTTCACGACATAGCGGAAAAGCAGTTCCCCGACCTGGCGCACGCGGATTTGATGCCCTGCATCGACTTTACCTGCGTGCCGGAAGCGTACAGCGTCAAGGTCATACGGCCCGGGGCATGGGGACACCCGGGGGTGAGCTTCCCCCCCGAAGTTGAGGTGGATAGAGAGGGAAAGTTCCAGCATCATGTGGCGAAGGCGCGCGCGTCGGGGATGACGATCATCCAGACTATGGTTCGGAGTGGGTCGTCGATCGAGATGTTGATTACGGAGCTGCACAGGAAGGCCTTCTGGGAGGACAAGAGTACTTAGCGGTGTTCGCGAGGTGGGCCGAGATGCTAAGGGCGACGACGAAGAGACACTGCGAATAAGAAGACGGCGGTAACCATTGACCTATTGACCTAGAACCGATGTCCCCCCCTATTCCACGACAACGACTTCTTTTTTCTTCCGACCGCCGGCGGTATTGAATTTATACCAGTCTCAACACACTACCCCTTCAATAAGCTGAAGGTCTTTTGGTTCGCAATCTGTCTTGTCTGCTCGCCTCTTCTTCAATGCTCGTGGTGCTAATAATCCGGTGAGTACAATCCGCAGATGCAGTGCCTGCCAAAAGGCTGTTGAGTTATCAAAGAAGCTCCGCAAGACGTGATGTCCCAAGATAGCACTGGGCGGTTTGCACGGGACCGACTGGACCGACTAGACAGACGTGTGATCGCGCCCTGGCGATTCACTTTCCTACATCGACGCTGCATTGGATCGACTATGGTCGAACCGCTCCTTACCGTGGACGCCCACCAGGTCGATGAGACAGAGATTCCTGCCCCTTTGTCCGCTCGGTCAGCCGAGTGCTTAAAGTAAGAAGAAATTACACTCGTACAACGCTTCCAAGGCACTCACTTTGGGCCCTTCTAGCTTGCGTGAAGCAATAGATCAAATTATTGGTGCCAGCAACGACAATATTAACAGTCTCATCGGAGCAGTCAATCAACAATCCACACGGTACATTGAATTTCCTCTCTGCCCACCAGTCGTTCATTCCTGGCGGTATGCGTGTCAAGCTTGAACATTGCTGTTGAACGGTAGCAGCGTCCGTTGAAGACTCCGCTTTCTTACTCATGACTACGCAGTTTGATTAAGGCCGTCGACACATTCAACCAGCCGCCCCCGTCCGCCGATAAGAAGACGGCATTCTGGACTGTGTATAAGTCACTGGCGGATGAATTCGATAAAGAGTTTCAACGAAAATATGTCAACGATTTAGATACATCTTTAATCTTTGTACGTTGCCCTTCCTCCGGCGTTCTATACTGCTTACTCATTTGCCACCCGTTAGGCAGGGCTTTTCTCGGCCGTGGCCTCAGCATTTATTATTCAAATCCAGCCCGAGTTCCAACTAAATCTCAACACGACGACTCAAGTTTTAATCATCGCGCTCGTCCAAAACATGACCGCAACCCCCGTCCCTGGTATCCCAAATCTCCCATCGGACGGCCCACCCACCATAGTTGTAATTGCCCAAGCCCTTTTATTCATCAGTCTTTTCTCTACATTGCTTGCGGCTCTGCTAGCTGTCCTCGGCAAACAGTGGCTTTTGCAGTACGACTCCGTCGGCGAAAAAGGAACCATCGGGGAGCGCGCACTGGAGCGCCAACGCAAGTTTGATGGCATACGACGCTGGAAATTCGCTCTCGTCTTGCAGATATGTCCCGTTCTCCTCCAATTCTCGCTGTTCCTGTTCGCGGCCGCACTGTCAACTTACCTGTGGACTGTGCACCACGTCATTGCGGCCATCGTTCTCATCCTGACGTCCCTGAGCTTTGTCTCCTACGTCGAGATGGTTAGATCGGCCGCAGTGTCACCGGATTCACCATTCCAAACGTCACTCAGTACTTTGCTCACCAAGATCATGCGCGACAGGACAGCACTTCCACTACGGGCGGTTCGTGAATTCAGCAGAAAACTCATGGATGCTGTACTTCCGCGCTTGCGTTCGTTCTTTTCGCAGTGCGGGGTTGATCGGTTGTCTCTGCCGCTCCGTTCAGGGTCCTCACGCAGTCTCGACATCTTCAGACCGCTCCCCCCGCTGGGCTTCGAGGGCGATACATCCCACGAACACACCCCTATCTTCCACTCTCCTCCCCCACAGTCGAAGGAAGTTTCCGCCGTTCTCTGGGTGTTGGAGACATCGACAGATCCTGCCATGGTGCAGAGCGCCGCCGAAATGGTCCCAGAACTGCAGTGGTGGCCCATTACCTCCGATGTCCGTCCAGCCCTGAAGCGACTGGCCGACATCTTTAACTCGTGCTTCACGGGCGAGGACCTCCACACGGGCATGGAGGCCAGGGCCATGGCGTGTATACGAGCCTTTGGAGTACTAGAAACAGTCACCGAGGTCCATCAACGCACCACCGACCTCTGGACGTTCGAGCGACAATCCCTTCCGCGGGTGCACAGAGACCTGTACTCGATCATGGCATTTTTCCGGCTTGAACAGTTTCGGGAGATCGAAGGACCCCCAATGACACGCTGGACGCTTCAAGTCATCCCCGCACGGCAGCCTCCCACAAAATATCTGCCCATTGTCCTCAAGCATTTTGGGCGAAAGGATTCGTACACCAGAGATGACCCTGCATTTGCCGACTTTTTGTTCTGCGTCATCTCTTTCTTTCGCCCGACATCCGCTCGTGATCGTGCCGTTCAGGATAAAAGGTATGCGCGCATACGGCATACCCCAGCTGGTTATTCTGATTGCTCATATTCACCGCAGCCCATATATGCTGGCCCTTACTACCTTGCTCTTCCAAACGTTAACTCAGAATCTCACATCCCATTCCTTCGTGGACTCAGATATTGTAACAGATATCATCGCCAGGGTACTTCTCTTCGCGGGACATATGCCACGCGCCGTATATGCGCCCAGTGGGGACCCCTCATGTAGGAAGGCCATATACGACTTTTGCGTTGTGCCAAGGGTTTCTGAACAACAGAGACTGTGGGCAATCCGACTCATCAGACTCGACTACCTGACGTTGGATGGGTGCCCGATGATTCCTGATACGCACAATGTCGCATGGGTATACAGAAGTCTGGAAAAGCTGGGCAGTTCAAGGACACGACACCCGGAGTTCGTCGGCGACTTATTGCAGGCTCTCTATCTTTCCCAGCCAGTTCAGACCAAGCCAAGCCCAGATGCGCTGGATGCGCTCCTCTGGGCATTGATCCTCCCGCCGGATGAGTCGGGTCTCACCTTTGGGGAGTGGGAAAACCTCGTGGGAGACCATGGTTCTGGGAGGTTGAAATACTTCGCTGCGAGTGTGCTATGCTTCGCCGACAATTGGTTCCATGATATCCGGTTAGGACCACCCCTCGCACACGAGGCCGTCTGGATCAATCTGGGGCAGTCCATGCATCCGCATTTTATTACCCTGGGTAATAAACTGTCAAGAATACCACAGTGGCGAAATATCATCTCGCAGAATTTGGAAAGTTGGCTTGCGCAGTACCCCTTGCTCAGTACTGGCGATGCAAACGCCAGCGATGAGTTCTGCGCCGTTCTCTCCCACATATGGGATATAGACGAATCCGAGGCCCATCGATTTGGGAAGGAGAAGTTACTCGCGATGATGTTTATGGCCCTTGCAACTGCATGGGACACCTATGATTTTTCGCCCTCGTCGCATCGCCGGGTACTACGGCTCTTGGAGTCCACTGTTTCTACGGCCTTCTTTTCCCGGATCTTGCATTGGGCAGTTCAAACGCCGTCGCAGGCCTTTAGGGACGATATCATGACCCGTCTTGGAGTAGCACTGGCTCAGGCGGGGAAACGCTGCCATTCGAACCAGCGCCCGATCATCCAAAGCGCTAAGCGCCTGCAGGATGTGATAGACGCGACTGCCACGGTCCTTACTACGCTAGCACTGACAGTCAATGGCGAGCTGAGAAGTGCAGGCAACGGCCCCGTAGGCGCCAAATATTTGACGGAGCACCGAGACGGGTTTATGGAGGAGGTTTCGAGACTGTACAGGGCATTAGGAGAGGACGTAACCGCGGACGGCGGTAGCCCTAAGACACCCAAATTCAACCCACCTCGTAGTTGATTTAAAATAGCGGTCGTAGGCTGTAAGGAGGGTTGGATAATGCGGAAAGCGTCATTCCTGCATTGAACTTGGCTGAACCGTGACTGTGACCCAGAACATTAAAAAATCCGGAGGATTGCTTGAGCCACCGATCGGTTGTATCAGGGGAAAGAATCGCTCGTGCCAGCTCCAGTTTGAAATTTGAGGTTGAGCGCGCGAGGATGTGGGATGGAAATGATTTCTATTATGGTAAAATTAAGTGTGTAGATACGAATATTATAAGTGCGGGTTCATGATAATTCATCAGATCCATTTGCAGGCAGGTTGGTTGGACACGTACTACACTAACTCAACAAAAGAAATGTCCGATGCGTTTTCGACAACGAAGACAGATCTGGACCTGAATCACAATGTCAGATCGTCGAGAAACAAATATTAACCTCACACGCACTCTGATCGAATCAAAATATCTTGATCCGTACTCACGATGCCGGAAACAATGAAATCCGCGGTAATCGACTCTTTCAATTATTTTTTTCAGGACCGTGTGAAAGGCCCAGATTGTAGACTGATGAGAGTAGATAATTTATTCAAGTCAAATTGAGGGAAAATATACAGGGGTTCGGATGCTATGGAACCCGCAAAGTGGTCAAAAACAACAAAAATCGGCCAAAATCGACCGAAAACCGTCGAAAACGGCGAAAATGGCCCTTTTGCTGGAAAAATAGATATCCGCTGACACGAGCGGAGCGAGGGTTCAGCCGCCCCGTGGCACATTGTTGGCTGTATATTTTTCCATAATTCAACTTGGGAAGTGAAGAGGAGATGTGAGGGTATCATATGGGAAACTCAGCTTACCGCAGAGCAAGTCGTTGGGCAAGTCGAAAAATTAGGTTCTTCGGTTTTTGGCGTTCATTCATTCATATTTCTATATACACCTTATCTGGCCCGAGGGCTACGAGGCAGTACTCTACATAGGTAGGTAGGGGTCTTGTAGTAATAATTGTATGGAGGTTGTATGGCACTTTTGTATCTAGAGGAATTTGCATTCGGATGATGGCGGATCAGGAAGTATTGATGAATCTAAGTGATGCGATATGGTCGGCTCATTCACCTCAACAATCTGACATCTTGGTTTGTGCCAAAATGTATAGTGGTTGTCGAGAAAAAGGCGAAAACCAATCGGACATTTCTTTTGTTGAGTCAGTGTATTACAGGTCGCGGGGCAGCATGCCGCGCTGTAAAGTGCGGCCTGACCGGCCCAGTCCCCACAGAAAGTGAGATTGATGATGATATTGTGAGCTGAGAAGAATTGGTTCATGTTGCAGTTGGTATTGGAGAAGTTGGCCGCCGGAACCCCCCTCTATGAATGAGCTTTTGAACCATCATCAAATTCTGATTATTTACCCAGTTACCGGTGTTCACTGCCGCACCTCCCGCCCTCACGTCGGCAGGCACGTTGCCCGCAGCACGGGGCCAGAACCACACGCTGATAAATGCGGGTGTGCGCTCAATTGCGTACCTATACAAGTATCGATGAGGCAAATATACCTGACAACTCGGGTAACATACCATCCACCGCCAGCGGCAGTGAAGTAGGGCCGAAGCTAGGAGGGGTCCCAACGTTGACGCCGCAGCCTGAATTTCCCGCGATGTTAACATCGCAATCGGTCAAAAGAGTAGTTCTACAGAGCGTTAGGTTGATACCGAAATCTGAAACAAACTTGAGGACGAACCCAGTCTGAACCCGGTTGGACATTGTGCATCCTGGATTGGTATGGAGAGTAATCTGGTTCGGTCCATGATCATTGACTCCTTCCTGTGTCCAGAATGAACACAGAAGTGTTACATTAGGCTGCGGGGACGTACGATGATGTCTACTCCTCCCTAGGAAGAAAATTAACGGTGACGATTGGATCATGAAATGTAAGAACGTACACCAGCCGGCCAAGTGGCCTCGTTGGTTTCCCATCTGCGCAAATTGTCAGGCTAAGATACCACGTCCAAAACGAGAAACAATTACACCGCTGGCCAGGTCCTGAGGGGATGTCAGCAAAAGAAGTCTAGCTGAATGAGATAATCATCACTGACCCGCAACCCTGAGGCCTGTGGACGATATCGAACCTAATTCTACATTAGCCACTTGGTGATATCACCGAAAAACATCTTGCACCGTCGTGTAGGCATTGTTGCTTCGGATCCGGACAGAGTTCCTCCCGACAGAGCTGGAATCACTGATGACCGTCTTCGAGTCGGCACGAAGAATGAAAGTGTCTCGAGTGGCGAATGTAAGGTTCTGGCTCTGTGCCGTCACTTTGTCGACATAGTTTCTGAGTAAAGAGTCAGTAATCGAAGACCGGAGGATGAATTTACCGACACTCGAGAGTCGAGTCGACCGTGGGTTAGGTCCGAGATGGCCTCGAATTTGAATGCATTATAAAAGCCTGCGCCGACGATATTCTCCGAGCGCGAGTAAGACGCGGCGAGGACAGACGAGAGGGATGAAGAAAGAGTAAAAATCGCGACCGCACTCTTCATGGTGAATAAAAGAAATTGGAAAACAAAAATGAGGGGTGAAGAGAGTGCGGGGAAAACACAGAAATAGAACGGGGAACTTGATTTAAGCAAGGGTTGTCCGTCCAGCTTTTGAAGCTCTCTCACACTTGCCGTACAAAAGTGAGATCATTTCCGGTCGCCAACGGGGCACAAGTCGTTTTATCTTGGAAACGTCATATGATCAAACCCATTAAATCCGGAAGTCCATAGGTCTTACCGTTCAAAGAGAGACCATCCCAAATGACTACAGCGACCTGCAGTTCTTGTTCAAGCGCAGTTGGGTTCCCGGAGAGCCAGAAAGAGCAGAGTCTCTTTGTGCTACTTGAGCATTGCTTGCAATTGGCCGGTCTGCCGGCGGCGCACAAGGGCTGTAATATGCCCGGACCGGCAACGCCGGTCAGATGCACTGAAATCCAGTGAAGTCCCACCGAACTTCCACTGTATTCCAATGAATTACAGTGTATATCCCTCCACCCACTGAGAATCCAAAAATGTACGGTGAATTCCGATGAATCCGAGCGAAGGTGCAATGAAATAAGAGAAAAAAAATGGACTCACCCGCTGCGACAGTACAAAAATCAGTCTCGGTTCTACCACAGAAGTCACGCTCACACATTGTGGTGAAGATCAAAAAATCTGCTGTTAGTGCATATTTTTGCTGCCGAAGTCCGGTGGAATTCGGTGGAATTCACCGAAGTCGAGTGAATTCAAGCCCAATACAATCTCTGAGTTCCAGCATTAGAATTATTCCAACTTAGACACGGTAGTTAAGGTATAACTTGCAGGAAAAACACTGTGAATCCGGTGACAGTCTCTATGTGAAGTGGAAAAACATACCTATTCAGTGAATTACGCGGATTTTGACGAGAGTGATTGGACATCACTTTCAAACGCGCGATCAACGGCGGAACAGGCCGTAGCAATTGAACATCGCCGAATGAAATTTGCATCATGCGAACATCGCCGAACGACGATTGCATCAATGATGTTCATTGTTTTCCGATGAAACCCGATGTACGCCGATGTACACGATGTACGTTCAGGGTCAGGGCATATAACTCCACCAAGGGTCCTATCACTTACATCGCGATTCGGCTAGGTAGAAGCAGGATCGACCTTGTTTCGCAGGCAACGACGCAACGACTGCGGTAACTCCGTCCGATGAGCACCACTTGCCTAGGAACGGAAGGGTCGGAATGAACAAGTGAAGACGGTTGAAAACCACCCTCGACGGGCGCTTTTCAGGGGAATGCGGTCAACAAGGGTCGATGAGCGAAACTGTGACCGAAATCTCCATGGATGGTGTCCACAGTTAAACGTTGAAAGCCTGTTCGTGAACATACGTCGCTAGAAGTACCCGTGGTAGCGCTAGCACATCCGAGCCTTGAGGGTTTAAGCGATGAAGACTGAGTTGACCGAGTTCCGGGACTAGCTTGGGACCAGGGAAATAAATCTCCCGCGCAGAGAAGGATGTACTAAGCTACGTTGACGACCGGTAGGTAGGTAGATCCCAAGACAATTGTTGGGTAGTTGTCTAGTTTTGCGGAAATTCCGTGAAACGGTTTGGCCCAAGGTTGGGTGACACTGCTTTGCAGCCCGCAGCGTTGACTTGTCAACATTCCGCCGCTCGCCCCTGTCCCGATTTGGTAATTTGATGTCGGTAGGAATCGCGGATCGGCGAAGTTCGATAGTGAAGGCGGCCCGAGACAGCACCAAGTAAAGAAAATTTGAAAGCTTTTGCCTCAAGACGTGGTGCTAGGCGGAATATTAATGGTATTCACTCAGGCCCCCCTCCTTCCACCTAATGGCATGTCCACATCGTTAATTCGCCTTTTTCAGCTCAAATGATTACTAAAGCCCGGGGGAGGACCCCGTGGACCCCCTGCGCACCCCGCAGGGTCCACTCCGTGATGCAGCGCTCGCCGCCGGGCCCGCTACACGGAGTGCAAGGCAAAATATTTTTATGCACGTGAAGCGAGCTTACGGAGTCGAACGAGTGACCGCCAAAACGTAGATGACCCAAAACGGAACCTGCCAGCCACAACAGGACCCTTGTTTATCGCTTGTAGGTCGAATACAATGTTCGGATAAAATTTTGGATTTGAGGCCTCGAGGTCGGAGGAAAGTTCGGATAAATTTCACGTCTGGGCCACGTACCTCGAAGGCAAAATTCGGATAGCGCGAAATTTTTGAAGAAGGTCGGATAAAAGGGCTTTGAACCGGTCCGAAAGATACGTAGCAAGCTGTCCATCGTTGAAGAGTCGGGAGAAGCTTGATGTACTAAGTGGCGTTGCTATGTGGAAGTAGCGAGTCTCAAATTGATTTCTTCTCGCGCGACGCATCCTCAGACTGCACACATGTTCGACGAAGACTTGCTTGCCAGCTAATGGATCTCACGCGGCCGTAGATATGAAAATGTACCGGGAGAGGTTGTTGCGGCGCGTCGTCGCATTCTACAAATTCCAGCTGCAGTCCAGCTCCCACTTAAGACCATTGCTTTGCTCCTCTCCTTTGACCTTCCGCCGTTATGCAGCGACGAACCTATGGATATAGATGTCAAGGTTTACGCAGCATCGGAGTAGTACCACGGGTGTTTAGAACATTTTTTTTCGGAAATTTAAGCTCAGAAGCAAAGTTCGGATAAAAATTTGTCTGAGCACCTGCCGGAGGCAGAATTCGGATAAAATTTCGGCCGCGGCCGCGACCTAAAGTTCGGATAAAATTTTCAAAACAGGTGAAATTGGTATCCGACCTACAAGCGATAAACAAGGGTCCTGCCACAACCATTACCTTTCAGCGATGAGGCTGATGAGTGAGGGGAAATCAAGCCTTCTCGGCTGCCTGCCGTTGTTCAAGACACGGCTTAACTTGCCGACATCATTAACTTGCCGACATCAAAGTCCGCCGAGCCTGCCGACATCAAATCCCCAAATCGGGACAGGCACGAGCGGCGGAATTCGAACAGTGGCAGCGTTGTCGATCGCAGGGGATTGCCGTTGGTGAAAATCGACGTTGCTGCGTGCCCTTGGGGCCTGGGCAGGGAAGTCGGGATCGGCAGGCGGGATAAAGCTGAGCTGAGCTTGAATCACAAAATAGAGCACAAGCAACAATGAGAATCAAATGCGAGTTCGGGACAGGTCGAGTTGCGGGCCGACAGGCGGCGGCCCCTGGGCGGCCCAGGCGGGACAATCCTTAAAGTTAAACGGCAATCACTTGCTGATGCTGATGGTATCAACTCTTTCGCCGGCGGCCGATGCATCTCTAAGTGGCAGCCATCAATCACACCGGCAATCACGAAATTTCGGATGAGATGAGTCAAATTAGGATTAGTTGGGCCTGAGATTTGAGCTGATTCTCTAAGTTTCGTAAAAGAATTCACGTGTGCTGAAAGTCAAAGAAAAGTCTTTATATTCAACTCGAGTGAAACTTTAATAGCAGTCAAAGTTTCAGTTTACAAATAGGGCAAGCTGAAATCCTGTTGCGAAACTAGAGGTATCGCCATGGGAAAAAATGCAGCTGAAACTAATATGAAATTCAGCATTTCAGGTGTGCTTTCAGTGCAGCTGAAACTCAAAGTTTCAGCTGCAGTTTCGATCCTCTCGAGACGCAAAGTTTCGACTTCAATTTCACCTCGCCTAAAATCAAAGTCGAAACTTTACATTTCGAGCGAGGTGAAGTTTGGTCCGCGGACCGTCCGACGACAGTCCACGGCTCATCGCCTGACCATCCGCTACCCGGGTCGGACCGTCCGCGACCAAACAATCGTGGGCCGAGCCCGTCATACTGAGGTGTAGTGTAGTTGCTGGAAGGAGGGTCCCGTTGGCGGCAGCGACAATGCGGGCATTGCAGCGTGCCGGGGAAAAGCAAATTTCTTCCTCAAGTACATGTTTTTTACTCTCCTTCTACTAGATCGCTGAGAGTTGCACGCGGGAATAGTGGTACAGAAGCGGAAGAATTGTTACTACAGTAAGGAAGTTAAGAAAGGTCGTCTGCAAAGTAAGTTTTAAACTCAACTGAAAACAGATATAGCGCAAACCGGGAAGTATTAGTGTTGTGTCAGGTCGACTAGACTGTGGGGATGGCTCAGTGGGCATAATCTGCAGCATTTCAATTTGTAGGCAATGGTCCCACAGTATTGTGCTTTAAGTTGAATAAGTGGAAAGGAACACAGGAAGCCCGATTGTTCGCGGATTGAATTAACCAGAGCAGGGCCGCGCACGCGGCAAGCGTTTGGGGCGGGGCGGCTCTGTCGGAAAAGGGAGGTCAGCATTGGATCGAGCAAGAGAGGAAGCAATGAAGAGGAAGATCGAAAAGCCAAATGGAGAACAGAAGAAGAGGAGAGATAAGAGAATAGAATAAAATAAAATATGAGCGGTGATGCTCGCAAGCATCATCCCCACACTCTAATTCGCAACGAGGGTGAAGAAAATTTCGGGAGGCGACGTCGAAGCTCTACGCGCCGGCGGTAGTACAAGCGCTAAGCCGCGTGAGCCCCACACAACGAGAACGAATCTTGCGAAACTCCAAATTAAAGTCACGGCCCACCTCCAACCTCCACTCCGACCCTCTAATCTGCACACAAGCAGCGCAAAAAAGGGGGGAGGTGATGTCTGTGGACCCCACCCCAGTCGTAGGAGAAGGTCTAACACACCATCACAATGATTTCTGAGGCTCTGACTCTGAGAACTCAGCAAGGTCTTCCCACCTGCCCCCACCGCCGACCACCCAGAAAGAAAATAAACAAATGCGCTCCAACGCACAAACGCGCGCGGTGGCGACGTCCCACAAGGGTACGAACGACGTCCTGGGAGGCCCAAGCTCCAGGCAGAACGCCCAGCGAGAACGAGGGCGCCAAATCCGCCCCCGCCTGATGCTCGGGGGGGGGGGTTGTTGTATTATACTCATCAGGTCCACAATATGAACGACGAGTTTACGGAAGATATACATGTGGCGCGATACCAAGGCTCCAGATCACGACGAACAGGACGCAACACGGGGAGCCCATGCCTGGGCATCGAAGGTTGGTGGTGGTACGCCCGTAGCCGCGCTCAATGTCGAGGACAAGATCGGCTGCTGTGCCGCCCGCATCCCCCACCCCAAAATCCCAAGTTCGCGCCAACACACAAACACGCGCGGGGTAAACCGTCCCGTACACGCACGAGCGACGTCCTGCAGTCGCTAAGCCCAATACGCCACAGCTTGGGAGAACGACGAAGGCCCGGGTCCAACGCCCAGCGCGGCCTCAAGCACGCAATTCTCCACGAGAAGCTTGAAGTGGCCATGGGCAGGAATCGAACACCGATAATGGTGGAAGGACAAAGTGGTGGCTGCCCTCGTTGTCGAGAATAAAAGTGTATACTCGGCCGCCCAGCCCGATCCCCACCTGAGAATTTGAAAACACCGAATTCGCGCCAACAGAGGAACGCACGCGGGGGTATGACGTCCTGAAGTCGCGAAGCCCCACGCGCAATACCGAGCGAGAAGGACGTGCACCAGATCTGCACCCCTCCTGACGCCCAGCGCGTCCTAACACCTCCTACTTCCACACAAACGGGGAGAAACGTGGGGGGCCGACGTTCACACACCCTACGCCGGTGGCTAAGCCGCAGCGGCACCCGGGAGAACCATCTGGGCATACCGACCTCGCCGCCCCGACCAGAAGAGATCCACATCGGCACAACGCGCAAACGCCACCCACGCACAATCTCCCTCGCACACCATACCGACGACCGTGAAGGGTGTCGTGGTGGATGTCGAAGTCGGACGGAACATCGGCCGGAGATGAAATAAAGAAGAAAGGAAATATGCCGAGTGCCCGGAAATGCGCACGAACGCGTTCACGCTCACACCGTCCACGCTGAGGAGCAGCAAGGAAAATACAAGATAGCGAAAAAGACGCCTCGCCTTCCGTTCTCAGGGAGGAAAATTCGCCGCCGACAGAAGTGCAGTGGGAACAAGGAACTGAGAGGAAAAAAAGGAATAGCGACGAAGGAGGACACAAGTACAGCGCGAACAGGGAACACCGTGCAGCCGACACAGCGCGCGCGGGCAAACCCATGCACGATGAAGGACGACAAGGGGATCGTCTCCGCCCCACGAAAGAAGAAGAACGCCGCAAATGAAAAACCCCAACGGAAGAAACAACTCACCCCTACCCTCCCCAACACAACTGCCAACAAGCTCTGTCCAGTCCGCAGCATACATCCCCAATCCGTGTCTGAAGGAGTTGAACGTCTGAACCCCCAAAAAAGTGCGGGGAACCGAGCACCAACATTGCCGGTGAGTCCTTCTGCCGCCTATGTTATGCAAACACCGAAGCGGCACACATCGCAAAGCTAGGCTGTGGATGAGATAAGGGTCATCCAGTAGCTAAACCACACACCACACATGGCACCGGGGTCATCTTTGAATACGGTGGTGCGTTACAACACGGGCGTATTGCGCGCGGCCTTGCGGGAGTTCAGGGCGATGGCGGGGGTGGCGAGATTGGGCTTCAAAAAGCCGCTCATCGACTCGTGGACGCAGTCGACATGGGAGAAGAGGTTTCAGACAAAACCTTTAATCCAGAACTAGTTTCACGTCTCTTCAGTGACGCATTCGCAAGGCGCTGCATCGCGTGCGCGCCGGGTCTGCGGATTGTCTGCGGACCATCCGCAGACCATCCGATTGATGTTATCCACAGTCTGTTGAGATTCTGAGTGAAATATGCGAGGTCGCCGAGGTACATGTATACAGGAAACGATCTGGCAATGGGGGAAGACTTGGGAAGAGGCAAGAGTAGAAACGGCCCGGGACTGCGGCCCGTGGCGATTGATCGTCTGCCAGTTCGTCCGTAATCGGATTTTGTCTTTCTTCTCCTTCGGTCATGTCCTTTGTTTTCTCCTTCCACATCCAAATCGATATTTAGTCCTTGTACTCTTCTACAATCAACAGGGCCACTTGCTCCCGAGGCGCCAAGGCCCACCGGGCGACTCCGAGTCGGAACTCTCATTTGAAACATCGCTGGCGGTAAATTCCACCAGATTCCACCGGAGCACAAGTCCGATTCTTACCTCATCTAGGCAGACCCTTGCACGATCATCATCCACCACTGGATACTTGCAGACTGCCGGCCATCTACCCAGCATCTTCTTGATCCGCTGTCCGGAAACTTGAGTAGAACCAAAGCTGGTCTCCAGAAGAAAGGTTTTTCGGAGTTCTCTAGGCCTCATGTTTATTACGATTGCTACGATTGTGAACCACGCATCGCTGACGGCGGGCCATGAGTTTGTTTCTTTGATCATAATAGCTTCTCGGTGCATCTGTACTGACCTCAACCTCATGGATGGACCTCCCACAACCTTGGTCTCAACGTCCCCCTCACCTCACACTGAGTAGGGCTCTGTTCTCTTCATTAGATGTGCCCGAGTTATTCCTGGACTTCCCGGATACCCAGGTGTGAGCGGTCTCTCGTGTTCACCCGTTTCCTCTAATTAACGTCATTTCTAGTTGATACGACAATTTATCGTTCAGTCTGAACGCCATGCATTGCAGAGTGACTCAGAAGACTTCAGTGAGCTTACCAAACCCTGGTCTGAAGCTATCCTTTGAAACTGAACCTTTGAGTTTTCTTTCCTCCAGTTGACTTGGATTTTTCAACGCAACTGAACCTCACCCGCCCACCTTGTAACTTCTCGCACAAGCTGATCTTCGTTGAGATTCACTCCGTTGTCCACTCCTCACACTATTCTCAAATAGTACTGAGATTTATTCAAGGCATAGTCATCTGAACCGCGACGTGGATGTTCTAATGTAAGGTAGGTATATTCCGGCGCGGTCCCGTTAAGAACAGCCGGGGCCCGTACTACATACATGCGTCAATATGTATGCTACGGATACCTTCAATCTTCGACCACTTGAACACCTAACTGAACACTCCGCACCCCCCACAACTTCAAGTGCCAAAAAATAAAATACCGGCAAGTAAACTTGATTGAAGCATGTTCTTTCCTCGGAAATGGTTCACCTTCGTCCCAGATAAAACACATCCAAATCCAGCCATTACCTGTCTACATCGCTCATCATAGGTTAATACCGCCCTTCCAACCTCTTCGCCGACTACTATCCCCGATTCCTTCCATGCCGCCGTGAATACGCCGCATCGCAGATGAGGGCTTGATTGTCTTCATTAGATGTGCCCCAGTGTTCCTGAGATTTCCTGGGACCCGGATATAAGGTGTGAGTGGTTTCGGCGTCACTTATTTCGTCGGATTAAACCCTCATTTCGCGTTCCAGGTCCTTGGTGTTATGTAAGAAAATCATTGACATATGTAAACAATTTTGTTTTCATTTATTGAAGGCTCGTCTCACACGGATTGACTAGGAGGATTCTCTTCATTGGATGTACCCAAGTTTCTCCCGGGATTATCGGACTAGCGGCAGACCGTCGGCAGACCGTCGGCAGACGATCCGCGGACCAACTACCAGTGAGAACTGTCGCCGGATTTCGGAGAAAACTTTCTGTAGATGTAGATTGAATCTGAATTCAATCAGAATCAGTGAATGGCGCATAAAAATTATTACCGGATTGTGAAAGGATGAATGGTCTGCCGACTTCTGCAGATCGAAATTCAATTTTCGGAGCGGAACCGTGCCGCGTAATTCTAAAATGGCGGGCATTGTTAGCAGAGATGATGGGAATGGGGGAGAGTATGGTAGGCGGACTATAAGAGGTGGGTCTTTAGATCGATTTTTTAACTGAGGAGATGCCTAGAAGTCACAGCTCGAAGAGGATTATCAGCAGATTGTTTGCGGCCGATTTACAGCTCACCAGGAATTGGGGGACGAATTTCGGCCAATGGTAATTAAAAGAGAAGATTGACAGGATTGCGCGAAGATGGTGTCCAACTTGGTTGACCGATATTCCAAGTATCAAACCGCATGTGATTTGCGAGTGCAAGCAATCGATGACTACGTATGGTGTCCATATCAGCGGAATTCAGAAGGCACAGCTGAATCGGACGGACGTTCAAGTACGAATGAGCGCCAGCCAAATCTAGATCTAATGATTCCGAAGTCAGCGTAGAGTGGTAAAAAGAACCACAGCCATGCTAGAAATTCCGACCTCAGTCCGATTTGAATCGAGCTGAGTGCAAAATCAGGGCATCGAAGAAATGGTGAAAGCAGGGCGTGGCGGTTCATTTTGACACCCTATTACGAAGATTTACTGAGGAATTGAACCAAGGCGGATGGGAGTCCGAAGTCCCGCATAGCAACGAACTATTTGTTGAAGTTTTGAGGCGCCTTTAGGCAGAAGAATAGTCGGTCAACATGAAAATGAATAGAAAATAGAGCTGCATCGACCTGAAAACGAGTTGAATATACCTACAAGTAAAACAAGAGAACACGACAAGTTGACCCAGTGCCCAACCGAATCAAATCTCCCGAAGAGAACCCTTGGGAGAGGAGGCGGCTGTGGGCGCCGAACTTCCGGGTGATTTTCGGTTGGTGAATTTGGCACCTGAATCGTTGGATTGTGCGCCGGGAGCGATGCCATCAGCGGAGCCTAAAAAGCTTCTGACGGACAGGCGTAATTTTATAAAGGGGGTGACAAGGACGCACGGTAAAATTGAACACCAAAATCTACCAAACCCTTCAAATCCTTGAGAACCGGTCTGTGAGCCAAAGGGTCGATTGCACCGTAGTAGTAGAAACCTCACAAAGACTTGAGTGAGCTCAATTAATTCGCGGCAGCACCGGATGCATCGCGCCAAGGTTGAAGCAAATGCACGGGTCGTTCGACTGGGAGAGAATAAAAGGGCGAGCGGCAGCATATACAACGGCGAGGCTTGACTGTAGCCGAAACCACAGAGAGATTTGGTAACACTTTGTATTCCTTGAGGCAAGCCGTGAGTCCGAGGAATCCCGATGAATGGATAATGAAATGGGTTGAGAGCCACGCAAGTTTGCACTAAACATCTGCCATGCAGTTTTTGAGCAGATGCCTCGAAGAAAAGTCGAAGCCGTAGATTGCAGCGAAACAGTTTGATTCAAGGAAGACTTTCGGGGGTTTGATAGTGC
Organism: Mycena metata; assembly: GCA_029378385.1. NCBI lineage: Eukaryota > Fungi > Basidiomycota > Agaricomycetes > Agaricales > Mycenaceae > Mycena > Mycena metata. The sequence goes on along the minus strand of JARKIB010000042.1, from coordinate 598,271 downwards.
TCGCAGGTGGAAAGTCACTCGCGCAATGCACACTAGAGTCTCGACGAGGGGCGCGTTAGATGAGAGGCAGGAGCCGTTTGAGGAAAGCAAGTACAAGACAGGAGAACAAGGTGGTCTGAGTCATCTCCCAGTACAAGGGCCCCGGCGGCCGAATCGAAGGCCTGCGGACGACACGCAGATGATCCAATTGGTCGGTCAGAGGCGTGTCATCCGCGACTCCGGGCCGGTCTCTCAGACTCTCACCAAGACCACCGCTCTCGACAAGCAATCCACGGATATTTTGGCCTTTACTTCCGGTTATGCCTGCACTCACATTGGGAACCAAGACGAGAACGTGAAGGATCAATTTTGCGGAGAAACACCACCTGAACAAATTAACAAGCACTGGAGCCCTTTATGGGCACGGAGGGTGCTCAATGCAAACTCTTGGAATAACTGTTCTAAATGTATGTATCCCCTCCCCTGGGCTTCTCTTTTCTCCTCCTTGCCAGTCGCATTTTCCCCCATGAGCGGTATTGTGCATGCGACGCGTGTGAATCACATCTTGGATGGCCTTACTTCGAGGGTTGCGTTGCCTTCCACGCCCTTTCTCAATTTCAGAGTTCTCGCTGCTTGCTGACATTTTCCGTTTTCCAGGAACCTCGCCTCACATGCACGTTGAGCATATGTAGAGAGAACAATGAATCGATGGGCAGATACATGCCATCTCCTTATTTCTTGCGCTCTTTGCAATTGATTACCGTGAAGATCTGCCAGGAAAGGAAGTGGTCATATGGTGCGCACACGCGCAAGGACGTGGATGGTGAGGTGATGGACAATCCTCGTTGGAGCGGGTGGTGCATCAGGGCCAGCGGGCGATAAAAACCTCAAATTAACGTCCTCCACTCCTCGCCCGTTGCGTGCGAGTTTGACTCCGGAGCGCGTATGGCTATGGGCGACGGCACATGCGCATCGAGCCCCGTTTTTACGGTTCTACACCACCTTTATCCTCCGCCTGACGCTGGCGCGGACACCGAGTCATCTTGCGGGTGGTTTGCACGTAACGCGGGGAGTGCACCCGATCTCTTACTCACCGGCACGCTCTCCACGTCAATCTTACATGCCGCCTCCCTCGCCTTGTCCATGTCGCGCCGGTATCCACCTTACTGTTATCTGACTCAAACAAGGAGCGACTGGGCTGCTGGACAGCGCGATCCCAACACTCCCAATCCGACTCGTCGTACCGGAGCTCGCGCGGGTCTGCGCACAGGGGCGCCTCTTACACTTCACACTCCTCCCACGCGAGCTCGGTGTCGGGCTTTAGCTATACGTCGCGAAGCGCGGGGTCGTATGCGAGTGAGCACTCGCGTCATTCAGTCCTTCGCTTACCTCTTATTCAGACATTCCCGCAAACACCGGAACAACCTGGGCCAAAAAGAAATGGTTCCCCCTCCCCTTCCCACCGCCCTCAGCGGGACCAAGGACTGGACGAGCGGGGTGGGGCGCACACGTATGTTGCCGATGGGACAGAGTTTGTTGGCGGTTGTGCTTCGGAGGTTTGGGGGTGAGTGGCTTGTTTTGTTCTTGGGGATTTCTTGCGTTTTTGCGGCGGACGATTTGGGGGATTTGCGCCGACTTTGCATCGGCAAGGCGGAGATTTGGCCGTGCGGGTTTTGCGACGAGTTTACGTCGCGGACGTGGATATTCGACGCAGACGCAGGTACGGACGTCTTTGGTGGAGACGTCGTGGTTCCTCCACGCATCCGTTCGCGTTCGTCGGTCATCTTCGTTCGCGCAGTATTGCGTCGGCGGCGAATTTTCTTTCCCAAAAGGGAAGAACGACCACTCCCGTTCTTTTTTTTCTCATCTTTGTCTCCACCTCGCGCAGGCACGGATGCATCGCTTGCATTCCTGTGCTTCATGCCCGCCATGTGCGTTGTCTGCGTCGTGCGCATCAACTTTTTGCACTCGGGCTCTTCGTTTTGTTTTTATTCTATTTTACTTTGGCGGTGGTCGATATTCGCCGACGACATGTCCTCCATGCCTGTTCCTCGTAGGCGTTTGCGCGTCCAGTACATCGCTCGTGGCGGGGTTTTGAACTTTCCGATTTTTTGGGTGGAGGCGGTGGGGCATCCAAGGAGACGATTTTGTCCTGAACACTGAGCGCGGCTGGGTCTTAGCGCTCTTGCCACCACCAACGCTCTGTGCCCGTGCATAAGCTCCACGAGTTTGACTCGCCCTCGTCAAGAATTGGATGGTCGGGGACGGCGTGGGCGTCGGCGCGCGGCTGCAGAATTTCTCTTGCCGGTTCTCGCGCTGTAGTGGTCGCGGGGCTTAGTCTCTCCACGACGTCGTTCGTACGCATGTGAGATGCCTTGTGCGACGTGCGTTTGTACGTTGCCGCCGATTTAAATCTTCTTTTTTTCGTCGGGAAGGGAGGGTGGTGGGTGATTTTCTCGCACGGCGTTACGCGTGGGGCTTAGCCCTTCCACCATCCTGTTCCTACGCATGTGGGACGGCGTGCGCGATGTGCGCTCGCAACTTGGCGAGCATTCGGAGTTTTTCGAATTCTCGGGTGGGGACGACGCAGGCACGTCACAGGAAAGACTTCTTCTCCGAGGTCGCTGGGGTGGCGCGTGGGCCGGTCTCCCACGACGGAGTTAGGGTGCTTAGACGTCGCCTCCCCGCTTTTTTACGCTTCCTGCGTGTAAATTGGAGGCTTGGAGCCGCGTCGGATGTCGGGGTGGGCCTGCGGACTTCACCTTCGTAATTCTGCACCTGTGTGAGGGATGGGACTTAGCCCTTGGAGGACACCATTCGTGCCTATGTGGGACGGCGTGCGCGAGGAGGCTTCGTGAATTGGCAGGGTTTTCGATATTGGGGGTCGCGGGGGTCGCGGACTGATTTTTGAGTTTCGCCCACTTTGTCCTTGCGCTGTGGTTCTTGGGTAGCTTAGTGCTGTTATTACAACCATGATGGGGTGCCTGGACGTCGTCTCCCGGATTATGCTGCTGCTGGTCGACACTCTGGATGTTTGCTGACGTCACGAGCCTCGGACTCTTTATTTATTTAATTTAATTTATGTTCCTCTTCTCTTCCTCGATCCTTCCCTCTTCCCTCTTTCTTCCATCTCCCTACTCTCCTCCTTTTTCATCTCCCCCTTTCTGCACGACGTTGACCATCTTTCTTTTCACAGAACCCCCACTAACACCAACCCCGCACGCACCCTTCCCGCCCCGAGCCTTGCCGCGCACGCGCTGCACGCGTGCCTCCTCTCGTGATTCCTCGACACGCCCGTGGCACTGTCCGGTGTGCACCACATGGCGCTGGTGGGCAAGGCCGCGGGGAAGGACGTGGGGATGTGGTTTGGGCCGAATGCGGCGGCTGGGGCGTTGAGGTGGGTATTTGTTTTTGGTTTTCTGGGATTGCGTTCTTCGTTCTTTATTCTTCTTCTCCTTGCATACATGTTCTCCCTTCGTATTCGGAGTACCCCGCCCTTCAGTTACTTCCCATGTATGTATATACATGTACGACCTCCTTTGTCATCATTACTCTACACATGCCCTCCTTCTTGTCGTTCTTCCTATTCGCGTGCGTCTGTAGTCTCTCTCATTTGCCTTTTGTTCTTCGTCTTCCCAAACCGATGCTGACCACTTCCTCAGAACCCTTGCGTTATACCTTTACTTTTCACATCCACATCTTTTTCACTCGAAATCACTTTTCCTTGTCACCCACTGGAAAACCGACGCTGATCTACACATTCCCCCGTTCCATTGGGATTGCGGGTGGCTGACCTTCGTCCTCGTATCACTTTCTTGGTGTCCCGGCATATCCTTCCCGCCCATCAGTACCCCCTCTGTCCCTTCCTAGACGAGCGTACTATCTCGGCAAGACACTGAGTGATGGGGAGGATGTGACGCCCGTTGGTCAGGTGTGCAATTTGGCGCACCTCGTCCTCGTGTTGTGATACCCGTAGGGCTCAGAAACTATGAAAGGTCCCTCGTTCCCATTTCAGGCCTCCTGCACCCTACGGACTTAGGGTGTTGGCACATTTTCGTGACGTCGAGGTGCGGGGAGTCTTCCCCGTTGACGGTGCTCAAAATTCAGAGTGGTGGGGGCTCGGCCTGCTCACCACCGGCGAGCCTGCACATGGGCTCCCACTCAGTGATAAGCCGCCTGCAGGCAATTCGGATATTGGGGCCGCGGACGTTAGGAGTAAGTTGTGAATCATCTGATTTGCCCTGTAAGCACATCTTGTTTACGTCGAGTTAAACTGACCTGTATCAGGTCACAGTTTGATTATCCTCAAATGAAGAGGTATAGACAAAGATGTGGGGAAAAGTAGAAGTAAAAGTAACACAACATTCCGGATTGCGCGAACCAGACGCGAACATGAAGGGCGAGTTGCAAGGAAACGGTCCGCGAATTGAATTGCAACACATCTGGTTAGCCACGGCCGCTAACATGCACAGGATACAGGATCTTCTCGGCGAAGATCACCCTGACCTGATCTTTCCGCAAATCGTTCAAGTTGGGTCGTTTGTCACCCAGCCCACAATAACAGTCACCGTCAGCGGCGGATGGTCCGCGGATCAGCGGCAGGTGGAATGCCGACTACACGGTTCTATCCTTCCCTTGTACTCGTCGGCATGGGGCCTATCTCCTGAACAAACTCTGCACCAATCAGCCGGATTTTTTGTTCTGCCATCCCGTTGGCTGCAAATATCAGCAGAGCGAAATCTGACTTCCTAATTCATTAAAGCCGACCTTATCCGCTACTCTGCCCGCGCCACTGAACCGTCTCCCTGCCACTTCTCTTGGAATCCTCGCTGTTCACCAACATGAGCGGAGGCTACAGAACAAAGCTTTGTTCTGGAGTTTTCTGTGCGCGCCCGCCCCAGACCTTCTGGGCCTCGCTCTCGAGCCTCGCGCGGCCGGGATCATTTAAAACTTCAGAATGTGCATCCTCCTGAAACTTGAATGGAGCCTCACCCTCAGTAAGTCCCAGACAAGCACTTAGTCCCCTCCTTATGGATGAGCTTTGCTCAGCTATCGGAGTTTGCACTCAAATCACCGCCATTCGACCTGTATCCTCTTCAAGTCTGTGTTTTTTCCGCGATACATGCCACAAATTCGCGCGACCCTTCCTAGCGATTCATGAGATCCGTAAATCCTGTTTGCACCGGGTTCACAGTTCAACAGACCACATCAGCAAACCCGGGGCTTGCTACGTAGCACTACGTAGTTCCTGTAGTTCCTGTAGTTCTGTACCAAGGGTACCCCTTACGTAGTTCCATGTAGTTGGCCAGGGGTCTACGTAGTTCCCGGGGATTCTATGTAGTTCTACGTAGTTCTATGTAGTTCCCCAGGTCTCTACGTAGTTCATGTAGTTCCCGGGTGCCACCCAGTCCTCAGTATACATTAGTTGCATATTTTTCCTTTGGACGTATGATTCAGGGGACGTAAAGAAGAATTCGAAACCAATTGCATAGGATTGGGTATATTAATGCTATCCCGCTCTAATCTAAGGTCACCATACCCTCCGCGCTTTCGTTCGGCTTCCCCACTTCGATGGTGTGCTCCGCCTCCCACTGTGCCCATCGCGCCGTCGTCTTTCCCCAATGCTCCCGGTTACCTTTCAGCTTGGTAATGGATCGTAGGGCTTTCTTGTACGTCTTGTGATAAATTTCTTCCGTGAACCGAACTTTCAGAAATTGTCCTGTAGCGTACTCTTCGAGGCCGACTTGAAGCTATAAGTGGATGAGTAAAAAAAGATGTAAGAAAGATGCGACTTTACAAAGAGAGCAACAGCGGCCACAAGCTCTCCGGTGTATACCCCGAACTCTTCAGGCAGCGACTTTGCTAGAGAGTCCTCAGACTTGTGGGGCTTGTGAACGATCCGGAAAATGAGCTCGGATATGGCCGGATGCATCATGTTGTTCGTATGGCCCTACGGATCCTTAGCAAGATATTACAATTACTTGGAATCATACCTCGGCGTCAAAACCATGCTTGAGGAAGTTGTAGTCCTTCAGAAGTGTCTCGACGTTGTCCTTCATTTTATCAGCGTATTCTGCTTGACCAAATCCGCCCTCAAAATCATCCAGACTTGGGCGAATCTTGTACAGGACCGGTACCACCTCTCTGGACAGATCTCTGCACCTGCCCCGGAATGTTGAAACAAACTTCCAAATCTAAAAAGGTAGACATTAGCCCTGAATAAGCAACAGAAAGCGGACATACGAGCTTGGCCAAGTCCGTCTGGTATTCTTCCCATATACCTAACCATTCACTTGAACGATTTCAGAGAAGGAAAAGAGATACAGAACACACCTTCCGGTTGGATGAGCTCGAGGTCCTCTTCACAGTAATGGATAGCTTCGATGAGCCATTGGACTATCTTTGGCCTCAAACGATCAAAGTCCGGGAATAAGTAGCCATTGAGGAGATCTTCGAACGCTTTAATCTTAGTGATGTTGATAGTTTTGCGAAAGAACGGGGGATAGAACCCCTCGTGCAGTGAAGTTACCACGCCAGTGGCGGTTCGAGGTTTACGTCTCCTAAGCCCAGTTTCCTCCTCTTCCTCTTCTTCGTCGCTGTCGTCGTTGTCGCTGTTGTTGTCTGCTTCACTGTTCTCCTCGACCCGTGTCTGCCTCTGAGCATGGGCAGCCAGCTTCCGAGGGTCAGGAGGTCGAGTTGCGCGGTTCTTAACCCGGTATTGAGCCAGGACATCTCCCCCTGCAACAAGATGAAGAAGTCAGCGAGGTGGAGACTGCATTGAGTAATTAATCATACCTTGACCAGTGCCTGTGCCTGTACGCCCTGCAAGTTTTTTCCTCAGATCATGTACATGGATAGAAAAGGCAAAAACGTACCCTTTTGGTTCCCACTTGGTCCACTCTTGCCTATTTACGCCATTAGCTATAATTCCCAAGCAGTCAGTATAACTTACCCGTTCGAGGGGGATGATGGTTGGAGGAGGTGCGGAGGGCTAAAAGAACATATTGAAGAACACGTAAGTATAGAACGGGTAAGTACTTACATGAAGCAGTCTTCCCGTGGGCCCCGTGGTCGGGGTCCAGATCCTCTTGTCCTAGTTTATATGTTAGCTCAGGTTTTCAAGCTCAACACCGCTTACCGTCTCCGCCGCGAGGGGGCCCTCCACCTAGTGAAAAAAAGTTAGCCTTGCAATTGGCGACAGTAAGAGAATGCCCACGTCGTTTACCCCCGTTGGCCTTGTCGCGGCGGTCACGGTGGTCCTCGCGGTCTTTGCGGCCATCCTCATCGTGGTCTTCACGGCGGTCTTTGTGGCGGTCAGGGCGTTGGGGGCGACCACCTTGGTCTAATCATAAGATGAGCGGGGGTTGGATGCTGTGAACGGCTTACCTTCCGCGCCTTGAGATGATGCTCCGCCTGGAAACCTACTTGAGCAAATGGTATCAGATACAATGAGGACTTACCCTTGCCGCCATGCTCTTGGTCTTGCTGTTCCTGCTGGCGGCGGTCATCGCGGTGGTCGCGGCGGTCTTCACGGCGGTCGCGGTGGTCTTCATGGTCTCGGCGGTCCTCGCGGTGGTCTTCATGGTCTCGGCGGTCCTCGCGGCGGGCATCTTGGTCTAATTTGTATGATGAGCAGGGTTTGGAAGCTGGAAAGTGCTTACCTTTAGCGCCTTGAGACGATGCTCCACCTACAAAACTACTTGAGCGAATGATATCAAATGCAATGAGGACTTACGCTTGCCGCCCTGCTCCTGGTCTTGCTGTTCCTGCCGACGGCGCTCCCGACGCTGCCGGTCCTCCTCTCGAAGCGCCTTCATTCTCTCTGTAGCATCATCAGGATCATCAGTAGCATCTCCCCCCTCCAGCTCATCTTCCTCGTCTTCCTCATCCTCCTCGTTGTTGCTTTTGGTGTCTTCTTCAGTAACTAAACAAAATGACGTTTGGTAGGTTACGGAGAAGATTAAAAACATACCAATATTGGGAATGCCATCGCTGTAGACCCCAACTGAAAAGAAGTCGGTTAGATGAACCTGGAATAGAATGTTTTGACCATACACAACGCGCCTCCAGGACTGTCATCCTGGTCCTGCAAATCTAGATCCATATCTGAAGGGTGATGAATATATGCGCGGTAGCAGAGAAGCAGGGCACCCTGCATACTTACCGCCCTATAAAAACATTAGTACGTTAATATTCCCTGGCTAAAACCTTGGGACTCACATCAAGGTTGTCAGAGTGAATAACTTGATATGAATGCTTGTACTGGCGGCCCAAGCGGGGAGGAGACAGCGTCGGGGAGCGGATGCGGCGAGGAGACAGAGTCGGGGAGCGGATGCGGCGAGGAGACAGAGTCGGGGAGCGGATGCGGCTAGGTGACTGACGGTGGAAGGCCTGGCTCTGCTGGCTTCCGGAAGCATGGCGTGAAGGAGGGGATGCCATATACTTTGCCGGAATAGACTTGCTGGGCGCTGGAGGTGTCAGACGGAGGGGGGACTCAGGCGGGACCTATAAAAACTAAGTATTATACAGAGAGGTATGAGAAATAGAATACCTGTACGTTCTTCCTTTTCTTGGGGGGAGGGGCAGCGTCGTTGTCCTCTTCTTGTTCTAGAGCATCCTGGGTGGCTTTGCGCTTCTTTGGAGGGTTGGCCCGGATCTTGAGGCTATCTCTTTCTAGCCTTTCCTGTGTGGATGTCTTGGCCCGTCGACCCCGTCCAAAAAGGTCCTCGTCGTTGTTCTGGTCAATATTTTCTAATATAGTTCAGATGATACGTACTCATCAAAGGTGGCGGCTTCTGCTTACCTTTCTCGTTAGTCCTCTTAGTCTTGGTGGAGGTAGAGGCCTCAGTAGAGACGTTGTTGGGTTTGGTGGCTTTCGGCTTTGTAGCTTTAGGCTTGGTTACCCCGCGCGCCTTTGGGGACCGAGCGGCCTGCTTGGCCTTGGCCTTAGCCTTGGAACGCTTTGGGGAGGAGAGGTCGGCCTTCTTGTTGGAGGAAACAGCCAATTTCATGGTTGGTGGTGGAGGTTAAGACGAAGAGGGTGGAAGTCCAACATGACACGTGACCGCTCTGTTGACTGATTGATTGGGTGACGAAAATATTTTTTTGAAGCTTTAACGTTTGCCGCCTACACTATGGATTGGGATTGCATAAGAACGCTCAAGCATACAGGTCATTGTCTGCGGTGAGGAAATTAAGCGGAAATTAAGCCAACCTAAATATACTTGGCGCTAATTCATAACATTTGCAGACTACGGTATGGATTTGGATTGCAATATGAAACTTTCAAGCATACAGGTCGTCATCCAGGGCGTCCTCCGTGAATCCAGCATTCCCTGCATTCGTCTCAGCTGGTGCTAACCTTGTCTCATCCTCGGGGAACTTGAAGTTGTTCCCGAATCCACGCGACTGCTCCCTAGATGCATCGTTAGTAAACGTTGGAGGGTATACGAGAATAAAACGACAAACCTCGTAATCTCAGGGACAGGGTCCTCCTCCTCTGCCGCATTGTCCTCCTCGACCTTGATGGCATCCTCGCCTGCAGCCTCATCCCACGCTATTTTCTTGAATGCCGTCCATCTCAGTCAGGATCTGGTTCAGGACGCGGTTACCTGCGCCTTCACTGTCACCGTTCACGCCTCTTGGTAGTCGAGTCCAACTTGTTGAAGAACATCCATCACCTAAGGTGCCGCTACACGCACCGTGTCCAACACATCACGAAGGTTCGCATCAGAGCATCAGACTGGCCGAAGGACATGGTTAGCCGTTCAGGGCCCTGAGTATGGCCTGAGTATGGTCAGTAACTTCGAAGCGTCAGCAGTGAAAGAATAAATACCTTGACCCCGCATCACGACCGTCAGGACCCGCTCGTAGGTGCCCCCAGCTCCAAGACGTTCACGCCAAACAAGGTGTAGGTGAGGTTGAAGCAGGATGCGAGAGTCGTCCAGAGCTCGAGGACGTCCACATGCAGAGGTTTTGGTGCTTCCGAAGACTCGCCTTCCTGAGAGGGTTTCGGGAACAGGCTCTAGAGGTTCACCACCTTGAGCGCGAAGAAGCTGTCGTACAACGTACACTATGCGTTCCTGATGGGCATATTCGTGTTTGTGTTCTTGCACATCTTTCTGCGGGAGACGTTTAAATCTTTGTAGTTAAGTTGACGCCGGGCACTATTCTTGAACATATCTAGAAGGGCAGACAAATGAGAGCAAGATAGAGTCAAAAGGAATGATAACGCACTCATGAGTGTTTCAATTTGGTTGCTTGTTATCATGCTGTAGCCCGATGTTTTCCAGAATTCATACGTTCGAGATCCGCGTTGTAAACATCTGCACGTCCACAGCCTGCGTCAAGTCGCAATTTGACTCCAGTAGAGGCACGTTCACGGTGACTGTCGAGCTGGACGCAGAGGGGAGGCCTAATGTCCAGACTCGGACCGTCAAACGACTTTTTTGTAAGGCAGGAGGACTGGACTGACCGTATGGTCAGGCGGGATGCTCCAGCATATCATCACGTTCATCTGTGGCTGCCTCCTCCCCCCACAGCCAATTTGGCCTGCAAAACGGTCAACAGAGGCATTAAGCGCCGCAAGGCGTCACATACCGTTTCACGTTTCTTGGGTCTGAGGATCGCGGGGCAGGTGTCATTCGGGCTAGGCTAGTCCACTAGAGGATGTTCGGAATTCAACAGCTTGGAGTTGGCGGGTTTGGCTAGATGACTTGGTGGTTGGTAGTTGACCCACTGATGATCGGTAATCAGTCAAAAGTTGACCAAAGTCGTTTGGAGCCAGTTGCGAGATTTGGCCACAGAAAAAAAATCTCTGCAAGGATGGTCAAGAGATATTATAAAAGATCTATTGCAAAGGACTAATTGAAAGAGGTGCGTAAGAATATATATAAGAAAAATCAGTCTTCGTCGCTACTGCTGTCTACGTCTGCCCTGGCCTGCTCCTCCTCTGCTTGACGGTGGTGGTTAACAATATACGTAGACCACCCATGCCCATCTTTCGTCCAACTCTTCGCCTCACGATCGGTGTGGAGAACGATAGTGGCTCGCTTCCCCACATAGTGACAATTGAAATGTGTTAGCCGCCACGATGGAAACACCAGGATATCGCCAAGCTGAAGATCAAAACTGAGGCCAACCTCGTAGAGACCTAGCTGGCCCCCAGTGTGCTTGCCCATGTGCGCAATGAGGCACATCTTCAGGTCTTTTTTGTCACGGTGCGCGCGGGTGCACGAGTCGATGTTAATGACGAAACCGCCAAAAGGGTAGCAGGGAGAGGAAGCACCCAGAGGGAGCTGGTCGACGTACATCTTGAGTTCCTTGGTGTCATCCGGGAGAAGCTCAGCGATCTGCCAAAAAGAAAAATCAGGCCTGAATAATAGCACCGATATCGCAACACGCACGCAGACACTAAGGACTGTAAAAAAGTCCGTTAATGCATCAGCCAGACGTGCATACTCCTCGGGCTTGTCCAGAGTCTCCTTGGACTGGTATGGGACTCGCTGCCTCATATTGACCTTGGCGCCATGAGCTTTGCCGAGGTTGTTGGGGTGGATGTCCTTGGGCGCATTATGACCCTAAAAAATATTTAAGTATCACATAAGAGGCAAGGCAGAGAGGGACGACTAACTTTGGGGGGCATACGGGCGTACCAATCATAATGTATGGACAAGTATTTGAAGGCCTTGTCACTAGAGTCCTTGTCGGTGAACTCGCCATTAAGGACGGTGTTTAGGTGGTCGATAGCGCGGCGAAGACTCTCCTTGAATTCATCCGGGACAGAGAAAAGGAGCGCTATGAGCTGGTTGTCCTTATCCCGGATGAATAATGCTTCCCTAGTGAAAATTAGATATCTGAAACGGAATAAAAAGGGCAACGACAGGACTGACTTGTTGAGGATGCTAGTATTCACTTCAATGTATTTGTCCGCACACTTGCCCCCTTCGTGCACGGTATTCATCTGGAGGATATGGTTAGATCGAAGCGCGGTGTCACAAATAAAACTTACCTTTTCCTGGAGCTCGGTGACACTTGTAACCTTCAAGGCGTTGTCAGCAAGACCTCGCTGCTTGGCCGTCCAAGTGTTGCGGTCCTTTTTCTTGAAGGGCATTTTCGACGCCACGGGGCCTAATTTGACTGGGGAGGTGACGGTTACGGGGGTGGGAACGTCGATATCGCCGGCGTCAGGCATGGGGTTCCAAGGAAGGGTCCCCGGTATGGAATCCCATTGGGAGGACCGCCGTGGAAAACCGTCAAAGGTGTAAGCACAGTTTTCAAACTGGGGGGGAATTTTGCGGTTTTGAAGTTTTATCGTACTGATAATAAGGATGAGTTGATATAAGCCCTCATGTACAATAAAAATACGCACTTTGTTTGAAGTGTATCAAAAATCTTGTCCGACTTCTCATAATCGTTGAGGCCGAAGAAGACGATGGGCTTGGGGCTTTCTCCCTTTCGGAGGGGGGGCTTGTAGGCAAGCTTGAGGCTCTCCATGTACCCGGGCCGGCTTCGTACGTATGCGATGGGCAACATAAGTCGCTTAACCATTGGGAGCCATTTTCCGTCTGACCATTAGTTAGAAGCGTCCACGCAAGAAAACCAATGAGGACGTACGACAAACTTCCCTCAGTGCGGTGCCCACGCAGTCTATGTCCACGGCGTGCATATGGCGTGTTACGGTGGTACGTAGGTCGAGCGCAGCAATAATGGGAATAATCCCGAGGGTGCCTGAAAACAATGATTTTAATACCGCGTATAGAGGCTCAGAGAGAGGAGATAATAAACATACCTCCAGCCGCCAAAAAAGCAAAGCTATACCCCCACCCTACATGCTGCCGGAAGTTATTGCCGCTGGTGGCGTTCTTGGTTATTCTCTTGCCGATGGCCTCCTTCGAAAGTGTATTGCCATTCAAGGCGGCTTGATGGATCTCCCTGGGACATCGGACATCGTCAGATTTGGACTATTGCTATTAATGAAACAGGAGATACGTACGAATCCACATTGAGGGCCAGCTGTATAAGGGCCATGATCGTTTGCAGGTCAAGAAGTTGCGTATTCTCGATAAGATGCAAGACCCGAGTATACGAAGCCTCTGTGTTGGTGGGGTCGTAGTCGGGAAGAGAAGCTGGTAACGGGTTGGATGAGGCATCCTCCCTGGGGCCTGCAAGGACGGTCTCCAAGTCGGCGCGACCCTTGGAGTTCCAGACAGCCAGGAGGGCTGAAAGGAAGTTGCCAGCGGCTTTGGTAAGGGGGGGACCGCCGTTGGGATCCTCACACCATCCCTTCTCCCTCTCCTTCGTCTTCTTCTTCGACACCGCCTTGGCAGGTTTTTTTCCCTTACCCGCCGTGGCGGAGCGAGTGCGTGGCCCCGTGTTCTCGCCCTCGTCCGCGTCGACATCCATGTCCATAGCAGCACCCCCGGCGTTGCCGGAAGATCCCGCTGCAACGCTGGTGGACCCTCCCAATATGCCTGTCGCGCCCCCGCCGGCCGCCTGCTGCTGCTGCGCATCGCAGCTGGTACAGGTGCCATGCTGGCAAGGCATAGCACCAATAGTGGCGTCACCCCCCGCCCGACGTCGATCTCCGTTCCGGACACACTCATCCGTCCACAGATGGGCAGGGCCAGGGCCGCCACCGCCTCCCCCCCCACCCCCCCCGCCATTGCCCGCAGGCGCCTTGACGGTGACACGAGGGCGTTTACGGTGCCGTTCGGTGTCGCTTTCATCCTCGCGCTCAGTTTCACCCTCTTCGTTTGAGTAAGTACGATCCGCGGGTATGCGTTTGTGAAGCGTTGAACCCGGCGACGGCGACGAAGGTGAAGGGGATGGGGAGCGAGACTCCAAGGGTGACAAGGGGGAGGGAGGATCGCTCATATCGACGTCCGTAGTGATGGGGAGTTGCAGCGGGGGCAAGACTTGAAAGACTGGAAGACAAATTAATAAAATAAGTACGCGGCCGAATAAATAGAGCACATACGTTTCGGTGGCGGGGTTGGATTCACCATCGTGGTCGGCGAGCTGAGCGAGGAAGAAGACGCGCTCGGTGATGGAGTTTGCATGGACGCGAGGGTGCTGAGTTGGGTGGAAGAGATCATCGGCGATGGTGTATGCTGCGAGGGGACAGGACGAAAGACTGTGAGGAACAACTGCGTTAGTAAAATGAGGCAGCGGTTGGCAAAAAAAAAACTCACATGGAGCCGAGTCGAAGTTAGCCATCCTGGCAATTTCGTCCGAAAGCGGTAAACCTTCAAGCGGTAAACTTCGGGCCCGCCGCTGGCTCTCGGCGTGGTGACGGCCACGATACGCGCGGCGCTGTGGAGTAGGCCCCAAGGGTGGAGTAGGCCGTAGCGCCATGGCCGAGGGTGCAGCCACTTGTTGCGCGGAGGAACCCAGGGGGGAAGAAGAATTAAAGGTGGCCGCAGAGGAGCCTGTGCGATGGTGAGGAGCGCGTTGAATCGCGTCGTCGGCGTGGTCATACGCGGGGCGCGGTGTAACAAGCACCAAGGGGGGAATAAGTGATGCCGCCATAGTCGAGGGTGCAGGGACTGGACGCGCCGAGGAATCGACACGCGAAGAAGATTCAGAGGCGGCGGCGGAGGAGCCTGCTCGACGTTGAGGAGCGAGTTGAAGTGTGTTGTCGGCATGGAGAAGGTCACTGAGTTCCGGGGGTAGGTCCACGCCGTCAGCCTCTAGAGTGGCGAGCCTGAGGAGAGCCGATGCGAGAATATGCTCGGGGATGGGCATGCTGAACCTGTGGCTCATGTGAGCAAAACGAATCGACGATTCGACTTTGTCACACGCCAGCTCACCTGTGACGAGTCGCGCACAGAGATAGAGTCAACAAACGACGCGTAGACGCGTTCGTTTGTTGTGGTCGAGAGCAAGTGGCGTGCAACTTCCCAAAGGGGAAGTTGCACAGCTTTTCGCTGGCCTCTTCCCACCACAACCTCGACGAGCACAAGTCCAACGGCGGCTCGCAAACGCCGCCGCCGCCCTCGCCAACGACGTTGCCACGCACTCGGGGCACCGTACGCGTTACGCGTGGTGTTCCAGAAGACGCCGCCGTCGTGCTCGCAAACACCGGCTCGCAAACACCGCCGCCGCCCTCGCCAACGACATTCTGGCGAGCGTTGTGAGTGATGCACTCGGGGCACCACACCTGTGGTGTTCCAGAATACATCACTACAACGCCGATGTACCGACTCGCGCGCCGTGACGCACTCGGGGCCGTGATGCACTCGGGACTCTCTCGAGTCCCAGAAGACATTCTGGCGGACCAGCAGCACCCTCCTCGACCAGCAGCACGCTCTACGCACCCCAAACATGTTGGACTATGCATGGTCTTCTTTGGTTCACCCCGCTGCCTTCTAGTTCCTACCAGGTAAGCCGTCCTTAATATTCAATACAGTTTCTCGTTACTTACCTGGATTTCCTCCCAGTTTTTCGAGTCTTTGATAGCATCTCCACCCCGCATCTGGCTTCGCCTTACCCCACCTCCTCGACATCGCTCCCTGGCCCGCTCCTCGATGACGGATCTATCGTGCCCGACGCCGCCCGCACGCATGCCCGCCGCCCTCGCCATGCTACCCTCCTCCTTCGGCGGTCCTTGACGTCGGCCTTCCACTCCACCTCTCTCTGTCCACGCCGATGTGGGGAACTCGAACGCTGCCGCTGGGAACACTGTCCCCCCTCAGCGCGCGGCTATCTATCGTCGAATGCGGACACCGACACAATACCCGTGCAGTGCATGCGTGCGCCGTCTGCGTTGAGGCCCCGCCGACGCAGTGCAGCTTCCCAGCGCACACCTTCCCGCGGACTCGGCGCGCGCTCTCTCCTCCCTTCCTCCCCTTCTCCCCTGCTCCCCTCCCAATCCCCCGCTTCCCCCTCTTCTCGAATGCAATAAAGCGTGCGCGCCCCGTCTGCGTCGGATCCCCGCCGACGCAGCGCAGCTCCCCGGCCCGCTCCTTCTCACGAACCACTCCCGGCCGACTCGCCGCACGCTCTCTCCTGCCCTTCCTCCCCCTCTCCCCCCCTGCCCGCCGCCTCGCACACGCGCAGTGCGCGTCTCCACATTGCATCACGCGCGTACCGTACCCGCGCACTCCCTTCGACTCGAGGCCCCGCCCCTCGCATGCCACCGCTTCGCACATTGCACGCGCGCCGCCGCTGCGCACGCACGACGCTCGCATGACGGGCCTGCACAACACATTGCAGCCGCACGCCCCGTGTCTGCGCCGGGCCCATCCTCTCAGTCGCAACACCACACCCAGTCGCGCTTCGTGCGCACAACGCATCGCGACACCCACGCCCGTCGCCCACCCCCCGTGTTCCCGCCCTCGACCTCCGCAACCTCTGCCGCAACCTCCGTGTGCAGGGTGTGCACACCCTGCGCACGCGCACCGTATCTTTCCACCACGACCTCAGTGCACTCAACCCGCCTCGCGTCGCCGCCGCCACATCGCGCGCGCAATGCACAGCTGCTTTGTCAGCGCAGAATCTGCGCTGACAAACCCCCCGCACTTGCCTCAAACGACACTTCGGGGGCCCTTCGCGCCGCGGCGGCGCACTCAAACTGCAACGCTTGCGTGAGTTTGAATTGAAGGTACGCACTCACCTCTGTACTTGCATCGAATACGCACTGACTTTGCTTCACAGCGGGTATTGAATCCCCCCGCGCCGTTGCTTGGTTTTCACTGCCTCGCACCCCGCACCCATCGACCTCGGACGCACGTGCATGCACATCGGCCTCGCACCCACACGCACGACACCGCCGCCTCGACCTCACACCCGCACGTTGGCACGTTACGCTTGCCGCCGTCGTGCCGAGTGGGGGCGCATGCGCATGTGCATTCACCCGCCCATCTTAGCCGCACGCGCGCCGCATCCACACCCGCGCACCTCCGCCTCGTACTGCCTCGCTCAACCGCCACACCCAAACCCGTGCCTCATACTCGCACGCCACCTTCTCCATCTCCACCGTACCCCCGCACCACCCGCACGCCGCTCGTTGGGACTCGCGCGCACACACACACACTGCCGCCTCGCATAAACGCGGTTCCCTCCCCTCCTCGCAGTCCCCTCCCCTCCTCGCATTTCCGCCTCGCGCGCACGCCGCCGCTGCGCACCTCCACTGCACGCGCAGATGGACAGTGGGTTTGTCAACGCAGATTTTGCGCTGACAAACCAACCTTCTAACGACACTTCGGGGCCAGTCCTCGACCGCCAACGCCGACCTCCCCCACGTACCCGCGCCCGCTCACACCACACGGGCTCCCCACGCAGAACGGCTACGCCGCGTCCCTCGCGCCTTCCACCTCCGCCGCGTCCAACTACGCCAACTCCGAGTCTGGCTCGCGCTCCGTGCGCTCGGTGGCAACCGCCCCCGCCCTCTCCACCTTCTTCCTCCCCAGCTCAAACTCCTTCAACCCGTTTTCGCGCTCTCCTCCTTTGGGCCCTCGTTCTCGGCGTTTCGGTCTCAATCTCGCTTCCCCTTTGATAACTCGGTAAGTTTGCTCCCTTCATCTAAAGTTTCAAACCAATACTCACGAGCTTTCATTAGGAAACCACCTCCAAACAAATGTGCGCCGGGTGCGTACCAAACCGATGCCGCCGCGCAGCAACAGGTTTGAGCCAACGCCGCCACGCCCTACCTCGCACGCACAGCGTCGCGCACGACCGCTGTTCACCTCTCCCCCGTTCACCTCCTTGCCGTACCGCACACACGCATCGCCGCCACCACCCCGCACGCACGCGCACCCCCGTCGCCGCGTACGCACGCCACCCCCGCGTCCGCATTGTGCACGTCTACCTCGCCTCGCACGCCGTCTAATGTCACGGCGTGCGTACGTTTCTCTTTTGTTTCACAGGTGGAAACTTTGACAGGCGGAGATTTGCACATGCAAAGTCTCCGCCTTACCCTGTTGCTCGCCGCCGTCGTGCCGAGGGGGGGCGCATGCGCATGTGCATTCGCCCGCCCATCTCAGCCGCACGCACGCCACATCCACACCCGCGCACCTCCGTCTCGTACTGCCTCCACCCCGCGCTCATACCCAGCCGCCTCAAGCGTGACTCGGGTTCGCGCCGCTGGTACACACGCACCGCCGATATTACTGCGTCGCCATCGCCACCCACCCATCGCGCACGCAACTGCCGCGAGTGGCCTACGAACGTCCACCTCAACCGTCAACAGGCACGCCCGTCACGATCTCGCACGCACGCTCCTCACGCACGCCCCGCCGCCGTCGCAACCACCCGCCCTTTCGGCACACTACGCGTGCGCCGCCTACAGCAGCGCAGATGTTTGTGTTATGTGCTGCCCTGACTTTGAATTCCCCACCAGGTAAGCCCCCGCTAATATTTGATGTCGTTTACCGTTACTTACCTGGATTTTTTCGCAGTTTTTGAATCGAAGTTGAGGGTGCGTACCTTGTTCTATGCTTCGTTCAATTTGAGCTGATTTGACTCTCACAGCGTGGATGCAAGCGGAACCTTTTGTTGCGTTGCTCCACTCTCTCTTCAAGCTCAACCCTCAATCCCTTCAAATCCTCACCCCAGGTAAGCTTGCCTCCCTCTATTCCACTTTCAATTCAACGCTCACAGTTTGTCAGGATAGATTCTGAGCTGGCAAATTAAAAAGCTCCGCCACCCATCTGAACTCGAAACAAACTCGCTCGCCCCTGCGTATGCAGCCCCCGCTCCTCTCTGAATCCGTCTCCACGCCAATCGCACACGCACGCACATTGTGCATCGCCGTCCCGCCCCCGTTTGCATACACCTCGCCCTTCTCCATCCCCACCCACCCACCCTGGTCGACCGCATCGACTCGACCCGCGCCCCACTCACACTCACACCCCGCCCCTGCTCTCGCCCGCACGCGCGCCCGCCGTGCCAACTCTTCCCACTCACGCTCCCGCTGCATCCTTGCATGTACGCCGTGCCTGCACGCGCGCACTCGTGCGCTCTCCCGGCCGCGCACCCGCCATCCCATCCCCGTCCACCAGTCTTCGCCGCCGCCGCGCACTCGAACCGCGACTTCAACCGCCGCGCTGCACTCACACGTGTCAGCGCAGATTCGATCCCTTAATGGGATCGCGTACGGCGAGGGCGTCACCGAGGCGCAGCGCGGCGCCGCAAGGCGCGAGATCCAGGTGCTGGGCGAGGCGGAGCGGTGGACGCTCCTGCGCATGCTCGAGTTCAACTCGACGCGGAAGCCGCAGAGCTGTGTGTACCGCGCGCCGGACGGGAAGGTGGTGATGTACTGCAAGGGCACGGACAGCGTTGTTTATGCGCGGCTTGCGGCGGACCATGATCCAGTGCTGAAGGAGGCGACGAGGAGGGATGTGGAGGCGTTTGCGAATAATGGGCCGAGGACGCTGTGTGTGGCGTGGCGCGTGCTGAGCCAGGAGGAGTATTCGCGGTGGGGGCGGGTGTACGACTCATTTATTTCGTCTTCGCCGCCGGTGAGTCTCATTTATTCCTTCTTCCGCGTTAAACTTACTGTGAATTCTACAGTCATTCAACTGCAACAACCTGTTCAAGCTACATATAATTCCTAGTGAGTTCTGCTTCAATTTCATTTCATTTCACTAACTCATAATTCTTCTCAATACTGAGTTTCCACACCCTGGGGCGGTCTTCTCGTAGTAGTTCTGGCGGTGGTCGTATATAATCTGCACAAACATAGCACCAGCTCGCGCACGTTCTTACATTCGGGTTCCTGTAACCGGTAGACTGGTGATACTGATATACACTTGAATTTTGGCATCATGAATAGGGAGAACAGCTGAATTTATTTCACGTCTGCATGAATAAAGAAGGGCCCTTTAACTAGGGTACAGAGAGATGGGAATACAGCTGGTTACAGAATTTAGTGAGCACTTTAGTCCAAGGTAACCATTAACGTGGGGTCTTCATCGTCGTTGTTTTCTATAACAAGGTAAATGACCGCAGTCCCAGAGCTCCGAGAATGTTGAGGCGTACCTTTGCGCTTCACCCCGATTCGCTCTTCTTCTACCTCAAACTGAATTACTTGCAACTGCGCGTCGTTGACATTTTGGCGCGCGACCTCCCAAAGGCGACTGAAATAATTGACGCGGTGGCGAGCCTCTTTTTCTCGCAACACAGCTAACTGAACTTCGGCAGTTACTACCGCCTCGCGAGCTTTAGCTGCTGCAAGAGCAACTTTTGCTGTTTCTCCGTGCGATGCAGCGAGAGAGACTTCAACCTTAGCCTCGTCGAGCAGCATCTGCGCAACGAGTGCCTCGGCTTTCCGTGTGTCCAGCATAACAGATGCAATGTCATGCTTGAAGACCAGCTCTTCATTACCGCTGAGGAGCGATACATTGCCCTATGTATCATCAGTATTAGGGAGGAAAGCCCAGGAACAAGGAAACGTACCAAGTTAAGTGAAATTTTCGTGTTGCGGGGATGCTTTCCCGGCTGGCTTACATCCATATTGGGCACGAGACTGGTGCCGTAGGTCGCCATTTTGTACAGGGTGAGTGGATCGAGGGGATCGTGGTCGGGGTGAGAAGTAAGGAGTGTTTACGGTCCGAGTAACAATCACGATCACGTGTGAGTTGGCTTCCAGCCGTCCTCAACTCAAACTCTCATGCCCGGTCAGCGCCGCTCCTCTCGACGCCAGTTCTCTCAGGGCCGTGAACCACGTTTCCCAATAGAAGGGAATCACTGTCCCATCTGCACCAAAAAATTTCCCAACTCTCGTCAATGCCGCCAGCATATGAATCAACCAAACGGCCGATGTCATCCGGCCATACATCTCGCTGTTCTCAACGCCGCTAAGAACTATGCTTCCTGGGGAGCCGCTCCAGAGGTTGACCAGGATTATGACGACGACCACAACCCTGGTTCTACAGATGACTTTGAAGACCGGTTTGACACCGGGGTGGATTATCCCTCGGACAACAGTGCTCCCAATTTGGGTGACCCTGGGTCTTCTTGTGCCCCTATGGAGAGGACTCCTGAGCCTCCAACCAAGGGCCCTGTGCGCGAGTGCTTTGAAGGGGCTTCGCGTACCTTCGGGGAGGGTAAAACCTTCATGGCATCATTTCATGAAGACCAATATTCGGAGGAACGTCAATCCAATGTCTACTACCCTTTCGCCAGCGCTGAAGAATGGGAGTTCGCCTCTTTTCTCGCGCGCTCAAATATGTCAAATGAATCCATCGACGAACTGCTCAAACTCCAGCTCGTATGTATGTTCTTTCCACACCAAGCCAGGCTAACTTTCTTGGTAGACTGCAAAGATGCACCTCTCCTTCAAGAATTCCAAGGATCTCCGCAGTCGAATCGAGATTCTACCGAGAGGTCCCCAATGGAAATCTGTTCCATGGCGAACGGAGTATCCGACCAAAAGTCCACTCACAGTCTATTACCGGGACCCGCTTGAGTGCCTCCAGCATCTCCTCAGCAATCCTCTGGTCAAGGACCATATCCACTTCACGCCGTTTCGCTTGTGGGCCAACGCCGATAAGCTCATGCGTGTGTATACAGAATGGTTATCGGGCGACGCGGCGTGGAAAATGCAGGTGTGTAACAGCTCCCATAATCTAATTACTCCTCTCATATTGCTTTAGAAACAATTACCCGCAGGCGCTACTCTTCTGGGCACTGCCCTGTCCTCGGACAAGACCCAGCTTACTGCCATGACTGGTAATCGCTCCGCCTACCCGGTCCTGATTAGTTTGGCGGATATTGATCCAGACTTCCGTTCCAAGGCCTCTCACCATGCCTTTCTCCTCCTCATCCTCCTTCCCGTCGCAAAATTCCTGGAGAAAAATTCAGAAATCCGAGGCGTCTTGGCCAGTAGGCTGTTTCACGCTATCCTAGATTTTGTTCTAGTCCCTCTCAAGGAGACGGCTAAAATCGGCCACATGATGTCTGATCCTCTAGGCTGGCAAAGGTTCTGTTATACGCCTCTGGCGGCGTACATACTTGATACGCCGGAGTCTCTTCTGGTGGCTGGTGTAGCTGGAAAGCGTTCATCGGTGACCACAGCCTCTTACAAGGAATTCGGGGATCCATTTCGCCATCCGTCCCGAACCAGAGCGATGACCTTAGCTCAGTTGAAGGAGCTTGAGGAGGAATTGGATCCCTGGGATCTGCCCGCGTATATTAAAGCGGCTAAGGCTGAGGGACTTAACGGGGTCCATCGGCCCTTTTGGCGAGATTGGGCGATGTCTGAGCCTTCCGACTTCCTAACGCCAGAAATCCTTCACCATTGGCTGAAGATGTTCTATGACCACCTTTGTCAATGGTGTCTCCAGGCGGTAGGGGCAGCCGAGCTCGACTTTCGGTTCTCCGTTTTACGGCCCCACACGGGAATGCGGCATTTCCAGGAAGGGATATCCAAGGCAAAGCAGACCACGGGGAGGGAACACCGCGACATTATGCGTTACATTGTCCCCGTAATTGCAGAAGCCACTGGTATTACCAAGGAATTCTTAACCACAATCGCTTCTCTCGTCAACTTCTTCTATCATGGACAAGCCCCAGCCATTAATGAAGATATCCTGGAGAAGATCGATGCGACCTTAGGTCGATTCCACGATCACAAGCAAGCCATTCTGGACGCGGGCGCTCGAAAGGGAAAGAAGGGTGCAATAAATAATTGGTGCGTACTCTTACTTGTGGATCTGTATCTCTTCTTACGCCCCCGTAGGTACATACCTAAATTGGAATTTCTTCAAAGTGTTGTCCCCGCTATTCGCGCCAACGGAGTACCCCTTCAATGGAGTGCAGATGTTACTGAACACGCCCACATCACTCTGGTGAAGGACCCTGCCTCTCATTCTAATAACCAGAAGTATGAGGCCCAGATCTGTCGCTGTCTCGATCGCCGGGACAAGTGTCGTCAATTTGATCTTGCCACCGCAATGGAGGTAGCAGGAGTGGACTTTACTGCCCCGGAACTACATCCCACTCCTGATTACGACGATGGTGATGATGACGATGATGTCAATCTGCCATCTTCTTTGGTTACTACCACCTCCGACCTCCTTGACGCCATCGACCCTGTCACGAATCTGGCAGGTACTCGACGGACCTTTGTGAATTATTTCGTTGCCAGCTCCTTGCTTCAGGATGGGAAATTTCCCAATGCCCCTACTCCCTACAGGACCTTTGTGGCACCGGACAACAGTACCGCTTTCCACCTCACTAGTAAATATGTCGGCCCGCAAGTAGAAATTGACCTCGCTGCCACCAACTTCCGCCTTCCGGATTTGCGGGCTTGCCTGGAGACATATTTACACAGAGGTCCTGGGAGCCAGCTCATCCTGGGCGGTAAGCGACCGGCTCTTCCCCATGATATCCTTGCTTCCAAGTCCATCCGGAAACTGGAATTTTGGAACAATGTCCGCATCCAATCGCGTTCTTTCCATGACTCTAGCAAGATCTTATTGCCGGAGACAGTGAATGCAAGCCCTCCTGACGCTACTTGGAAATTCGGGCGTGGCGACACAGTCATTGTGAACACTGATTCCGTGTCACGCTGGCCTGAGAGTGGACTTACTGGTACGTATTCTAATGTCTGGGTCCTTGCATTCACTTACCCGCATTTCCAGGTCACACTGTCTGCCAAATCCGCATGATCTTCCGGGTTGTCCCGCCTAGATATACTGTGCCTCGCCCCGAAACTAAGGGTTTCCTGGCCTACGTCCAACACTTCAAGGTCGTTCCACAGACCAATCCCATGGGTGGAGGGAAGGGCATGCTCCCAGAGCCAGCAAGCGGGATGTATCTACTCAAACGGGCCAGGCGATCAGATGGATCCATCATGGGCGATGTCATTCCACTAGATCGTTTGAGGGCCCCCGTGGAGTTGACACCACGTTTCGGTAAAGTTGCTGATAGGCGGCTCTCTAAGGAAACAAGTTTGGACCTTTGCGACGAGTTTTGGTTATCGAACTGGTTCACTAAGGAAGTTTTCTTTGCACTATGTCAGTAAATAGTTTTAATTTTTTAGTTTTTTTTTGCGTGCAAATCCTTAGACATCCATAAGAAACACGGTATGTCCTACTACAAATTCCAAAAGGTAAGAAAAAAAGAAGCAACTACAGAATACTACATAGAATGGGGCTCAACTACGTAGAACTACATAGAATGGGGCTCAACTACATAGAACTACATAGAACTACATGAACTACATAGTACTATGTAGTTCTACGTAGTTGGCCTCCAACTACAGCCAACTACGGCAACTACGGCAAAAAAGTGGTTTTGCTGATGCAGACTCGGAATCCGCTCCACGGGTTTAAATTTGTTGCCCGACCAGCATCGACTTCTCTGTAACGCCTTCTCCTTTCTTCTTCAATTTTGGGTGCTCTGGAGCCTCGTACGCCCCCCTCCATACCCTCTACAGATGTTGTTTCGGCCCCTTCCGGATGTCAATGTCTCGGCCGACATCGATGCGAGCCGATGGTCTGCAGACCATGATTGTACCCGCCGGCAATCAGAAG
This sequence comes from Mycena metata, assembly GCA_029378385.1. Taxonomy (NCBI): domain Eukaryota; kingdom Fungi; phylum Basidiomycota; class Agaricomycetes; order Agaricales; family Mycenaceae; genus Mycena; species Mycena metata. The sequence continues at coordinate 573,813 of JARKIB010000042.1, read as the reverse complement.
GGCAACATTGTTCTCTTCCGTCTCCGACTTCAAAGTCTTGCTCCCCCCGGGGGCCAAGTTGAAGCATCGCATCGCTGCCCACAAATTTCACCACACCAAAATCCCACTCGTTCGAGTTGCACCTCGTCCAAGTCGACTTGATCCACCCAGCGCCACTCATCTACCGATCATCCACCCTGGTCCGCCGACCATCCTCGCTGTCCGCAAATTTCTAAACCTGGGCTCCAGCAGAAAGTTTGTTTTTATTTCGAAGCTGCCTGTGTTTTCCTCTTGTCCTCGATCGGCGCAGACACGTCCGCACACCCCAAATTGCAATTTTTTGCTCATGCTCGATCAAAGCTCGCACCGTGGGCACCATATGCATCTACGTCTCCTTCTAAGATCCGTGGATCATTTGATTGCCCGTAAGCACATCTTGTTTTCCGTTGGGTTGAAACTTACCTATATTAAGGTACGGTTTCATTCTACTCGGGTTCTCTAAGCGATCTCGGATGGTGTGCTTGGTACTTTCGGTTTCAAGCATAAGGCTTTCCTAGTCTTAGACCGACTGCCGCGACATCCCAATTTGGGAGCGCTGTCGTGTCACTGAGACTAAGGCTTTGCCTGGTTTTCTCGAGTCAGCCTAGTATGATCCTACTCTGATGTGAACTTCACCTCGTTGACTGTTCGGTTTTTCTTCGCGCCATTCTATGCATCTGATCCCAGTTCAGTAGAATTATTGTCAGGTATGCACTCCAACGGGTGTAGGTAGAAATAAAACTCATCTTAGGTGATCCTCTTTGCACAGGCCGCTGGTGGAGGTGTGATCCTCTCCTAATCCGCGGCACATCTTCTCCCCAATTGTCCTTTATGTCAGGCACACTGAATCCATACATTTAAAATCCTCTTACCATTCACCCGTGATCCTCTTATCCTCGCCAAAGCCCTGTTCAGTCCGATTGAACGGGATTCCAATCCTGATGCAATCTACGGTGAATCCTCTCGAATATCCTTGTGATGTTCTTGCATTTGCACAAGCCAGCCACTCCACTTTATTCCGGAGATGACCCACTTGCAATCCTCAATTGTTTTCAGTGTCTGCACCCCGACGTGATTACATCTACAGAATATATCTCAAGATAATCAGTAAGCTTAGTTTCATTTGCGATGACCCACCCTCTATCCTCTCATGCATCCCCAGCCTGCTTTCCCGCTAATCAATGTCCAACGACATCAAAATTTATTCGCGGACAATCCTCTTCTGATATCAATCCACGGACAATCCACCGATCATTCTCTTCCTCTCGCATGTTTGGTACTGTACTCCCTCTCAAAATTGTGACCTTTTCCCCCCAGGAGAGCTATCTCAAAGTTTGCGTCGCCGGCCACTGCAAGTTCTAGATCTATATAGATTCTTCATTCATGGTCAACCTTGTCCAATTGATTACGTCGCAATACTTACCCACCAACTCCAGCTATGCTCGTTCGTGGTTCACTTCTCAACCAGGGCTCTACGGGCATCCGTTGAGTGTTGTTATAATGGGGTCAAGCGGCTCGTATTATGCCTCTTTTCAATGGTGCTGCTTAGTCTTGCTGTCCGTTCAGTGCCAATTCCTTCCTGTCCACGACTTTGAGGTAGGATGCATCTGCATTAGCATAGGAGAGGGAGATCCTTCTCTTTCTCGCCATGAAATACCAGAGTGCACTATCCGGCATGGGTATTGACATCAGCAATCCTTGTCCGGGTACGCAGTACGGCCAAAATTGAGAAGAAAAATTGTGCACTGGAAGTGAACCAGGGGCTTGTACAGTTCGTGACGCAAACAAACGGAGGAGCTGTGTGCAGTAATCTCGTGCTAGCGTGTTGTGTGCATCTAACCCGCAATCACGATGATATGTTGGAGACCTACCCGGACGGTCCGACGCCGGACAGCGGATGGTCAGGCGATGAGCCGTGGACTGTCGTCGGACGGTCCGCGGACCAAATTTCACCTCGCTCGAAATGCAAAGTTTCGACTTTGATTTCAGGCGAGGTGAAATTAAAGTCGAAACGTTGCGTCCCGAGAGGATCGAAACTGCAGCTGAAACTTTGAGTTTCGGCTGCACTGAAAGTACACCTGAAATGCTAAATTTCATATTAGTTTCAGCTGCATTTTTTCCCATGTCAATACCTCTAGTTTCGCAACGTGATTTCGGCTTGCCCTATTTGTAAACTGAAACTTTGACTGCCATTAAAGTTTCACTCAGGTTGAATACAAAGACTTTTCTTTGGCTTTCAGCGCGCGTGAATTCTTTTACGAAACTTAGAGAATCAGCTCAAATTTCAGGCCCAACTAATCCTAATTTGACACTTTGAGTTTCAATTTCCGGCTCGGCTCAGCCGAAATTCGGTGATTGCCGGTGTGAATCTCCTCCCAAGATGCGAAATGCGAGTCTGGGTTAGGTTCGGAGCAAGCCTGTCTCCGCACCGGTGAGCCGGTGATTCTCGGAGTCATCCCGAAATCAAGACCGAGAAAGGTATGAACAAATTCCACCGGGTGCTCTCTTTTTAAAAAACTGGTGGGTAAGTCATGGCCATCTTAAACGGTCTGATGTGGTTCGACGTTCAAGTTGATGTCTGGCGCTTCCGGAATTCAAGTTGTTTGACGACTTCCGGGGAATCGAAATCAGGTGATTCAACAGCGGAGAAGCTTTCCCTGACCGGCATGAAATGCCGAGACCAGTGGTCGTCAAAATACTAGCAACGGTAGACAGAACGAACTTCTTAATACAACATGCGAGGTACTACGAACGATCTTGGTGTAGCGTACGCCGACGGTCCACCGTGGTGACTTCGGATCGGTTCCTGATCAACCAAGGCTCGGTTCCCATCAGGACAAGGCGAACCAGTTGACATGGCCAGGTACATGCACCTCTGGTTCTCTACTTGGGCTTTCATCTGCTTTCATTCAGTTTCATTCATAGACGCGCACTCTGGAACCAAACTGCGGAATGCTTGGCGGTCCCTGTTTGGTCCCTGTAGATCCTTGTAGATCTTCTTCCCACATGGGAACCATCGTTCAACCATGTGGATGGATCCTACTTAGCGCAGATCCCGCGGTCGTATAATGCCGGACAAGCTCATAGTTACCACGGGTTACCATAGGCATCCAAGACATATGAGCAAGTGAGGATAGAAGAATATTGATCCAGAGACTGCCAAAGAGAAAAGAAAGAGACTCCAGCAGAGCACCGAATCAACTTTGCATACAAGAAAGGAAATCTTGAAGGAATCGCTGCTACCCGTCAGGGAGGACAAAGGGAGGAGCCTGTAAGCTTCCCAAATCTCAACACATCGACATGTCAAGCGTATTACTCGCGTGTTTGACCAATGTTTGACGGATCTGCAAGGGGTGACGAAAACCGTAATTCCGGACAATGACTACCCGCTGGTGGGAGTCGATCTGGTATCCGGGGTCCTGGGAAATCAGTTTTGACAACGATTTCGAGGAGGTTTTTAATATCTCACCCATTTCAACTGGTTTGACTGGTTTTAAAACACGGAATGTATTCTGCTTGAGCTACTGAGTCCTAATATCCAAATACTTCCGAGGTCAGAGTTCATAGTCGACGAGATTCGAGGCACCGAACATTGAGGTCGTTGATCCGCCCATCAATCAATCCTAACATGTGCACATAACGCGTCCTGCCTTCTTGCTTCGTCGCGTCCGTACGAGTGCATCCCGACATGGGGGTTGAAGATGACTTGCCTCCGTCAAGCCCTCCACCTCCTATCCACTCTCCCCCCTATTCCTCGTTCACTCGTGGCCTCGACTTCGCGTCAGGCTCAGTATTGCAATTCGCGGATGGGCTCGGCGACTTCGAGTCGCCCGGTGCTTTTGACTTCGCGTCGGGGTCCCTCATTCCTCAGTTAATGTCAACCCCATACCAATTCAACCACGGCAACACGCTGGACTCTCCGTCCTTTACTCCCGGACCGTCTGCTTTCAGTACACCAATGCCGCCGGCGCATGTTTCGACTTTGGACCCCTCTGGCGAAGACGACCGCTACAGGACTATTACCTGTGATCTCTGCTTTCTTCCTGTCAAGTGCTACAAAAAATCCCTTGGTCCGCTCCAAACCCATCGCAATTCTCGCCCGTGTAAAAACAAAACAAGCACAAATTGCCCAGGTTAAAGAGAGGGCTGCTGCCGCTGCTACCTTGGCCGCTTACCAACCTCAACCATCGCCTGCTGAGCAAAGACTCGCCCCGCTTTCCTTTGGAACACCTGTGCAACGTTCAAATGCATCGGAGTCGACATTCCTTCGCGGGCGGGCTTTGGCGCGTTCCCAACGCCGTGCATGCTCGATTTCGCGGTCACGGTCTGCGGATCGAGGGCACCGATCATCGTCCGTGCCCGCGGACACCTATGCTCCCGAAATCCCGGTGTTTGATAACGACGACCTCACTATTCCAGCAGTCGGGTGCCCCGGTGTACTTTTGGATTGGGCCGCTTTGGACATGTACCCGTGGGGAGTTCATAAAAGCCGCATGAATCTTCCCTATTGCCTGGATCATTTCGCCGGCGAGGGGGATCTCACACGAGTATGTGTTAGGTCCCTCCTGTGCACTGGATCGCCTGGAGTGGCCCAACCGGAGTGCTCATCGTGCCGTTCGGTCAAAGTCGGCCAAACTGTTGCAACTTTGAAAATGAGAGCCGAATTCGCTCCCTCTCATACACCATGGGGATATTTGAACCAGCAACAACTTGTAACTGGTTGGAAGGCGGCTGAGGATTTTAAAAATGCGCAGCACTTGAAGGTATGCACCAGCGTTACGTTGGAGTGTCAATACTTATTTCTTATATTCAGATGTTGTCCATGACTAAAAAAGCCGCACGCAGTACCTCTCGCATGAGCGACCACAAGCGGCTCATCATGGCATTATCAACCTGCGACATCCCTCGCCTCAGTACCCTTATGCGCGTTGCGGCAAAACAGCGAGCGGGTCCGAAGGAAATGATTAAACGTATCGCCGATGCGGCCACCGGGTTGAGCCCAAACGGCTACAGTCCTAAAAGCTTCACCGACACCGAGAAGAAACTGATGCGCTGTATGAAGCGATTTGCGGGGCGGAAAGGAGTATACGCACTCTCCAAAGCCCTCGGGATGCCCTCCTCGTCCACAATTCGGGCGTCCAACCCGCTCCGCCTCCTTCCCAGTGTCGCTGCGCCAAAAGCCGAAGACATCGGCACGAATATCCGTACATTTTTTGGTGCAGGATCTCCCAACTCGGTGTTTCCGCCCACCGGCCATACTCTAATGATCGATGGTATTCACCTCTCTCAACGGGCATGTTGGCATAGAGGAACGAACCAAATCATCGGGTTGTGCCGGGAGCACTCTGAGCCGTTCGACTTGACGATGAACAGCATGGAATCCGTTCTCAAGATCGTCGAGGCCGTTCACGGGGACTCGCCTACATGCCATTATGGCCGAGAGGCCACCGTCCTTGCTATTGGTCCCTACCGCGACCATAATTATCACGGAGTTCCAATCGGCCAGACCCAAACATGCAAAAGCGAGAAGGGTGCTGGGTTTGCAGCGCTGTTGACCATGACATTGGAACAGTGGAAAATACATGGCGAGCCGCACAGTGGGCCCGCACTCACTGTCAGTACAGACGGAGATTCGGTTTTTCGCGACGGCCTCTTCAAAGTTCTGATGACGCGTACTCCGGACAAGTCCGGGGCGTTATTTCTTAAACTCTCGGGCTGTAGCGGCCTCAACCTCGAATGTGGTGACGACGATGTGGTGATTGGCCCAGATGGAAAGCATGTGGTTAAACGTACGTCGCAAATATTTATCAAATCCACAACTCAATCGTTCAATTTTAACTCAATGGCTCGAACGTTTACCGGGCGAAACAAAGGAAACGGTTGCAATTCTTATAGACCCAGCAGACCACCAGAACGTTCCCCGCGCTTATAAACTTCTTAAAGCTATCATCACCGTCGGGGCAGATCGACCTGCGGAGGCACCAAAGTTGAATCCCACCGACCAGGATATCCATCGTTCATTCGCCCTCGTCGGGGAAATGTGGAGCGCGTTTCTCGACCCCTTCCTGTCTCGGGAAATGTCATTATCCGAACGACTTGCCAGTTTCTCAAAATTTGCGCACCTGGCATTTGCATTTTATCGTATGCACGGATCGTCCTTCCTGTCGAACCAGCTCTACGGCGACATGCAGGCGCTCGTCAAAAGCGCCTTCTTCTGTGTTGCACGGCAGCAGGAGTTGGATCCCGAGCAGGCATTTTTCCTGTATCAATGCGGAAGCGATCGTCTCGAGGAAATCTATGCTGAGGTTCGCACGGAGTCGCACGACTCTAACGTCGATGCCCTGCAGCTTTCCGAAAGGCTGTCCACCGCTGCAGATACACAGGGAATTTTTGACGAAAACCCACAGTGGCATCAGGGAAATATTCGACGCTCTTGGTTTGGTAAGGAGGCAGATCACGTCAATCCTTCGTACTTCACGGGAGACCAGAGAGTAAAGCATGTTATTCTCAGCGCCGCATGGCGGTCGGGACGCCACGCTGCTGGTGCTGTCTTCGCCAAGCACGGGGTTGAGTTTGACTTCGAGGATGCGTTGGCTCCCGAGGACGTCGATTTTATCCGCCCAAATGGCGGGGGGATCTATCCTGGAATTTCCAAGGACAAAGATCGTTCTATCATCACCCCAGAGTCAACAGCAGCCGTTCCCGAGCCATCTTCGATGATCCAACCAGACTCCGATAGCGAGGACGAAGGGGACGAGGAAATGCCGGACGCGGAGCCCGAAGATTTACCGCATATTTCACTGGAGGACCTTCTCCCCGAGGTGGAAGACCAACCCGTGACCCTCACTCCAATTATTTCGACTGCCGCACCTGAAAACACCTCTGTCGTGCGCGCTCAAACGAACGATTGGCTAGATTATGTCATAGACGAAAGTGGAACCACCAAACGACTTCATAAATCCTCCATCCTCAGCACACTGTTCAACTCGGATTATCGCCGACTCGAAGTCAGCAGATTACTACGCGTTCGCTGCTATACCAAAGATGGGGGTCGCAAACTCAACTTGAACCACCAAGAGTTTTCGGGCGAACATTCTTTCAATGTTGGGGACATTGCCGTCGCGTTAATTCGAACCGGCACTCGGGTTGCGGCGGCCGTGGTCAAAGTTACTGTAATCGAGAAGGAGAAGCGTCGCTTGGGTCAAATAGACACCGAGGATCTCGGTTCCATGGAGTCAAAGGCCACCATTACCGCTCAACCGCTTGTTCTTCGCGACACTCTGGTCGTCGTTGGAGACGGATCTCCGACCAGAAAATGGATGTGGACCGGGGAGTACACAAAGTTTGAACCAATCAAAGGCCCACAGTCTATTGTCGAAGTCGGGACTCGGAAAGCACTCACCGTCAAGGTTCCCGGGGCATTTCTACATCCCCTCGACGCCGAGATCGAATCTGTGACTCACTTTCCTGTCTCTGTGAGCGACTCCCTCCGCGCCAAGCACATGCTCCATGTGTGGGCTGTTCCACACGAGGATTTCATGGCTGTCGTGTCTACGTTGTACGCCTCCCTGGATAGCGGCACGGTGTTAAAACTTCTCCCAAAGCACGGAAATTCAAAGACTTTCCCCTACATTGATTCCAAGGGTACGCTTTCGAGAGTTCATGCGAGTTTCCTCTTTAACACGATTGATAGGTGTTGACGCGTTCATTATTGACACCCCAACTCAAGCATTAACCGAGAAGGCCTTGAATTCGGAGAAGATTTGCTGCTTCCAGTGCCGGGCCTTTATCAAACCGGAAGACGCTAGAGGTCATGTGGGTGGACATTTATTGAAATCCCTGAGAGGTATCGTTGAGCCTAATCTCTTTGAACGGGTAAGCAGGATATTCACGATTCGACACTTTACTTACCTGAATTCAGGTTGACAAATTCGATCCATGTGGATTTTGCGGCCGCGGCTGGTGCTCAACCGATCTTTCGGGCCTTCCAACGGCACGGGCAACACCCAAATGCACCTCAACCTGTCCCCGAGCACACGCATTTAGTTACGGGCACGCAAAAAAATACTCGGCCAACACACCTTGCACCAATGTCCCGATATTCTGCACCTTATGCCTCCCTATCCCCCCTCGAAAATCACCTGCAGTGTTCTGGAAATACTCGATGTTCGCGCACATTCAAACGGCGCATCCGAGATTTTGGGATGAGAGTTCAAACAAGCCCGTTGATCTCTCTCAACCATTTGCACTCGCGCTTGCCATCTCCCGGGAGGAGATGCTTGCTCTGGGTGTGACTATTGGGACCTCCGAGGCACCGCTTGCCAGCACCCTTGCACCAGTGCCTCGTCGCGGGGAAAAGCGTACTTTAACCGACGCATCTGGCTCAACTTCCACTCGAAGGAGAACATAATTCAATACCCACAATTATTATCAATGTTTATACTTCCCATCATACCCTCCTCTTCCTAATTACCATAGCCACCCTTCTATGAATTCCTGTAACCTTTACTTAACTACACTTACATCGTGCATACCGTTCCTTGTTGCATATTATTAATTTGGTATTCACACGGAATTCCCAGAGGGAAAAAATTAACAGATGTATTCAATTGATTGCAGGCACAGTTGTACATTAATTTGAGGGACCAAAGTGTCGCCCGTTGCTGAAATCGAGCCGTTTGGTTGAACTGGCGGAAGCCGGGACGCTGCGGATCACCGGGCCGTATGATAGCCGACTGGTGGTGGTGGGTCTGGTATTCGGGGTCCTGGTTACGAGGTTTTCGGTAGTTATGGTCCGGAACTTTTGACTTACACACCCCTTGCCATAACTACCGAAAACCTCGTAACCAGGACCCCGAATACCAGACCCACCACCACCAGTCGGCTATCATACGGCCCGGTGATCCGCAGCGTCCCGGCTTCCGCCAGTTCAACCAAACGGCTCGATTTCAGCAACGGGCGACACTTTGGTCCCTCAAATTAATGTACAACTGTGCCTGCAATCAATTGAATACATCTGTTAATTTTTTCCCTCTGGGAATTCCGTGTGAATACCAAATTAATAATATGCAACAAGGAACGGTATGCACGATGTAAGTGTAGTTAAGTAAAGGTTACAGGAATTCATAGAAGGGTGGCTATGGTAATTAGGAAGAGGAGGGTATGATGGGAAGTATAAACATTGATAATAATTGTGGGTATTGAATTATGTTCTCCTTCGAGTGGAAGTTGAGCCAGATGCGTCGGTTAAAGTACGCTTTTCCCCGCGACGAGGCACTGGTGCAAGGGTGCTGGCAAGCGGTGCCTCGGAGGTCCCAATAGTCACACCCAGAGCAAGCATCTCCTCCCGGGAGATGGCAAGCGCGAGTGCAAATGGTTGAGAGAGATCAACGGGCTTGTTTGAACTCTCATCCCAAAATCTCGGATGCGCCGTTTGAATGTGCGCGAACATCGAGTATTTCCAGAACACTGCAGGTGATTTTCGAGGGGGGATAGGGAGGCATAAGGTGCAGAATATCGGGACATTGGTGCAAGGTGTGTTGGCCGAGTATTTTTTTGCGTGCCCGTAACTAAATGCGTGTGCTCGGGGACAGGTTGAGGTGCATTTGGGTGTTGCCCGTGCCGTTGGAAGGCCCGAAAGATCGGTTGAGCACCAGCCGCGGCCGCAAAATCCACATGGATCGAATTTGTCAACCTGAATTCAGGTAAGTAAAGTGTCGAATCGTGAATATCCTGCTTACCCGTTCAAAGAGATTAGGCTCAACGATACCTCTCAGGGATTTCAATAAATGTCCACCCACATGACCTCTAGCGTCTTCCGGTTTGATAAAGGCCCGGCACTGGAAGCAGCAAATCTTCTCCGAATTCAAGGCCTTCTCGGTTAATGCTTGAGTTGGGGTGTCAATAATGAACGCGTCAACACCTATCAATCGTGTTAAAGAGGAAACTCGCATGAACTCTCGAAAGCGTACCCTTGGAATCAATGTAGGGGAAAGTCTTTGAATTTCCGTGCTTTGGGAGAAGTTTTAACACCGTGCCGCTATCCAGGGAGGCGTACAACGTAGACACGACAGCCATGAAATCCTCGTGTGGAACAGCCCACACATGGAGCATGTGCTTGGCGCGGAGGGAGTCGCTCACAGAGACAGGAAAGTGAGTCACAGATTCGATCTCGGCGTCGAGGGGATGTAGAAATGCCCCGGGAACCTTGACGGTGAGTGCTTTCCGAGTCCCGACTTCGACAATAGACTGTGGGCCTTTGATTGGTTCAAACTTTGTGTACTCCCCGGTCCACATCCATTTTCTGGTCGGAGATCCGTCTCCAACGACGACCAGAGTGTCGCGAAGAACAAGCGGTTGAGCGGTAATGGTGGCCTTTGACTCCATGGAACCGAGATCCTCGGTGTCTATTTGACCCAAGCGACGCTTCTCCTTCTCGATTACAGTAACTTTGACCACGGCCGCCGCAACCCGAGTGCCGGTTCGAATTAACGCGACGGCAATGTCCCCAACATTGAAAGAATGTTCGCCCGAAAACTCTTGGTGGTTCAAGTTGAGTTTGCGACCCCCATCTTTGGTATAGCAGCGAACGCGTAGTAATCTGCTGACTTCGAGTCGGCGATAATCCGAGTTGAACAGTGTGCTGAGGATGGAGGATTTATGAAGTCGTTTGGTGGTTCCACTTTCGTCTATGACATAATCTAGCCAATCGTTCGTTTGAGCGCGCACGACAGAGGTGTTTTCAGGTGCGGCAGTCGAAATAATTGGAGTGAGGGTCACGGGTTGGTCTTCCACCTCGGGGAGAAGGTCCTCCAGTGAAATATGCGGTAAATCTTCGGGCTCCGCGTCCGGCATTTCCTCGTCCCCTTCGTCCTCGCTATCGGAGTCTGGTTGGATCATCGAAGATGGCTCGGGAACGGCTGCTGTTGACTCTGGGGTGATGATAGAACGATCTTTGTCCTTGGAAATTCCAGGATAGATCCCCCCGCCATTTGGGCGGATAAAATCGACGTCCTCGGGAGCCAACGCATCCTCGAAGTCAAACTCAACCCCGTGCTTGGCGAAGACAGCACCAGCAGCGTGGCGTCCCGACCGCCATGCGGCGCTGAGAATAACATGCTTTACTCTCTGGTCTCCCGTGAAGTACGAAGGATTGACGTGATCTGCCTCCTTACCAAACCAAGAGCGTCGAATATTTCCCTGATGCCACTGTGGGTTTTCGTCAAAAATTCCCTGTGTATCTGCAGCGGTGGACAGCCTTTCGGAAAGCTGCAGGGCATCGACGTTAGAGTCGTGCGACTCCGTGCGAACCTCAGCATAGATTTCCTCGAGACGATCGCTTCCGCATTGATACAGGAAAAATGCCTGCTCGGGATCCAACTCCTGCTGCCGTGCAACACAGAAGAAGGCGCTTTTGACGAGCGCCTGCATGTCGCCGTAGAGCTGGTTCGACAGGAAGGACGATCCGTGCATACGATAAAATGCAAATGCCAGGTGCGCAAATTTTGAGAAACTGGCAAGTCGTTCGGATAATGACATTTCCCGAGACAGGAAGGGGTCGAGAAACGCGCTCCACATTTCCCCGACGAGGGCGAATGAACGATGGATATCCTGGTCGGTGGGATTCAACTTTGGTGCCTCCGCAGGTCGATCTGCCCCGACGGTGATGATAGCTTTAAGAAGTTTATAAGCGCGGGGAACGTTCTGGTGGTCTGCTGGGTCTATAAGAATTGCAACCGTTTCCTTTGTTTCGCCCGGTAAACGTTCGAGCCATTGAGTTAAAATTGAACGATTGAGTTGTGGATTTGATAAATATTTGCGACGTACGTTTAACCACATGCTTTCCATCTGGGCCAATCACCACATCGTCGTCACCACATTCGAGGTTGAGGCCGCTACAGCCCGAGAGTTTAAGAAATAACGCCCCGGACTTGTCCGGAGTACGCGTCATCAGAACTTTGAAGAGGCCGTCGCGAAAAACCGAATCTCCGTCTGTACTGACAGTGAGTGCGGGCCCACTGTGCGGCTCGCCATGTATTTTCCACTGTTCCAATGTCATGGTCAACAGCGCTGCAAACCCAGCACCCTTCTCGCTTTTGCATGTTTGGGTCTGGCCGATTGGAACTCCGTGATAATTATGGTCGCGGTAGGGACCAATAGCAAGGACGGTGGCCTCTCGGCCATAATGGCATGTAGGCGAGTCCCCGTGAACGGCCTCGACGATCTTGAGAACGGATTCCATGCTGTTCATCGTCAAGTCGAACGGCTCAGAGTGCTCCCGGCACAACCCGATGATTTGGTTCGTTCCTCTATGCCAACATGCCCGTTGAGAGAGGTGAATACCATCGATCATTAGAGTATGGCCGGTGGGCGGAAACACCGAGTTGGGAGATCCTGCACCAAAAAATGTACGGATATTCGTGCCGATGTCTTCGGCTTTTGGCGCAGCGACACTGGGAAGGAGGCGGAGCGGGTTGGACGCCCGAATTGTGGACGAGGAGGGCATCCCGAGGGCTTTGGAGAGTGCGTATACTCCTTTCCGCCCCGCAAATCGCTTCATACAGCGCATCAGTTTCTTCTCGGTGTCGGTGAAGCTTTTAGGACTGTAGCCGTTTGGGCTCAACCCGGTGGCCGCATCGGCGATACGTTTAATCATTTCCTTCGGACCCGCTCGCTGTTTTGCCGCAACGCGCATAAGGGTACTGAGGCGAGGGATGTCGCAGGTTGATAATGCCATGATGAGCCGCTTGTGGTCGCTCATGCGAGAGGTACTGCGTGCGGCTTTTTTAGTCATGGACAACATCTGAATATAAGAAATAAGTATTGACACTCCAACGTAACGCTGGTGCATACCTTCAAGTGCTGCGCATTTTTAAAATCCTCAGCCGCCTTCCAACCAGTTACAAGTTGTTGCTGGTTCAAATATCCCCATGGTGTATGAGAGGGAGCGAATTCGGCTCTCATTTTCAAAGTTGCAACAGTTTGGCCGACTTTGACCGAACGGCACGATGAGCACTCCGGTTGGGCCACTCCAGGCGATCCAGTGCACAGGAGGGACCTAACACATACTCGTGTGAGATCCCCCTCGCCGGCGAAATGATCCAGGCAATAGGGAAGATTCATGCGGCTTTTATGAACTCCCCACGGGTACATGTCCAAAGCGGCCCAATCCAAAAGTACACCGGGGCACCCGACTGCTGGAATAGTGAGGTCGTCGTTATCAAACACCGGGATTTCGGGAGCATAGGTGTCCGCGGGCACGGACGATGATCGGTGCCCTCGATCCGCAGACCGTGACCGCGAAATCGAGCATGCACGGCGTTGGGAACGCGCCAAAGCCCGCCCGCGAAGGAATGTCGACTCCGATGCATTTGAACGTTGCACAGGTGTTCCAAAGGAAAGCGGGGCGAGTCTTTGCTCAGCAGGCGATGGTTGAGGTTGGTAAGCGGCCAAGGTAGCAGCGGCAGCAGCCCTCTCTTTAACCTGGGCAATTTGTGCTTGTTTTGTTTTTACACGGGCGAGAATTGCGATGGGTTTGGAGCGGACCAAGGGATTTTTTGTAGCACTTGACAGGAAGAAAGCAGAGATCACAGGTAATAGTCCTGTAGCGGTCGTCTTCGCCAGAGGGGTCCAAAGTCGAAACATGCGCCGGCGGCATTGGTGTACTGAAAGCAGACGGTCCGGGAGTAAAGGACGGAGAGTCCAGCGTGTTGCCGTGGTTGAATTGGTATGGGGTTGACATTAACTGAGGAATGAGGGACCCCGACGCGAAGTCAAAAGCACCGGGCGACTCGAAGTCGCCGAGCCCATCCGCGAATTGCAATACTGAGCCTGACGCGAAGTCGAGGCCACGAGTGAACGAGGAATAGGGGGGAGAGTGGATAGGAGGTGGAGGGCTTGACGGAGGCAAGTCATCTTCAACCCCCATGTCGGGATGCACTCGTACGGACGCGACGAAGCAAGAAGGCAGGACGCGTTATGTGCACATGTTAGGATTGATTGATGGGCGGATCAACGACCTCAATGTTCGGTGCCTCGAATCTCGTCGACTATGAACTCTGACCTCGGAAGTATTTGGATATTAGGACTCAGTAGCTCAAGCAGAATACATTCCGTGTTTTAAAACCAGTCAAACCAGTTGAAATGGGTGAGATATTAAAAACCTCCTCGAAATCGTTGTCAAAACTGATTTCCCAGGACCCCGGATACCAGATCGACTCCCACCAGCGGGTAGTCATTGTCCGGAATTACGGTTTTCGTCACCCCTTGAGTTATGGTCCGGAACTTTTGACTTACACACCCCTTGCGGATCTGCGTTTGAATTTAGCTCCAAGGAATCCGGTTGCCCTTGCAACCTACGCTCTCATATAAACTCCCTCCGAACGTCGTCAACTATCACTTGGTCTTTGTTCTCAAGTTCCTCACTTAATTTCTCTTTCACTTTCACGATGCAGTTTTCCCTTCTCTTCGTTATCGCGGCTGCGGCGGTGGCCAACGCCAACCACCGTATTACTCTTCGCGTACGATCCTCCCAGTCCATACTAGCTCTTCCCTGGCTCACATTTATCAGAACAACTGCCCTTGGGGAGTGGGCCTGACCCTCAGCAACTTTCCGCACTTGGGCGTCGACTACACAGGTGAATTGACTCTCTCGCACCAATTGAACTTGATTGCTTATGTTGAACAGGGCCTGCCATTCCGGATATTCCGGCCGGCACCAGCCACGACGTTATCGTGCCCAGCGGGTAAGAAATCGTCTGCGGGACAAGGAACCTCTTCTTACTTCCCTTTCTTATCACAGGTGGAACGGCAAGTGCTTCTCCCTTTCGGCGTGAATGTTGTGCTTATTTCACTAGGTCGCATTTGTGATCACCCTCCTAACTCCGGTGAGCACTGAGCCTTTATCAATCTTTACCCTGGTGCTTATTGCGGACTCTTCAGGTTGCCAGAATGATTGCTTCGGAGGCAGTAAGTAACCCACCTTGAAGGATGAGAATCGTCCTTATACTTTGGCAGTTGCCTTTGGAGAGGCTGCCTGCTCCATGACTGAGGCATGTTCAACTGTGTGCTCATCCTGAATCTGCCATCTGACGCCCTCGCAGTGGAAATTCGACTCCGCAGATATCGGTGGCCGAAAGTGAGTCTCGAATTGAACTCTCGCCGGAAATTTGGGACGGCTTTGAATCTAACATCCATATGTTAGCGATTATGACATTAGCAATATCCAGGGCTACTCCGTCGTGCGTATCCGAGTCCTTCCCTGACACTTCCAATCCTAACGACGAGATATAGCCTCAACAAATCGTTCCCGATGCCGGCGCGGGTTGTGCAACTCTGACTTGCACTGATGTCAACTGCCCTTGCAACGAGGTAGGTTGAATCATATATCTGATCAGGATTCCACTGACTATTCGCGCGCAGGCCTACCGCCCCGGTGATACTTCGGGAACCTGCGGTGGAACTGGCCCGAAAGACCAGGCCACCCGCGAGTGTGCGGTCTCGGGCTACACTGTTGTGTGAGTGCCATTTCCACTGGCTACTGGATGACGATGCTCAATGGTTTTACCTTTAGCTACTGCCCTTGAGGGGAGGAATCAAGATAAACGTTTGGAAACTATTTCCAACGATAACGAACGACCATTTTCTGTTTTGGGCATGGAGTTATCCCTTACTTAGCACACACTTAATAAAACATTATTTTGTTGGCCAATATCCTCAGCGGCTTCGTGTGAAAATTCGCCAGATGACTGCATCCCCCCACTACTAATGCGGAGCGGTCCAAGAAATTACTTGTGTTTAGTTAGAGATGGATTTCATGAGTGCCATGATCCGTCAACTGCCTGTTTAGCTGTCTGGGTTCTGACTCTTTTTCCTTTCCACGCGGTCGCCGAGGTTGGTTCACAGAACGTGAAAAGCCACCAGATGGAAGATACACAATAGTCTGTAGCATACATGCCTAAAGGTACATGTATGTAGGTACAGAGCCCGCTTGTTCTTCAACGGGACCACCGCCGTTATATACTTCCTTCCTTCCTTCCTTCCAGGAAAGGGATCAAATTTTCAACATCCAAAAAAAGAAAAGCAAGAAGTGCTCAGAACGAGCTGAGAGCTGAAAAATTGGCATATGCGACGTTGCTGAACACCCGACACTGATGCCTCTAGTAAAAGGCGAGAGGCATGTCTGATTGTGGGTGTTCATGTCGCTGGTTTAAAGTGGAAAAAGTAGGAGGTCATGATGTGAGTTATGTATTTTGTTCGAGGCAACGGGTGCAGCTTGAGGTGCCGTACATCTTTGAGGTGCCGCGGCCTTGCGGTGCCGTATCACTAGGTGTCGGCTAACGGGACAGTAGGGAGATAAAGATTTGGAAGATTTGCCCCTGTAAGTAAGAAGTAAGCATCCGCAGGGTGATCCGCCGGGTTCTCCGGAGCTTCACCTCCCACGAAGGGACATGCATCTGGTGAGAATTGAGTGGAATCATCCACCTGTTTGCTCCGTGAACGAGGCATATATGCTGCTCAACAAGATATCGGGGTCATGGTTGAGAAATTGAATATGTTCGACATTGTGCAAGGCGACCGCACAGTCCGACTTGTCTGCACGTTGGGGAAAACGCAGTCCCGACTTCTCATGATCACCTGCGGCCGCAGTGAGATGTTCTGGAACTGAGTCAGTTGTTAGTTGACGTTGACGTTGACAGCAGTATTGTATATCGGGGGTAATACTTGCGAAATGGTGCAACTACGCAGTTGCCGCGCTGCGACGCAACTTCAGGTGGTCAGTTTTTGGCACGTAGTTTGAGCGTCACGGGCCACTCACGGCGCTTCTAATAGGAAGTCTATCCCGTAATGCGCTCTTGTTCCGCACCGGCGCCCAAAATCGAGACCTCTGTTGCCGCTACGGATCGACTTGCTACCTTCCGTCTTAAGTTAGTATACAACGACGTCGACGATACCTGCGTACTGCTGCAGCAATTGAACCCCCGGCAATCGGACCCGCCCAAAATGACAGCTTCGATCTGCGTAAAGTTGCCCTCGTACATTTACCGTGATGGAAAAGCGAGATGCAGTGGTGGCTCGCTTTATTTTCTAGTCCTTCTGCCGACTTCCCTAGTCTCATAATTTTGTACTGGAACCGCAGTCGGCCATCAGGTCAACATCCCGATGGGGACCGAGGAGCAATCACGGCTCGCGGTGAGTAATGCCTCGGCACGGATGTAATGCCTCACGATTTCTCAGCGTTTTTGCTTTTGTTCTACCATCTCGAGTCAGGAATCCGGCTGCTTGCTTCGATAGTCGCTTACCTTCACCTGGTGTCTCCCCTCTACGTAAAGCCTCATCAGCAAAACGTCTTTTTGCTACAGAAACTACATAGAACTACGTGGTTGACAGCCGAACTACGTGGCACTACGTAGCATTACGTAGTACTACGTACAAGGCACCCTTTCTACAGCCGGACTGCCGGTTTGCTGATGCTTGCTTGCTTCTCGTTGCTACCTCTTGGCTCTTATATACACGGCCGACCAGCGTCTCAAAACTTTCCGCCAGCGGCAATGTCGTCCGACGAAGATTACGATTTTCATCGAGGGAAGAAGAGACGCGTCCAGAGGGCCTGGTTAGTTCCAGGCTTTTATTCTTACCGACATCGCGTTCTTACTTGTCGGCAGCGATGTGTGTCGTCGTCGTAAAAGTACGCCTTTATATTCCTGGAAAGGAATCCTTGGGGTTTCCTGAAAGGATTCACGGGAGTTCTATCTGGCTATCGGGAGCTGCAGCGTCTGCAGAGATCCTCGGAATTTGCCTCAGAAGGTTGCAGCTCGAAACAACTGTTCCCTTCTTCTTGCCCGTATCTACTTTCCTAGACTTCCGCTGATTGCTTTCAGGTCGATGTAAACTACCCCACTTTCCTCCAAACCGTGAAAGCTCGTTAACCGTGCGTTTAGGTGACGGCTCCCAAGTGTCTGGTGACAAGTGCACGACGTGTACCGACGCTAATTTGGACTGTACTTACCTTGAAACCGTAGTATGTACATCGCCCCTTCAATAATCCCAGATTCATACTCAATCCCCTCTGAAATAGAAACGCCCTCCACCCAAAAGGTGTGTTGCCTGCGCGGGCCATTGATCTACGGCCATCTTAAAACACTGGCAAACCAAACAGCTACGTGGATTCCCTCGAAGCGCGCCTCGAGCGCTCGGAAACGATCATCAGCCAATTGCGTTCTGAACTCGCCGCCGCGCACTTCCGAAGCACATCCGCTTCCACGCCAACTACCTCGACGACCTCCACCGTGTCGATATCTTCTCCTCACTCTGAAACAGGCGGTGCCACTGCTCGGCGCGCGGCGTCCCTACTCATCCTTCGCACCGCGCTTCAGAATCTTAATGAACCCACCCCGCCGCCGTATGGGGACGATTTGGTGCATGTTGACATCGCTGCGGACGTAGGTCACATCTTCTTTCCTTCCTCTCAGACACACAACCCAACCTCAGTGTCCGCTGAAGAGCACTGGCAGTGCTTCTTCATTTTCCTCTCTTTTGCTTTTCACTTGCCCCTTTCCTTACGCTGAACTTACTGATGAATATTTTGAAACACAGTTCAAGAGACTCAAAGTCGACGTCCCGCAGTCCGAGCGGCGCTTCATTGGGAAGAGCTCCGGTGCGACGCTAATCATGGCTGCCATTGATCTGCGAGAGGACGTGAAGCGAGAGGAACGCGAGGACGCGTTGAGCTGGACCAATGGTATGAGCAATGGAACTGGACACCCGCCAGAAGGATCGGGAGATTCCAGTCAAGACGGGAGTGGGGGCGGGGGTGGGGAAGAGGAGGGTGCGTGGAAGTCGAGGAGGACGCGGTTTTGGACGTTTAGGCCGGTAGGTGCTTGCTTTCTTCATACATAACTGCGACCCCGCTCACATCGCGATGATAAGTGGCAGAACACCGCTCCGCGGACGCACTCGTTCAACTTCCCAGCCGCGGCGCTCATGGTCGAACTCGTGGACCTGTATTTCACGCACCAAAACATCTATGTCCCGCTCCTGCACCGACCGACGTTCGAGCGATGCATCGCTGAAGGCCTCCATCTCAGGTTTGTTTGTCTTTCCTCTCAACAGCGATCCATTACTTACTTGATGACGGACTCAGGGATAACGGCTTCGGGGCAACGGTGCTGTTGGTATGCGCGGTGGGGTCTCGGTGGAGCACCGACCCGCGCGTAATACCCACCACTGTGAGGGGGCGCCACGGGGAAACGGATGGGCTTGCGTGCGGGAAGGAGTGGTTCGATCAGGCGCGTTCAATGCGTTGGAGTAAACTGCTTACCTGGCTAGATGCTAATCTGCTGACAGGTTCCGCTCGTAGGAAACCATATGTTTGGGCACGCGACGCTGTATGATTTGCAATATTATTGTGTACGTGCCCTTCTTCTCCCGCCTCGTCCACTGTGTGCTTTCCTCACATCCACAGCTTGCCGTCCAATTCCTTATGGAGGGCTCGGCACCACAGGCCTGCTGGACGCTCATCGGCGTGGGATTGCGGCTTGCGCAGGTGTGTGCCGTTGTTTCCCTTTCAATGTCTTGGAAGACTGCTGATAGAGGGTCACAGGACATCGGCGCACACCGACGCAGTGCGCACGTTGAAGTGCCCTCTGTCGAGGGGGAGTTGTTCAAGCGCGCATTTTGGGCGCTGGTATACATGGACCGCATCGTGAGCTGTGGTCTGGGACGCCCTTGCGCCATGCAATACGACGACTTCGATCTCGACCTTCCAATCAATTGCAACGACGAGTACTGGGAGCACCCGGTACACCCTTTCCAACAGCCACCCAGCGTACCATCGCAGATCTTGTACTTCAATGCGATCTTGCGGCTGAATAATCTCCTTGCTGCTTGTCTCAAACTTCTAGTGCGTTTCCTGGCATTTTGGAAAGTACAACCAATGCTGAGGATGAGCTCCACGTACACAGTATTCGCTCAGCAAAGTCCGTGCCGTGTTCTCGATGCACGATGCGGAGGAAAACATTGTGGCGGAACTCGATTCGGCGTTGAACAAGTGGCGAGATCAAGTCCCAGAGCATCGTACGTGTTTTACCTCCCATTGTGGTATGCTTATATACCCATCGAAAGTGCGTTGGGATCCCGAGCGGGCTGACCCTCTCTTCTTCGACCAGTCTGTCGCGCTGTATTGCTCGTATAATTGGTTGCAGATTTTGATTCACCGACCGTTCATTCCCATGGTCCGGAAATCGGCGCCAACGGTATGTGTTGTGTTGTTGTCCTTGGGGAAGGGCAGCTGAACATCCTGAAAGGCCTTGCCGTCCTTGGCGATTTGCACCAGCGCCGCGCGGGCCTGTGCTAACATGCTCGATATTCAACGCCAACGCAAAGGAAACGTGGCGGTCATGGTTAATTTGGTTCGTTCGTTTCGTCTAAGTGGTGTTTTAACTGAAGGCGTGTGCGCTTCTAGCCGGCCGCCTTCAGTTCGGGCATCATACTGTTGTTGAATGTGTGGAGCGAGAAACGCACGGGATTGGTTCCTGACCCGAGTCGTGAGATGGCGAATGTTCACAAATGCATGGAAGTTCTGCGTTTATGTGAAGATCGGTGAACTACTTTTGTTCCGCTCATCCTCAAACCTCTAATCTGTTCCCGATGCAAGCTGGCAAGGCGCCGGCTTTGGGTGGTGAGTTCTTGACGGACCTCGGAGGACAGTACTGAACCTATTTTCCCAGGGATATTCTGGCAGAATTGGCGTCCGTGGGGCAGCTCCCCTTGCCTTATCTTAAGACACCAGGCTCGACCGAGACCAAAACCGAAGATCATCGCAAGGGGAAAAGGGCCGCTACGGGCGACCGCTACTCGACCTACCACGTCGCCATTCCCGAGGACAACGCTCGCATCCTGCTCGGCTCGCGCGGCCTCCACCAGGCATTCGACCGGCCCATCCATGATTCTCAATTCCAGACGCCCTATGCACCGATGCCCCAGCCGGCTTCGTTCGCAGGCGGGATCCGGGGGGCTTCGGGGACATTTGGCCCAGGGCCGATGGAGCCTAGTGCCTTCGCTCCAGCACCCGCTCCAGAGACGTTATCGCCTCCCGAAGATCCGTTTGCGATGATACACGCTGACCCTGCGCAAGCGAGTCGCGAGCTTGGGGAGATGATGCATCTGATTGATAGAGACACAATTGCGATGTGGACGAGTGCGCCGAATGGATACGAGTGCGTTCCTTTTGCTCAAGTTGCCTGTTGTTGGGCTGCAACCACTAACGGTTTTGTTTAGGGTTGACGATTGGGGCAACTACTTGAACGATTTTAACGAGATCACGCAGGGTCAATACCCGAGTTGATAGATTCCACCTCCTTTTGTCGCACGTTCTCTTCAACTAATATGACACAAATTACTTCGGTTACGCCGAAGGGCGCATCAACAACCATGCTTGATCCGTAAACTCGTCGTTCATATTGTGGACCTGATGAGTATAATACAACCCCCCCCCTGATCATGAAGTGGCCAACATCGGTGATCTGGACAAGGGCCAATATCTGGGATGAGGATTCAAACGAATGGGAGCGATGTGTGTCTTCCAGGTATTGTGTGCCTTACTCTGAACGAGAACTGGCTTCCCACGGTTCAAATTTTGGTCGTTGTAATTCGGGTTGCAGCAGAAAAAGGCTGCACGTTGAGGGAACATGGTACACGCGAGCTTGAGTAGTTTGACCGTTCTGGCGATTACACTTCAAAATGTTGAGGTAAAATCTAAATCCAATCACCGGGCCGGACATCCCTCGGCACAAGATTGGCAAGCGGCATTGCGTAGATCCGATCGTTATCGACGCTTGCTCTCTACCACCATGGCCCCCGCCGAATACTTCCTCAGACTCCAGCACGGTTCGTATTCTGTCCTAGATCCAACGGAATAAGCCTAATCGCCCATTTCTCAGGCATTACCGGCGGTTTCGCACCCCCCACGCCCGATGCAATCTACACTGTTACGCAGCCGCTTAACCAGACCAAGCTCGCGATAACCGCCGCCGTTCGCGAGTCCGGGACGCCTTCCCTCCAAGAGGCGGCTCCCAAGTCCGTGGATCACGACGATAGTACCACGGCACTCGTCGACGAGCTTCACGGGATCCTCAAGACAATTCCGATGGAGGATCCGAAGGGGAGCGAGGACATCTATGGGATGGATACGAGCATCGCATGGGGGAGCGATGACCTCGAGTGGTACAATGGTGGGCCGCAGGGCTGCGGTGGAGGGAATAGCACTGTCAAGGCTACCGAGGAGGATAAAGCCAAGTTTAAGCGCGCGGTGGAGATTGTGAATCAGTTGGTGAACAAGGCGGAGTAGGCGGTGGATACTCACTTGGGCTGTATGTTATGTGTAATCATTGTGAAGAATGTCTGTGCCAGTAGTTTTCGTTAAATGCTCAGAAGATTTGAGATGCGCACAAGACTCGAAGCCCTTGGGAATCCGAGGACTAACCACGGATGGTCCTCGGGCAAGTCTTCAGAGTAACTTGACTTGTTCCACATTATACAATTATACATATAACCGAAGGATAGAAAGGCCTGAAATGAAGCATGTACGTCTATGTGTGGTATGCGACAAAAATTGTCGTTTGCGATCTACTCGCCCTCACTCACTCTTCCACCTACTCCTCGCGCTCTACTGACTCTCTCCGCCACATAATAACCCTGACAGCAGCAGCACTCACTCCTCCATAGTAACCCAAAGCCCCCCCATAACGAACATCGCCAGACTACTCTTCGGCCGCACCTTCTCGCGGCGCTTCCACCCACTCGGATCCTGGGTCTTCCAGTCCTCGGGTACGCGCGAGTCGGGCGGCTGGGCGGAGGGGGCGAGGGAGACGCGGGAGAAGGACTGGAGGAGGCGGATGAGGATGAAGGAGGCTTCTTGGTAGGCGAACTGAAATACCATCGTCAGCAAAGATTAAGTGGAAATACGTGGACGGAGGAAGGATGTGCGACGGAGACTGACCTGTTGACCTAAAGGTATGCGTCAGCAGAGATTAAATTGAAATACGGGAAGTGGGGGAGGGAGGTCGAACCTAAACATATGCGCGGTCCGCCGTTGAAGGGAAGGAAGATGAACGGGTTCGGGACCACTGTCGGTAAGTCCGTGTTAGCATCATGTTCAAGTCGGGGAGGTAGGGAGGACGTACAGTACTTATGCAGCCGCTCGTCAATGAATCGCTCGGGATCGAATGCCAGCGCGTCGGGGCCCCAGAGGTCCTTGCGCCGATGCATCGCGATGGGGCCGTACGGGATCATCGTACCCGGGGGGATGTAGATGGGTTTGTCCCCGGGCTTGAGGGCGGGCCAGACGACGCCTTTAATGCTGGTGCGGAAGTTGAGGGGGATGGGGGGATAGAGGCGGAGGACCTCTGAAAGAAATGCATGAGCATAAATTACGACACGCGAGAAGTAGCCCCACCATTGAGGACGGCACGGAGGTACTTCATGCCCTTGATATCTTCGGCAGTCGGACGCCCCTTCTCACCGACATGCTCGAAGATCTCTGACCGCAGCTTGGAGAGGACCTCGGGGTGCTCGGCGAGCATGTACACCGTGAAGGTCGCGAGGCATGTGACGGTGTCGCGCCCCGCAACGGAGATGTTGAGTAGTTCGTCGCGTAAGACTTTCACATCTACCTCAACACAAATTAGCTCAACTCTTCAATGTTGAACCGGAGCAAGAGGGACGCACCATCAGTATACTCAATCAAATGCTCGAGCAGCGTCTCCGGTTCCGTCGAGCTCTTGACGCCAGGGCTCGTAGGCGTAGACGTGATAGGTGAAGGAGGCGTCGAGCGCGCGGCGCGCCGCTTGGCGATGACGCCCTCGAGGATGGGGTCGAGGAACTGTTCGACGGTGCGCATCGGCGCCTCGATCTTGTCGCACCAGAACTCCGCCAGAGGCCAAAAGGAGGTGTAGCGTATGCGCACGGCGGTAATGTTCTGCGCCTCGAGAAAGGCGGGGACGAAGGACTTGGGTGCGTCTGCGGAGGGCGAGGGCGGGGGGGCAGTGACGTAGAAGGGGTATGAGAGGGGCGTGGCGAGCGAGTGGAAGTCATGTCCGAAGAGGAAGTCCGAGGCGGAGTCGAGGGTGACGCGGCCTATGAGTTCCTGTTATCATGAATGCGTCAATGCCTGAGGATCGCGGTACCGAACATAAAGATAAAAAGTACCTGGAAATCGAACGCATGTCCCTCGCCCAGACGATTCTTCATCTGGCCGATCGCATCCTCGACGTGTTTGTCGAAGATTTCAAAGTCGCTGATGCGCTGCTTCTCGAAAAATGGCCGCGTCATGTCGCGGTGGAACTTCCACGTCGAGCCTACCGCCAAATAGATTTAATCAACGAACACTAAAGAAAGAAATGAGGAAGGGAAACATACCGTCGGCAGCAAACACACCGGTGCCGAGGAGGGGGTTGAATATGTCCCGGAAGGGCTTGCCCTTTTCGAACGAGGAGAACTGTGTCGAGAGTATCGACTTAATATATTGGGGTTCGCAAGTAAACACCTGCACACACGGCTTAGCTTCATGGAGACAACGAAAAAGAAAGAAAGACGGAGAAGAAAGAAAGAAGACGCACTCGATTGTTCCACCCGATGCGGATCCCGTACGTGTTGGACCCAATCTCGTCGCAACGCTGGTTCAACAGCTGGCCGGGGAACCCCTCGGCGACTTCCCGAACGCTGCGCAGCACCGTAGTGATGCCCCCGAAGCCGGACCCCAGTTCAGGGGCGAGGACGGCGCCGAGGGCGGCTGCGTCGCGTCGGTGGGTGTAGTCGCGGTACTGGACTTGTAGCGTGAAGGCGCCGGGGATGCTCAGGATGCTGAGGATGAACGCGGCCCAGGTAGGAACCAGAACCGAGTGAAACTCTTTGAGAAAAGCGAGGAGGCCGAGGGTAAAGATAGGTGGCGCGAAGACGGCCGGGAGAAGCGAAGCGATGAAGAGGACACCGGGGGGCATGTCGCGGATGCGGGTGGAGATAGTGGTTGGTAAAGAGTAGACCATGATGGGAAATGGGAGAATGAACAACGTTTGCCAGTTCAGGAGTTTGTGGGAGCTTTATATAGGGCATCGGGAGGTTAGACATTTTCAGGAGAGGTAAGACTGAGAAGAATTTAGGAGGGATCGATTGCTCAGTCTGTGAACGGTTGGTGCACCAATGAGCATTCTTCAGTCGGACGGAAATGGCCCACAGTTTATGAGCGAACCCAGTCTTTGGTGTACCATCACTTTGGGCAGTAGACGAACAGTCCAGCAGTTTTGAGCGCTTGGGTCGAGATGTCTCACCTTTATCCTATCTACAATGGAGAGCGGATGCATCACACCCTATATGCAGTTCGTCAAGTGAATCCGTCCGTCGCACCGCACTGGCGGAATCAGAAATAATGCTAGACAGGGAGGTGGTGAACTGAGCTTCATCCATAAGTTGACGAGACAGGGAATTTGACTTCGTGGTGGCGCCAGCGCAGTAAGAATATCACGAGTAAGGCCAGCCAAGTCCGAACGGCGTACAATCTTGAGGGGTGCTCCCGTAGAAAATTGCTATTCCGTACCTACCTACCTACCGCGAAAGAATAAAACTAGGAACAACGACAGGCAATTTGTGCTCGGACACAGACGCGATAAGTCCGCAATGTATTTCCGCAGACATGAACCAGAGGAACTTGAAGGTGGCATGTTGGTGGCATGAGCTGGCAGCTGGCAGCATTAGGGTGACACGCATACGGTGTTTTCAAGGCGGCATCTCGGCACGGAAATAGAGCGGAACCAGGCGGCAAATAACCGGAGGCTGTGAGCGGACTGAAACTTCCGTCACTAAGTACTACAAAAGGTTACTGCGGACTTGTCGCTGTTTTGCATCTTCCCCCTCCGCACCTCTTCAAACTTTCCTCTCATATATATGTGCGCACTTAGTTTCTTCACTCAACGACGGCTGATCCTGTTCGACACCCATAGATTCATTCAGGATGCGCTTTTTCTTCTCCCTGCTGTTCCTATTCGCGCTCCTCTTCACGTTTGCCACCGCTACCTCTACGAAAGACGACACCGACTCCCGGGTCGCGATGGACCTCCTCCGTCCATGGACATGGTCCTTGACCTTCCCCGCCTTCGGGCTCCCTGCACAGCCCGACGCCGCCGCTCTCCACGTCAGACGCCACGGCCCTCGTCGCCGCGCTATGCACCCGTAAGATAATTATCGCAATTGGGCAGAGGTGCGTGGTTATCGGTTTCCGTTCATTCTCACGGAGCTGACGTCGTTACTCCGTGCAGTTATGTTATCCTCTCTGCCTATCATGCCCTTATGATTACGAACACTACCTATCGCCTTTGCTTTCGCTTTCAACGGACTCTCTGAGCATCGGACGTCTTCTTACCTATGTAACAGAAGGACAAAATAATCATTACTTATGGAGAACATGGGATGATCTTAATTAATTAATTCGTACCGTCGACGTCGTACACATTGTTGTAACCTTTATTGCCCACAATTCTCGCCATGAATTCCGGAAGCAAAGAACCAACCACTTCTTGTCCCTGTCGTGCCTAGGCCAATTGCTTCCGGTGAATTAACCGGTTTCCCAGGCCCCTGAGAATATTCAAAGTACCGTTCCAGCCTGGCTCCTGAGCGATAACCAGCTTACCCCCGATACCGTTCATTCGTGGGCGCCGAAACCGTTGAATCTCCCTCTCCTGTAATGGGTTTTCTTCCCGTTTCTCTGATTAGTTAGCGGGCGAGTGGATCAAGTTCATTTCATCAAGAATGTTCGTGGGAGCCGACGCCAACGTTTTCAAGTCCCAGGAACGCAGCCGGTCGTTGAACCGCAGAGAAAAAGCTGCCTGAGTGTTATTCATAGGGCACTCGGCTTGTCTTACACATGCCATTAGTAACAAACGTCGCAGGGGAGCCCGAAGCGAGCCTTCTGGGTGTTTACTTAGCTCAGTGAGGACGGCGAGTCGCATTGCGCTTCCTGGCCTGCTCCTTATAATTGGATTCCTCCCTATGAGACAGTCGCACCTCGGAGACAATTACTTCCTTCCTCGTTTGCTTCCGCGAAGAACGTACAATACAACTTGAATAAACTGATTCCGCATAACGAGTAAAATGAACATTATTTATCATGAGAAACGACGTATAAATGGATCCAAGAGCCATTCACTCATCATGTGCATTACGCCGTCTCCTTCCACAACGAGAAGATCCAAACCCGCGCTCCTCAGATCATCCAAGCGAAGGCGACTCGCTGCCGTTAACTGTGGGTCGCCGAGATCGGATTTGACGAGTAAACCTGCAGAATTGAGAGCACGACCGGAAGCTGTCCACCGTGCGGAAAGCATATCGATGTAGAGGTTGTAGTCAATGGGTGAGTGCTGGAGGGCGAAGAACACACTTCGCAACTGAGGTACCAGTGTGAAAGTTCCAGAAGCGTCGCAGATGGACAAGGCAGAGATGATGTTCGTCGCGTCGTATGCTGAATCTGTGGCGATGTTTATGAAGCGCTCTATGCCTTGATTTTGCCGCAGGATCGTAAGGACCATTTCGCCGCGAAGACCAACGGCCCAGAGTTCTCGCAGTGTACAGGAGGATCGCATGACCATTTCAGCGATGTGCAGGGAAGGATCCGGGTCATTGGTGATGATTAGACCAAGCTCGCGCAAGGCCGGTAACTTGAAGGAGTCCAGGACGTTTGCGTGGGAGATGTAGAGGAGGCGGAGACTGGCGAGTTCGATGACTCCGCCAGAGACCGTATGAGCTGAATCGTCCTCGATGAGGTGGACACGCGCTTCGACTAGGTTGGGCGCGGACCGTAAGATGTCGACGTGCGTCTGCCATGAACCGTTGAGCTGATATCGCGTCAGCTGGTGAGCAGAAAGCGAAACGCGGGGATATGCTTCTAGCAGTGAGGACACGCTACGAAGAGAGGGAGCGTCTTCGAAGCAATCGATAGTGGCTACCGGGAGCGGCTGCCTGTACACTTGGTTGGGTTTGCCCCATTTCAGCCACAGTCCACGCAAAAGTGGAACACGATTGCGTAGCGCCGCGATGACTGGAAGGAGTTCCGACAGCAGGGTCAAATTGGCGTCTACCCACAGCGAGGAATACTCCACGAGCAGCTCGAGCAGAGCAATTTGATGGCTTGAATGAGAATGGCTGGCATCGAAATGGATTCGTAACTGGGAGGCCCGCTCGAGTTGCACCCGGAGCAAACCCAATGGATAGGCGGCCAATGGATTGTCCAAGATGTCGCAGTCAATCGCAATGAAAGATTATAATGATGGTAGGCCGAGAGCTATCTCCCGCCAGCGACTACAGGTGTGGCTAAGTGACCATGGGCTATCCTGTAAATCGATTCTGCCGCGGTCAAGTAGTTGCCAATCCGGTAGTAACGTCGATGAAAAAAATTCGCAGAGGATTTCCGAGGGCATACGCCGCAAGGGGGAAAGAATAGCGGCATGTCGCGCGACGGTTTCCACGAGAGATTGGTGCTCTTGTGTCTGCCCTTCAGGTTCTCGAACGGCATCGTCATGCTGCGCCAGGTAACTGCGTTGGCGTAAAAGCACAGATTGGATAAATGGATATTCAGATTCTATCGGGGGTTCATTGCTGTTCAGAAGGGCTTGATATCGTGCGTCTGGTATTTTCTTCACGCCCATCTGAGCCTGCATTAGCTCTGCGACGTTCGTGTCGGTAGCATAAGTATTAGGGAGGAAGGGAGGATGAAGGCTCGGGACATACAATGATGTCGGCGTCGTGGTTATTCACCTTGTTGTTCAAGTTCAACGGTCAACTCTTGGCGGGACTGCAGATCGTTTGGTGAGAGCGGATGGAGAGCCAGATAAGGCGTGACAGCGGAGTTGGAATCTTTACTATTAGCGACTGGGTACTGGGCCAGTCGGGGTAGTGGGCCACTTGGATAATAGCGGTCGTTATCTTGCGGAACTACGAGGTTTGGTGTTCGGAGGAAGGAGCATGATGTCTGAGCTTGATTTAGACTAAATTTGGAGGCCGGGTGATGCGTTGATCATACGCTGTGCTCCGTTTGGTTCCGAGGGCAGGGTGAGAATCGATCATTCCTTATCTCCGAACGCCACTTGCCCTCTTCTTTTCCTTCTTTCTCAACCAATTCTCCACCGATTTCCATGTTTGTGGGCTCGTCGTATTACCTCTACCCATGGCAATGTAATATGTAGAGGCTACACGCCAGGCCAACTTAGTCTCTCAAAGCCAGACGCTTCAACGATCAAGCTCGGAACTCGCTTGTTGAAGTCTGTTAGTTACCGCGGGGGTCCGATCGCAGTGCTCCCTTATTATGTAATCTCAAAAATCCCTACTTTGTTGTTCCTCGTGGCTGGGGCCACCCTTCTGGCAGTATCTCGACGGATATACCCTAATTGTCCACCTCCTTGACGATCTGCCGCTTCAGAATTTCCCCACAGCGCTGGAAACGATCAAACTCGACCTGGCTCAAGATCTGCCATCAAAAACACATCATTTTGGCTCGGCTATAGCGGCGTCAAATGAAGGCCAGAAAATCCAAATAAATTGGAGCATGGACAGAACACCCCTGGGATTACACCCCAGTTATCACTGGGAGGGAAGCGATGCAAGAATGTGCTCAAAACGTGATTACGTAATAAGGTTTTACTGCGATCGGACCCCGCGGGTAAACACTAGACTAAGGCCAACTCGAAATCTTCCCTAGGCTGTCGAAGAATAGCCCGGCCTTCTCTTGACCGGCGCGAGACAGACCGCCCTATGGCAACCCATCCGACATTGCTGTTGGCCTAGAGCTTGGTAGGTACGTTGATTATATGCATTAAGATGCCCTCCCCTTTTGCCTGGGCCTCTACTGCTCGACTTCACGTTCACCGAGGGTCCTTCCACGGAACTACCCAATTTCATTGCAGTAAGTAAATGAATTTTGTTTGAAGGGTTATGGGCATGGAGGCACCATCTATTATACTTAGTTATGTGCCATACCTTCCCATCTACACTTCCAACACTTAGCTTTGCCCAAGATTCGTCTGCCTGCCTTGTAGCGCACACGTTTTCGGCGATACCCCGATTTCCCACTTCCTCCCTTGCCGGAGGTAGCAGTTATTATAACCCTTGTACACCTTGAATTCACATTTTGAGTGTTTATAATTATACATTGACGCCCCCTGAGTCATTCTGAGTACTCTCGGTGCATGTTACCCGTCTCGACGCCTGAATCAGGCCGGTGGCCCACTACCCCGTTTATTGCTATTTTGGGGTACTGCCGAAAATAAATTCGTTGGCGTCTCAAGATCAACCCCAGAATTCCCCAAAATATTTCGACTCACTCCTGGGATCTTATTCCTTACTCCAGCGTCAAAATATTGGTACAAAAAGCATTGTATCGGCTGGCCAGAGGGCAAAAGTGCTAAGGTGGCCCAGTACTGGGTGACATATAGTATCACTCCGAGCTCGGCTCCCGCTCAACTGTTTGCCATTTTGATCCAGCCTTCAAGTTACTTTTCATCTTGCCTTCCTGCAGATTCCTTTGCTTGAATAAATGAAATCTCAAACGGCTAAAATAAAATCTTGGATTGGGAAAGGGCGACGACTACAGGAGAAAATTCTACGGCGAAAGCGACTACTTGCCGACTAATTACACCAAGGGGACGCCGGGATTGAAATTTGGGATGGGGGGAGTGGGGGGGATCTGGAGAGGGCTGAAAAAAACTTTGTACTATAAGTTTTGGGAGGGTGTAAAAATGTTAGTAGAGGCATTTGAGGCCCCTAATGAGTGAGAAACCTCTATGTTTGCTTCCAACTCACCTCAGAAGGTGCAAACTTCAATCAAAGGGCTTGGTCGGCGGTCCAAAAGTGCTTGGTCGGCAGTGCCGGAGCAGGTTCAAAAGAATTCCACAGGTCTAATTGAAGCCTTGGTAGCAGCTTACATAGGTTCAGGAAGGATAAGATGCACCTCAGGTATCAAAACCAAGCGGCAGTAGTGGTTCGAGGGAGGCTTAGTAGGTGGCAGAAAGTCCAGAGGAAGCTGCCCGACGCCAGGGGTGGGAGACACCTTGGTGGGCTGGATTCGGCGCAGAGGATGAGCGTTGGCTCCCAGGACGTGAACTTGCAGAGTGCGCCGCGCTGGACCGCTGAATCGAAGAGAATTCTTCGTAAGTCGGTATATTTTTCTCCAGACTACACGGACAGGTATTCTGGGAGAGGAGGGGTGTAATCATCCAGCTTACCTACATCATTTACTTACGGCTCCCATGCCAAATAGTCGCACTCACCTCCTCTCTTGATCCCGTACTACGACATCTCTTTCTTGTACCTCGAATACCTCGCTCAATCCACTCCCCCATAAAAGGGACTTGTTGTTATCTTGGCTTGAACTCTTCCCTTTCCTTTTCTCTCTCTGTCTGTGGAGCTTGGTAAGCAAGCTTCCATCTACCTTGAATATTGTAACGGATATGTCATCCCCGCCTCACACATTATTCCTTTTTTCTGTTATTTTGCTCACTAACCACGTTCCTTTCCTCTCTAGTTCTCTTCGGCACGTGAATCGTGTATGCACACTCATTCAACTCTGTTTCTGTTCCGTGCCGTGCTATCAGTGATGGAATCATAATTAGCACTGCCACCCCCTACTAGTATAAAAACCTTTGTCATATTTACCATGCTTTGGTGAATCCTAGACTTTGGAAGTACTTGGGCAACATCAACCCAGTTATGTAAACTTTCCATCTTCAAAACTTTTTGAAGTTGACAGCGGTTTTTCCCCCTTCTCTAGCCTGCAACAAGTGGTCACAGCTTATTTCTGGTAAGTGGTAATGTTTACCCCCTGTGCAAGATACAAAGCTGTATGTTCGGTCGAGTAATCGGGGCAGCTTGGCGTATAGCCATGCTATAAGTGTAAAATAATCTACAGTTATCACAAAAAGGGTCTCATGTGTATTGTGGAGTGCCACTGGTTGAGGGATTCAGGTTTTGAGCACGATTTATGCTGAAAAATCTTGTTTGTTTTTCAGACATTTTTCACTAAAAGATTATGTGAAAAATCCAAACCTTTTTCACCACTTTTTTGTCTTTCTTTTGAATTTTTCACCTACTTTTTCAGTGAAAATTGTCTGAAAAACAAACAACATTTTTCAACATAAATTGGCCTAAAAGACTTGAATCCCTCAACCTAGGGCCTGACTTGGATGATCCATGGATGATCCATCGTCCATTGATGGCATCCACTCCTATCCACCCATCCGTTATTAAATGGCAAGCAGAAGACAAAAATTTTGACTGGAAAAATCTGCATTATCATCCCTTTTACCAACTAAGCTGCTCTACCGAAGTAGCTGTGCCCAAATCGCTCGCTTTTCCAAGAGATCAAATTTTGATTGTCCGTCCACATCCATCCAGCTGTCATCCATCCACATCCAGCCACGGATCACTCCATCCAAGTCAGGCCCTACCTCAACCAGTGTGCACAGGCTTACTTGTTTCCATTCAAGTATACTTTCACTCTGTATGCCTTGACTGGTTATCGCAAGGAATGTATTTGCACATATTGAACATTCAATAAATAAATGTTTCAAAAAGGACCTGCAGCCTTCACCATATCATTGTTTGCTACATACTGTCTAACAGTCCTCAATCTCCAGAACATCTGGATGCCTGTCACCCAAAACCTGTTTCTGTTTCTCCCGCACAACACTCATGAGTTCTTTGGCTTTCTGGTGTTCTCCCAGGGCCGAGTAAGAGTTGGCCAGTTTACCCATGGTACGCAAGGTGGCTGGATGATTGTCACCCAGAAACTGTGTCCGTTTCGCTAGCACAGAACTCATGAGTTCCTGGGCCCTTTGATGTTCCCCGAGGACTGAGTATGAGCCAGCCAGATTACCCATGGTACGCAATGTGTTTGGATGATCCTCGCCCAGAAACTGTTTCTGTTTCTCCAGCACAACACTTATGAGTTCCTGGGCCCTTTGATATTCCCCGAGGACTGAATATGAGCCAGCCAGATTCCTCATGGTACGCAAGGTGTTTGGATGATCCTCACCCAGAACCTGTTTCTGTTTCTCCAGCACAATAATATCAAGTTCTTTGGCCGTTTGATGTTCTCCCAGGGCTGAGTAAGAGTTGGCCAGCTTACCCATGGTACGCAAGGTGGCAGGATGATTGTCACCCAGAAACTGTGTTCGTTTCTCCAATACAACACTCATGAGTTCCTGGGCCCTTTGATGTTCTCCCAGGTTTGAGTATGAGCTGGCTAGATTACCCATGTTCTGCAGAGTGTCTGGATGATCCTCACCTAGAAACTGTTTCTGTTTCTCCAGCACAACACTCATGAGTTCCTGGGCCCTTTGATGTTCCCCAAGGACTGTGTATGAGCCAACCAAATTACCCATGGTACGCAAGGTGTTTGGATGATCCTCACCCAGAACTTGTTTCTGTTTCTCCAGCACAACACTTATGAGTTCCTGAGCCCTTTGATGTTCCCCGAGGACTGAGTATGAGCCAGCGAGATTACCCATGGTACGCAAGGTGGCTGGATGATCCTCACCCAGAACCTGTTTCTGTTTCTCCAGCACAAGAACCTCAAGTTCTCTAGCCCTTTCATATTCTCCCAGGTATGAGTATGAGCTGGCCAGATTACCCATGGTAAGCAGGGTGTCTGGATGATCCTCACCCAGAACTTGTTTCTGTTTCCCCAGCACAACACTTATAAGTTCTTTTGCCTTCTGATACTCTCCCAGGTTTGAGTATGTGTTGGTCAGGTTGCTCATGGTCTGCAAAGTGTCTGGATGATCCTCACCAAGGACCTGTTTTTGTTTCTCTAGCACAATAACCCGGAGCTCCTGGGCCTTCTGGTGTTCTCCCAAGTCTGAGTATGAGTTGGCCAGGTTGCCCATGGTATCCAGGGTGCCTGGATGATTGTCACCAAGAAGCTGTTTCCGTTTCTCAAGAACAACACTCTTGAGTTCTTTGGCTTTCTGATGTTCTCCCAGGGCTGAGTATAAGCTGGCCAGATTACCTATGGTCTGCAGAGTGTCTGGATGACCCTCACTCAGAATCTGTTTCTGTTTTTGCAGCACTTCTTCCAGTAGCTTCTCAGCATATTTATATTTTCCCCCGGCCCAAAATATCAATGCATATTGATACCTGAAAGTCAGAGCTACTTCTGCATCCATCTGTACAGCCAATTCGATATGTGGACACAATAGCAGACTCGCCAGTCGTATATCCCACTGTGAGCTTTCCGAAACAGCCATACCCAGTATGGACCCCATAATGGACATTTGTCTCCTTGGGTTTTGGACTGTTGCTTGACTCCAAGCATGTACTAACGGATGGATGAAAAAGAGCTTCTTCTCTGCATCAAAGCTAATCAATGAATAGGATTGGATCTCATTGGTAGCATCCAAGAACTGCAAAGAATCCCATTCTCCATTTGGCCGCAGAAAATGTGAGAGGAATTCCAGAGGCTCCTGGACTTCTTCTTTGGATGGGCCACTGGAAGAAAACTGGTACCTTGATGCATAGCGGAAAATGTCCTCAGAGATTCCATTATAATGCAGGAATGAACAATGCTGCAGGAACATGGCAGCTGGTAGTGTGAGCCGGTCAAAACTCATTTGCCATGTTGTGTAGACTGTCCCAGCATATTGGTCATGAGACTGAGCAGGCTTCTCACGAAGGAGTCGTGCTTGGTTCTCCATATAAAGAGCCAGATAGCTATCCAGATTTCGAGATTTTGATATGAATGCACCGGCCTGAACAATTGCCAGAGGTAGATGGTGCAGTGACTAATAAAATGTTAAAAATTGAATGAGTTGCCAGGTCTAATTAT
Organism: Mycena metata; assembly: GCA_029378385.1. Lineage (NCBI taxonomy): Eukaryota > Fungi > Basidiomycota > Agaricomycetes > Agaricales > Mycenaceae > Mycena > Mycena metata. The sequence goes on along the minus strand of JARKIB010000042.1, from coordinate 538,937 downwards.
CTTACCTTCACAATTTCTGCTGCAATTTGTTCGGTATGGACTGTGGCCTTCTGTAAGGCACTCTTGAGTAACAATGCCACCGCATCTTCCTCTTCCATGTCCAACACAGGGGAGTGGGACCCAGCATAAACACACATTCCTGGATTCCGAGAGGTGATAATGATATTCCCGTGATTGCACTGAGGAATATAATCATTCAAATTGATGTCTGGATTGTCGGCATTGTCAAAGAAAAGTAGCCATTCTTCAACTTTGCTGGTCAGCCATAGTAAGCCATCTTCCGGAGAATCTCCAAAGTCTTTTAGGACAGCTATATTCTTGAGACCTGTCTCAATTGTTGCAATGGTGCTGGTGTCAATGAAGAAAATGTTTGAGAAGCTGACATACAACCGGATCAACAATTATTTCCAGGTGGATGATCAAGCTCACCAAGATGATGATGACTCATTGATGAATTTCAGAGCAATCTGTGTCTTTCCAGCCCCCCCTAGTCCATGTAGCACATAAATGTGTTGGATCCCAGTATCAGAGAAAAATTGATGCATCTTGTTCAAGATATCCTCTCTGCCACAGAAGACTTTTGATGGAGGAGGACAATGACTGGCAATTTGAGCTGCCCGGATGTTGTGAAGTTGCAATCCCCGGTCCGTAGCAACTGTGGTTTGCAGATTTTGTGTGATCAACTGTGATGCAGCAATATACACAATGGGACCCTGCCCCACCCCACCAGCGCCACCTTGGAGTTGTGCTGGACCCCCAGAACCACCTTGGCCACCTATGCAAGCTCATCAATTCCTGTGAGGTTCAAGAAAAGCAGTCCCATACCTGTAATGTGGAGTGATCGAGAATCACCATCTAAGGAAAACATGAAGCTGTGCCAACTTTGAAAGGTAAGATATCAACCAGCGGCAACATTTCTACAGGGAGAAACTGACTTCAGAAACAGAGGTATCACTGCAGTGGTGGAGGTGAAGGTGGAAGACAAGGAGATGACACACAACGTGGGAGACACGAGGACAAAGCTGCCTTGCAGGCCAGGTGTCAATCTTTATCCTGATTACAATCAGTCATCTGGAACAACCGAAATGCTATGAAGTGAAAGCGTGGGTTCTGATGGTCTACTGTGGTCTTTGGTCATTAAAATTATGCATGTCTGGAGCCCTTAAACTCCGCTACCATCTCGCTGCGGCATGGCTGATCTCAGAGGTAAAAAAAAGTTCTACCTCAGTGTGCCAAAGTCTGCCTTTAAATCACGACATGCCTTATCATTGCGACTCAACAGCTTTATTTTAGGTCTCAACAGCTCCGAGATTTATATCTATATCACCCCTATAACCGAAGTGGTGGGGGTGGCACGATGTGGACTATACAATTCTGGCTCTGTCTCTATCCACCTTTTGCATACTTTTGTAATTGGAATCTCAGAGACCAAAATAATTGTGCAGTGAAATGACTTATAAAAGTCATGTAGAATTATTTGAAGCCTCTTCAGGTCTGTTCAATGACCGGCCGTGACATTGGGAAATTCATTTCAGCTTCAAGCTACTTGAAGCTGTATTGAACAACCGTTGAGGAGAGGGACGGGGGGACATGTCCTTCTTAAGGCTAATTTCAAGGAGGGTGGGGGGGGAGGGGGGTATGTGTGTAGGTGTTGGTGGGAAGGGGGTGTGCACTGTGAAGGGACATGCATGGACTTGCTAATGCTAAATATCACCCGCCAGCAACTACAGGTGTGGCTGAGTGACCATGGACTATCCATTGATTCTGCCGCGGTCAAGTAGTTACCAATCCGGTAGTAGCGTCGACAAAAATATTTTGCAGAGGATTTCCGAGGGCATACGCTGCAAGGGGGAAAGAATAACAGCATGTCTTGCGACGGTTTCCACGAGAGATTCGCATTCCTGTGTCTGCCCTTGAGGTTCATGAAAGGAATTGTCATGCTGCGCCAGGTGATTGTGTTGGCTTAAAAGCACAGATTGGATGAATGGATATTCAGAGTCCATCGGGGGTTCATTGCTGTTCAGAAGGGCTTGATATCGTGCGTCCGATATTTAATCCACCCCTATCTGAACCTGCATTAGCTCTGCGACGTTCGTGTCGGTAGCCATCGAGATAGATCGAGATACTGGCATATTGGATATTAGGGAGGAAAAGAGGAGGACGGCTCGGGACATGCAATGTCTCAGTGTCGTTACTCACCCTGTGGTTCAAGTTCAACGGTCAACTCTCACCTCTTGGTGAGAATCCAAATCGTTTGGTGAGAGCGGATGGAGAGCTAACCGGGATAGACCAAACCGGGACCATACACACATTCACAAACCAGGCACATTCGATGCAAATCCGACACATGGCATTGAATGTGTCTGCTTTGATGGGGTTGATTTGGCGGCCGTCATTCGGCGGAATCTGTGCCGAATGTTGCCGGTTAGGCGTTGGTTCGGGTTAGCGGTTCAGGTTAAAGGTTAGGGTGGTTTGGGTTTTGGTTAGAGGTTCAGGTTAGAGTTTTTGGTTGGGGCTTTGGTTAGTTTTGTTAGGGTCAGGGCCAGGGAATATTGTAAATGTGTTGGCGAAAGGACTTGTGTGTGACTTTCGGAGATTGATGGCCAATTGATTCGGTCAACGCCGGCACAACTCAAATCTGGCACATTCGCCAATGTGTCTGGTTTGCGAATCTGTGTATGGTCCTGGTTTGGTATATACCCCCCCCCTACAGAGCTAACACGTGACAGCGCAGTTGGAATCTTTATCACTCCGAGTTCGGCTCCCGCTCAACTGTTTGCCATTTTGATCCGCCGTTTTCAACTTGCATTCATGCAGATTCCTTTGCTTGAATGAAAGAAACTTCAAAACCGCTAAAAATGAAGTCTTGGATTGGAATGGGCGACGACTACAGGAGAAAATTCCGGCGAAGGCAACTACTTGCCGGCTAATTACACGATGTTGGGCTCATGAACATACGATACCGGGGAAATAGATCTAGTTTCTTCCTCCACCTTTGCAACCTGAACCCCAAATACCAGTTCTCCCCACTGAGGGACTTCCGTATTCCCTAGCATCATGAAAAAGTTGGCAGCCCCGGCGACGGCCCCAACCCTCGCAGCGTGATTCAGGTCTAGTAAAGGGTGGGTGTCATAGTTATTGTGTCGCAAAACCGCAACCCCCAGGACGCTGATGAGCGCTGCCCACATGGCGTGCAGCAAACGCAAGTGTTCCGGCAGAATTTCGATTCGGCCGAACTTCACAGTTTTCCAGTCCGAGAAAGTAACCCCCACGGTCAGAACGAGTAACAGGCCGAGAGCCCAGACACCGCCGACTATGGCGACGGTTGGAGCAGACGCGAGTGCGGCAGAATATGCGACGGTGGTGGGGCGGACGAGGATGAGGACGCCGTGGCCAAGGATTTGCAAGAGGATGTGTTGTGCGACGCCGCTCGCCCAACGCAGGATGACTTGGGAGAGTACCAAGCAACCCGGTTTGAGCTTGTGATAGATGGATTTGAGAAGCATGATGTTTAGGAATGGGTTCTGGAAAATTTATATCAGACGAGGAGACGACATGCGGCGGAAAGAACGCACTGAGCCGCTGAGGGTTTGGCAGATGGAGGACCGATTCCAGACCAGACAATTTATACCTCAACGAATCTAAATTGGGTTGAATGAAAATCGGGATCAAGCGATGTGGCGACCGAAAAGTAACGAAATATGGACCTACAAAAATGAAGACTCTGGAAGAGATTCGGGATCAAGAGATGTGGCGACCCAAAGTAACGAGTTATCAGGATGTGGAGCTACGAAATGGACATGAGTATAAGGAGAGAGGGTCGATTGGGGATGATACGGTCAGAATGTGTGGCCATTCGCGTATTGACTCATACCCCTCCGGACAAGGTCAGGAATACAAATGCTCCAGGCGACGTCTAAGGTGCTTGAATTCAGTATGGTATCGGGATCAAGAGATGTAGCCACCGATGAATCCTCGAGTTCCGACTTGAGAGAAGGTTTGGAGTGCAGATTCACGTGGGAAATTGGACGCTGAAGGCTGACAAGAAAAAGTTGGAACCAAAACACCTGCTGAGCGACGAGACTAGTGCGCCTTAGGTCCGGTCTGATAAATCCCGGCGACCAACGAGACTGGGTTGGACGGATAGCGGATGACAGACCTCCAGCTTAACCAGAAAGAAACACCGCAGTTATGGTGCTGGTTCGGCTTCCGAGCATGCGCCCGCGTTCGAGGTTGCTTTCATTGTGTTCGTCGGAGCCCAACGCCGCAGCACTCGATAGTTCATACCAATTAGCGAGACAGTGCAGGATCGAGATGGCCTCTCAGAGCGTCGAGTTCCGACTAGGTGTGAATCCAAAAAAAAAAAAAACCTCGCATTATCGCCGAGCTACGCTGTCCTCGTCGGGGACGTGTGGCCGAAGTGGGCGGGTGGGTATGCATGCATCTGTCAAGGTTCAGCAAGGGGACGACGAAATTGAATGAATGCATGTCGGACCGCGGCGCTATTGCGCCCATGACCAAGAACTATCGCAGTTCGAATCTGAGTCTGCGGTGGTAGAGAAGAATAGAGAGAGAGGTTGGTCACCGACTTACAGAATCATTGCGAGGGTGGTTTGAGGTGCGACCGGGATAGAAAACCTGAAGATACGAGGGGTGAACGAAAACAGATCTTCCAAACACTGGCATACCGGTGCACGAGAGGTAGAAGTTCATAACCAATTGATATATACACATTAAACACAGAATATACACATACATCCGTTTGGCGCAATGCGCCTCCTCGACCCGACACTCCACTCTACACTTTTCCCCAACACCGACAAGCGCCCTTCCTCAACGATGTTCGCTAGCCAAACAAGAACGGCCACTGGTACTCATATCCTCCCCTCCAACACCCGCAGATGCCCCAACCCACACGCGCCGATGCCCCACGCCTTCCCCACTGCCCGGTACTTCCGCAAGCCACCGCAGCCATCGACCGCACAGCGCGCGGGTGTGGCCAGTACGGGCTTCGCATCCTCCTCCTCGGTCTTGAACTGGCCCGACGCCGACTGTATGAGCAAGAACGACTCGGGGACAGAGAACGTTATCGAAGCAACCGGCGGGGTCGGCGCCTCCTCCAAGTCCACCGCCATCGCGTCCGCGTCCGCGTCCTTCATGTCCACAGCAGCGACCGGCGGCCTCCGCGCGCTCGACACCCACCGGAACATCGGCTTCTGCTCCGCGCCCCCGTACCCATGCCCACCCGCCGCGTCCTCCCCACCCTCCTCGTCCCCCTCCTCGCCGTCCGACTGCACCTGCTGCGCCTGCGCGGTCGTGCGCTGTTTCTTCGGCCTGGACTGTTTCTTGAGCAGGCGGTTGATAGTCTCGGCCTTTTCGTCCTCGAGCTTCTTCTCGATCATGTTCTTGCGCTTGCGCGCGTTCTCCTCCTTGCGGAGGGCCACTTCTGAGGCGGAGGCGGTCTTGTTTTTATTGGAGGCGCGTTTTGGGGTAGGGGCGGGTGTGGTGTCTGCGCGAAGGGTAGTACGAGGTGAATATAAAGAAGGATGGAAGAAGGGTGAAGGAGGGAAGGAGGGATATGCCATACCCAAGCTAACGTGGTCCGTGTCGCCCGCGCTGGCCAACGCGGCCTGACGCGCGGTCAGCTGCCGTCCCGGAGCGGTGCCATACGGGAAGTTTTGCTCGTCGTCTGAGTTCGAGTTTGACTCCGAATCCTCCGATTCGACATCTTCGTCTACATGTCGCCATTTAGCCCTTTTCCAGACAGCGACAACATAAGTACGCACTTTTAGCCCGGTGTGCAAATCGCCGCCCACTGGGCGCCTTGGAACTGGACTCGGGCTGCGCGCCGAGCTTGAGCTTGATTTTGAGGGGACCGCTCGTGCGGTTCGTACCCGCCTGAAACGACAACAACGAAAGTAACAAAAGAATTAGTATTCACAACTGGATTTGAGCGCAAAACGCACCACAGACTCGCGCTCGCCGTCCGATTCCTCCAGCTCATCCTCGCCTGCCTCTTCTTCCTCTTTGTTCTCATCTTCCTCGTCGCTGCTGTCGAGTTGCATCTCCTCCACCTCGATATCGACTTCGGATTCTTCGCTCGCGACGGCGGCGGGCATGGTGGCAGGAGGAAAGATGTATGGTGTTTGGCAGCAAGGTTGATGGCTAAGAACGCGTCACAGCCACCGCGGATCTCTCTTGCTTCCGACCTTCATCATCAACAGTGTTCTGCGGTTCCTTGATCCGCCACTTTTAATCGATCTTTACCTCTCGCCTCGGTCACCTTTGAGTCAAATTTAGTATGCCATATTTTTTTATATGCAGGTCCCCATATATAGTCCAAGATTTAGCCAAATCCGCCGGGTTTTGGTCGAGATCCAATGGATCAAGGACTCGAGGAGCAAATCACACCCAAACAAAAAAATCATTTCCTGAGTTCCTCAAGGCCCTTTTGTCGAGATTCCACCACAAGTATTCATTATAAATGTATTCAACAAGATATGAACCTAAGTTGAGGCCAAAAGACCTGAGGAATAGTGCAAACCAGAGTGGATCAAGGAACCGCAGAACACTGAAATTCATTCAACCTGGGCTTCTCGGACTCTTGGTTGTCAATATTCGAGTTTCAAGCCATTTATTCTTGCCACTCTTGTGCTACAATTCAACTCAATCCTCGGAGCCTCACGTCATTAATGCCCGACGTCACCGAAGCTTGCACCGAAGATACTTCACGCGTAGTTGGTTTCCAATTAATGAAGTCGAACTGACGTCGTCCGAAGGAAACCGTAGTCTGACTGAAGGAAATCAAGTAGTGAGCGGCCCAGTTTCGCCTCATCGTCCTTGGTGCTAACCCTTGCTGGCCTTGAACCGAATACACAGGAAGCCCTCATAGATCGTGGCTGATCACCCTTCAGGCAACCGTTGAACCGTCAGGTTTTAATTTTGGTCGGCTTTCCTCATGAGGACCCGGCAAAAGCCAAGGGGTGACCCAGAACCCTAGAGGTGGGTGAATCTGAAGCCTTCCGCTCGACCAGACATAAGAGGAAACTGATAATTTGTCCTAACTGACGCTTGAGGCGGAATGTGGAGACAACCCCCAAAGTTCAGGGCTGCGTCACGGTGGCAAATTCGGGATCGAACAGATGTCCCACAGATGAAGTATCAAGTTCAACGTCATATACGAGGTTTGGATATACCCCGATTATCTATACATGCACGTTTGACAACTGCTAGGACCCCCGTATTCGACTCGAGTTGGCCGTTGGGGCTATAAGTATCCGCTAATTCGGCGTTCATTTAACGCGCAGTTAAGCTAAGGCGAGCGAGTTTATATGAAAGCAGTGACCAGGCGTCGCAGATTCGTCGCCCCAGGTCGCAGGAAAACACCGTCAACGAAGACATGGTCCCAGTTCCAACCACACGCCTCAGCAACATCACTGCCGGCTTAACCGATGTGGTCTCGCTGCTGGGAAACCTTTACGAGGCCTGTGAGACCCCGTTTCTCCCTGTCATCTCGGCGACGACACTCTCCTTGATAGCCTTCGTCCAGGTAAAGCGACCACGGACTTGTTAGGCATGCGCTGATCGAAACGGGTAGGATGCGAAGCGAAACAAAGAAGAATCTATGCGCCTCGTGGAGGATATCCTAGATCTCCTTCAGCTGGTCATTGCGCTGCATATTAACGCGGAGCCCGCCGGATGTCTGGCGCCTCAAACGTTGGAAGGCGTCGGAGAGTTCACAAAGTAGCACTTTCCGCTAAATCCGATTCCCGGTCTGCTAACTCCGGCCGCCCACAGAACGCTTCACATGATACACTCATTCGTCGAAGCGCAGCAAGATACACTAGGGAAGAAGCTGAAGCATTTTTTGAAACCGAACGAGATGAACACGATGCTGAAAGAATGTCGGGCGGGACTTGACCGAGCGCGGGATACATTTGGGGTGGGTCACTCAGTGTTCATGTTTGCTTCGGGAACGTTGAACACGATCCAATCAGGTCGTCGTGGGGGTGCAATTTCTCAGCAGCGGAGAGGGAAGGAAATTGGAAATGGACAGGATGCACGACGAAGTTCTGGAACTAGTCTCCGCCCTGACGGACAGCTCAGTGTCCGACAGATCGTCAATGGTATGCTGTTCTCACTGTTGCTATACAAATATACTAAATCTGATCCTCAGCAGAAAAAGATTTCTGGAACGAGGTATGATACACAACATCTCTTTCTTCTCCCAGTCGTGCTCATCTCATCAAGCTCCAATTCGTTGTCAATCTTACCCGCGGAACCCAAAATATTCCACGGCCGTGCAGCCGAACTGGAGGCCGTCGTAGAATTGTTCCGTCAGGGCTCACCCAGAATCGCCATCCTCGGAGGCGGTGGGATGGGAAAGACTAGCCTGGCCAAAGCTGTCCTACATGATCCAGAGGTGTCTGCTAGGTATGAGCGCCGGTTCTTCGTGGCCACAGATTCGGCCAGCACACCGCCGGAATTGCTGCAGCTGGTGGCCTCCCACATAGGATTGCACCTAACAAAAAATCTGGACACGCGGGCTGTTGTAAGACATCTCCTCCAAGGCCCGCCCTGCCTTCTGGTTCTAGATAATCTGGAAACGTCGTGGGAACCGAAAAGTTCACGAACCGAAGTTGAAGAGTTCATAAGCCACGTGGTCGAAGTGCCAGGGCTTGCACTCATGGTAGGTTCCTCTTGGATACCCCCCACAGTGAACTTGATCGGCTTCTCAGATCACGATGCGCGGGGCAGAACGACCTGCGAAGGTCCATTGGACTCACCCTTTTCTGCCCCCGCTCAAACCGTTATCAATCAGTGCCGCGCGAGAAACATTTATCGACATCGCAGACAGTTTTCATCCGATTAATGAGGTTGAGCAACTGCTGCGCTTGACGGGTTACATGCCGTTGGCGGTGAACTTAATCGCGCATCTTGTCGATTATGAAGGCAGTTCAGCTGTTCTGGCACGATGGGAGAATGAGAAGATTTCTCTCCTTTCCGCTGGTCACGACAAGAGGACCAATCTGGAGGCATCTATTCAAATCTCACTTTCGAGTTCTCGTCTCACCTCACAGCCTGGGGCTAAGGATTTACTTGGCCTGCTCTCCGTCCTGCCTGATGGACTCTCGGATGTCGAACTCGCGCAGATGAATCTACCCATCCAAAACATCCGGACGGCCAGATCGACTCTGCTGAGCACCTCTCTGGCATACATCGATGAAGCCAAACGTCTCAAGGTTTTAGTGCCGATCCGCGAGCACATCCAAAAGTCAAGCCCTCCATCTCCATCTCTACTGCGGTCTCCTCGGGAATATTTTTGCCAGCTTCTGAACCTTCACAGCAAATATTGGGGAACCGCTAACCCCGCAGGCCAATCTAGTCGTCTTGCGTCGAATCTTGCAAACATTCATCAGACTTTCCAGCGAGAGCTAGACGCAGGCAGCCCAGACCTTGCCCAGGCCGTCCATTATGTCTTTAAATATGGCCTCTTCAGACATATTCACGGATATGGTTATACCGATCTGTTACCCCAGGTTGAATTGCTCCTCCCTCAAGCTTGCGACGACCGCCTAGAAATCGCATACATCACACAAGTGTTCCAATCATACATGTATTACCCCGTATCCGAGCCTGAGCTCCTGGTTAAACGAGGGTTGGAATTGTTACCAAACTTGGCGGACCCGGAGTACAAGTGTGCGTATATTGGTTTTTATCTGGCGACGTGCCTCATGATAACGCACAGGTCAATTTTACCGAGCGCTGGGGTGTTATTACTGCTATCATCGCAACAATTTCGCCTTGAGCAAGCAATTTCTGGCAAAGGCACTCACTGTGGCGAACTCCTCTGGGCTCAATGACAGTGCAATCAAGGTACTAATCAGCAGCGCAGAAACCGAGTTAATTCAAGGAAATTATTCCCCGGCCAACCTATATGCCCGAGACGCTCAGAAGCTCGCCCACCTCTCTGGGGATTTGTATTGTGAGGCGCAGGCACTGTTCATCATCGCAGCAGCGCCCGCTGATGGCAACCTCGCTCGTCGGATCCTCATGCTGGACAGAGCGAGAGGCTTACTTGGACTGTGTAACATGTCTGGAGGAAGTTTGGACCACAATATTCTGACCGTCATGGCTGTGACTTATTTTCGTAAAACGGAATATGCGGAGGCAAAAGAGATCTACACTGATGTCCTCCAGAAGACATCTGTGGAACAGGACCCTTTCAACCATGCCTGGTGTTTGAACAACCTGGTCGAAATTAACTCGCAAACCGGTCAAATCGAGGACTCTGACCGCGAGGCTCTGGGCAGAGCTAAAGCGATATTCCAAATGCTTCATTATCCTACGGGGGCCATTTTCTCCGACATCGCTATGACCGACCTCCAACTCAACGACGGCGACGTCGTTGGTGCCTACGCCAAATTAAAGGAACGCATCTCTTCGTCGTGGGATAAGGGCGAGTGGGTTGTGTTCCCTTGTTTGAACAGACTCGCCGATGGAAATCGCTGGCCACTTGAAGCAACTCCGAGTCGTCATACTTGGACTTGGCCCATCACGTACCTCGCCTGGGCGCAAAAATTCAATCAGATAATTGCGTCACATTGGGCCCTATGTTTCTTGGGTGATTACTTCCTCGTAGAGGAGGATGAAGAAACCGCTCGGAATATATTCGCGGCCGTCCTGGACGGTTTCACGCAGATGGATATTCATAAAGGGAGGGCACATTGCATGCTCCGGCTCGGGGATATGTTAAAGAGACAGGGGCAAAGATTTATGGCCGCCGAGCTTTGGACTGTAGCCCGGGCACTTTTCAAGAAATCTATGCAAGAGAAAAATGTGGCAGAGATCGATGCACGATTTGCGGAACAAGAGTCGCTGGAACAAGAGTCGCTGGAACAAGAGTCGCTGGAACAAAATGAAGTCGGGGCGCCAGCTGCTCGGGTTCCTGTGCTAGGGTCCTGAAAGTGACCAAAGTATAAGATGCGAGGAAGAACTAAGCTTACTACTTATTTAGCGGTGGACGAAAACGGGGGAAAAAATTGTAATATCACGTTGTGCAGCCAAGTCCGATTGAAAATAAATACAAAAACCTCTATGTGGTCGTGTTTGCCCCGCACACGCGATGCTCACATGATTCGCACGTGCACCCGTCAGGCCGCTTTTGCTCTTCCTTGCAACTTCCTTGCCTCTGTTCAACCAGATTTTTACCTCGCCCGCGAAGTCCCACGTCTTACTGCTTTGGTTAATATTCTCGTTCTTAGGCTCGTTGCTGATTGTTGTGTTCCAGCCCCACCTAGAAGATTCCCGCGCACCCCAAGCGCAACTCCCGCGGCGCGGCGCTGTCCCAGTCAAGTCCTATTGAAAGCGCATCTCGGATCAGTCAGACCAACCCCTGCTGTACTTCAAGAGACGACGCTTCTAACCCTGGCGATACGCCAGTCATCGTTTCAGGTCCTTGTCGCTCCTGCTCGTGTCCGAACCGGTTCCCAGCTCGCTGGCGTTGCCTCCGGTTGACTGCCTCCCTGCTGTAATGGCACTCACTTCCCGGTTGGAAATCCTCATGAAGATGGCGAGGAATACTGCTCGCCCTGGATCTCACAGGCTTCGATTCCTGACGCTCTCTCGGTATCGGATTGCATTGCTGGTGACCTGTCTGGTACTCGTTCTCGTCCTCGTTTTGCCGGTCCTTCCTCAAGATACTCATCGTTACACAAACTGGACATCAATCCTGCAAACTCCAGCGACCACTCAATCCCCGGATACATCCCCGTCTCTACTCCTTAGTCAACTTCTCTTCCCCCTTCCCTCTGATCCCGCGGACGGGGATCACTCCTGGATCGCAGAGAACGAACGCACAATTACCTCGCTCCTCCGGTGTGTTGAGCAGGGGAACTGCGGCGCGAATCAGACTAAAGGTCAGTCAGTTCGCCGCCTCAAAACTTTCGTGTTGAATTCGCAGCGCTAGTTGTGATCCTCACCGCGGGAGATTTTCGCGGACTGCTGTATGGTATGAATGGCGGCGAGGCTATCTGGGCCAACTCTACGGTGCGGTCCAGCACTCTAGTCCCAAGCTAGGCAGTGCTCATTATGTTGCCAGATCATTGCACTGCGGCGCCTGGGGTACAGCTATCTATATGCGATCAACCAAGCCCACACCAGTCAACTCTACAACATTTTCCGAGAGATCGTCCCTCTCATCATATTCAATGTCCCGGACGACACGACGTGTTTTCACGACCAAGAGTGTGTTCTTACCAAAAATAGGCCGCACGGAATCCCGGCTTGGAAGATATTTTCATTCCACTTTTGGGATTCGGTGAGATTCGCTCAATATGCCTCTGACATGTTACTAAGGTCTCTATGTAGCCGGCGAACCCATTGGGAAAAAAGTGGACAATGAGCCCCGAAAATGTGAGTCCCCTTTCTGCGCATTGCACTTATGATTCTTAATTCTCATTGCGTTCCCAGTATTATGGTATGTTCACTTCCTCGTACCACCACCCGCTAAGTGAGTATCAGAATCTTCCGGAAACACATATCTTGGATACAGTATCGAGCCACAATGCGCTCGACAGGCTTTCATCCCGCATCAGCACCGACCGCGGCACGGATACATTCTCGCCAAGGAGGCGGGGTATTTCACCCATAAGAACCACGCATTCTCCCCCGATGTCTTTGAGGCCGCGTCTGCCGCAGCGGAGATCCAGCTTTTCGCAGGAGTACGGGAGAGCGTATTGCCAGACTACTTCCCAAGCAATATCACGAATGTTGGCTTCTTGTCCTCGGCGAAGCTCTACGAGACTTTGGCGAATTCTCGGGTTCTAGTTGGCATTGGCATCCCCACCACGTACGCACTCGTTTCCTGCAGTTTCTTCCCTTGACGTTAATATTTGCCTCAGATCACCGACCCCGTATGAGGCTCTCTGTTTAGGTGTTCCATTCATCAATCCTATTCTTCAAGTGCGTTCAAATCCTCTTCTCTGACGGAATTCTTTCTAACGACAGTAGTGGGACGCGAATAATCCCACCGACAAAAAGCGATGGTTGTCGCAACATATGACCCTCAAGTCTCTTCACCCACCCTACGTCTACAACGTCTTCAAGGGCGACAAAGCCGGTTTCGTGAAGGCAGTGGTCGACGCGACGTCGAATCCCATCCAGAGGTTTGGCTCCCCTATTCAACGCGGTTTTCACTGACCATCATTTTCAGTTTCGTTCTCGAGGACATGCGGATGAAAGCAGTAGAAGCGCGGCTGGCGAACATTCTGGAAACGGATTGGAAGGCCGAGGGAGCAAAGGTGCTCGACGAACGGAAAGCGTCGGGATCAGGAGAGGTAGGTTAAGTTTTTCTGCGTTCAATCTCGGCTCGAGAACTGATTTGGTTCAGACTTTCTCGCCGTAGATCTAGCGTGATACAATTTAGACGGCTTCTATTAGAACACGATTGGTACATGTATAACGACCCCTTTATCCTCCGGTGTGCCAAGAAATGAGCCCGAGCCCATGGATACACGCTGAATTTGACGCCACAAATGCCTTCCCCTGGACGGATCGACCGACTCTATGGTTGAAATTATTCCGCCCGGAAATGGGCAGCGCAATTTTCGACTCTGGAAGAAGAAAGAGACATTCGTGCTGATACTCACAGGCCAATTCCGCAATACCATCCGCCGTACTCGACCACCGTAACCTCGAGCGTAGGCGGGCCCGCCGAAGTCTCTTGCTCCGAGAGAACATTCAGTTAAAATTCCAACAAACGCGGTCGAAGTTAAGGGCTTCCTCAACGTATTATTCGAGAAGACGGTGCTTCGTTTCTGGACATCAAATCTCAGTCTGCGCGGGGCCAATTCTCACGTTCAGTGGTCGCAGACTATTGAAGTGGCGAATAAACATTGATGTACTGAATCGATGACAGGTTTTTGAAATTATCCTATTGTCCTTTCTCCGGCTGGTCAAGAGCACGCAATATCCGTCGCTCATTCATCATCCGACTCCGACTTCAAGGGCACGCTAGGCACGTCGGTCAACCGATTCCAGTCCGCTTCCCGCACGAAATGCTCCAGGCTGTCATACACGCCCTCGAACCGATGCAAGAACCCCACCTCGGGGTCGTCCATCATCCGGAGTGGATTCCACCAGAAATAGTACGTCCCAGCGCCGCCGGGGTGGGAGAGGACCATATCACCGCGACAGGGATACGGTTTATACGGGACGAACATAGCGGGGATCAGGACGACGAGGCCGTACGTGTCCTCCAACTCCTGCTGCGGACCATCGGGGCTGGTATCGTACCAGTCCTCGGAATAGCGAAAGTGCGTCCACTCGCATGACCAGGGTTCCGGTAGGTGTGTTTCCGGCATTCGGGGCCATTACTGCACACCGGGATCCTTACTATCCGCAGTATGCCGCCTACGGTCGTAGATACGCGGTCGGTACATGAATGCACCCTACATGAATCTCGTCAGAAGGGAAGCAGAAAATGAAGGTCGTGTGGGTGAGGGTACCTTCGGGGGGCACATGTCCCGCAATGTACGCCTGGGGCTAGCGGAATCGTCAGTGCGACGACTCTCGTTGAAGTATGCAACATACAAGGGTTCGTTGGCAACGACACGCAGGCGCTCCGTCCGGATTCGAGGAAACCTGTAATCATCTGAGCTGGAGGAGAGCGCCGGATCTGCAAAAGTAATTAACCTACTTTGAAAGTACCTCGTGGAGGGACAGCCTCACCTAATACTTTTGTTTCAGTTGCAGAGCTGAGCTCTTCGAGCTGATTCCAATCCGCTTCGTCGAAGAATTCCTCGATGGAAGAGAAGACCCCGGGAAAGACAGACATTGTTTTATCTTGGCTATACAAGTAGAATTTTTTCGATGCGGGGCAGGCCAGCACAGTCGTACGACGGAAAAACGAATTAAATATGATCGAGAGGACGCTCGCTTAGCGCATAACGCACGGAGAGTTCATCCTCCAGCGCGCGAGGTGCGGTCCAGTAGAGCCATTCAGGCCAATTACACGACCAGGGGCTTGGGAGGTACGCGTCGGGGATGGATGTCCAGGTGCGATTCGTCACATCGCGCTGGTTCGGTTGAACAGTTTCCGTGTTCCAGGGTGGTAAGTTATCCCCGCGGTACTTATAATCCCAAGTCGCCTGGGGAGTATTCGTCAGCATCTGAGTACGGGCGGAGAGGTCCCTGAACCTTCGGGACATTGAAATCCCAGAATTGATGGGGCCGCATCGCAGTCTCGGACGCAGTGGGGAAGCTCTGGATCCAGTGTGAGAGCTTCACACATTTACGGTTCGTTGGAACAAAAGTCTTGAGAGCCTTGGAAATGGGGCGGAAGTTCACCGACCACATTTTAGGAGGGGGGGAAGAAGCTAAACTGATGTAACCGCCGGGCCGGTCGCGGAGGCTGTGTAAATCTAAACTCCGCCGCTGTCAAAAGTGCTGTTACTCCTTGTATCTTACTGCCGCCAAAGAACTTTAGAAATTGACGTTGTAAGTCCATTCTTTTGTCCATAGCGTGGCCTCAGACCTTAGCTCTTAGGCTCCCTTCAGCCTGGAATCCTGCCGAGCCAATGTCGAAGCGCGTTAACGCAGAAGCCTTGCCGCTGGGAAACGCGCGATACCAAGAACTTCTGAAGAGCAATGAGCCTCCACTCGAAATTGAGCGTCCGCTCATTGAATCGGTCGTCTCCCGTCTGCGAGATCGCCTATCCAGTCATGACGAGAAAATCTCGCGATCTGGACTTCGTACGCAGCTCAAGCGGCGAACGGAAGAGCGCGAGTCCCTGGCGACCGACTTAGCCCGGAACGCCGTCATTCTATCTCCCCTGAGGCGCCTGCCGCCGGAAATCCTGTTCGAGATCTTCTCGTTTACGCTGCCTTTCGATTGGGAGGTAAAGGCGCGCGGTAGCAGTCTTGATGTTAAGAACAGCCCATGGCTCCTTACCCGCATCTGTAGCCGCTGGAGAACAGTGGCCCTTGCCTCCTCATCCTTCTGGTCTTTCATTGTTATCGATGACGACGCTTGGTTGGGTCGATCCACCTCTCTCGTCTCCTTACTTCAACTTCAGCTCGCCCGAGCCCGGACATCCCATCTCCGTGTTCATTTCGAAGCCAATAACTCCCATCCGCAGCACGAAGGCCCCCTCTTCGATCTTCTAGCGGAGCGTTCTCGACAATGGGTGAAAGCCCATCTGGTTTTGACCCCGGAACTCCTCCCTACGCTGGCAACCATTCGCAACCGTATTCCGCTGTTGCGCACTTTATGGCTTCAATCGAGCGACGGTCGGGATCCGAACCCGACACTGGTCGGGGATCATATCGACTGCTTCTTCACAGCTCCTGCTCTGCGAGCCGCGTGCATAATCCTCGATGAAAGCCTTCCCTCCGTCTTGCTTCCCGCTCATCAGTTGACACACTATCAACTCGCTGCGGCATGGCAGATGCATGTCGACATTTTGAAGATTGCGACCAACCTGCTCGAGGCGCGAATCTACATTACGGAGGATTCGCTCCACACTGTGCCGCCCCAGGTCATTGAACTCCCAAACCTGCATCTCCTCGCCGTCACCAACGTCGGTATATTGGACTTCCTTATCCTTCCGGCCTTGCGGGAACTGGCCCTTGTCGCCGTATCCGAGCTTGACATTAATTGGTCAAACGAGTTCGACGCAATTCATTACATCGATACCATGATCTCGCGATCCTCCTGCGTCATAAAAAAACTCGTCGCCTACGGAGATGGACCTATCGTCGACCTGGTTGCCGAAGTCTTAACGAGAAATCAGGGTATCATCGACCTTATGGCCACCTTCACCGCCGAGTCAACAGAGGAAGCAAACACCTTGATTGCGTCCCTAGTCCGCCAGGACACGGAGGGTGTTTTCAATCTAGCACCCCAATTGGAGGCCGTATTCTTCGGGGTGACGGACGATGGCACGGTTGACTACAATCTCTTTCACGACATGCTTTTGGCCAGGCGGGCGGCGCCGCGCGGTGCCCTCAAATCCGTTGGCCTGCTCATCTCCCGTGAGGCGTCAGGCAGTCCTTCCGCCCACGCAATCTGTCATCGTATGGACGGCCTTCGAAAGACTGGTTTGGATGTACTATTCGTAGCAGGAAGCGAAGCCGACCACATCCTGGGCCAATGGCTACTGGGTATCTCGGCGTAGTTTACTTTCCTTGCTGTTGGCGACCTTGAACATCGCTATCAACTCCCTCCATCCAGACTACGTCGCCAGTTCTCATTCTAGCCGCCCGCATTGTTCCTTGATTGCGCAACTCCATTCTAAGTCCGCCCTCCCGAATTTGATAAGAGCACACGATGGGAAGAAGAGTATCACGGGCTTCGCGGCAGGCAGACCGGACCACCATGGATTTCGGGTCCATGGCGCGCCAGATGGTCGGTCTCCTCCAGAAATTCATCGTGGATCCCACCCTGCGCGCCTGGGTTTTACCGAAGTTCTCTACGACGACCGTAATGGACACGACCGTCGGCGCAATCATGATGTCCACGCTCAAGGCGTACTTTGAGTACACTTTTGCGGAGATCGAGTATGGGATCCCGCGTGTGACGTTGGACGGGACCAAGGTGGATTGGGTGAGGAGATGCGCAAGCGCACCCTTGCCAATCAACCCAACTCACATAAGTTCCAGAATCCCCAGAAACGACCTACACCAAAAATGGCGGGGTTATGCGAACCGTTCGACGACCATGGTCGGCGTCGAGATGTACAACTTGCGAGGTACGAGCAAATCGTTGTAGCGTCTGTCTACGAGAGACTAGTCGAGATGTGCCCAACGCCAAATCAATTCGGCGGTTTATTCAGACTCCGTCGAGTCCACCCATTCAGTAAAGATACTTGAGTCAGATCGATCTTTCCCCTGCCCCAAAATTGCTCAATCTGAACACGCCTGCTTTGACCGCTGCACACGCAAAGATCCAATTAAAAAGCAAGTAAGTATCTATGACAGGTCAGCGAGCGGACACGGGCGATAAGCCCTATAAGTTTTTCCTGCTCTCAACCTTGATCAATCCTCTCTATGCGCAAGCCGCATTCGCACACGGAATGATCTTCTTCCCGCTCGTCGTCTCCGGGCTCATCTGCCACGGGCTCGTCGCGTCGAGGGCAGTCATGTTCACGGGCTTCGGGAGCGATCCGGCCGTGAGCTTGGGGTTCAATCCCGAACGGGTCAGGACACCGCCGTGGCCGGCACCCTGCGCCTTGAGGTTCGGAGCGGAGAAGGGCACGTAGGCGCCGGAGTCTGTGGGAGGGATCTCGTCAGCATGCATGCATCGAGAGATTGGGCGGAATGAGATCGTACTGAACGGGCCAGGGAAGATGGCGGTGAGGTTGAGGTTCGGGGGGTTGGTGACGTGGACGTTCTTGTAATCGGTCTTCTCGGCCACGAAGGAAAAGACGTTGCTGACGGTGCTGGAAGAAGAGTGGGTATATCGCGGTTGCAGAGAGGAGGCGCACTTACGCATTGGTATCCTGGCGGCCGAGACTCTTCAAGCCCCAGTTAGCCTGGATGGTGCTCAGGGAGGAGTAGTGGGTATAGAATGTGCTGTCGGTGGTGCCGCGCAATTTCAGAGGCACAGCGCCGCCTAGATAATCGTGAGGATCTATTCAATCGATGGGATAAGCGACTACTCACCAAGCGCGACCGCCCAGACATTGTTTTGGATGGTGTAAGTCTCAGCCTCATCGAAAGTGAGCACGATGAGAGTCTCCTCGGAGTTGACACGAGGATCGGAGAGCAGCGGGAGGAGCCAGTATTCGAGGAATGAGGCGGCAAAATCGATGGTTGTGTCGTGCGCGTCATTAACCTGCAAAAAGTCAGTGGTATGCCAATTTGGTCTAGAGTTGAAGACCGACCATGTTAGGGGTAACGAAATTCCTACAAAGGAGTTTATTAGAACAAAGCAGTCTGGGAGAGTGGACTTCATACCACTGGGGCAGCGTTCCGTTGACGACGTCGTTGGCAAAGTCATTGAACGTCCGGATGCGCTTCACACGTTGGGCGTCCTGGGAGACCGCGTCGTAAATTGTGAGTGGGTTGTGCTTGCGGACGTAGTAGGGGTATGGTGCCGACGAAGGGGCGGCATAGTTGGGAGCGTCAGAGCTGCGGATATTTAATGATGGCTCGGGGACGGAAGAAACTTATCGTACATGAAGCCATAGAACTCGTCCGCAGGCATGTTCTCCTGGTAAGTCGCCCAGGAGATGCCTTTGTCTTCCAGCAAGTCGACCACGCAGGAGATGTTCGCTGGCACATGGTACATGAAATCATCGTGCAAACCCCAGAAGTCACCACCGGTGGCAGCGAGATCTAGATAGTCATTTAATTCATGCTAATGTGTGAAAGGTAACGAACTCACAGTTGGGCTCGGACGGGTGGGTTACTCCGTTGTAGTTGGTGAGCAGGAGACCCTGCTCGGCGAGTGATTCAAATATGGGGGTCGACGCCGTGGTCTACGGGAAAATGTTAAGCAACCTCCGCAGGGCAGAGCAGCGAACTGACGGCAAAATCGGTGTCTACAGGAAATATTGAGTGCCCGAAACGGGTGAAGCAGAGTAGAACGCACTCTCCAACCAGATATGGATAATTCTGTTGAAGGCGTGCCCCTTAACCACTTTCTTGTCATTCAGGGTGCTGTTCGAGAACGAGGTGTAGTTTGCCGTCTGAACAAGAGGGCCCTTGGACGGAGGCTCGAAGACCTGGGCGGTGGCGGCAGAGGCCAGACGGGCGGAGGCCGCGAGGAGAAGGATGGGAAGGAGGGAGGCGGGGGACATGGTGGTGGTCAAGGTGTCGCAAACGGGCGGCTTAAGAATTTGGTAAGATCGCGGATCAACGTGCGTGAAATTGATCCCGCTGTGGAGTTGTTGGGTTGTTGGCCAGCTTATCGTGAAACGAGCATATGTAACTGCCAGGGCCTTGGGCAATGGGCACGTTGGAGGCCGGGTGGGTTGGGGGTGGAACCATGGGTTAGGGTTAGGCGGTCAAGTCGGAAATAGAAACGAACGAAATGGAACACCCGAAGAAATACTGTTGTTGAGGTCCATCCTGAATCCTGGGACTCCGAGTCGGGGAACTTTGAGCGAAGTAGATAGACTGTCGAAAGTCGAGTGGGATCCTGGCCAAATCCTGGCAGCACTACTGAAAATCTTGCTAAAGATCTCCATTGTACTCCGAGGTGCTTTCGATATAGATCTAGCTTCTAGATCGTTATGAGAAGACAACTGACTGCTTCCGAGCTTATGTGAAGACGGTTGAGTCCTGGTTGAGGAGAGCAAAGGGAGGGAGTAGTACCAAGAGGGCAAGGAGGGCGATCAGGCGGATCTACAATCGTAGACGGTTGTTCCGTATTGGAAACGCCGCGTTCAGATCCGTATATTGGCTCGGTCGGTGGTCTTGCTGGAGGGGCCTCGTGAAGATGGACGACTCACATGAGAATTAAGTGATAGGGCAGTTGGAGAAGGGAAGACCATAGACAACCACGTGGCGAAAGAATATTCCGTCCGATATTCGGGAGGCATACTTCTTTGTAAAGATGTAGGTGGTTTCAAACGCTTACCCGTCATGCGCACCATGAAAAGTTTGCAACGGCGATAGAATGACGGGGCCCTTGGAGGAAAATCCTTCAACGTAAATTGACAAACAAAATTAACGGACTCACGATCGATCTTGCCCGCTCGTCGGTTCGCAATGAACTCATCCGCGGCTGCCCAGTAATCGTTGCCCGCGCGGGCACCGCGCACCCAGTCTAGCCGGTAATCCGTGTCCTGTACGATGCAAACGAAACGACTGTCGTCCAGTAGAGCCCACTCGTCATCCACATCGTCCTCGTGCTTCCCCAAAAACACGATACATAACAGTCGGCCATCGGCACGGAGACGGTTTTGTAGTCCAGTGTCGACGCTGGAGTTGAAGGCAATGTGTGTTAGGTGAGGAATATTATGAAATTCCAGGCTGGAGGATTCGTGATAGGTATTGCCCAGGAGCTCCAGATGCGTGAGATTGCGAAAGAGCGCACGTGAAAAGTCAATAGCAGGCTCCCCACTGAAGAGTGTCCTGGTATTGATCGTCAAGCGCTGTAGCTGCTCCATCTCGTCGAGTGAAGTCAAGACCGGGCCATGCCCGAAACGCGCGAAGAGATTTGTGACATGGCGGCACGCTTCCAGGATAGCTGGGACGACATCCTCGGGAAGGTATGTAGCGCCATCCAGGAAGAGATGGCGAACGACACTCTGAAAGAAGGCTGGTCCTCTGGCAGCGATCAGACCTCGTAGAACGTCGATGGTGAAGACCGGTAAACCGTCCAGTTCTGGGATGATGGATTTAGTCGAAAGGAAGATGACACGGTACAAGAGAGGTTCTATCCTATGGATGTGAACTTTCATTCGTTTGTTTCGCGGCAAATGCCAACTGCACATACCAAACTTTTACTCGCCACGCGACCAACATGAGGTTTAGCATGCCACTCGGGCTTGAGGCTGCAGCCTCGAAAACCGAGCGCTCGAGGTCAGGTGGAAGTCTAGGCTCATTCGGAGCGTCGTTCGCAGCCTGAAGAGTCATGAGAACAACGGGATTCAAGCGGAAGTTGGTGGCAAGGTCGTTGGTGTAAAGGAAGACGCGTTGATCGCTCACACGATCGTGATGGTTTGTCAATCAGACAACTCCGGAGAATCCCACGGTTGTACTTATTCCGCTGAAGAAACCGAAGCTCGCATGTCATTGCAGGAATATTGTTTCAGACCCGCTCTTAAGACTGCCAGGAGTAATGTTGTTTTGCCTTGACTGAATTGAATATTTATCAAACATTCTGCCAGGTTTTTCCCCCTCCTTACATCTGATGTATTCCCGTTATAAGAATTCCCCTGTGCAGAGAATAAGTCAAACGTTCCACGGGTGGGGCGAAGCACACTGCACCTGTTGGGCGTTGTTCCAATGTTCGGTGTGAAACCCTTGTGGCACGTGACGGAGTCGTGTCCCACAAGCGCGGCAAACACAGGCAAAGAGAAGAGTTGAATTTGCCAGGGCGTCATTAGCCCCTCGTAGACAAGCGCTTCGACAAGATCAGCTAAGAATTCGCTTGTTGAATGGCGTCATCTACACGTTATATGAACAAATACAAGAACGTCTATTAACCAAGAATGTCCATCAAGAGCGGTCTTTGAGTCTGAAAATTTAAGCTAACGCTACAAGAAAGTGTGAAGGAGTGAACTGAAGGCGATCAAAAGAGCTGCGGTAACAAGAACCCGGGAGGGCCTCGACGAAAAGCCTGAATTTGCATTGTCCGCATTGCTTTTGGCAACAGAAAGGCTAGCAATACTTGAGGATAGAGTCGAACCAGGTGCCAGGGTTACGGGAGTAGCGACCCCTGGGGCCTCGGTCCCGCTGAAGACCTTGACCAAATCAATCGGTGGGATCTCAGGAGGCATGCTCAGCATGTTTTGCCTCCGTACGTTGATGAGGTCGGCGGCGGACGCGGTTGCATCGGTATTGGATAGCATCTGCACGAAGGGCGGGCGCTCCGTACTTCCGCCGGTACCGAAATCAAATCTGGGGACATAATCTTAGAAGCGGCGTGAAGAATTTTACGACACGAGAAACGTACACGGTGTAAACATTTCGAAGGAAGGAGTCCCCAAAGAGCCCGTCCGTTTCGCCCTGAGCGATGGTGCCGATGTCGGTAAATGCACCGGTGCATACGGTGTAGTTCTGGGAGCCATCCGGCGAGGTCAATACTTGCATGTCGCTGTGAGTTAGCGAGTAAATACGAGATCTAATTCAACGCGCTGCACCATACCTCACATCCAAAGGGTGTATGGGAAAGTCCTGCGAAGGAGGTTAGCCCTTCATTGCTGCGCCGAAAGTATTCCAGATACCTGACCCCTGGAAACGATGTTCAAAAAACGAGCCTAGATAAAGCGACCACACTTACCCGAAAGTTGCCACGATATTGACCTGGGCCGTACACGGAACCACCCACACGTCTGCAGTGGTACTGAATTGTACCTGTGTGTGGGATTCAGGCCGTGTCAATTCGAATTTCCATGGATGCTCACGAGAGGGATATTCGGAGAATTTGGCGCAAGGACGGCCCCAGGGATGGATGAGTAAATGGCCTTGTAAAAGTAGCTGGATAAGTGCTGGCTATTTTAACGTGAACGAGGAAACACACGTTGATTTGGGCCGCCTGGGATTGACCATGGTGAGTACAGATACAACTAGAAAGACACGGATGGCTCCATACCGGCATCAAAATATTCGTTGTCCTGGAAGAACCAGAGTTAGATATAGCAGCAGCCGTTCGGTTGATATATTTACCCCGTATCAAGTAGAACCACATTCTTCCCGGCCGGCGCCACAGTGGGCAGAGTTGTAGGCCAGTCGATCTTCTTCCCGCCAATTGAAAGGCCGTCGAGGAGGATTGTCCAAGCCCCAGTGTTCGCCGGAGTTTGCGGAACGCGCGGCGAGTTCTGCACGGCTTCGTAGTTGGAGTCGTACTCAGAAATAGTCAACGAAGCATCCGCGGTTCCCTCTTGATCTCCCGTCCTGGAGAGGGAAATCCCAATGAAGTCCGAGGCAGACGCGTTCTGTGCGAAGATGTTAGCGAGGACCGACTGGCCGGAGGTGTCCGTCGTCCCGTGGACTTGTTGTACGGCGTCGTTGACCCGGGATGAGCCAGGCGTGTTAAAACCGAGTCCCCAGATGCCAAAATGACCGGCGCTGAAGTCAGACTCTTCCCCGGCGTACTTCAAGGCTTAAATGAGTAGCTGTCGCGGATCACAGAGAAAATTACCGTACGGATGTGGCAAATAAGAAAGCTGCAGGAAAGGTCAAAATCAGACCCGAATATCCTTTTTAAGCGTGGCTACGTACCTTGGGATGGAATGGTGTACTGTCCATCGAGTTTGAATTCGTTAACGCCAATATGACCTGTAACGAAGTTCGCCCCCGTGCCGTAACGGATAGTGGTACTGAGGCCGGTGTGCTTGAATGATGGTAAGCCCGTCGGGGGTGCAACCCTGCAAGCGATGAATCAATACGATTCCGTACTCGGAACTAGGACTCACCACAGATCCGTACTGCCAGTGTCTATTAGTACATTAACCACTTTGAGGTGCTGAGTTAGAGGAAGCGCTCGTTGAGTAAAAAGACATCAACCTTGGCCAGCTATACTGATATTTGTGCTGTACTGAGGGCATGAATCAACCGACTGCAAAAAAAGTACAAAAAGCGCGACTCACGCGTTGATTGTTTGTGTTAATAAGGTTGTTCTGTGTATTAGAGCTTGCCTCCAGTGGGGGGCGTTGCATCACGAGTTGAACAGCAGAAGAATCAAAGGCAAAGAAAAGGAGGGAGAGGAACAGAGCGCTGGCGCTCAACATCGTGAACAAGAGAAGGAGGGAAACGAGGTTGACACGCTTTGCTGCGGCCCTCTTATTATAAGGTATCGCGAGCCTGAAATACATCCGGGCATATATTTAGACGAGAAGCATTTCACATCTTGGGCCGAACGGTCGGCTTGTTGGTTGTGCTCACTGGGTTGGGAAATGAGCATCGAAGTCTGCCGCGGGCGACGAAGGAGAGCTCGGCCTCTGGGGAGAAACAAACACCAGGGCTGCACCAGGGTGTGGCCACTCCGTTGGCTATTTTGGACCGTTACTGCAGAACCCTGTCAGCACTCCACTGCATCACACCTCAAGGTGTGCCGGATAGCTACCCTGCCGAGGAAAACCGCCGGACGTTTGTCGTAAAAAAATGACGATGATATGATAGAAATAAGACTCACGCATAAAAGAAGTCGCACCCGAAATTTAATCCGCTTCTCACGAAAAGGTGTTTGGAGAATCTGACCTTGGTCGCGCTTGTTGGGGCGTAGGAATACTCGCGAACCCTTAACCGACGGTGTGAGGTTCTGAAGCAGGAGAGGATTGCGAGTGATGCGGCACTGCGCAGTGATCCGATGTTAACACGGCGCTTTAACGTCAACGTCGCCGCCCACACGACGGCGCGAATCGTCGGACAGCGAAGTGCCTAAGTACAGAGTTGCCAGAGGAAATAGCCAAGAAAGCGCACAGCGTTTAAATTAGCCTGTCGGGATCCGCACCTATGGCACCGCCATCTTCTTCTTCATTTCCCTACGGGCCCTCTGTATCGGAAATAGAGTATCGGGAGCCTAGAAAGGAAGTTCGGCCGCATTCAACTAAACAGTGGACAAAGGTAAAAAAGCAACTCACGGTCGACCTTGCCCGCCCGTCTGGCAGCGATAAACACATCTGCAATGGCCCAGTAATCGCGGCCCCCCTGCGCACAACCAGTCTAGACGAAAATCTATCACCTGGTGAATGCAGACAAAGCGATCGTCAGCTAAAAGCTGAATCCCGAATGACTCGTTTGGATGGAAAGACACGATGCAGAGGAGTGTCGTGTCGGAACAGAGGCGGGCTTGCGGCCGGGTGCTGATTTCGAAATTGAACGAGAGATGGGTGAGGTTGGGAATACGATCAAACGTCAGGAGAGAGTCGTCGTGGAACTTGTCGAACAGTTCTAGGTGAGTGATGTTGCGAAAGAGGGGTCGTGTGAAGTCCATGGGGTCTTTCCCGAAGAATGCATTGATGGGGATTGTGAGGCGCTGTAGACGCTCCAATCCATCGAAGGTAGGACGGATTTTGTTGTTTCCAGTAGGCATGCCCTGCAAGAAGAGGTTTGTGATGCCGCTGAGTGCTTCCAACAGCGGCGCTTCGTCCATTTCGTACCCTCCCGTGATGTAAAGATGTCGAGTGGTGCGTCGGAAGAACCCCGGGTCTCTGCTAGCTTTTTGACTGAGCAGGCTATCCACGGATATCCGGGTCATGACAGGAAAACCGGCGAGGGCTGCTGAAGGCCCTGGCCCGTCGAACTCGGGCACCAGGAAAATGACACGGTACAAGATGGGCTCAACCCTGTAATGGAGTGAATCATTGACGTAACTTGCGTGAATGACAACTATCCGTACCACTCTTTGACCCGCCATGCAACTAACATGCCAAGGTTTGGGATGGCGCTTAAAAGCGAGGCAGCGGCCTCGAAAACCAAGCGTTCAAGATCAGGTGAAAGTCTAGGGTCGATAGAGCGTCGTGGGCAGCCCGAGACTCCATGAGAGCAGGACGAGGACGGGGCGGGAAGCAAGTGGAAGTTGAGGGCAAGATTCGCCGTCGATGCCATCACAGCATCAAATACCAAACAGTAGACAACACTTTGCATTCGGTTGACAACGATAACGGTAACGTGGCAAAAATTGTTCTTTCACTGCGATGCTCTCCACGGCCGCAGACTATGTGGTACACCGCGATTCCGGGGGCAAACGTCCCTCTTGGGGAAAATTGAACTCCATTGCGCCGACTCCTAGTGGCTCCACCCCGACCCTTCAGCCCCCGGCGGCTGTGAGTGCTCCCGCATCTGGAGAAGAATTCGAAATGCAGGACACGACGGAGACCGATGCATCCCCTCCTGCAGATGATCCAGAACTTCGTCTTCCGAACTGGGGTTCTTTGGTCACAATCATCGGGACGAATGCGTTATTGCAGGTGCGTGGAAATGCGACTAACTTCTCGAATAAATAAGAAGGATTTGCAGTTCGCCTTTTTTATCACGGTATCCTCTGCGTCATTATACGCAGAGTATCTCGGTGGGTCTCCAGTATTCGCTGGCTTGACTGTCGGTATTCCCGCCGCGTTCTCTGGTCTTGCATTGATCCCCTTGGCAAGATATGACCAAGGTCGGTATTCTTTGTTGCAGCTTCCGGAGTGCATAGTATTCACCGCTTTCCCCCTTACCAGGCCGCTATACTCTCCCGCTGCAAATTTCCTACATCGCAATTATCGTGGGATACATCTTGCACGCAGTGGCCTATAAAGCAAGGTTTCTCTACCTCAGTCAGTTCCGTTTTCAACTCATGTAATGCCCCGTGTTCATTGTTTCCAGTCCTCGTGGGTCGCATCGTTGCCGGCTTAGGCTTCAGTGGTTTCATGTATTCTAAACGATATTGTTCCGGTGAGTGCCTCCAATCCTACTCAGATTCCGATATTTATTGGCCACACAAGACCCGCGTATCATTGGAATCCGCAGGCGGACCACATTGGCTAGCTGGCTTGTTCTTACACAGGCGTTTGGTTTCAGTGCTGGCCCATTCATCGGCGGCTTGCTCTACAAGGTTGGATTTTCTAACGACATATTCAACGGATATACCAGGTCCGCGTCCTATCCACTGCATAGATGCTTGCTCATTGCTAATTAGCCCTGGATGGGTGACATCTGTGGCTACGGCTGTCTCTGCGGTTGCCGCTATGTACTTCTTCCAGGACGTGCCAAAGCCATACCGAATTGCCCGCGCCAATTCCCTCGAAGTCGGCATCGGGGCAGCACCGCGCTTTGCCCCAACCGAAATTCAGCAGGAAGAACTCGGAATCGGCCAGCTCACGGGTCGGCAGTGGGGCGTCATTGCGTCAATGTGCTGGTCCTCTATGTCCTGCTTCTTCATCCTCGGCGGCTGGGAGGCAAACATCCCCATCTTCACCGCCCACACATTAAACTACACCCCATATGCCGCAGGTAACTTCATCGCCATCGGCGGCATCGCGACCCTCCCCTTCCTCCTCGTCAGCATCCGCTACTCTCCGCGCTTCCAGGATCGCGTCACCCTCGCCACGGGCTCCGCCATTGGCGTAGCCGGTCTCATACTCATGCTCGTCCTGCTGGCGACAGACCGCATCATATTCGGGTCGTTCTATGTCTGCTGGTTCCTCGTTGCGCTGGGGTTCAATCTTGCGACTACATGTACGCTCAGCCTGTTGTCCAAGCAGCTGCCGAACGCGTGGAACGGCCGCACGAGCATGCTGATTCAGTACAGCAATTATGTCGGCCGGGTGGCGGGCGCAATTTTGGGCGGGGCAGGTGTGTACATGCTTTCCTTTCTCCTATTCGTTCGATTCACGCTGAGGGCTCTTACAGGGGTTCAAATGGGCATGAAGAACTATATCGGTGTCCAGTTAACGGTGGTTGGGATTGGGGCATTGCTCCACGCGACGTTCTGGAAGCAGCTAAAAGCAAAAACGGGGTAGAGACTGGTATACTAATAGAATTGGTTGTATAGACGATGTAACCGCACGCCAGATGTGGCATAGAACTGATTGTGTTTAAATTTCAAACGTGGAGAGTCTGCATGCCGTTAGAACCGCTTCGGTCTAGAAGAGTACACATTACTAATGAGTTGTTTGAAAGGTGCAACTCGAATTTGGCGTTCAAACCTTTATGTGTCGCAATACTGAGGCCCTAGCCCGGGGCCACTGACTCGGATGCCGGTTTTGATTCCTGTTCTGAATATTCTCAGGCGATAATAGCGTGGGTAGGAAAGCCGTAGTTGTACAAGTAGTAAGGTGTGGAAGGGCCTGTGGGCAGATGAATTATCACGAACGAAGATACTTGAGAAATATTCTGGAGAATGCCATCAGTTCGGCAATTGGCGGCAATCGGATCAATGCGGCAGGGCCAAGACTCGCATATATTTTTGGATTTTGTTGAACTTATCGCGCGGGAATTTGATTACCCAATAAAAGGCTTCCGATTGCTCTTGGCGTTAACCACCCACGAGCTCGTTCGATGGTTCTTCTACCCGCTCTGTTTTCCCTCTTGCCCGTGGTTTTTGCCGCTCAGATTCCCTTTCAACGACCCCAAACTTCCAAAGGTCTCTTCATCACCCCCGAAATCGACTCATTTGTCAATTCTCAGCTCTCGCTTTGGAACTCATCCGGCCTCGCCGTTGCTGTGGTGCGCCAGGACACCAGCACACCTGGAACATGGAATGTTGAATTTGGTTCCTATGGCACTGCCCAAGCCGACGGCTCCCCGGTCACTCCAGATACAGTATTCGCAATCGCATCGAATAGCAAATTATTGTTGTCTCTCTCGGTGGGACTGCTCATAAAAAACGAGTCTCTGGCGGCTGCGCGTGGAGAAAAGCTTCGTTGGGACACCAAGATCAAGAACGTGCTCCCAGAATGGGCATTGATGGACGAGGAGATGCAAAACGGTGTCACGATCCAGGATATGTTGTCGCACAGGACTGGGATGCCGCGCCACGATTACTCTAGGTCTGCGCGGAAGGGCGGCGTCCCTGAATTAGTAAAATATCTAGTCGCGAAACTCCCTAACCGTCGCTGAATCTTGCGTAGATTTCGACTTGCGGTATCTACGACCGTCGGCGGCGCTGAGAGAACAGTATCAGTACAACAACCTCATGTATATCACGCTTTCGCACCTCCCACCGACGCTTTTGAATCAGACTTTCGAGTCTTACGTAGCCGATCACCTCTTTGCACCCCTGGGCATGTCCTCGTCCACTTATTCGGTCGTGGAGGCTGAGGAGCGCGGAACCTTAGCCCACGGATTTCATTGGGATATGCAAGACCACCTATTCGGCCGGAACGGCACCCGAACCGCGACCGTACCACATTTCCAGCGCCCAGGGGAAGAGAAGATTGGGGCAGCCGCTGGCGGTGTGTTGACCTCATCGCGAGACTTGGTAGGCAGGCGTCTCTCGATCGGTGATTTGCGATTTCTTCAACACCAACTTCCAGGCCACTTGGGTCGCTATGCTCTTGAACAAAGGGCGGCATCCTACGACAAACGAGACGGTCGTGCCTGAAGATGTCATTGAGCATGTGGCGACAGGTGTAAGCGTTGCTGTCGGTAAACCAGCATATCCAGAGCTCGTACGTTTCAGCTTTACCTACATGGCTTCAACTTCATATATTTAGTTTCCCGTAGAGCCCGGCTGTGTATGGCTGTGGCCAAGCCATATTCTCTTACCGCGGGCGCGTGATCGTAGAACACGGTGGTAGTAACCCGGGGTTCAAGACGCAGGTCACACGTTTCCCGAACGATAATCTTGGTGTCATCGTTCTCTCAAACGACGAGAACGGTAAGCGCATCATGGAAGCGGTCAAATGGCACATCGTTGACCACATCTTCGGCCTCGAACCCATCGATTGGACTCAGCGGTCAGTTTATTTCCTTTCAATAAAGGACGAACCTAATGGCACCTCCACAGTCACGCGGATAAAGTCGCAGAAGAGATCCGCGAAAATCAAGCCGTCACCCCACGTCCCTCGCCTCCCGTCCTTCCATCTGTTCCATTTAGTGCCATGGAAGGAACTTTCACCCACGGCGCGTACGGCTCGATCCAACCCTGCCTCGTGCAGTCCAAAGGCTCCGGCTTGTCCGCCGCCTGTTCAAGCGTTATTAATACTCCCGTCGTACAGCGCATTTTAGGCGCCTCATCAGTCGACACGATCCCCACCTTCATCGTCCCCTTCAAGCGCACGTTCGCCACCTACCTGCGCCTCGCGCACTTCAGCGGAAACACATTCAATGCGTCGCTAATATGGTCCAACAGCGATGCACGTGCGGCGGAGGGGTATCCCGAGGGCGGCGATGTGGTGGTTGGGTTGGATGAGCGCTACGTGGTGGAGTGGGTAAGTGGCGCCGGGGATGGGGGAAGCGAGGACGGGTTTTCGTTCACAGGTAATTTTTGGGGCAAGGCGGGTGAGGTGCGAGCTCTGGAGGGCAAGGGAAAAGATGCGGCTGAGGTGTGGTTCGGGAGGATTTAATACTTGCAGCTAAGCCTCCGAATACGTTGCGTGCGCGATGGGCGCAAGAAATTGATCGATCAACCAACACTTCAAAGAACAGTCTGAACACATTTTGTACAATGTATTGCGAATGCTCTAAGCAACAGACGTGCCTCGAATACGGACTGGCAACGGGTCTTTGCCGGGATTTAACTTGGCGCTCTGAGGAAATCAGATGCAGTATTCTCAAAAACTTACACTTTTACTACATCCGTTCTACATGCGAAAGATGAACGAAGTCAAATCCAATAACAATTACCATCCAGCAAGCAATACACACACAACAAGTACACTTAGGAGAGGAGTTTAGTTGCCCGCTGCAAATGTTCGACCGCGTCCTCGTGGAGTTCACGTAAAACTTCCTAGAATCACTAATAAGTACCCAATGAGAAGAGAGAGACAAAGCACTCACGGCCGCACCCTTGATCTCGTTGACCAAGCCCGCTCCAATACCCGCGTAGACGATGAGCCGGTCACTGTCCCCATTTTTCGCACTGTCATTGAACTTCTGAACCCTTTCCTCGAGACTCAGCCCAGCCTTATAATCCTCCATGAGCTTATTCGCAATCGCCCGCCCATCCCAGTTCGGCGGCCATCCCATCGTGCGCCTAACCTCGTCGAAGACCATCGCGCGGACGGTGGCGTTGAGGTCCGCTTTGAGGAGCACGTCTTTTTTGGCGGGGGAGTACTCGCACTCATCCGTGAAGAGGAAGCGTGTACCAAGGACGACGCCGTCGGCGCCCATGGTGAGCAGGGCGGCGATTTGTGCGCCGGTGGAGATACCGCCGGCAGCTACCACGAGAGGACCGCCGCCTGCTTTGAATTCGTGCAGAACGGCTTGCAGGAGGGTTAGAAGCGGCGGTGCTTCTGCGCCCCCATGGCCCCCGGCTTCGGTCCCTGAGTTTCTCGCGTTTAGCATTTATAATTTTGAAAAGAGATGGGTGCGGCACACACCTTGAACTACCACCGCATCCACGCCGTGCGACGCCGCTCTCCGCGCGTCCTCAACCGAGCTGACAATCACGAATACGAACGTCTTTCGCCCACTTTTCTTTTCGTGCGCATGCACCGTGTCCACATGCTTATAGAGGTCCACACCGAACGCAAACCATACCGCCGTCGGACGTTCATCCAAAACGGCTCCAAGACGCGGGTCTTCGGTGACCTCGGTCCGATCCAGGAGCCACCCTATGAAGCCCACAGCGATAGGAACGGGCGCACCGTCTGCGATCTTGAGAGCGGTTCGAATCTTCTGGATTTTGTCCTTCAGGATGGCCGTGGAATCACCATCTGGATAAAATTCACAGAGTGTACCTTGAAGTTGTGTGCGAGAGGATGCGCGCACCTGCACCGATATTGCCCAGTCCACCTGCACTCGTCACTGCCGCTGCGAGTTCAAGTGTATCCGCAAACGGCATCGGGGCGCAGATAATCGGGGTCTTGATGTCTAGACGGCGTCAGTGGATTTAGGGCTTCGGGCAGTAGATAACGCGCACTGAGACGCTTGGTGAGTGGTGTGTTAATTGGGATCATGGCTGTTGCTGGCAGGAGACTGTGCTTGTCAGCATCGATCCCATCAGGGCCGAACTTCCGAAGAATCTCACCATAACGAACGGATCCGGATTCGGCCAAACCGCCAGTCGCCAAATATGGGAATTTTGGAAGAGAGTCATTGCTGAACTCTCGAGCAACAAATCGCTTCTCCGCACGAGGTGTACACCGAATCTACACTAATTTATTCGCTACTAGAAGCGCTCGTCCATGTATCGACAATTTTTGGATCGGGATTCACCACGTGTCAGGAGACAACGCAGGCCTTGAAAACGTCGACCTCGAGAGGCGCCTGGCTGGTGCAAAGACGGAGCACCCCGGAACAAGAAGGGGGTGTAAATGCGGTGGTCGCTCCTGTAGTTCGTCTACAGAGAGGTCCCAAACCTAAGTGTCATGTCAGCGCACGAGGGATGAAGGACGGTCATCATACACGCCGGAGTACAACCCGCAGCTGCGGCGGACGAGCCTCCGGTCGAAGTTGAGCCCAGCGTGACAGCTTCGCCGTCATCTAGCGCACCAGAGCGTGTACGCCGTGGAGGTCCTACGCCGCTGGCCGCCGAGCACCCTAACGACGCCTGAGATTCGAGGTATCGACCGGCGTACGTCTTTGAATAACGGCAAGAAAGCATCCTATCCGCGGCTTAGGAACACGTGCACACCCAAATCCAAATAAGGGTAACAAACTCGAAGTCGAGCTTGTACGCGTATTTGGATTTGGATTATGTGGGCGAGGGGAAGATCGAGCAACGAACGTTCCACTATAGATGGGGTCCACCCTGCAAGAACTCTATGAATGAGCAAAATGTCAGCCTACGATCGCGAGGGGTAGTAGGAGGACGTGTCGTGATCTCGGTACCTGGGACACACGCACTAACTGCAGTCATCGCGGGTGAAATCCGAGAGCAGCGGCAGGTGGCATGGGAAATGTATCCTGCAAGCACCGATGCGAGGCGTAGTAGCCGGGGCGAGAATATGGCGTGGCGAGAAGTAGAATACCAAGCCTAGAGGGTACACAGGGCGGGGTGGTCGGCAGTCTAAACAAGATAAGGAGCTATACCAGCGAAGGAGGGCAGCAGACACGCACGCCAAAACGAAAACCCGCGAGAATCTCCACATTCCATACGCTCATTCCGCTGGAGGCGCGACACGCTGTCTCTGGGGAGGAGGGCGAAGACGCGACGGAAATGCGAGTCTGCCTGCGGGACACCACCGTCAGCGAGAGGGGATGGGGAGAAGGCGGGACGACGAACCCTCCTGCTTCCTCCCTGCTTGATCGCGGCGTCGGCACCGGTGTATAGATCCCAAATCGACGCATCTCACGGACGGTACCCCTACAGCGCCTTGCAGCGTCATGGAATCACCACCGCCCATGCTAGTAGTGCGTACGGTCCGGGTCGAGGTGTCCAGTCGAGGAAGGAGGGCCCCGCCACGAAGAACGAACTGACATGCGCTGCGAATCGGAGCTCGCGAAGCGCGCAGAGGAAGACCAGAAGCGCAAATGGCATATAGCCAAAGAGGGGGAGCAAGTAGCGGGCGCGTGCGGAAACAAGAAGCAAATATATCCGCCAAAGCTTGCGAGCGCTGACCTCTGCTGAGCGCCGAGGGCTGTCCCAGCGGTGCTGTGGAGGCTCCGGAAACGGCGGGGTTGCCGACGACGCTGGCGACGGACTCGGGAAGGTCGGTGGACGAGTAGTTTCGAACCCATTTGCAGGATTCGACGGAGGTTAGAGGGGACGGAACCAGCGGGAGCGCGCGGTCTGTAGGTCGTGACCGGTGCGGTGCGCAGACGGGGAGCGTAAACGCGGATATAAAGGTCGCTGCGGAAGCCTGGTCCCTTCCTTTCGTGTTCCTCTCAAGCACAGACAATGAAGAGAAGCGTGCGCAAGTACGGGCGGGAATGTATAAACGTCACCCGGGAGTGCGTCCTGTTCTGCGACGGAGATGACACGAAGGTAGGGTAGACGACGGCTGTATCACCACACCCCCGTATCAGAGCGCGCATGTGAGAATCGCCGGGGGCAAAGGACGATGGGCGACGCCTCAGGATCGACGATGTCGCAAAGAGGTTGGAGGGGTGGGAAGCAGCGGAGATCGCACGGTCTGTATTTCGTGCCCCGCGTACACGAGGAACACAGGCGTGGGAGGTGAGGGAGTGGTCATCAAATCGGCTCCCGGACTACGACCGCCGATCGAGAGAGTCGGAGACGAGACGGAGGTCGGGGGACGACGGGCATGGCCCACCCGCCCTCAAAATCGTACGCTGGCGACCAAGCACCACTACGGGATGCCGCAGAGCATGGGGAGCGTGAGGCGGCGGTGTGTCCCTGGTGCGACGGGCATAGGAAGAGGGCAGGCATAAGAGACAAGGCGGCGGTCACAAGTCGGCTGCTGCGGTGCTGCCCCCGTATTACTGCGACCGCCGACCGAGACGAGACGATACAGAGGTCGGCCGGAGAACGACGGTGTCGCCCACACCCGCCGACGAGATTCAGGGAGCGGGGTCGGTGGACTGGGAAGGACGATCCATTTGGATCGCAAAAGGAGCGAGAGGGAAGAAAGCAGCGGGGTGGGCGCGGGCGCTCTGGATGGTACGAGGCGCAGAGTAAGTATAGGGCTAGGAGATGAGCGATCGGACATCCATCGCGACCGAGACGATAAGGAGGGACGACGATGGGCACAGTCCTCCCGCCTCGTAATCGCACGCGCTGCGTGGGGGTCCACCTTCGAAACGCCACAGAGAGGAGGGGGGCGGGGAGCGGCAGTCGGTATTTCGTGCGGCGACACGCATAAAAGCGGGGCCCTTCTCGTATGACAACAACGGGGGCATTGCGCGCGCAACAGGCCCTCGCTAATTGCGCGTTGGCGCCACTCGACGCACGTCGATGCCTCCGGAAAAATGATAGGATGGAGCAGCAGCTCCATGGGCCTACGGCCATTTGCAAGAGTGGGAGCGGCAACAGCTGGCCGGGATCGAAATACGCCCAGCTCGACGGGGAGGTACATACACGTCCATCCGTGAGGGTGTGTTTCAGTGCTGGGGCAGTTTGGCGGACGAGCCCGGAGCGGCGCGCACGGGCGTGGTGGAAGCAGTGCAGGTGGTGCGACAAGGGATGTGTGAGACGACGCACGCCCAGAAGGATCGCAATTGTCTGCGTAGAATCGACCACCCGATGCGGGGCTGATCGAGGTGGCATCGAAGGGCACCCATATCAGGGATCCTGCGGATGCGGAATCAGGGGGGGGGAGCGCGAGAGCGAGGGCAGCCTACCGCGTGGGGACTGAAGCCACGGAGAGCGTGGAGGCGCGGCAGGCATATTCGTCCGTTGGGGCGATGCCGAGATCGACACAGCGTCGGTACGGGTGCAGTGCGGTGCAATAGCAACGACAACGCGTTAGGCGTAGTGGGCGGAGTCGGCGCAGAGCCGTATTGGTTGCGGAGTAGCAGGGCGGCGCGCGACCCTCCACCATCGCATATGCCTCCCGCAGTGTGAGGCGCGGAGGCCGTATGCAGCTGGGACCGCGGTAAAACTATGCATGGAACGCTACACACTCCTGTTGCAGGCAAGAGCGGTGAGGACGCAGGGGACGCGACTGACTGCATCCTCCGGAAGGCGTTGTACGCGACAAAGAGCCCAGTCGGCGAGTATGCGCTTATGCGGGATGCACTAGTGGGCTTAGATGTCGGATCGTTGGTTCTTCGGAAACGATGAGCGACGGAGAAAAGAGCAGTTCCGCGCCTGATGGAGAGTGAGAAGCGTCTTGAGGATGAATGAGAACGACGCACCGCGATTATCAGAG
The DNA here is from genome assembly GCA_029378385.1 of Mycena metata. Classification (NCBI taxonomy): domain Eukaryota; kingdom Fungi; phylum Basidiomycota; class Agaricomycetes; order Agaricales; family Mycenaceae; genus Mycena; species Mycena metata. Next base: position 502,902 of record JARKIB010000042.1, on the reverse strand, counting down.
CAACGCATGGAGACGCAGCATCCTTGCGGGAACAAATCTCGAGGCATAGAGTAGCTAACGCGCTAAAGCGTTAGCTAAAGACCGCAAGCAGACGAATCCCGACCGCACCTTCAATCTGCAGTCCGCCAGGAGGGTAAAGAATGACACGGATGCAGCAGGAAGCGTCTCGGTGGCAACAGGGCTCTAAAAGGGCTGGATCCATTTTCTGCGACAAATCTACCAGGAGCGAGATGTTGCCAAAAGGCTCGTCGAGTACGAGGATTGCCACAACGAATCCAAGTCAACTTCAAGTGATCTGAGATTGCACCTTGGATTGCACGGGGGAAAAAATCTAGAAACGCGAGATGGTGCTTTTTGCAGAAGACGAGCGGGATTCAAGCGTTGTGGTTTAGAGCATCCCATAAAGAGGCTGCAAATTCGAATGCGACGGAAACCGAGAAACCATCGCGGCATGGAAGTTCTGAGGAAGAGAGTTGCGCTTGTTAGGATTGGATGCATGATGGCCGAAGTCATGCCGACCTAGGCTTGGTTGCAATTGGGAATTTCGGTGTACAATGCCATTTTGGCCCGAGGACCGAAAGGTTGGGTGGTGAAAAATGAGGTGAAATACTGGTGTAGAGTGCAACTTTCTTCACTAGGAGGATCTGAATCATGATGGTACATTTGATTTAGTTTAACGTGGTTGAGATTTATCCAAATCCGAGAACTCGTGTAGTTGGTAAGAAGTGAGTGCCGAAGGACCAGTCCGCTCACTTCCCACTGAAATCAGTTCTCACCCGCTCCAAAGTCTTCCCCAGCTCGTTCCTCCCCCGCCCATCCTTCCGAAGTCCCCAGTACTCATCTTTACTGCAGTGCTACCACCGGGCAACAGTCGTCAGCCTAAAGTAATCGCGCATAGAAGAGCCAAAGACGCACAATCAACTCCATATCCCTAGTCGCTAACAGTTGTTTCTTGAGTTCTGGGTGCTGCGTGAATTTATGCCAGTTGGCGATCTCCATCTAGTCTCTTATCCCGTGTTGAATTCGCTGCGACGCACCTTCGCCTTGCACATCCGATCCCAATCCGGATGCTGGTGTTTCAACTGCGTCATACTATACCGAAACGCCTTATTCGGCGACTGCGAAATGGATGCGTTCTGCGATGTCCGGCCGGTTGTCCAGTTTAGAAATAAGTACACCACAAGTCGCGGTTGGAATCAAAATATGAGGACGACCCCGCGCGCACCTTGAGCGCCTGGAATAAATGCTCCGCCGTAGGGTATTCCTTCCCATTATTTTTAACGCGTCCGAAAGGGGTGGTATTCCGCGTCGCGGACCTCCGAGTCCGAGGAAAGCGTTGTCGCTCGCGTTTTGGTTCTAGTAACGGTAAAGCCCGACGGTCGGCGTGGGCGTTGGCCTGGTGAAATGATATAGATGAATTTTACCTACCTCGGCATCGCGAGTCATTCGGTATGCACAGTGACCTTTTTGTCTTCTTTTCTCGGAGACCTGCGATTCACAAAAAACTATGCAGTCAAACAATCAAGTTCAAATTGCCGCGTGTTCATTTCGCCCGCAAACTGCTCCTCACCCTCTCCAGAGCCTTCCCAAGTTCGTTCTTCCCCTGCTGATCCTCACCAACCCCCCAGAACTTGTGTTTTGAAGAATGCTATGATAAACGAATGTTAATTCGGAAAATCTCTGAACATGTAAGTTAAATCGCATACAACGAGTTCCGCCTTGCCAGTTGCGAGTAGCTGCGCCTTCAACTCCGGGTGCTGGGTGAATTTATGCCACTGAACGATCTCCATCTAGGCGCGTGGGACTTCAAGTTCCTAGGTATCGCAACTGTATAACTCTACCTTGGCCGTCCGAAGTCGATGCCAGTCCGGATGTTGGTGGTGCAGTTGTGTCATACTATAGTCGAACACTCGTTTGCCAGATTTGGAAAGGGTGCGAATGCGCTCAGAAATGTCCGGTCTGTGTTCCATGTACTTGATATATGTTACATTCATGCGGAAGCGGAAATAAAAGCGCCTCGCACCTTGAAGGCTTGGAATAGATGTTCGGCGGTTGGATATTCTTTATCGTTGTATACGACGGGATGTGGGGATCGATTCCTGAAATTGTTGTATTGTGGATCGCCGTGAATGATAACCTGCTTCCGCTTTGGGGCACCCTGGGTGTGAGTTTTGGCTGTTCCCGGCGTCTCCAGCCTCCGCAACAACTGCATCTGATTATTTTCCACTATCTTCAGACGCGCACTGACGGTCTCATTATCCAGGGGGCGCGCCCGGTCGCCACTGGCCAGCATACGTTGAATATCCAATAGTGCTGAAATCTGATGATCCACGCCATAAGTGAATATCCGTGAGGACGCTTCGATATATTTACCTGAAAGGCGTCGGCGACCGTCCCTATCCGCCGATGAAACGCATCTATCCCCTCCATCCGAGTATCCTGGTTCCACACAGCCTTGAAAAACGGACGCGCTTGTTCCTCTTGCACGAAACTCTGAATGTCGGTGAGTAAGCTGCGGTAAAGTAGTCAGCGTTCCCTCGAAACTCATGAATAACTCATGGTTGATCTACAGACCTATGTAGATCCCTAAGCGGCCTTACACACGTCGACTCTGAGATCCTGGAAGCCGTGAACTCCGCATTTAGGGTCTCCAAGAGCTGCGCCGCTGATTGTGTGAGCACGACGAGACGCCCTTTGGTCTTGCTCGCCTGCTGGACGGCCGAAACAATAAGCTTGAGAATGTGGAACGCCGCAGAGAGCCCGGGCACCGGTGTGATACCCAGGACGACATCCAGCACGGTGTGGAGTGAGCTTGTATTCATAGTGGGTCAAAGAGCCAGAGTTTGGCCAGAGTGCTCTTTGTCGGTAGTGCTCCCGAGAAGCTGTTCCGGAGGCTATTGACCTCCGAGCGGTCCTAAGGCGGAGCCGCGGAGGTATGTTGGCGTCAACGTAATCTGCTGTAGCCATCACTTGATTTAGAACTTGCTCCGTTGGTGTCAAAAATTCGGATGTAGCCTAACGTTGGCCTGAGGGCGGGAGGACTCGGAGTTCCATTCAACGCTCCCCGGGTTTGACGGCAACCGTCGACATCTGCTTCAAGTTGTCCGAGAAAATCTTCCACCGAAACCGGATCCCAGACTGAGACGAGGGATCGTAAAGATAAACCAAGATGGACAACGAGAAATTTCGTCGGGAACAACGTGAGAGGTTGGTGAGGAAAGCAGTTACCGAACTTTGCTGAAGCTCGGCTTGCTCGGCGTTGTGGTGGCCTGTTGACATCCGGGTCATCTCGGGCCTGGCTTGACTCGCCCATCACGACGCGCGGCCAACCAGCGTGTGCTCAGATTTGCTCCGACCAAAATGCGATTATTAACCAATTCGGGACACACAAATGTTCATGGTAACGATTGCGGGTGGATCCATCGCCTCAAGTACTTCAATACTTAGTTTCTCGGCATACAAAAGCTATGTGTATTTCCTGAACTCATGCATGTCGCCTCGAAAAATTCTCGTCTTCCTTTACGAATCCCGGATCCTATGCCCGCCAAATGCCCGCAGCCCGCAGAATCTTCCCGGCGCTGATGATAGCTTCCGCATATCGACGCATAAATTGAATCAAACGATTTTCAGGCCCTGTTTTACGGCCCAACGCCGCCATCACAAATATAGTCTGCCATACCCCAAGTCATTTCTCTATCTCATTTAACTTCAGGCCCGGGCGTATCATTTGGTTTTGCCGGTGGACCCCTGCCGCAGAGTGAATGAATTGATGGGTAACGTTCAAACGATTGATGATGTGTTCACGGCGCTCAAAATTCGGTTTCCTCCGCCTGCCACGCAGTCCTCCAGACTTTTCATAGGCATATCACACCACCTCCAGCGGTCACCGTAAAACTACCTTCGGGCACATACGTCAGGTAGAGCACGCCCACCATGTGTGAACTGAGTGACGCTGACGGACATAGCCACGCACTCAATGCGGTTCCCGTCAGCGTTCCTCGGTCACCAGAAGCCGGAGTATTTCTTTTATTCAATCTTACTTGGCATCTAACGTCGCATCCATTCAGCCTCGAATTTCCCTCGCTATAGGATCAAGTTATTGACTGCTCTCGGGCAAACATGTCCTTTGGCTGACATCGCCCAGCTCCATCGTTTCGGTCTATCTATGGTTCAAACCCAGTACCCTCCGCCGGCAGAGGACTCCACCGCGGTAAAATATTGACGGTATGGTCTCCCTTGCCCGCTCATCGACGATACAAGAAGCGAGATCGCGCTCTGTGGTTTTCACTCAGACATTCAACATTCGCCAAAACAACCCGTGAACGCCTCTGAAATTTCAATGCGGTCGAACGACTTGGACGCCATTATCCCAAACAAGCTCTACGTGGGGAAGTAAGGGTAGACTTTGAAAATTCCTCGAGTACCGCTCATCGACATTTTCAGTCTCAGAGCAGCACGTTCAAGCCGATCCCTTGCAGGTACCCTTCATCCCTCCCGTTTTGAGATGATAGACGGCTATTGACGATTGACCTCCACAGAACATCGTATCACACATATTTTATCTGTCTGTTCCGACGCCATTCCGGCCGAACTCCCTCAATCCGGATTCCACCACATGCGCATCTCAGTAGAAGATGTAGACTTTGCCGATCTCTTGATACACCTTCCCTCTGCCTGCCGCTTTATCCACCAAGCAGTTCAAAGTCGTGGTGCCATCTTGGTGCACGACGTCGAGGTATGTAACGTGCCGCCTATTTCTTCAACCTTACCGAGGCGTAACAGGGACTCTCTCGAAGTGCCGCCGTCGTCGCAGCCTACCGTGAGTATATCTTAACTTCAAGAGCCATTGATTAGGCGTCTGAATTTGCCTGCATAGTTATGTGGTCGCAGCAAATCAGTGCGACGAGGGCTCTGGATATCATACGAGAATGTAAGACTCCGAGCCTCCTGCTAGTCACCCGCGTTTCTAATCGTGTTCCGTCTAGCTCGCGAACATATTTGGCCCAACGCCGGCTTCCAGGAGCAGCTCGTCCTGTTCGAACTCTGCCAATATGCGCCGTCGCCATCGAACGGCATATATCGGAGCTGGAGATACAAAATCGACCGCCATCTTGCGGGGCGATGATAACTTACAATTCGAAAGTAGATGATGGACTACTAGTTACCCGTTTACCTTGTGGTTGTTTCTCACATTTCAAAAGTAGATTATGGACTACCATTCGCTCTGTTCACTATGTAGTTCTTTCTCACATTTCGAAAGTAGATTATGGACATCCACTTGCTATTATTAGTTGACTGTTTGGTTTTTTGCAATTATCTCACACATTTACACTTTGAACTCGTTCCACTTCAACGCTTATTGTATGGATCTGCTGGCATACACCACTCGATGATCAGCGGCTGACAGTCCACCCGCGCATTCTTCAACCAAATTTCAACCACATCAGCCGATCAGCCGAAGCAGAAAGTTTGCCGAGGTTTGACATCATGATCCCTCTTCACAGCCACCGCCGATCCCTTTTGTTTTCTTCCCAATTTCTTCCAGCTTCCTACCATGCCACCGGTATCGTTGCCTGCGCATGTGGCTGCCGCTATCAAGAGCGACAAATTCAAGCGCGATCTGCAGCTTCTCATCTCAATGGGCAGCAAGATGATGCCGGATGTAGTCACTGCGTCCCGAAAAAAAGGCGAAACCGGAACCTTGGACCAACGCATCGAGGAGCGAAGTCAACTGGCGATAACGGGTGTCAAATTGGCTGCCCTCGGCGACCGGGGGCTCCTTGTTCCAGGATCCGCTCCCTCGCGTAACCCTCCGAAACCAAATGGCATGATGAATTGTGTGAGGATGGTAGACAAGATTGTTCGCAGAGACTATGGTGTCCCTGGTCGAGAACCCGGATTTTCCCTGGTAATATCATCTCAACTATTCACCCAATGCGCAGCATTTGACCACCTATTCCTAGCTTGCGTACTTATTGAAGCGCATACGCCACCTACTTCGTGTTCATTACAACTTCGTTATTGTGAAGCGGCGGCACCCCGATCTGGAATTCTGCGACTGGGAGACGATGCTCGAAGTTGCACTTATACTCCACCAGGTTGGTCTATGTCTACAGTTCGATCGGCCTCGGCTGCGCGCCGTCATGGCCGCTGGTGGGTGAGAGCTTGAGGAGTTCCTCCTCGAAGACGACCTTGACGTCGGGGACTTCCGCGCAGTGGTGATCGAGCAGCGTGTCACTGCCGACGTCGAGTCCGAGGACACCGACCGCATGGCGGTGGGCGACATTGAAGAGAAGGTTGACAATGACCTCGTGGAATGTCTTGAACCAATGCCTCGGACACGGAGCTAGAGACCGAGTATGCATGAATGGGAGGGAAAATGACGAGGAGAGGGTGATACGGACTTGAATCCACCGTGAGCGAGGAACCACCCGATGGCACTGTTGTGTTGCAGCACGGCCCTCTGCTCCACCCAGAAGTCGCAAATGACTCCTTTCCCGGTGCTGTTTAACCAGTCGATGACACGGGGGGCAAAAACCCAGGCACATGATTGTCGTGTGCCTTAAATGCACTTACCTCGCACTGTAATGGATGCGAGAGGCGTCGAGATCCGGCACAAGTTCAGAGGGCGAGTGGATTGACTGAAGAACGTAACTACAGACAAGAGGTTTATATACTATGGAATTAACGGAACATGATGGTTGTGCATAGATGTGATGGAAAGTGCGACGGCACGGCATAAGCATGAGCATAGTAAGCATAAAATAAGAAGCATGTACCCCCACGGGCATACGGGGAATTGTCTCTGTCACACGCACATTCCTCCCAAATCTCGAACCACCAGACAAAGATAGTGTGACAATTAAACGAGGGTTCTTTGCTACACAAAGAGGGGACAAAGGCTCGACAAAGGGCAGATGAGATTTCCCGGCACCGGGGAAATCTTGCCTGCCCTTTGTCTACCCTTTGTCTACCCTTTGTCTAACAAAGAACTGTAATTGAACTGTGACAACCACTTTGTTAATCTTGTGACTATCTGGGAGGATGTGCGCCAGATCTGCATCTAAGGCACATGATTTTCGTGTGCCTGGTTTTTTGCCCGTCGTGTGAGCTCTCGAGGGAGGGATGCCATCTGGCCTCCGAGGGCCAAGACGAATGGGAAAGGTTGTTCGAGATTGAGTAGTATCTTGATGAGCGCTTCAACATGTCCTGGGGTGGCGACTAGGAAGAAGAGGGACCTGGAGAAACAAAGGATTAGATATCGATCTTTCCGAGCATCTCAATGTTGAACGTACCCGAAGGAGATGTAAAGCATGGATCACGGCCCATGTTCGCTCACGGCTTTGTCGAGAAAAGATTTGATGGTTTCGTTCGAAAGCGGGATTGGGTGCGTCTGGTCCCAGCAAAGCTCGTGCGCCTGCATGCCGACCGCATAAAGTTCCTGACCGCGTTCCTTGTAGAATTGACAACAGAACGGAATGGCCACAGGCTCGAGGCAGGTGCTGGTCACAGTAATGAACCCGTTTACACTCTTGCACATGTTGTGAGTCAGAGAAAACAGGGCGCCGACCCGGGAGGAGGAGGACCGGTGGCATAGGCGAGGCGCTCGTAGTTGTACATGTCGGGGACACCAGGAAATTTTATGACGACGCCCGACAGCTTGTCGCTCCCGTTCCAAGCAGTCCCTACCTTGAGTTGAGTGAGTAAGATAGTCAGTCATTTGCTGGCGGGCGGACACAAACCTGCTCCAAGATAACTTCTTTGGTGCGATTTTCACGCCTCGACTCGTCCGCATGGATTTCCTCGGCTATTGCGCCAAAGTCGTAGTCGGTGAGATGTGTGGTCATGAATGCGAGACCGGGGGAAAACCAGACGAGGAACTTGCAGTCTGCCCCCAGAATTCGTTACGTGGGCGCGAACACCGGCCCTCCAGCGAAATAATTAAATTGAAGAAATAAAAAACTTCACGAATAGGTGAAACGAAATGTGTATGAATTGTGCGTGGTTTTGGTCACCCGTTAGCGCCTTGAGCCAATCGCGGAATCGTTTCCATCCAACCGGCAAGACCTTGCTCAAAAGACTCCTTGAAGGAGGTTGGCCCGAACGGAAGGCTACACCGAAAGTTCAAGACTGTACGATGGACTAGAATTGGCAGACGCACTCTTTCTGCCCAAATGGAAGAATATAAAGTCTCTCCTCATCATGCGTGCATCCGGATTATTCTAATGGGAAACCCGGTTTCCCGAGAAACCCCCCTCCCAAAATGGAGTGTTATCGGGAGGCCCATATTTTGAAGCAAACGAAGGACAGTTGAAAAACTATTAAATATTAACAAGGCTACCCATCTCACACCCGAAGAAGAGCCTGTGTCTGAGCCTCAGTTGTTAGACAATTGAACAAAGCCGAGTTTTCAGCAGGTGTGCCGAAGTGCCGAGTGACTCGGCATTTCAGCAGCACACTTTGCTCAGCGGAGGTGCTTGAAACAACGTACACTCTTAATCTAACCTTAAAAAATACACCTGGCCCAATTCTGAGCTCTTTTCTTTAATGAAACAAAAAGAGTTTTGGAGGGGTTGCCCATTGGAAAAATTGAGGATTTCTCTGATGAACCGGGGTTTCTCAGGAAACCGGGTTTCCCATTAGAATTATCCCGTGCATCCAACCAATTTGGCATCGATTCTACCCACTATGGCGCAGACAAATCAGAAACCGTACATTCTCACCATCGACGGCGAGAAGGTGACATACGCACCTACAAGAGCAGAAGTTACGATCGTGATCCCGAGGGTGGTGTCCTTCTTCAGCATTTGCGTCGCGATGTGGAGATAGCTAACGACATGCCCCCACGCAGGCGGGAGCAACACAGTGATGTGGTGGGTGGGCATTGTGGGCGAGTTGGAGAGCTTGAGAGCGGTGTTTGGGGATCCGATGTCGCGAGGGGGAAAAGTATGCCTTCGCTTAAGGATAGTATGGTTGCAACAGCGGATTAAATGCACCCAACTGGCGCCGAGGGGTGATGGCCCTGGCCATCAACTTTGAAAGATGTACCCCTTTCAATGCCTTCACCCGTCTTGGCGCCGTCCCGACAAAAGTTTGAGATTTTGGATCCAACCCAGGTCCGATCCCGATAAAAACTGAGGGTCGAGGGCAAAAATACCCAGTGTTCGCCCGAAGGGTGAAGGCCTTCCGACACCGAATGCCTTCAGGCGGGCTTCATGAAGGCCTTCAGAATTTCTGGCGGAGTTGCTGAAGGCTTCGGAAGGGCTTCATACATCACGTCTATGTGTATATTCACCGTGGTTTGTTTAGTGGTCTAAGTAAGAGGTAAAATGAGTATAGTAATCTCACTAGTGGGCCAGAAGGACTCACAGTAAAACATCTAGAGGATATTTGTTAGTACCCGACTGGGTGCTCGGCTGTGCTCCGTCTGCCCGCGAGGCCCGTGGGAAAATTAATGAAGGCCTTTCGCCTTGCCCTTCAGGTGAAGCCTTCACCCTTCTAAAGGCATTCAGATTTTTCAGGACCCGAATGAAGGCCTTCAGGGCGAACACTGAAAATAAAACCAAGAGGTGTCGACGATTCTTATCGGACCCACTATCAACAGCACGTGCCCGTTAGGCACCTTCCATATTGGGGCTGATTTGATGGTGCGATGCGCATTCTGCGCAGCTTTTACTCCTCTTCCAGCCAGTCTTGGATGCTCGTTTCCCTCAAGAATAATGTTTCAGGGCTCAGACAGGGCTTAGGTGTAGCAGCTACCCTGGAAACTCCCAAAAGAACCATTGTTTCAGTTATACTCCATAATAATCTCTTGTCGCACACAAAGCTGCGACTCGTAGTACTATCCTATCATCCACAAACCCGGTAATCCTATGCTCCATCATATTCTGGATTTCTTACAGCTCCCAACTCTCAGATTCCGTTAAAAATCACTTGCTTTTGGCTATTTTGCACTCGGAGAAACCCCAAAAAAACACTTTTAATGGGAAATAGGCCCAATGGACGCAGGTGAATATTCTGAGGGCTATGTGGCCACTCCACCGTGCCTATGGATCAAATCCAGCTGAAAGTGGTGAAGTGATGTCTCGGAAAAGTGACCCGATATGGAAGGTGCCCAACGGGCACGTGCTGTTGATAGTGGGTCGGATAAGAATCGTCGACACCTCTTGGATAAAACCTAGGTTGAAACCGGCTGAAGATGAATTTCAATTTCAAAGTTGTCTTGTCGCGGCTCGTTGAGACTTATGGCTCAACTTCAAGTACCAATCCATTTGAAACTTGACCGGGACCTGGGTTTCACGTCTGCACCGCACCCTCTATGCGAAGAGAATATTGTGGAAATCGAAGAAACGAAAAAAAGAAGTTTTCAACAGATGGGGGATAACCCGCGCCCGAATCGAACGGGCTCCCACTTGACTCTCAGTCGATCTGGTGCCACTGTGTAGATAATGGATGCCCCCGTCACGGGTCTTCTCTTCTCTTTGCGGACCTTGCGGTATATCCATCCAACAGATTTCTCACGGTGCGATTTGAGGGTGAAACTCAACCTGACCTGACCTGATGGAAATTTCAAGTTCAACTTCACACGTAGATACACCAGCCAATTCGTTCAAAGCATTACGGAGACCGACGCCTTGCTGCTAAAACCGCCCTGTGAAGGGAAGCGCAAAAGAAAAAAAAAAGAACTCCGCAAGGTGCTTCATGACCCGCACCCGGAGCGAACGGGCTTAGTTGCTTCCACCTGAAAGTTTCTCGCCGCTTACAGCTGCGCCAACCGCCATAGGTCTTCTTTTTCATAGTTGAAACCCCGCATCGATGGGTTTGGTTCATCTGTCCGGCTGGTTACAATCTCCCCTCCTGGTGTTGTGTTAGTGCAACGCGTTTGCAGTCCAGGTAATTTCTCCCCCCCTTGCAGAGTCCGCCGCCACTTGGGGGTGTGAACCGGATCTTCGCCCCCAACCACGGTCCCATTCCTTTCCACGAAACCGGTTCTGTTGGTTCCTACAACAAACTCGTGGACGAATACCATGCCTATAGAGATGGAATAGTAACTGAATCGTTCAAAGTCCGGAGAGAAAGTAGTCTCTCATAGACAGTCATTTAGACAGTTTTAGGTGTCGGTGGAACGTGGAATGCCAATAGGATATTCTAGCTTAAATTACCTTTATCTGGGGTGAGAAGCCCATCAGTAAACACTTGAAGCTGCATGTCGGCAAAGTTGCGCTTGAGTGAAGTTGTTGCTGGAAGCCAAAATGATTTTCAAGTCAAACTGGCTCCTTGATTGGTGTGCTTATAACGTCCTGCATGCAACCAAAACTCTGCACCCTATCTTAGAATTCAACTTATCATCCACCTGGCTAGCAACATGAAATAGGAAAGCAACAGGAAGCTAGAGATCCCACGCCGCGCAGAACCGATACAACATCGCGGTAACAGTTACAGTGTCCATGATTGGAGGGTGCATCTGCGTAAGACAGGAATACTCAGTAAAGTGGTGCAATGTTGGCAGGGGAATTTTCAAAAGCGCGTACCACAGTACCGGAGCCAGCCGTGCGAATGAAGTGTATTTCTCCGTATACGTCGCCAATCTGGTACCGTGTCTGGCGCGTCGGACGGAAAAAGGCAACAATAACACCGTTGGAGTCTTGGAGCTGAAGGAACGACGGAAGGTGACCAGGCGCTGGAGGGAGAAAGTTATATTGACTCACGACGATATCAGTGGTGTTGGAACTCGGCCGCCATCGATACTGGAGGCCATCAGGACCAATAAATACACGAGAACCCTGTGAGACCGTCAGAACTGCCGGGGGCCCGGGCTGAATTGGGGCTGACATATATGCGAGGATCGGTTTGGACCAGGTCGGCCATGGGCAATGTGTTCTGCCAGTGAAGGGCATGAGGACCGGAAACACAAGGAACAAGTAGGACCGACCTTGCCGATCACGACGCGTCCGAGGCCACCGTTCATGGCCCATTCGAGTTTGGCGACGCGATCTTCCTTGTTAGGTCGCATGGCACGCCATAAAGTGGTAACACTCTGCCCGCTAGCAGCGACCTTAGTCTGGAAAATTCACGACGTGTCAGTGATGGCCAGCACTGATATACTACAAGTCCTGAACCTGGAAACGATATAGGACACCCCAAGAATTAAATAGAACGCTTTGCCGGGGGTCTTGGTTGGTCCAGGAGAGAACGTCGTTGCTCGCAGCATTGGGGTTCGATAGCTGGATGATCTTGTCAGTTTCTAAATGTACGAAATTATACATACTACTTTGCCCTTGGAGTCGTCAAAAATAACATGCACTTTCCGAAAGGTAGGCACCTCCTTATTGTTTGTTACATCTTTTTCCGCCGGAAAGGAATCAATGTCGATGGGCGATGATGTGTGTTGCGACGATTCAGGCAGCTCCTCTATGAAAGCTGCGGATTGTTTTTCCGGGTGATCTAGGAATCTCATCTGCGATGCCGCGGACACTTCAAACGTTCGGCCGCAGTCACTGGGTAGGTCGTGGTCGCTTTATGACGGGGTAATTGAATTTATTGGCACATACCAATGGATCCACAGCGCCTGCGTATTCTCCTGACCACACCATGGGCAGGTCACAGAGCGGCGATGAAGGAGAACAGCCATTTCCAATTTTATTCCAGCTCGGATCTTCCTTGCCCAGATGTGAGGGTAAATAACGGCGGAATTGCTCCCGTCCGTGACTTCATAAGCACGAGAAAGCACATATTTTGCGGCACTCTTATTGCGTCGTTCTGAGGCACGCTCTACCATAAGACTGTGAAAATCCTGCCACAAAATATGAACACCGGAGCAGTAGTGCACATGGAATAAACTCGCCTCGAACGTGACACAGCGTTCCAAAGGTAGGCGAAATTCGAGCCCCAGGATGTCAATGACGACGATGGTGTGCTTCGTGTCGATCCCAGGAGCGGAAGGGATAGATCTGGTGATCTGGACAACCAGCCGCCAAATAATGTAGGCTGCGATGTAAAGGATGAGTGTTTGCGTGTAGAGTCCAATTGCAGTCGTTGGATTGATGGCAGCTGCAAGGCCGCTCAGAGCGAAAGTTGTACGCTCGATGTCTGTTACGGCAGTAGTTGTCAGAACGGGAAGTAGTGCGGCCATGTCGCCTCGTATCATTGCCTGTTCATCGGCGGACAATACGCTGAGCGAGCAGATGAGCCGACGAAGAAAGTTCAAGTTGGCTCGTGAGGGTATGAGACGTGCGTAGTCGAGCCGAATGAGAAGGGTGTTGTCTAGAGGGCGTAGCTGGGTGGCCGAGGTCTCTCTATCGCTGATAATTTTTTCCACAATTGACGCCACCCATCGGTCATCCGGTAGCTCAGAACGACGCGGAAGGATGCCCTCAGGTCTGGAAGGTATGAGTTGTGTGGTTTCATCAGTGTAGAAATATTTTACCGGCTTTGATATCCAATGTATGTCTTGTAGATGAAACGAGGTCCCTCGCCGGTACCGCCCGAGCCACCTGTTTCCCCGCCTCTCCCGCCAGAGCCCCCTGAGCCTCCTATGCAGAGATCAACAATGGCTGTTTGGCTGTGCATGGTGTAACAACCCGCACCGGAAATGTAATAATTGTTTATTATCGCGCTCGGTGCAGCGGGAATTGCACGGTCATCCTCACCTGTGGTGAACGCCATTGAGATGAAATGAAATGGCGTTAAGCCATCCGAAGTCACTCGCCTTGCGACACTTGGGACAATTTGGAGCGCTGTTCGTGCATTAAGAGGATCTGATTAAGTAATGACGCCAAAATTCAACTTGACCTGTAGGTTGTGAAGACAATCAAGGACTTCATCGACGGGAACAGACTATTCGAGTGAGGCAAGGTCGTGAAATGTGTTCACGACGCACCATGGCATTAGAAATAATCTGGGCAAGAGCCATGTTGTGTTTCCTGAGAGGGGATGCACTGTCCGTGTGGTTGAAGAACTGTTCGAGTCTTGCTTGCAAGTGGGCGTTGGTTACATCATCCGTTGAGGACTGATTGTCGTTAAGATCATCCATTAAGGATTCCAATTCCCTATAAGGTGATTCAAGTAAAATCTGCAGTTACAATAGGTTGATCACTCGCCTTCTGAGACTGTCGACAGTAACTCGGCTCTCCTCATGAAGCCCATCCTCCCCCAGCTTGTCAATGGCGCTCTTGACAAGCTCAAATCGCGAGGCTAATTCAATGAGACCTTGTCTGTTGGTCGACACTGGCTGAATGGTGATTACCTATCGTCAGCCGAACGATACTGTGGCGCCGGGCCTCACCTGAAACTGAGCTATGATACGCATTATTGGCCTGACAACGGACGAGCCCAGCGGCTGATAACAATCGAGTGCCTCCAGTGCTAAGTTCATGACCTTGAACGCAACCCAGGCGATGTTCGGCTCCAGGGAAGACAGGCAATGTCGGTCAGATGCATCTCGAAAATAGCCAGCGCCACTAGTCCCTCTTAATACGTGTGAGATAAGGGACGGTGGTCTAGATCTCTCGAGTCTCTCTCACCCTTTGTTCGCAGGAGGCATGCTTGTATGTCGGCGTAGTCGGGGTGCGAGTGGGAGCCGCATGTGACGTGGCGGCCGCGTAAGCCTTGTCTCGTACGCGACACGTGATTGATCAGGCGTATATGGTCTTTTGATACATGATTGTAAGTGGCCGGCAAGCGGCGGGCACAAACAGGTTCTTTCTGAGGGTAAGTCATGGAAAGGCATAGATCAAATGGATGCTGGGAAATTATCTGAGCAAGTTCAACTTGTATTCATGTTGAACCTCAACGGACTGAGGAACTGAGAGCATCTGAAAAGTCGTCGATCTCGCTTCTATCGAAAATTTAGCGTGCATTATGCCACGTATGAAAAGGCATTCACCGACCTTGTTCCTTGAAGTCACCATTCCATTCCTCGCAGATTTACTTGATTAAAATTGGCTGAAAAATAATAAAGGTCAGATGTAAGCTGCTTTTGCTGTGTGTTGCTACCTCTCATCGAACAGGGCTTAAGTTGAACTTTGGTTGAACTTGAAAGTCACCGTCAGCGGAAATGACGAGTGGTCACGTTTTGTGCACCGGCACGTGAGTGTTTTGGCGACATTTTTGGTCTCTGGAGCACAAAAGAACTAATGTTCTGTTTGTGAATGACAAGCTTTAGGACCCTTGCCTCCGGCACGGCCACTCGCTCCGCTCGCAGCCGCTTCTCCGGCAAGGTCCACAGCTTGTTGGGGCTCTGCTCCAAACCCCGGCGGATTCAGTGCTTGCAAAGACACAGCGGATTCCGTGTTCCCGGGGTTCGCCCACTTCACGGCGGATTCCGAGATCGTGGGAATCAACTCGTGACTTATCACATGATTTATCAAAAAAAAAGCTGTGCTCTTCGTGTTTTAAAGTATAGGACAAGTTGAGGGGACCCGCCTGCGGCGCGTGCTTGATTGAAACTTCACAGCACATTCCGTGCTCGCAAAGACACGGTGGATTCCGTGTTTCCAGGGTTCGCCCACTTCACGGCGGATTCCGAGATCGAGGGAACCAACTCGTGACTTATCACATGATTTATCAAAAAAGCTGTACTCTTCGTGTTTTAAAGTATAGGATTGGTAGTGGCCAGCAAGCGGCGGGGCAAAAACAGAACTCGGTATTGACTCGGAGTACGTAGTTTCAAAAAATCTGTTCCGTCACGGTGCCGTGCCGTTTTTGTTTAGAAATCACTAAGTTTCAACTTTCGGCGCATTCGGCATCTCAACGCAGAGTGCTTTAGGTGGAGCCTGAGCCGTGGGTATTTGGTACCCATTTCGCCCTGTAATGAGTCGACTTGTTTCATCTTGCCGGCGGTGCTGGACAGCAAAAGTTTGAATCCGCTGGGGCAGAAAATTCTCCAGAGAATTTCAGGTAGACACTGTTACCCGAACTCGCGTAGAGCCGCCAAACGTTGGAGGTGCTCTGAATCAAAGTTTGATGCATCAAGCTTGTCCGTGGCTCAGTTCTACATTTGGTGTGCACTATGTTAAATTGCCTGAAATAGTATTCCAAGCTCAAGATCTCTCTTTTGGTTTTTCTCTGCCCTCCGATGTGACTAGTGCCACAGCCCGCGCCGTGTGGCTTCAAGGCTTTAAGCTTATGTTTGCGCTTCGATGTCTCGGGCTCAATATTTCTTTTTTGCAAATGACTATTCACGCCGTCAGAAATATTCAACATTGCCAGGCTATTGAGTCTAAAACATCTTTGATATTGCCTCAATTGTCTCTGTGAAAGCCACCCACTCCCGAGCTCAAGGTGTTCAAATTATTGCAAGATTCGGACTCAAGAAAAAAGCATTACTTACATTCTCCGCCGCACTCCTTCTCCTTCACACTCATTTACCTCTTCGAGGATCTGCTGCAAGTCCATGGGAGAGGGCATCCCGACGTGTCACGTGCATTAAGCTTTCGACGCGTCAACGCGTAATGCGCACGACGCGTCAAGACGAACCAGGTCACTCCTATTATGAAATATTTTCTACCCGAAATTCTCATCTCTTTACACGAAATTCTACCGGAAGCTCTCGCATCAATTCTGCGCGGACTCTACGCGGAGTCTCTAGCTGTCTCTAGAGACAAATAATCCTAACAAATCCAAAGCTCTCCACGGGAAGGGTGCGGGCGACATGCTGAATGATTCAAATGATGGTTTTTTGACATAAAGACTCCTTTGAGACAATACAGCCGGGGAATTACAAAATGCAAACCAAGACTTCGTAGATTTCTTTGGATTTTTGTGCTAAACATAGGGGCTGAATGACGGTATCAAAGATGATGTAGGGCAACTGGTCACGTTTTTAGCGGACATTCTTGAAGGTCTAGAGCAAAAACTAGAACTACATTCTATTTTGAATGAAAGTTGAGGCCTTCGGCGGGTGTTTTGCTGCACAATCTGTGCTCACAAAGACACAGTGGACTCCGAGCTCGCCTGTTTTGGCCCTCGCTAACGCTCGGGCATCTCGTGGGAAGAAGCATGTGACATATCACATGATATATCACGTGGTGGCAGTGCTCTTCGTGTTTTAAAGTATAGGACAAGTTGAGTAGGACCCACCTTCGGCGTGTAGGTCCACAGTAGGTTCCGTGCCCACAAAGACACGGTGGATTGTGAGCTTGCCTGTTTTTGGCCCTCGCTAACGCTCGGGCATCTCGTGGGAAGAAGCATGTGATATACCACCTGACTCTCGGCTAGTTGTGTTTTAGTGTATAGGACAAGTTGAATGGTACCCGCCTTTGGTGCGCAGGTCCACAGTAGGTTCCGTGCTCGCAAAGACACGGTGGATTGCGAGCTCACCTGTTTTTGGCCCTCGCTAACGCTTGAGCATCTCGTGGGAAGAAGCATGTGATATATCACATGATATATCACGTGGTGGCAGTGCTCTTCGTGTTTTAAAGTATAGGATAAGTTGAGGGGACCCGCCTTTGGCGGGTGTTTTGCTGCACACTCCATGCTCACAGACACAGTGGACTCCGAGCTCGCCTGTTTTGGCCCTCGCTAACGCTCGGGTATCTCGTGAGAAGAAGCATGTGACTTATCACATGATTTTCACGTGGTGGCAGTGCTCTTCGTGTTTTAAAGTATAGGATTAGCCTCTGTCGCGATCCCGAGGAAGAGAGAGGAGGAAGAGGTTGAGCGCGACAAAAAATTCGTGAGCGACAAAGTGATCTGCTATTAAACTGCGAGCGCAGTGTGAGACGCAGATATCTGCACTGTGACTCGCAGGCCATTATATACTGCGCAGAAAGTACAGGGTCATCTATGTAAGTGGACGAGATGAATGCATGGAAAGGAGGATGAATGGGCGAGACGAACAGAGTGGCGAGAGAAAATAAGGCGGCGCTGCGCATCGCGTCGCGTAGCGCAAGTCCGGTCCGGCTTGTTTACTAACCATGGGCAATCCCAACACCCCCATATTGCCCATCCAGGATTGGAAGTGGCCGGCAAGCGGTGGGGCACAAACAAAAATGTCGCCCGAATGACAAAGACGTCCAAGGGGATTCGCTTTCGCGAAAATCTCAGCATATGTACCTTCTATTTTTTTTCAGACCCCTCTCCTCTCCTTATGTAAAGGGTGATGCGATCAAATTCCATTTCGAAAATATATCCGGGATGCAAAATTTCTTTCTAAGCACAACTACATCTACTCAAGTGTTCTAATGGACCATACAGTCTGGTACATATCCATAATATGTTCAATTGTAATGAACAGAATGTCTTGGATGCAACAACTGAAGCTGGGAGAGTGATGTGATAACTAGTGTAATATATACAGCAAGTCGAACCGGATGAAATCGCACAAGAACAAGATAGAAGCCTATGATGGAGGATTGAGCCTCTTCGAGGCAGATGCCGAACCTCAGGCTTTAGGTCCAAGTTGAATTTTTGTGATTCCAACTGAGCGGATTGATCGGGAACAAATCACATTTTCTGGCAGTGAGATAAATCTTCATCACGGGGATTCACCCCCAGGCAAAAATGTCAACACGCCATGATCCGTAGTTTTTGTCCACAACGAGAGGTCCGGGTTGGGGTAGCAAGAAATCTGATGACTGTTCACGACCCTTTGCCGAGGATTGGACTGAAGAATGCCTACGGTCTAAGGCTCCACATCCTTCGCAACCCTCTTGCAGATACTAGTACTCATCATCCTGATATGTCCACGAGTCCGAAAGTCGGATTCTTGGAATTAGAGCTGTCTCCAGTGTCTATCACGAGCACGACCATCTTTTACAGCCTATCCTATTGGTAGTTTTAAGGTGTGGGATGGGACGGTCAACGAGCCGCGGCCGTCGCAGCCGTGGCAATGGCTGTTCCAGGCTCAACCTACCTGTTTGAAGGCGATACTTGACTACTGGAGCACATTTTGGGTTATTCCATGCTACTCTGTCTCTCTTGGCCCGATCAGCGTGCTAACCGATTTTTTGAGTTGAAATATGAGGTTTTCCCGAGAGGGAATGATGGCTCGGCAAACCTCGGCAGAGCTCAACCTAGTTCAACATACTCTTCAATCGTCAAAAACCGGACAGTAGGGTGCTAATTTCCACATAAAACTTTCGAGGCCAAAATAAGATCGCATGTACCATTAGTTTACCGTTACAGTCCGTCGTTCATCTTGGACTCCCCGGGATATTAGTCATGTCCGCTTCATAAGACTGACAGCCACTGATGTGCCCACGATCTTGATGGTGAGCGATTCCCTTTGTACATTTAGGCCTTGTGTTCAGTGTTCGCCCTGAAGGCCTTCATTCGGGTTCTGAAAAAATCTGAAGGCCTTCAGAAGGGTGAAGGCTTCACCTGAAGGGCAAGGCGAAAGGCCTTCATTAATTTTCCCACGGGCCTCGCGGGCAGACGGAGCACAGCCGAGCACCCAGTCGGGTACTAACAAATATCCTCTAGATGTTTTACTGTGAGTCCTTCTGGCCCACTAGTGAGATTACTATACTCATTTTACCTCTTACTTAGACCACTAAACAAACCACGGTGAACATATCTTGTACCCATGGCCCGTTGTGGTCGGCTCCGGTCGTACCTCAGTGATGTATTTCGCATAGACGTGGCTCACAATCGTAACAATTGTAACATACACATAGACGTGATGTATGAAGCCCTTCCGAAGCCTTCAGCAATTCCGCCGGAAATTCTGAAGGCCTTCATGAAGCCCGCCTGAAGGCCTTCGGTGTCGGAAGGCCTTCACCCTTCGGGCGAACACTGCTTGTGTTAGAATCACTTTGTGGCATGAGTGTTTGACATGCAATAAAATGTTCACACAACCCTCATGGTATATAAGTATTGGAGGCCATTGCTAGACCGATGCCGGGGTAATGACTAATGTTGCCTGACTAGATCTGTTTGTACATGTAGCAAAAAACGGGCCGATGTCCAAGTTTCCCGAAGTAGCCAAACCTAAAGGTTCGGCAAAAAGAATTGTCAGACCGAAGCGAGTGAGCTAACGGCCTGACCTGCTCGGCTGTTTGGAGGAGTTGCAGCGCTTCAGTAACCTGTACAGTAGGCTGGACATCGGCGCCGCGTTGAGTGTTCAGCATTCAAGGTGCACTCGACATTGCACACGAGGATGCAGTAAGCTCCATGAAGATTGTTGAGGGCCTCAGACATGAGGGAAGGAGCAAAAGAGGGAGTTGAACCTGGAAGATTCGGTGACACGAGTCAAGAAGATCAGCGGTCATCGCATGGACTAGCCCTCAAAGCCTCACGAGGGCTTGGCAGCACATTGGGGGATACTAGATTTGTCAAATCTTGCGCTCTGAAAAGAAAGAAACGGTTTTGGCGAGCTTTCAGATATAGTGAGATCTGGGGTTGAGATTTGGCGAGATCTCAACCGTGGAATTCACCCCATCAAATTTGAGTTTTGGGAAACCACGAGAGCTGGAGCAAGCTGAGCCTTTATTGCCAGTTTTCATTATTATAGTGAGAAAGAGCGACATTGTGCCAGATCTCTCGACCAAAACGAGAAAACACGTATTTTTGTCCAACAAGGTTCCTCAAATTATGGACCACCATTCGCCCCGTTTACTATGTAGTTGTTTCTCACATCTCGAAAGTAGACTATGGACAACCACTTGCTATTACTTGGCTGTTTAGTTTTTTGCAACTATCTCACACATTTACACTTTCAACTCGTACCACCACAACCTTGTTGCATGAATCTGGCGGCATACACGACTCGATGCTCAGCGGCTACTGGAAGAAAGAATATTGGTTGGGCATCAATGGCGGACGAAGTTCGCCATCAGGGTATTGTCCTCGTGGTTATTCTCTCCCAGTCCACCCCCGCATTTTTCAACCAATTTTCAATCACATCAGCCGATCAGCCGATCAGCCGAAGCGGTGGGTAGGTAGGTAGGTAGGTAGAATTACACGGCCGGTCCCGCTTAGGAACGCCGGGGCCCAGGAATTATCTAAATGTACAGGGCAATAATTATACACTATGGTTCCTGGACTCTTCTCCAACCCCGCAGCCGAGCTCACGGCCGCAGTTTTTCAACCCGCCGCTGTAACACTGAAGAGAGAGAAGCAGTCAGTGGAAGTGAAAACCTCGGAACAAGCTCGAGACCGGAACAGCTTGAATGTTTCCAGAATAAAGTCCATATCAACCTACAACACGAAAACTTGGCCAGACAAGTTGTGGAGAGTAGAGTAAGAAAGATGGAAATTTCCTCTCGGTATTCACTCGTTTGCATCCTTTGAAGTCATGGCTGCAGTGATCTGTGCAAGCATATTGGTAGATTAAAAGTTTCAGCCGAGACTTGACATGATGCTTCTTCACAGCCACCGTCGATCCTTTCTGTTTTCTCCCAGCATCTACTTGGCTTCTACACCATGCCGCTGCGCTGATGTGGAGCAACAGCGATAGGAAGGATATCCCGAGGGCGGCGATGTGGTGGTTGGGTTGGATGAGCGCTACCGCCGCTACGTGGCGGAGTGGGTGAGTGGCGCCGGGGATGGGGGTGGCGAGGACGGGTTTCAAGTTGCGTTCACGGGTAATTTTTGGGGCAAAGCGAGTGAGGTGCAGGCTCTCGAGGGCGAAGTAAAGGATGCGGCTGAGGTGTGGTTCGGCATCTGATACTTTGTCTGAATTCAGCGTCCTGGAAACTTCCATGCGACAAGTATGTACTCCGCATTCATAAAATGGTTCGAACAACGCTCGGAACGCATTTCTATACGTTAGAAGGACGGTTAGTGGTATGGTTAGTGGTATTAGAAGATCTGGAGGCGCCAATGAACAGGAACGAACGCGGATGAGCTTCCGGGTTTATGTGAAGTTATGTGAAGGGAGCAAAAGGAGAGCGCAGTGTCAAGAGGGCAAGGA
The DNA here is from genome assembly GCA_029378385.1 of Mycena metata. NCBI lineage: Eukaryota > Fungi > Basidiomycota > Agaricomycetes > Agaricales > Mycenaceae > Mycena > Mycena metata. The sequence continues at coordinate 481,049 of JARKIB010000042.1, read as the reverse complement.
GGGTGATAAGTTGGATGCATAGTCGTACAAAGAACAAGCCTGAGACTGGTTGTTTCATGTTGGAAATGCCGCATTCAAATCTGCTCTGAGTCTTTATATTGACTCGGACATTCCAAGGGCGGCTTTGATCAAGGGTTCAACTTTGGTGGTCCGGCTGGCGTGCTTCGCGAACATGGAGGACTCGCCGGAGAAGTAGTAAAGCGGTTGGAAAGGGGAAGACTACTATAGACAATCACTTGGCGAATATTCCCTCCCATAATTGATAGGCACATTTCTGGAAACCACGGCCGCAAGATTTTTCTGCGAAGATGCAGGTGGTTTCAAATGCTTAAACGGCCTGCTCTCCATGAAAAGTCTGCAACGATGATAAGATAAGGAGGCTCTGGAGAGAAAAATCCTTCAGCTTAAGTTGACATGCACAAATTGGCGGACTCACGATCGATCTTGCCTGCTCGTCGCGCCGCGATGAACTCATCCGCGGCTGCCCAGTAATCCTTGCCCGAGCGGGCACCGCGCACCCAATCCAACCAGTAATTTGTTTCCTGCACGATGCGAACGAAGCGGCTGTCGTCCAGGAGGGCCCACTTGTCATTCACATGGCCCTCATGCGACGCCAGATATACGATACATAAGAGTCGGGTGTCGGTGCGAAGGCGGTTTTGTAGTCCAGTGTCGACGCTGGAGTTGAAGGCAATGTGTGTTAGGTGAGGAATATTATGAAATTCCAGGGTGGAGGATTCGTGATAGGTATTGCCCAGGAGCTCCAGATGCGTGAGATTGCGAAAGAGTGCACGTGAAAAGTCAACGGCAGCCTTCCTGCCAAAGAGCGGCCTGGTATCGATGGCCAAGCGCTGTAGCCGCGGCATCTCGTCGAGGGAAGGTAGGGGTCCATACCCGAAACGGGCGTGAAGATTTGTGACATGGCGGCATGCTTCCAGAATAGTTGGGACATCGCGGTCGGGAATATCTGAAGCGCCATCTAGGAAAAGGTGGTGAACGACGCCCTGGAAGAATGCTGGTCCTCTGACAGCGATTAGACCTCGCAGGACGTCGACGGTGAAGACCGGTAAGCCGTCAAGCACTGGGTGGTCCTCGGAGGGGTAAGTCGAAAGGAAGATGACACGGTACAAGAGAGGTTCTATCCTATTGATGTGAACTTTCATTCGTTTGTTTCGCGGCAAATGCCAACTGCACATACCAAACTTTTACTCGCCACGCGACCAACATGAGGTTTAGCATGCCACTCGGGCTTGAGGCAGCAGCCTCGAAAACCGAGCGCTCGAGGTCAGGCGGAAGTCTGGGCTCATTGGGAGCGTTGTTCGCAGCCTGAAGCTCCATAAGAACAGAGGGATTCAGGCTGAAGTTCGCGACTCGGTGGCAACGTTGTTGATGGAAAGGAAGACGCGTTGATCGCTCACACGATCGTGACGGTGTGTTGATCGGGTCAATGCGGCAACGCCCGAAGTTCCCACAGTTGTATTTTTGGGAAGCTTCATATATTGCTTGGGCTCTTTTTCATAGATTCCACAATAGGCATTAGAAACTACCTATCTATACCATTCACCTCATCTGCCAAGCGTTCCACTGTTTTTCTGTTTCCCTGCATCTGAACCGCTGGTTTTCTGTTTCCTCATACCTGAAGCAAATTGTGTCAGGTATTCTGAATCCTGCTCTAAGACTTGTCCTTAAATCTCGAAGACAATCACGCCGCACGCGCGTGTATGTTGAAACGCAGCTTGGCTCGTTAAATGTGCAGACCTTCTTAGCACGTGACGGGATCGCGTCCAAGAGGCGGGACAAACACCGACAAGCGAAACGCAGTTGGATTTCCCCGCGCGTATAGTTCTTCATATCTCCCACTGCGTCTCGCATACGTCTCATACGTACCTGATCACCCGCCACGCGACCAACATGAGGTTCGGGATACCGCGAAAGTGCGACAAGGCAGCGGTTTCAAACACCGAACGTTCGAGCTCAGGCGGAAGTATGGGCCCATGGAGAGTATACGACGCGAAGCTGACGTCCATCTGAACTTTGAAGGATGGTGGTCAGACGCGTCATGATTGAGATCGAATTCGTAACGCCGTCGGCAAGAATTTTTAAGCAGCAGTGCGTGTCGGAGAGATGCTCTGGTGTGGCCGATATTATAATTATAGGAAAAATCTAGTGTACTGTCCGAATCGTCGTGGTACATTCATTCAACAACAGCACGGAATGATGAAACAACAGCCACCGTCTAAACAAAATATGAACATAAGTTCCCCACGAATAGTAGCAAGACTGACCTGGACAAGGAATGCATCCTCCTCTTAACCGCGCCGCTTTGCCCTCCTGCACGCTTGCTTCGCGAGAGGTGCTCATGGTTGGTGCGGGGGTGGGTTGTTCGGTTATGAGCGCTTTGGGTGATGTGTGGGTGTGCGCGGGCGGGGGGAATGTGGGTAGTTCTGAAGAAGAATTTGGGGTGAGTGCAGGCGACATGGCGGTAGTGCGGAAAGTGAGACTACGCTTGGAGCGTTTTAAGGGTTCGGAAATTGCGATGACGTCGTGGCCGTCAAAAATTACCGCATCGGCACGATCGGCCGACCTTTCACTGCTTTGCTCCCCGCTTGCATCACGGATGAGTTCACCGTATTTCGACGTTTCTGCGAGAACGAATGTTAACGCTGCTTGGCTCTTATTCCCGAGGCCGAAGACTCCTCCCCATGGACGACTTGACACAAACTTGGCACATTATCTGGGCGTCATCTGCGAACGATTTTCCCAAGATTTTCCTCTAGGGAGTCTAGGCCCAAAAGTTGAACCTAATTACTTGCCGTTTCATCAAGAACTCCCGCCGCGCTTTCATATATTTTTCCCGCTCCTCAAATTCGAATATGGGATTCTTCAATCAGTGTCAAACTTAACCCATTCTACTCGTGGAATCTCGTGAAGGAACGGCGCAAGAACAGGATCCTGAGCCTGATCGTAGTGGTCATTCAGCAACAGCGTCAGGATGTCGATATCGTGGGCGTCTTCAACCATTGCGCATCTCTCTAGGATTCCAGTCGCCTTCCAAACCGCAGTCCCCGTCCTGAGGCCCGGTCAATGCGTTCGTCTCAAGCGCCCAGACTGACCACAATTCCCTGTTGTCAGCTTTGATTAGTGTACGAACACAAAAATGCTGAGTCCTGTACTCACGATAATCGAGGAAGTGTTCAGAGTGAGCCATACGCGAGAAAGGGAGCTCACCGCGTCAACCACAACGTTGCATCCAGGGGTGTTTTTCCTGAATGAAGACAATATCTCGTCCGTCATAACATACTGGTGGGCGCACGCCTTGGCCAGGATACGTTCTAATTTGAGACTATTGATTTCGGCTGCTATCAGTTCAACAGGTTCGGCTGAATGCTCCGCGACGGTGAAGGAGACGGGCATGATGCGTGGTGGGGAAGGGGGCAAGTAGGAGGATCGACTCATAGCGTACTTAAAAGCTGTTGCCCTGGTTTGAGTAAAACAGATGCATAAAACTTCTGGGTAGAATTCGTGAATGATTGATTACAGCTGATGCAAGTAGATGAGCTCTTATCAAGTTCGAGAGGGCGGACCTAGACTGGAGTTGAAAGAAGCGGAGTACCAATGCGGGGCGGCTGGAATGAGAATGGCGACGTAGCCTGGATGGAGGAAGTCGATAGCAATGTTAAAGGTCGTCAACAGCAAGGAAAGTAAACTACGCCGAGATACCGAGTAGCCATTGGCACAGGATGTGGTCGGCTTCGCTTCCCGCTACGAATAGCACATCCAAACCAGTCTTTCGAAGGTCGTCCATACGATGACGGATTGCCTGGGCGCCAGGAGTGCCTGCTGCATCAACGGAGATGAGCAGGCCGCCAGATCTGAGGCCACAGCGCGGCACCGCCCACCTCGATGCAAGCATGTCGTGAAAGAGATCGTAGTCAACGGTGCCATCGTCCGTCACCCCGAACGACACAGCCTCCAATTGGGGTGCTAGATTAAAAACACCCTCCGTGTCCTGGCGGGCCAGAGACGAAATCAAGGTGTTTGCTTCCTCGGTCGACTCGGCGGTGAAGGTGGCCATGAACTCGACTATGCTTTGATTTCTCGACAAGACTGCGACAACCAGGTCGACGATGGGTCCATCTCCGTAGGCGACGAGTTTTTCTATGACGCAGGAGGATCGCGAGACCATGGAATCGATGTAATGGGCTGCGTCGAACTCGTTTGACCAATTAATGTCGAGCTCGGATGCAGAAACGAGATCCAGTTGCCGCAAGGCCGGTACGGTAAGGAAGTCCAATATACCGACGTGGGTGACGGCGAGGAGACGCAGGTTTAGGAGCTCGATGATCTGGGGCGGCACCGCGTGGAGCGAGTCCTCCGTGATGTAGATTCGCGCCTCGAGCAGGTTGGTCGCAATCTTCAAAATGTCGACGTGCATCTGCCATGCCGCAGCGAGTTGATAGTGCGTCAACTGATGAGCGGGAAGCAAGACGGAGGGAAGGCTCTCCTCGAGGATGATGCACGCGGCTTGCAGAGCAGGGGCTGCGAGAAAGCAGTCGATATGATCCCCGACCAGTGTCTGGCTCAGATCCGGATTGTCGCTCGATTGAAACCATAAAGTGCGCAACAGCGGAATACGGTTGCGAATGGTTGCCAGCGTGGGGAAGAGCTCCGGGGTCAAAACCAGATGGGCTTTCACCCATTGTCGAGAACGCTCCGCTAGAAGATCGAAGAGGGGGGCGTGACGCCGTGAATGGGAGTTACTGGTTTCGAAATGAACACGGAGAGGGGATGTCCGGGTGCGGTCGAGCTGAAGTTGAAGCAAGGAGACGAGAGACGTGGATCGACCCGACCAAGCATCGTCATCGATAACAATGAAAGTCCAGAAGGATGAGGAAGCAAGCGCCACTGTTCTCCAGCGGCTACAAATGCGGGTAAGGAGCCATGGGCTTTCCTTGACATCAAGGCTGCTACCGCGCGCCTTTACCTCCCAATCGAAGGGCAACGTGAAGGAGAAGATCTCGAACAGGATTTCCGGCGGCAGGCGCCTCAGGGGGGATAGAATGACGGCGTTCCGGGCTAGGTCGGTCGCCAGAGACTCGCGCTCTTCCGTTCGTCGTTTGAGCCGTGTACGAAGTCCAGATCGCGAAATTTTCTCGTCATGACTGGATAGGCGATCGCGAAGACGGGAGACAACCGATTCAATGAGCGGGCGCTCAATTTCGAGTGGAGGCTCATTGCTCTTCAGAAGTTCTTGGTATCGCGCGTTTCCCAGCGGCAAGGCTTCTGCGTCCAGATTTTTCACGCGCTTCGACATTGGCTCGGCAGGATTCCAGGCTGAAGGGAGCCTAAGAGCTAAGGTCTGAGACCACGCTACGGACAAACGAATGGACTTACAACGTCAATTTCCAGAGTCCTCCGGTAGTGGTGAAGACACAAAGGGTGACAGCACTTTTGACAGTGCGGAGTTTGAATTTACACAGCCTCCATGACCGTCCCGGCCGGTACAGCAGTTTGGCGCCGAGCTCGGAGTGATAAAGATTCCAACTCCGCTGTCACGCCTTATCTGGCTCCCCATCCGCTCTTAAGGGACGGGATGCAGCGGGCCAACACCTCCAAAATGTGCAGTGTCCCCGTCACATCTGCATCCAACTGGTCCACAAAACCTAGGAAATCATCAACCGTCACATCCTTGCGCCGGTTGAGGGCTATCAACGCCCGCTTGTCCTCCAAATTAAACACCTCAATGTCAACGTCGGGTGCTTCCATATAAAGCCCCGACATTCCGACGTTCATGACACTCTCGCGCCCAATACGGAGGTCTCGTGCGCGCGCATAATTCTGTGTGTTATCAACAAAAAGAAATCCCGCTGTTGTGGGGTCTTTTCCGTGAGCCTGTGTTGCATGCCCCTCCTCCTCGGATAGGGTAATCATTGCCCGGCGAACGGTGTCCGGCGCGGGCATGGTGCCAATGCGACAGTTGTAGTTTATCAGTTCAACCGGTGCGGATGATCCAAGATAGAGAATTCCACGCATGAGCGGCAGGAGGTTCGCCTGATCCGTGCGGCAGAAATCAAGGGAAGCAATTGCATGGGTTACAACCTGAGTTAGGAGGGATAAGGGCTAGTCAATACTTCACACAAAGACACACACCATTGCCGCTGGACGGGTTTTTCGTTCAATAATAATACCATCGCGTTTACGCGGTTTGCGCATCGCAATGCGGTTGAAAAGGTAGAGTGTGACGGGCTGCTTCTCCTTGATAACAGCTTGGACACGAGGGATAGTCCCTTCACCAAAATCCTCGCGCCGAAGCTTGGTCTCGGGGTGCTTTTTCCCAATTGAGACGTGGAGACCGCTGTTGAGCTTCACTGCGCTCTCGGCTTCAACCGCCACCCTCTTCCCCACTGTTTGGGTCGCGAACGACGTCAGTGCAGCTCGCACAGGCCGTATATCGGTGTAGGGAACCGTCGTCGAGTACAGCAAGTCTGAGTTAGCTGAATCCGCGGGAATACGGCCGTCTGGGTGCGTCATCCACTCTGCGATGATATCGGCAACAGTTTCATTTGAACGGCCAGCAAGAAAGACGGAAACCATCTGGGAGTGGGTAGAGCTGCGATGGATTTCGCCTCCTTCGTTGTCCTTGGCTCGAAATATTTGATAGAGGAAGTATCCGAGGGTCCAATTCTCGGTCTGAATGGTTCCGAGTATTAATTCGATTTTCTGCGCATTTGTGCGCGAAGGCTTCCGTCTCGAGGACCCATCACCAAGCCCAGACAAAGGAGGATTGTGCTTTGGGCGTTTCTTTGGTCGCACCGACCCAGAAGGCGTCGAGGGAGAGCTGCCGCCATCGGTAGGTGCAATATTTTCATCATCCAAATGAGACGCGTTACGAGCGAGTTTTTTGGGTGCCGCATAGCTGAAAAGTTGGTGGGTGGGTCGGGGGGTTCCAAAGTTGAGTTGTCCATAGAATTGGTGCTCTGTGAGGGGGCTCGAGGGAACGAGATGCGAAGTGCCGTGTGACATTGGTGGAAGGGGTGGAAGGGGTGGAATGGGTTTTCCGACGCTGGATGGGTGCTGGCTATGGTTTGCGGAGGTCTTGGGAGTTGCCCAGCGCGTGAATGGGCTTGGGGAGGCCATGGGCAGCCTGAGACGCGCGACGCGGCACGACAGAGACTTACGCGAAGTTACGTGAAGCAAAAGTTGGCGTGAGAATTCCCTTTTTGGGCCTTGCCTAATCCGGACTTCTGACCTACGGCTTCCATAGCGCGAGTAAAATCAGACCATATATCAGGTTATTTTTTGTCTTTTATTTTTTTCAGAAAAACTAAGCTGATCATTTGGTCTGACTAGGGAGACTAATCCGCTCTCACCAAACGATTTGAAGTCTCACCAAGGATTGACCGTTGGACTTGAACAACAGGGTGAACAACCACGACACCGAGAGCATTGTATGCCCAGAGCCTCCATCCTCTCTTCCTCGGAGGAAGTTCCTCCCTAATATCCAATATGCCAGTATCTCGATCTATCTCGATGGCTACCGACACGAACGTCGCAGAGCTAATGCAGGTTCAGATGGGCGTGGATAAAATACCGGACGCACGATATCAAGCCCTTCTGAACAGCAACGAACCCCCGATGGACTCTAAATATCCATTCGTCCAATCTGTGCTTTTAAGCCAACGCAATCGCCTGGCGCAGCATGACGATTCCGTCAGCGAACCTCAAGGGCATGCACAGGGACGCGAATCTGTCGTGGAATCCGTCGCGCGACATGCTGCTATTCTTTCCCCTGTGCGGCGTATGCCCTCGGAAATCCTCTGCGAAATCTTTTCATCGACGCTACTACCGGATTGGCAACTACTTGACCGCGGCAGAATCGATTTACAGGATAGCCCATGGTCACTTAGCCACACCTGTAGTCGCTGGCGGGAGATAGCTCTCGGTCTACCATCATTATGGTCTTTCATTGCGATTGACTGCGACATTTTGGACAATCCATTGGCCGCCTATCCATTGGGTTTGCTCCGGGTGCAACTCGAGCGGGCCTCCCAGTTACGAATCCATTTCGATGCCAGCCATTCCCATTCAAGCCATCAAATTGCTCTGCTCGAGCTGCTCGTGGAGTATTCCTCGCTGTGGGTAGACGCCAATTTGACCCTGCTGTCGGAACTCCTTCCAGTCATCGCGGCGCTACGCAATCGTGTTCCACTTTTGCGTGGACTGTGGCTGAAATGGGGCAAACCCAACCAAGTGTACAGGCAGCCGCTCCCGGTAACCGCTATCGATTGCTTCGAAGACGCTCCCTCTCTTCGTAGCGTGTCCTCACTGCTAGAAGCATATCCCCGCGTTTCGCTTCCTGCTCACCAGCTGACGCGATATCAGCTCAACGGTACATGGCAGACGCACGTCGACATCTTACGGGCCGCACCCAACCTAGTCGAAGCCCGTGTCCACCTTGTCGAGGACTATTCGGCTCATACGGTCTCCGGTGGAGTCATCGAACTCCCCAGTCTCCGCCTCCTCTGCACCTCACACTCAGACATCCTCAACTCCCTCAAGTTGCCGGCCTTGCGCGAGCTTGGTCTAATCATCACCAGCGACCGGGAGACTTCCTTGCAGATCGCTGAAATGGTCATGCGATCCTCCTGCACACTGCGAGAACTTTGGGCCGTTGGCCTCAGCGGCGAAATGGTTCTCACGATCCTGCGGAAAAATCAAGGTATAGAGCGCTTCGTAAATATCGCCACAGATTCAGCAGATGGCGCCACGGACATCATCTCTGCCTTGTCCGCCCGCGACGCTTCGGGGACTTTCACACTGGGACCTCAGTTGCAAAGTGTGTTTTTCGCCCTCGAGCACTCACCCATTGACTACGACCTCTACATCGATATGCTTTCCGCACGGTGGACAGGAGTATATACGAGAACGGTGGGAGTGGGACTCGACCAGTCCCACCATCAGTACACGTAAGACCTACCAGGACAGTCCCACTTGAGTAAAGTACTGCCATCAAAAGTGGGACTCGTTTAGCAGGTGATATTGAGGTGATGCCGCCGTGCTGGCGATCAGGGCAATCAGTCCGGCTTGCATCTAGTACAAACAAATATGAACACGGTGTGTCCAAGGTCGAGATACATCCAGGCAATTATTATTGCTTCTAATAACTGCTGATATGACCGAACTCTCGAAATCGGTGAATACAAATTACGGCCCGGGGAACACGGTCATGTGATCGTGACGCGCCAGCTAAACAGTGCACAGGGCTACGTCTCGTTAGTGTGGACCACAAGAGGCCCTATATAATTACCTCCACTCATCTCAGATGTGTTTCTGGCCTTTTCAACGTGGCCGGACGGACGGAATTTTCATAAAGAGGAGCGGGCAATTGGTCATTCGGAATCAAGTAAATTCTAGTCCAACTGCGTAACAGTTGTGAAGGAATGTGGACAAATTGGGTTGCGATTTTGATACAGTGCTGTATGGGAACTAGCTACATATCGGCTCGAACCTTTGGATTTTTAGTCCTGAGACGGCTGCTTCGACCTCCCGGAATAATATCGTTCACATCCACTTCGGATTTGCGCTTCCGGGTTACTCTTTTCTCCATTGCTTCAATTTCGACGGGAGTGGGAGGGATAGGGGGTGAAGATGCTGCCAAGGGAGCCGAGTGCGGCAAGTTGTACGTCGAGCCGGCATTGTGGAGTTGATCGTCGAAGTTTGGGGAGGAATTGTCCACGTTGGAATCGCCCAGTTCCGAGGCGGTCGCAGAGGTGTTGGCCAAGTAGCTGGTGAGGAAATCGAACTCGCCAGACTCGAGGTAAGCGGAGTCTTCCATATCAGGCTTGGCGGAATAATCTGATGCCAAATTTAGAGATCCTTTATTGCTATGTGAGCGGTGGTTGAAAAGTGACATACACTGGAGTGTGCGCTGGTCAAGAGCTGCAGCAGCAAAGGGATCTGGGTGAAGGGATTAGACTGTGTGAGATTCAAGAAGGAAGTGTTCACCTTCAAAAGTTCCGGCCGCATACCGATGCGATGACCCGCCATCTTGAAGTTCATTTCCAAGTGTCGTAGCAAATTCTGCGATGATTTGAATCATTGAACACATCGGTCAATTAAGACAAACCCGCGTTCCAGTTTTCCTGCGCCATGGAGTAAGCGCCATACAAATCATAGGTTGTTGGGGTGTTTGCCGTGCCGCCGTTCTCCGGTTGATCGAAAAAATACATAAGCTCATCGGACGGATAAGTGGCGGGATCTGGTATACATAAGTTACTGGTTGGGATCGTGAAGGGCCTGGACGGAAATTACCGCCCGCAACAACAACACCGTTGTTCTCCGGCCCATCGAAAAACATCATGTGCTCGTCCGGCGCAAAGGTGACGGGATCTAAGGTGAAATTAACTCACTGCCGGAATCGGGAAGGGCCTGGATGAAAATTACCGTGTTCAACACTGCCTGTGCTGCCACCGGGTGGGCCTATGTATTCAAGTTCCACCTGATTTGCGCCAACTAGATCTGGAAGACGGTCAGTCCACCCCACAAAAAACCGAGTCATGGGCAAACAAACTTCTATCAGAATCTTCGCCGTGAAGGGCGCTCGCTGGTGCCACCGGGAAGGCCACTGCAGGTTCGGGCTCCCCCACGGGGCGTTCGGTTGGTCGTCTTCCATTAATGCGAGTCCCCGCCAAAGGGCCACTGCGTAGTGCGTCGAGTTGATTGTCAATTTCAGTCCGACGAACCGTCCACTCTCGACGTCCAGACTTCTCTTCCTCAACGTCTCGGCGCAGCCCGTTAATCTGGTCCTTGAGGTCAGTGCGACGCTTGTCAATTTTAACCTCCTCTTGCAGCGACTTGATTTGGCCCTCAAGTATTTTTTGCCGCTCGAGCGAATGCTTGTTCTCGACAAAACCGTCCTCGCGCTCGGACTTCAGCGCCTCGTATCCAGTAATTTGTTCGTTCCGAGCAGCTTTCTTCCGCATGCGCCAGATCCTGCGTTGTCGGATAATTTCTCGCGCTCGGCGGCGCCATTGAACCGGTGGCGCGAGACACCATCCCGTTCGCACTGGACTAGTTCGGCCGCTAGGATATTATCGCGCTGCTCGGATCTATGGAGAAATGAGCGGGCAGTCGACTTGCGATTGTAAAGACAAACTGTTCGATTCCCGTGAGCAGAGCTACTCCCTTAGACGTCTCAGCGTTGCGGCCAGCATGGGCGGTCTCCACGAGATTGGAATGATCCGGAGTAGTGTCCCAGTTATCACTACTAATCTCCGAAAGGAACTTGTTTACAGAGGGAAGGATCCACGGATTTGCCAGTTTCTGACGGTACCAGTCTTGCAAACGTGTTAAATAAATGTCTATGTGATTAAGTGATTCTCACTTTGAATATCAGGATCAGTTTGAGCCGCGGCGAAATGATGCCATTCATTGATTTCTTCCTGGGTGTTGAGCCAGCGTATTGACTTGAGCCTCTCGATCACCGCTTTCGAGATGTGGATGGGTAACTCGTCAATATGACTGAAGAAGCCAGGTAAGTTATAAAGATGGAATCGGATTCACTAGCACGTACCGTTCGAAATGAAGACCACAGGTCTTGAGGGGGAAAGAAAGCATTTTGAGCGGGTCTCGAGTCGTTATCCCGCTAATCTCGGGGTTGTTGTACTCTACAAGATAATCCCCGAACCCTTGACCTTGGGCAACTTCCCCGTCTAGCATAATGATACGGCACTTCGCATCCGGGAAGAACGGTGCAAGTTTGAACGTTTGGCCTGTGATATCTTTTATCGTGGAGAAGAGTTCAGCAAAAAGTAGTTTGAAAGCCTTCCGATTTTTCCGGTCGCAATACAAGCTCCCGAAAGTGATCCCTGCCGAATGTCATGAGTAGGCAGAATACAGAATTCCTGGTTGTCAACTGACGGCGTCCGAAGCGGTCCAAAAAACCTGCAATCTCCCACTCATCCACGTCACCCTGAACGCGTGTAAAAGTATAATCGATGACCAGATAGAGGAGGCGATGGATATGCATGGTAATTTGAGGTTGCATGGTGACGACGAGTCTGTAGTCGTCCTTGGAAATCACCGAGTGAATATATCGCTCCGAGATCGAGAGGGCGATTTCCCGCGTGCTCATACGATGCACTACCCCTGAGAGATTAACAAAAAGTCAGTTGTAGGGAGATACGCCAAGCGGTGTATTATTACCGTCCCAACCCATTCCGTGCGGGTACTCCTCCTTTTTCTTGGCGCTGATGAAGTCTCGAACTTTCCGGGCGCTGGCAAATGCCGGACTGTGTTCTGCGACTCGACTACCGTTGTAGACTATAGATGTTGACGGTGCTGAAGACTATAAGGCTCACAAGCAACAAGGAGAGTCTTAAACACTCACCGTTCAGAAGTTTCATGCCAGTTAATCCAGTAAGACCAACAGCTTGGACGGCCGCTCCAAGCTTAACTCGATCTTCAGCGCTCGGTTTGATTTTTGGATGCATGGGGTGGTTGTGTGGGTTCTGCAGGACGACGATTGCCTTGTTCCGAGTGGCAGGTGTATCCACTACCGGAATAAAGATCAGCATTCTCGTTGGGCAGTCCCGACGCTCCATTCGAGCGGGTATGATGCGGCCATTCACGACATGGCTGAAGCCTAGATACACAGATTCGTGAAGAGCGACGGATGGGATCATGGTACATACGACAATTCTTCAGTGAAACGCGTGGGTGAACCGTGAGAACGCAAGTCTCGTTCTTATTCGAGTTTTGGTGAGTAGCCGGTAAAAGGCCGTCATGCTCCATCGCAAATCGCAAATCGTCCGCGTTGACGTTTTGAGGGATCGCAAAGTACAGGTGTTTACCTTTCTGGTTGCGGGACCAATTGGAGCACCCGACAAAGTGGGTTTGCCCGGAATACGGCTGATCTCATGTCAATACAGTGGCGCATGCAAAAATGGTGAACCGACATTAGACAGACGAACAAGTACGGGCACCCCCGCGCACTTGACTCTGCATGTTGAATTCATAATCCGAGTGTAGAAGCTGTGCGGAAATTAGTGAAGCTGAAGGCATGCGGACGGCGGACTTACCGTGCGATGATACCTACAACTGATTCCGCCTCTTGTTCGTTGAAATCCAGCTCGTGCCTCCAAAGATCTTGCATTCCCTCCAAATCTGGCTCGAACCTCTCGCAGCCAGCGAAAAGGTCCGGGTCGACCAATTGACACACGTCAACACCACCACATTTGTAAGTACAGCGGCGGCAGAGGATCGATTTGTCGAGATCATCGGGGAAAAAACCGAAGGTGTTTGCGTCACCAGCCGTATGTCCGCTAGAGCCTTCCCATGAATCCTGATCCTAAAACACGATTACTTGATGAGCCATGAACAGATAGCGGGCAACGCACCTCTGATCTAATGAATGTATCAAGGTTTAAAACTCGGCCGTCTGCCCGTGTGAGTTTGTCGCATGTAGACAGGTCAATGCGGATGGCCGTTGAGATGTGGGGTACGGTCCAAGTCGACTCCACAGTGGAGGCATCGAGGATTAAATCAACTCTATGCTCACGAGTAATTTTGAACTTCCCGACCGCTTTGCCTCTCCTTTTGGCTTGACCTTTACCTGCACCTTTGTTGGGAGCAGGTTGATCGGTGGGAACGGGAGGAGGAGCCAGTTTTTCAGGAGCCACTGCCGAAGCAAGTAAGTTGTCCGGGTCCGGAAATTCCGAGTCGTGATCCGATTGGGCGGTGTCCATGAAATCCTGGTCAGACATGGCGCTTGGTGGACGAGACATTGCATCAGAGATAAAAGATGTCGGAGAGCTTGCTCGGGAGGATGGGATGAACGAAACTCGGCTACTGGATCGAGATCCGGCCACCGAGGATGCGACTCGAGATGGAGCGCGGGAGCTAAACGGCGTAGATTCCTGGCGGCGAACACGATAGTCCTCGAATGAGCCATACGTGTCCGACATGTACGCCTCAAACGGCTGGGAATTGATCCACATCTCTGGACTCTCCAAACTGAAATATGGATGCTCCAGATACTGATCGCTGAGTATCTGCAAGTCCATTAACAGTATAATCGATGGAGTAGTAAGAAAAGACTTACGTGGCCTCGATAAGCCTTCAATTGTGTGGCCGATGCGTTATCGACCGTCCAGGGAGAATCAGGGGTAACAGAGTCATCATGCAGCAAATATAGCTGCAAGGATTGTGAGGTGATCCAGGAGGGCGCATTTTCCAGCGAAAAAAATGGGTCATGATCCGGCAGAGCGAGCGCATCCGGAAATGCCTGACGGGTTGTGAGCTCGGACGGTGACAAGAAGCCAGACTTGATACTTACAAAGGCTCTGTAAGCTTTAACCTCCCCGCGGGGAAGATTAGCTGCTTCTTCAAACATGGTAAGAGGCAAGCAAAGGATATCGGCGAGGCTGATGGCGCATCGTCGGAGTTCTAATGATATCACGCGCTGATGTGCAATTGATTGCTCAGTCCCACTTTGATTGCTCAGTCCCACTTTGATGCAAGTCCCAGCACTGATGCGGCGACGAGTCCCACTAATGATGGGGTAGCCGAGGCTAACCGAGGATCAGGCGAGTCCCACTCCCACCGTTCTCGTCGTTACTCGGTGGACAGCTTCAGGCTGTGCTCTCAATTCTGCAGGTTTACTCATCAAATCCGATCCCGGTGACCCACAGCTAACGCCCTGGGGTCGCCTTCGTTTGGATGATCTTCGTCGCGCGGGTTTGGACCTGCTTTTTGTCGAAGGAGACGCCGTAATGCACATGATAAGTGAATGGCTCTTTGATCCCTTTCTACGTCGTTTTTCATGATGAATGTCGATTTGTTTTGCTCGTGGTCACTATGCGGATTCCAGAATCTGTTTATTGTGTGGGTTCTTGTGGGTTCTTGGCCGCGGAAGCAAACAAGGGGTACAGTATCGAGGAAGTTGGCTCTGAGGTGCGATTGTCTGATAGGGAGCAACCCAGTCTCTCAAATGTTAGACTCTATTGTGGGCCGGTCGGATTTTTTTTAAAGCTTGCTCTGATGCGCGGCCACGTGACGTGGCAAATACAACCACACGCGTCTTGATGTTTGAAAATAAATTCCCGCACCGACTCTCGAGGGACTAATTCTCCTTATATATTTGAAGCGATAGAAGGAGACGATACTGACCCTAGACCTCATAGGCAGCGCCTCGCACCGAAATTTGCCTTTGATTTTAAAAGTCAAAACTTAGACGAACGAGGGAAATCGCGCAATGCACGCCAGCAGTTAAAGACTGCGCACCCTTAGGTCGAAGGCTAATCAGCAGAACCTTCTATTGATACATCGCTTCCAGAAGCTACGTCAATCTCTACACATCATGACAGACGGCAACGGATGTAGGAGTTTCAGGTGGAAGACATCTGCTTCTGCTATGATATGAAACGCATGGTGGCGGCGCCATGGCGTGGGTGTTGGTGTCTGCTTCCATTGATTATTGTGTTGTGTTTCCTGGGTTCAGTTGTCATTTATGGAAGTCCATTGGCAGTAACCCTTCACACCTGTCGTAGGCGAGTGTTGCTTTCCTAATATCATCTCGTCCGGTAGAATACATGTACTGTACAGAATCCCAACACGGAAGGGATCATCATCGGTAGTACACAGGGAACATGAGTCAGTTATAAGGAGCAGGCCAGCAAGCGCACTGCGACCCGTCGTCCTCACTGAGCTAAGTAAACTCCTCGTCCAGAAGACCCTGTCGCTTCGGGGTCCTTTGAGTCGAAATCCGACCCAACAGTCGTGACACGAGAGCCCGTTGCGACGTTTGTTCCTAATTTTAATTCAAAGGCACGATCCGTGGGAGGTCTTCTCGTCGCCGTTGTGTAGCTTGTGTTGAAAAGAACGGTAGAATGGTTGTCTTCCGCACGCCCATCGGATTTGACACTCAAGTTGAGGCCGATGCGTACAATGATGAGAGAGAACTGTGAAAGAATGTAAGCTGGTGGGCCGTTAGAAGAAATTCAATGAACATACCACAATCCCCTGTTCGTCGGCTTCAATTAGTGAACACGAATGCTGGTTTCTGTACTCACGATGATAGAGGAAGTCTGGATACCTCCTCCATTCAGAGTCATTCCAGGCACGGGAGATAGAGCTCACCGCGTCAACCACCACGTTGTATCCAGGGGTATTTTGGCTGAGGAACAACGCGAGAACGAGGATAAGCATGGCCGAGTAGATAGCACCTAGGGAAGGTTTGTTGGTCTCCAATTCCTTCAAAATCGTTTTCTATACCTGACTCCATAATAATAATGAGCAGATTGTTGAGGCTCGACCCGTTGACTATGCCTGAGATTTGTCGTTGGCCTCTCCAAACCCGGATCCCAATCAAAGCTTCTCGGGACGTCAGAGTTGCAGTGCTGATGATAACTGGACGCCTACCTGTTGATATACCATTCGTAGCCATCGTCATACCGAAGAACACCGAAACGATATTGAGTTGATCCTTGATGAAGAAACTCGTAGTCGTATGGGACAATCCTATGAGGCCGGCGATGCCAGCACCGATACCGGCGAGAAGGCAGAGCGTCGGGAAGATGATTATTGGGATGGAATAATTCCAGACGACGAAACACCGATACAGCTTGTGGAAGGTCAGAATAATACGGATGAAGATTTAAATTTGCCCTCACCATAAACGCGTCCGAAACCAAGGTCGTGGCGACGTAGAGGGCCGTCTTCATTACATTCAGTGTGCCCGGTGTTCCATTGATGTAATACAAGTCCGCCTCAGCGGTGGTATCGGTGCTGTACGCGAGGAACAACATGACCGAGTCGATGGCCAAGTGCTGGTAAATGTATTCGGTTCATGGAGTGTACGAAGGTTAACGTGAGGAGTGCGGACCCAGGTGATTAGAACGAAAAGCAGTAAAGCAGTTGCCAGGAACTTGTTACTGAATCCCCGCTTTTCTCTACGTCTTGCGAATGCCACACTCAGGCTAGCGAAAAACAGAATGAGGTACATTCCTGCGAAAACCGGTTAGTAGTGCATCAGAAGTCACACGTTACAGAGGCTCACCGTAGGCCAAGGCCTCTACGACCAGGGCAATGATTTCTGACAGAGCGAAAGACATCATGGTGGGCTGCGTAGGAGGGTCACTTCAATGCACGCTTCCCATCCTATATATGCCGGGAGCGTTGGAGGGAAGCTGCTTCGAATGTGCCAAGAACAAAGTGGTGGTGTGGAGAAATCATGCTTGATGAGGAAACCGATCGCCGACTTTTGAATACATTCCTATTCTGAGCTCAACCTGGTGGGCCGTGGTGGCGTACATGGTCCGGGATAGCATCCTCGGAGATGGAACAGACAGATGGTGTGAAAACGAAGCTCGAACTCCATGTCTAGGCAAGTTCGATACGATGGGTGTCATCCTTTAGCCGTGCTCAACGGAGGAGGAGGGGATTATCGTCTCTGCAGTCCCAGAAACAACAGAGAGGGGGGACAGGTAATCATACTACGGACATAAGCCGTAGTATGTATACTAACTGCGGTGTGGACGGCATTATTATTCCTTCTCAATTTTTGACTGTAAAAGCTGCCCCACGGACCCGTGAAATCTGTAAACGCTCCACAATAGTAATTCATCCGATCGAACGGGGCCAACATAAAACCATGCCGTACACGGAAACGGGAGACCATCCCAGAACTGTCAAGGAAGGTCTGGGAATGGGGTAATTAGGCAGCAACTGCTGATCATTTGGTGAGACCTGGCAGGAGGAAGGCGAGATACGCTACTTGTCAGATTTCAATACCACAGCTGCAAGCCCCTGAATTCGGACATTTGAGCCGGGGAACGCCTTGGGATCCAATTATCGCGGCTACTAAGTTCTGGCCCTCATCAAGTTGATGAATGCTACGAACTAACAACGGGAGAACCCAACGATGATTCGCAGATCGTGTAACCAAAAGTGGTGTTAAATTCAGAGCGATTGGTACGCTGTTTGATGATCTGTTCAACAAAGAAGACAAGGTTGTAAAACCGCAACCAAGTTCAGTGGAATCATCTCACCCTGGCGGCATTTGTGGTGAATAGCGGAGAAGTTACACTTCAGTCCTCTTCCTCGAGCTCCTCTATGGTGCGAATAGGTTGGCGCAGACTGCAACGGCGGATTGCGGCGATTAGCTCGGCCCGTCGATAGCATCAATTCAGTGTCCGCGGCTTGGTCCGCGGTTTCCATGAAATGAACTGGGTTTCCACGCTGTTAAACCAAGGGACACCACCGGCTCGTGCTACCCCGACGCATCAATTATTAATAGGTCGCTTGAAGGCATCGTCTAGATTAGTTTAGACCACTTGAAAAGAGCCGCGTCGCAACTACGACGAAAAGCCCCACTTGGTCCGCCATGTATTCGACTCTACCGTTGATATCTCTGGCGCTCCTTACCACTGTCTCTTCAACTCCAGTGCTCGATGTCTCTCAGGATCAGTGGCGTTCTCTCAACTCCACAGTCGGCGGGCGGCTTCATACCGGGACACCATTTGCACTACCCTGTTTCTCGGTGTACAACAATCATAGCGTGAACCTGGACGAGCAAGCGTGTGGGGTGATTCAGGCCAACTACAATTCTCCGCAGTTCAGAGTGGACACCTTTAGTGCGAACATGTTTGTAAGTGGTCTCAGCTACTATCCTACTTCCACTGACGCCGGATAGGTCGAGTTTGAGACTTGCATGAAGACGGGCTCAAAATGTCTCCTTGATCCCACCGACCTACCAGCGATCGCGGGCCAGTCCTGCGGCCAGGGCGAAATCCCGCCTTATTATGTGCATCACCTCACACGGGAATCACACAATAAATACTCATTTTCTTTCAATCAGATTGAGGTTCAGACTGCAGGGGATATCCAGGCCGCCTTCAAATTCTCCGAACAAACCAAAGTTCCGCTGTCTATTAAAAACAGTGGACACGATCTCTTTGGGCGCTCGCGGCGGCCTGACTCTCTGGGACTCTGGGTGCGTTCAAATATCTCCAGTTTGAGCTCGCCCTCTGATGCCTCCCAGACGCGCAAGTTGCAAACGGGGAGTTATATTTGTGCTCAAGCAATTCGACTGATTCTCACCTATCACCCATGCCTTTTAGATGAGCTACGAGCCTACCTTTGTGGCTGAGGGCTGCAAGGGGTCGTCCAATCGTGCCATCACCACTGGTGTGCGGATTCTCCGGTGTGGCCGGTTGAAATCATTTTGAAGTTCTTTTAGGCCGGCGTCACACTCGCGCAGGTCTACCAGTTTGCAGACCAACATAACTCTACGTTTGTGGGCGGCTACTCCGAAACGGTCGGTGCCAGCGGGGGTTGGCTGATGGTATGGTCTCTTATCGTGTCGGGTTGAGTTCCCTCACGCATCTTACTCTAGGGCGGTGGACACTCCGTACTTTCGCCCACTCTGGGGTTGGGTGTCGACCGCGTTGTACGTTCAAGTCTCATGTTGAAATGTTTCAGGCGAACTCACCCTCCCTTGAGCTTGAAATCAAGATAGTTACCCCGGACGGCCAGCTGAGAACGGCCAACGCATGCCAGAACACGGATCTGTTCTGGGCGCTCAGAGGCGGCGGCGGAGGTACCTTTGGCGTCGTGACCGAATCCACACATCTTGTTGAGAAAAGCTTCTCACTTCAAGTGTGCGTCCCCTACAACTCCGCCTGGTTATCTGGATCTGAACGACGAGCAGAATCAACATGACATTTGTCGCAACCCCCGCGAACCTACCGGAATATTTTGCAGTCCTCGTCAACAATTCCGTACGGTGGGCCGATGAGGGTTGGGGCGGGCACATCAACAACGCTCCCGCTGGGATCGCCTACGTGAACTCGCAGCTGTCCCTGGCTAACGCGACTGCTTCCATGGCGCCTGTCGCAGCCTTCGCTGCAGCTAACAACGGCACGGCGACATTCACGACGTTTTCCTCGTGGTTCGATTTCTTCACGAACTTTGTCACGAAAGCTGAAGTGGTATGTTTCACCGTTCTCGTTCTTCGTTTGGTGCTTATATACCATTAGCCCGTGGGCGGCTCCGCCTCGCTCGGCTCGCGACTTATGCCCAAGACACTCTACGAGACGGATACAGGTCGCGCGCAACTCGTTGCACACCTGGTCAAGCAGACCACGGAACATGGGATGCCCGCCGTTGGCGTAGTCACACCAATCTCTTTTAAAGCCACCCCCGGCGCGACAGCAGTGACCCCCGCATGGCGCAACTCGTTGTGGCATGTGAGTACACGGTCCCTCAGATTTAGAGGAACACCATTACTGACACAGTATTCAGCTGGAGCTGCCCTCCTTTTGGGCATACAACAGCACCCCGGCGCAAGTGAGCGCTGGGTTAAGTGTCGCTCACGATTTCGTTCAAACTGAACTGGTGCCCCTGGCGCCCGACTCTGGCTCATATATGAACGAGGGGGATGTATACGAGAGCAACCACGAGGGTAGGCCATTCTCCCCCCCGGATCTGCAAAACTTGAGCGCCTTGTTCACAGTCTCGTATTGGGGATCGAACTACGCCCGTCTCCTTGAGATCAAGAACAAGTAGTGAGTTCGAGTTACGCGGTTCCTGTTAAACTGAGTTAAAAGCCCTCGTTAGCGACCCGAAAGGACTCCTCAGCTGCTGGCGATGCGGCGAGTCGTTTCCATTTACTTATTCAACGTTGAATTCCTGACGCTACACAAATAGTTGGGTGGACGGGCCCCGATCCCACAGAGTATCCGTGCTACCCCACGCTCGCCGCAGTCCCGAACACACCAACCTGAAACTCGATCTAATAACAGCGGCCCAGTAAGTATGACATTGTTTTCGACTTTACCCACCTAGCCTTTATTGTACATCCCGATTGTAATATCTGAATTTTAACATGGAGCTTTTCAGGCTTCCCATCGGGGCCAGAATAGAGCAAAGGAGCTTGAGTGATAGACCATAAGACTCCGTTCTGCCGTGTGGCTGGGACAGGTGGCAATCTGCACTACAATCTGTCCTATAAATCGACAGCCGGACAGCTGGTTTCTGGAATTATGGAGCGACAATTTAATGGGCGTTGTTCATTTCAACCAAAATTTAACCAAAGATTTCAACATCAAGCAAATTTGACACCCATGATCGCCAGTTGAGTTCGCTCCTCGACAATGCATTGGTCCAAGGTCCGTTTCTTAGCCGTTTCGCCTTTTCTCGTACGTCTGGCATCATTTTTTTGCTTTGGCACATTGAGATGAAAAGATTGCGCTTGAATTCGTTGGTATGGTGGAAAGGAGAAAACTCGGATCTTTCCGCTACGGTCGATCGGCCTCGGGCGGTAGCAAGCTGAGATGAAAAGCGTATACGCTGTTCGTGGGCATTGTGGAACAGTCTAAGAGCACAGGATCACCGCATAACCAGTATTCAACTTGATGACGAGACTGTCGCAAATGTCTGCTACGAGATGCTGAAATATGCAAGAGACCCGCGCGATCGTTACTTTCGACACTGCGATTGAGATGCGAGCCGACTACACGACAAGAGGGTTACGAGTTACGAATTACAAACCGAGCTCTCGGACGGCTCTTTCCGTCGTCTCATACAGCTCCGTCTGCAATCGCACATCCACCGCAGACTCGGACGGCGCCGTAATTTTCCCAACCGGCATCAAATACGCGCCCTTATACTCGTTATGCTGGGGCCCCTTCACGGCCTTCGTAGCCGCCGCAAACGCCACCGCCTTCCCCCCCGTACTCCACGCGCCAAACAACAACGGCACCAGCACGTGTTTGAAGAGCCCCCCCACAACGGGGAAGAGGCCCACAACGCGGGAGGAGCCCCCCGTGGCGATCGTACCAGGGTGCACCGCCAGGCAGGTGATGTTCGCGCTTTCGGCATCGAGGCGCGTCTGCAGGGCTTTAGCGTGCAGGATGTTCATGAGCTTTGACGAGCCGTAGGTGTCCATTTGGCGCATGATGGAAGGACCGTAGTCTTTGTTGAGGGAGTCCTTGGTGGCGAAGGTTGTGGGTTTGACGTTTGAGTGCAGGACCGAGGAGAGCTGTACATGTGATTGAAGCGGGTTAGCGGGGAAGGGGGGTGGGGCGGTGTGACGCACATTGACGATGCGCACGTCGGAGTTGGGGTCCGCGGCGGTGCGCTTCAGGAGCGGGAGAAGTGCGTCCGTGAGGATGAAGGGGCCGACATGACTAGGTGCGGCTGCGTGAGTAAATTTTTTAATACATACCCTTTGAGAAAGGCGTACTTGGTGGCGACAATATCAAGGAAACCATCCTCAGTGATACGGAAGGGCCCTGCGGAACTAATAACAACAACCTCAATATCAGTTCCCGCATCCTGGAAGGAACAAAAAATGTACCCACATTGCCGCATTGTTGACTGCCGTCGAGCGTGAGTCGGTGCTCCCAGAAACGTCGTCATGAACAAGAACGAACCTAAGATATCCAACCGCTCCTCGCGCTCGGCGAATTGCTTCGCGACGCGCGAAACGCCGCGGAGGTCCGCAAGGTCGAGCTCCAAGAACTGCACACTTCCTTCGCCCAGACCCTCTGATTCCAGTTTCTTGATCGCGGCCTGCGCCTTGGTGGCGTCGCGGCTGGCCATGTAGATCTAATGGAAGGTTCGTTGAGATGAACGAAAGTTTGTTGAGGACGAAGTTAATAAATGAACGGTTCGTTGAGCTCGAGCTGAGGGACCAAAAGACATGTACAAAGACGCACCTTCGCCCCCTGCCTTGCCAATATCTGGATGGTCCCATACCCAACACCCGTGCTGCCAAATTAAGGTCAGCTGCGGACTCATGACACAGCGGATAGTTGGGTAGGAGGTAGAACGCAATACACGCACTTGCCACCGGTCAGGAGCACGACCTTGCCGTGGAGGTCGAGGAGGCTGGGGTCTTTCGTGGTGGTGGAAGCCATAGATGCAAATTGTGATATCAATGTGTCAGACAGTTTATGTCAAGCGTCGGCGAAAGCGTGTCAGCTGCGCCGGATTTGCAGAGATTTGTTGAATTAAATACGAAATGTTCGCAACGGAAACCTTGAAGAACAGTAACTCAGGCTCCTTCACAGCCGCGGTTTCGAGGATAACAGTCAGTGTAGCGGGTGTTCAATTGATTCTGTAAATCAGCGTTACCGGAAATCTCGGACCGTTTGTGACTGATGTTACAGAGTGACTTAAAGTTTTGGGTTATCCTCTCCACGGCGGCTGCCCGATAACATATACAAACAACATAGCCACAACTTGCCGAAATCGTTCACAAATTCAGTATGAGAGAGCGTCCCCGCAAATAAAATGAACGGTGCGGTCTAAGTGGTGGGTGTATGCCCTATGGTTGCTATGTAACGGTCTAGGATGTTCCGTACCACCCAATGACACTATGTACTGCCTTCACCACGCAAAATCTTAATTCTGGCCCTCCTACCCCTAGACAACTAATATGTAAGGGGGTGAAAGGCATTGGCGAACTATATATATACATGAGGGTGTCCTGTTCTGGTGAAGGAATATTTTTCGAACCTATGAGCAACCCAGCTGAATTTCTCAAAGATTTCAGCAAGTTGTGGCTATGCTATTTGTATATGTTATCGGGCAGCCGCCGTGGAGAGGCTCACCCAAAACTTTCTGTCACAGTAACATCACACATAACGCGGTCCGAATTTTCCGCTCCATCAATTTCTGAATTCATTGAAAAAAATACCGCTACAAGGACTGTGAGCCTCGAAACCGCGGCTGTGAAGGAGCCTGACAGTAACTCAGAAAACCCCGTAAGTCAGCGGAAGTGGGTCCGGTCAGCGGACAGTGAACAAAGTACTCACTGCGTTAAGCCTCCCCGTCGGCACACGTTGCCGACGTTTGGCGGCGTGTGACGACTTGTGCCGCTCATGGGAAACGCAGTGTGCCGACGCCGGGTCGTCACACGCCGTCGGACGTCGCAACTTGTGCCGACGGCGCCGTCAGGGACTGAGTGGCGAGCGTGTACGATCGCTTGAGGAGAAGGGAGATTATGAATCCTTGAAGACCCGTACCAATTGCAGGTGAACTTGGTTGAACGGTCAGATAACTGAGCCATTTGATTAGTGATGCTTAGGGCCCGGCTTCAAGCCCGAAGCCCGCCAAGCCAAGCCCGATGAAGCCCAGGCCTGAGTATCACTTACAAGGTGAGTTTGCCTCAGAGATTGGAATTTGTTCGCTTGAGGCCTTACTCACTCTGAGCAATGCAAAAAATGCTTTCAGTGTTGTATTCTGCGGTGAAAGGACATGGAAACCCAATCGGAACCTTAATTCGGAATGACCGAAAAGGGAAATGTGGTCGAATTCCCTGAAAACAGTGTTACATTGACATTGCAGATCACATAAATAGTAGCCTACGTGACCTTTTTATTCTGCGGCTCGGGCCCGGGCCCAAGCCCGGGCTTCGGGGCTTGGCTTGGCTTGAGCGGGCCTGGGCTCGGGCTTAGAGAATCTCAAGCCCAAGCCCACTCATGCCCGGCCCAAGCCCGGGTATCCAGGCCAAGCCAGGCCCGAAGCATCACTACATTTGAATCTATTCAATTGCGGAGTGCGGGTGGATATTCGAAGCATCAACGCGGGCTCCAGAAATACCTGTGAGTCGATTATATCGGAGCTACGACAAGAGCTACGAAGCACTTGTTCACGCCCTCGGACGAGATATCTCCACGCCATCCAGTTCAATGCGCTCCAGCCCGGGGAGCACAATGGGATTCACCAAACGCCCAAGGATGGGCTCTGCGTCAAGTCTCGCCAACACGAGCTCCTTCACGCCGTTTGCGAACGCCCCGACCACCCGATCATCGACACCTGTCGTGTCAATGTCTGCGAGCTCGAGGCGATCGAGCAGCGGTAACACCACCGAACGCAGGACGGAGAACAGCATGACGAGCGCGTGGCCCGCGATGTCCGCGATAGAGACGTAGCGCAGATGCGGCGCGGAGAGCGCGGTGCCGTACATGCGCGAGAGCGCCTGCACGAGGTCCATCGACGGCGCCGCCAGACTGGCGAAGGACACGTAGGTGAGGTTGTCGGATGTGAAGGCGGGGATCCACGGGAGCCCGTCGGTCTCGTGTTGGGGGTTGCTGGCGTCGAGGACGAGGTACTGCAGCGCGCGCATGCTGGGCGCGCGGGGCTCGAGGGTGGGGTATTCCAACGAGAGGAGCTTGTGCTCGTCTAGCATCGCGAGGGAGGAGTGGATCAGCTCGATGTGCGTGAGACCGGCGAGTTGGGAGGCGTCTGCGGCGTACATCATCGTGTGCTCGAGGCGCAGGGAGCGGAAGAGGGAGGGTTCGAAGACGAAGGGTCCCAGGTGCTGGACACGGCCCGAGTCGGCTTGTACGAGCTCGAAGTGTTCGAGTGCGGACATGGGTTGATTTTGGAGTCGACTGCGGATATTGTGCAAGACGGGATTTGTTGCGGTGACCGAAAGTGAACGCCAACGCGCAATATGGGGAAGCAACGCGTCGATTGCCTCGAGGTACTCGTCGAAGAACCGGTATCGAAAGGCGTCAAGTCGTATAGAAATCGCGAGAGGAAGGTTTTTCGACCGTAGAAGAATATCCCCAAGGACAGAAATTTGGCGATCGTGGTTGACACGGATTGTGGTCCACAGCGACGGAATTCCAATGGCCAGTTCTCGCCAGCGATGGGTTACAGACGCAAGGAGGAGTTCTGGATGGGTGTATTCTGCCCAAGACTGAATGTAATCGAATATCCGCCGCAGAATTTCGTCAGACAGAGAGTCAAGACTTTGGGGCTGGAGGCGAGGCAAAAGGTGGTGCATCTCGCCCAAATCGAATGCCTCGGGCATTCCACAGCACGCTTCTGTCGAAATTTAGCGATACAGCACCGTTGCAGCGATACAGCTTCTTACCGCTGTGAGAGCAAGAAGCAAGAAGCAAATCTACGTGTCCTCGATTGTCGGCCGCGATCGTTAGCCGCTGTGATGGCCGTGCGCCGCCGAATACAATTCCGTGCGCGAAAAAAAAAGTGTGTTTACAGCTAGAAAAATCCCGTTTGAGCCGGAGACTAAAAATTAATGTCAAATAGAATACCCGTCAATACCCGTTGCATAATTGCCTTCATCCGGTGTGTCACTCGCGGAGATCAATGGTTTAATTTAGGCGTGGGTTCTTTAAGGCTGTGCTTGTCACAGACCACCAAGTCCACAGCTTTCTCCCTCTTTAAAAGTCGAACGCTCGTAAGGATCTAGGTACTAACGATGCCCTCCCGCATTGCCAGGTGGACTCTGAGCCGCGCCCAGCGGCACCAGGGCAATTCCGCGGCGAAACCAGAGTACTCCTCATTCACCTCCCTGCCGACGGAAATGTTGTTCGCGATCCTCGAAGTCATGGACGATACATCTCTTCATCTAATGGCGGCCGTCTCGAAGCGATTTTACCATCTAGCGACACAATCCCTTCTCCTGCGGTACAATCTGTGCCCTCAGGGCGGCCCTGCATCGGGCTGCCTTATAACTTCTTCTGACGCACTTCGCGCCTTGCGGATAGCCATGACCTTCTACAGCGGCACAATCAAGTCGCTAAAATATCTAGTCCTCGCCCCGATATCCATGAACAAAGATGTGCGCCGTCTGGAAGCCTTGCTGAGGCGGTTTAGGCTCCGTTCCACACGGATACACAAAATTTCCCTCGACTTCGGTAAAAACATCATCGAGCGCCCAGTCGGCTGGACTATCGCCGGCTTGGCACCGTATCTTCTTACCACCATCTGCGGCCAGGCACAGTCCGCTTTATTCGTCGTCAATAACGGGCTGTTCACCTGCAAACCCAAAACCCTCGTCAGGTGGAATCCATATACGCGTGACCAATACTACAAGATGAACATGCACGACGGTACGCGCCAGTGGGTACCCTCCATCCGCTCCATCGAGTCCCTCGACGTCACTTACCCCGTCTGCACCACCCTCGCACCGATGTCGCCCTGGACGATGGTCGTCGTGAACAAGCGCAGCCTTCATACACTCATGCTCTCCGTAAAGCTCTCTGCGCCGGAATGGTCGGCGATCCTCCCCGCGATTAACCTCCCCCACCTGCGCGAGGTGGGTATCTGGGCCGAGGAGATCTCCGCCGCCGTCTCCACCGCGTTCCTCAACCGCCACCAGACCCTCACGACGCTCAAATACATGTCGCCCGTCGCGGAGGCGCTGAGCACCACGGACAAGGCGCTCGTGCTTTCGCGCCTACAGCACCTCACCGCCCTCGCGCACTACATCGTCCACACATGCACATTCACATGCACATTCACCAGGTCCCTCCAAGGCAACGCGCTTCCAGCGTCGCCGTTCCCCGTCCTGACACACGTCGAGCTCTTCCCGGACGCGTGCTTTTACGGTGCGCTCCGGCTGCTGAGCCTCCACGCACCCCTCACGCAGCTCACGCTCTGGTTCATTACCCCCGCCCTCATGCCGCCCATCTTCCCCATCCCCACCACGCACGAGTCCCCGCCCGCGTGGCCCATCTTCCCCCGCATCGACGCTCTCGCGTTGAACAAGTACGAGCTCCTCCTCGGCGGCGGGGACGAATTCGAGGAACTTCGAGAAGACAGCATCTACACCGGGGCGGCGCGCTTGCCCGCATTCGTCGCGCACGTATTCCCGGGCCTGCGCACCCTCGAGCTGAACCACACGTTCCCGAAGAAGGCGGGGACGCAGGCGGAGAACCACGCAATCTGGAAGCGGAAGGGCGAGCTCGTGAAGAGGATTGCGAGGGCGAATGCGGGGGTGGAGAGGTATTATGTTGACAAGGAGTTTTTCGCGCCGCCGTGATCGTGATATTGACTCATTTGGTGAGTTTCGATGACCCACGGATAGTGCTGAACTTGCTGACGTCGAAGGAAAGAAAATGGAACGAAAACGAAACTGAAACCGAAAATCAAGTGTACTTTCCTTGTAATTGCTATGCGGGCCGTGAACGAGATTTGATTTTGCATGTGATCCACGAGTACTGCTTTTTTCGTTCAAAGAATTCGCGCCTACTCTATACATCCTTCATTTACTTCCCACCGAACCTCAAATCCGCGTCATTCAAGCCTGAATCCGCCTCCACGTCGAAGTTCACCCAGACATATTCATCTTCAATAATCCCAGCGCGCTGTGGCAAGCTATCTACTCACAAAATCAGAACGATCTGCGATCGGGGTATTGGAACATGACTTACCTTCTGGCTTTGTGAGTAGATTCGAATTCAGGCCAACGCTTTCTGCGTCGACCCGCACTGTCTCTTCCGCAGACGGATTTTCGGAGTGTTTGTCTCCTGTGTTATCCGGGGTACATGGGGCGTCACAGAATACCCAGTGTCGAATACCCGGATTACGGCTGCTGCGCGTTGCGGGTTTGCGTTTCTGCTCGGGCGAACCGTCGGTTGGTGGTCACGGTTGAACAATTCCAGTAGGCCATACATACCTTGGTCATCTTGAGTAGAGGTGGTTATGGCAGGAGATATTTTGTCTCCAGTGTTAACGCGGCGAAGGAGAGGTGTTGCAGGCGGGACAAAGGAAGGAGGACGAGACAAGGACGAGATGCTGCAACGATGACTCGAGGTTGACTAACTTCGAAGTTGAGTTTTGACTTGACTTGACTCATGCATGAGGTTGTTTAACATTGCAGAAAAAGAAAGCAGAACGGCGTCCATACGCCGTGTTAACATATCTGCTTCTGCTTCTTTTCGCCTCAAAATAATCCCTTCGACAGATTTCAACGGGTTGACCGGCCCGGGAAACTCGGCCCGACAGTGGCGGTGGTGATGCGGCAGCGCGACCCACAAGCACACCGGCAATCACGAAATTTCGGGCGGCCCGAGCCGCAAATCGAAACTCAAAGTATTGAGTTAACAATAGTTGGGCGTGAAATCCAAGCTGATTCTTTAAGTTTCGTAAAAGAATTCATACGCGCTGAAAGCCAAAGAAAAATCTTTGTATTCAACTTAACTGAAACGTTAATGGTACTCAAAGTTCCAGTTTACAAACAAGGCGAGCCGAAATCATGTTGCAAAACTAGAGGTATCGACATACAAAAAGCTGGAGCTGAAACTAATATAAAATTTAGTGTCTCAGGTGTGCTTTCAGCGCTGCTGAAAGCAAAGTCAAAACTTTGCATTTCGAACGAGGTGAAATTAAACCAGATTCGATTTCACCCGGTTCGAAATGCAAAGTTTCGGCCTTGATTTCAGGTGAGGTGAAAGCACACCTGAAATGCTAGAATCCGTATTGGTTTCAGCTACATTGTTTTGCATGTTGATGCCTATGGTTTTGCAACACAATTTCAGCTTGCACTATTTGTAAACTGAAACTTTGAGTACCATTAAAGTTTCACTGAAGTTGAATACAAAGACTTTTCTTTGGCTTTCAGTGGGCACAAATTCTTTTACAAAACTCAGAGAATCAGCTTAGATTTCAGGCCCAACTATTGTCAATTCGACGCTTTGAATTTCGACTTGTGGCTCGGCTCATCCGAAATTTCGTGATTGCCGGTGTGAAGGCAATTTTGAATTCGCTTCTGTCTCTTGCCTTCACCAGTAATTCGCCGAACCAACGCGTCGATGGCGAATGGCGGTCTTCAGATTTGCTCCGCGGGACAGAATCCATTCGAGGTGCTTTCACAGTACTTCCCCGGTTCTCGTTCCCAGATATTGTAAGCGAATCGTTGGCGAATCGTGACGATTCGCTCGAGGCTTTGCACTTCAGCGACGGGCGTTCCTCAGCCCCCGCTCCCTGTTTCCAACTCTCTTCGCTGAGAGCCCTCCTCAGCTTCTGGATCTTGTTCTAGGCTGCAACAAACAATCAGAACCTGAACAAACTTTTCTTGTTGTTTACAGGGCAGTACAACAAACGAGGTACGAGTTTTTAGTTGTAGTGTCTGTTTATAAGAGACTAGGGCAGTACGTATTTTCATCAACACTTCCGGTTATTGCTCGATTCGGCCTCTGAATCGTGTCTAGTGGCCCCGTTGTTGAATTAAATCTCCTCCATAATTTGTCCATAATCAGGCTTTCTCTGCTGTAACCACTATGTGACTACTTTCTGCAGATCCTCAACGAGCTCGTTACAAATCAGGATTTCGATATGGTCCGCCTCCACCTCCACCGCCACCACTCGGAGATCTGCGCAGCACCAGTCCAGCCCCAACGCCCACCACTCCTGCTGCGCCTCCGGCGCAACACCCGCGAAGAGGCCGTGCGATGCCTTGTACAATGTCACCGGCGCCCTCACCTCCTGCATCCACGCAATCATCCCACGCACAACATCTGCGTACCCCCTGTGTTCACCTGCAAGGCTCAAGACAAACTCGAATGCCTGCGCCATAGCCCCGATAATATTTTCGTACACTGTCGCCATCAGCTCCGACATATCCTCCGCGGGCATGCGGCCGTTCCACCGCTCCCACGCACAGTCCGCAAACTTGGGCCACCACTGGTCCTTGTACCCGCGCATCATGGTGCAGAGGCCACGCACGCCGCGTTCTTGATGCACGCGCAGTGTCGGCATGTCGGCGAAGTCCGTCTCGGGCGTGTAGTCGTCGCCTACGCGCGGGATGACACCCAGGAAGGGTGAGGTGTCGATAAGCGCGAGTTGGATGACCTCGTCGCCGTGCGCTTCGAGCAGCTTCGCGATGCGGCATGCCATGAACCCACCGGCCGAATACCCTCCTATGCGATACGGGCCAGTCGGCTGTGCCTCCTGCATTTCCGATTTACAAGCTTAACCGTTTCAACTCAAATTTGACATACCTTGATCTTGCGATAGTAAAAATTCGTCTGGGCCACGAAGCTCGTGAGCGGCGTCTCGGAAGTGCCCTGGATCGCCCATAGCCCGGTGCGGAAGTGCGTCTGCATGTAGACGAACGAGTCTATCAAGCCGCCGGCGCCTACCGGCACGTCAGCACCCGAGCATAGAACCAGGCTGCAACACACGCACCGTGGATGAGGATCAGCGGTGGCTCGCCCGCTGCGGGCTCGCGCAAACGTACGATTGTGATGTCCTTACTGTCGAGGATTGACCATGGCACATTTGCGTACGGTGTATCGTGATTGCCAGTGTGTTTAGGCGGCAGGACAGTCGCGCAGACGACACCGTAAATGAATGAGGCGAGCTGCGCGACGGTCGGAGACGTGAACACGACGTCGTTGGGTAGGGCCTGGAGGACCGCAAGAGGCAGGCGACCGCCCAGCGCATCCATGATGCCCCGCCAGATCCGCGCCGCGAGAAGACTAAAGTAAATCAAGGTGAGAGTGCGGCAGTGAGTTCCGGTGCCTACCTGTCCGCCCCCGCGTCGAATAGGTTCTCGTGGTCGGAGATTCTGGGCCTGACATTGGCGTGTACGTGTCCCCGCACGATCTCTAGCGCGTCATGCATAGAAATTTCCCCGCGCGCCCGAGAGACTGCGGATGGCGCTGCATTATTATCAAAAGCACCGTACGCCGCATCGATGTCTTTCTCATAGTCCTCGAGAATCGCCCCCCGACGCGGCGTGCCCTTTGGCGTCATTTGGAAGGGCCGCGACAGCGTGGCGAGCACAATCATCTGGGCGATATGTGTCGGTCATGACTCGAACAAGCATCATTCATACACATACATCTTTGAATATCCGCGAATGGCTCGGTGCGAAGGTGTTCGCCTGTTCGACGGTGGGCCTGTAGAGATTATCGTCAGCGTGAATTCAACAGCAGATTCACTGCACAAATACCAGATGGCGTTCCGGAATAATTGCATATCCCGCACGTCTTCGGATGGAGTGATGATAACGCCGGCATGTGGCCGTTCACGACCGAACATGATAGCGGCCTTGACGCGCGGATCCTGCGCAAGAATTTGTTCTGCCCAGCATAGTCAGCATCTCCGCGAATGGCAGGTTCGCGTGCGTACCTATCGGCCCAGGATTGGTCTTCTCCCCGTTCTACACACATATAATGAATTACTCATGAGCAAGCGAGCTTAGCCCGGAAAAGAATTCGCGCATACTGACCGAGTGCATGATCTGGTCGTCTGGCTCCTGATGAGAACACCACCACGCCGATATTTGTATAATCTCAAACGCACCAACGCGCCCATGCACTCTATACAGCGCCGGATTCGTCGGGTGGCGCTGCACGAGGTCCTTCGTATCGAACGCAGGGACGCCGTCGACCTCCGTATTTGGCAGCGCCAGACAATTCGTCGCGCATTGCTGCAATTGGAAATCAGAATCAATTCCGTCTCGGTAAGGGGTGTGCGCGTGGAACCTTGATTATCAGCTGGAATACCGACCCAGTGCCGTCGCTGTCGACGGGTACGAACACCGGATCGGTTGTCGAGAGGAACTACAAACACGCTACAGTGTCATGATTGTAGTAAAAGAGTCCGCCGCGCCGCACCTGGAAGTATTGCCAGTCGTTTGTGTGTGGTGCCTCTGGGGCATAGCAGGTGGTCAGCATGTGTTTTAGAAGCATTCCGACGCACCGACTTACCTGTAACCGTCTGCGATATGAGGCCGAGCTCGGTTCTGCAAGCAAAAAAAAAGATCGGCGTAGGATTATTTGGCTGATGAATCGTCGACGGGGATGTGGTACGCACATCCCGTACCCAGTCATCAAATGTACGCCCTTTCTATGCAGAGCATCGCCCACGGGCTGGGCCAGCGGACCCCTAGAAACCTGCAGCGCGCATGAGGAGGAGATTAATTGGGGCTCACTGTAAGTACCCACGACGCGGGAGAAGCTCCGCAGTTTCTCGATGCTTACGGGATCTCGTGCCCAGTGCTACGAAACCGGAATCGGGTTCAAGTTGAATTGTGGGGAAAGTAAGGAGGAACATACCTCCAGGAAGATGGGCGGGCATGATATGGTGGTGCTCTTGGTCGCCAGTGCAGAAGTTAGCAGTCGTTCCGGAGTCGCAATGACCAAATTTGTAGTCGGCGGGAAGAGCGATAATATTATCCCGCAGGATGCCTAAGGAATTCGGGATGGCATCAAAACCGTTTGGGTCAAGGATGGGTATTTACGGCGCGTATAATGGAGAAGATTCCCATGGCGTCTAGTTGTATTGGGTTCAAGTAGTGTGAATGAAACGGAGCGGAACATACGAAACATGGCGCTCCCATGCGTTGATTGTACCGTGGAGCTGAAATCAGCATGGCCTGAAAGCGGATACGCATAATTAAATTGATGGAGCGCATCGGAGCAAAGGGAGTACTCGATCCAATAATTGTGATGAGGTATTTGTGCGTGAAGGGTATGACCTTGGGAAACGATGTAGATCCTGAAGTCCGTTGGTCAGCGTCGCACATAACTACGCTGGTTCTACCATACTTACCCGATGAATGTGCAATAATCAGAACACGCTGATCGTCGATGGCCTGCAGCGGAGGGAGGACTTCCAGATCTACATGTTCGTCGACAGAGATCTCCTCATATGTCGGGATCGGGATTATGTTGATGTGCATATTTCTCGAATACAGCACAGTATTTGCCTTGTGCGCGATATCCTGCATATGCGCATCTTGGCTGACCAGCAGGTACTGGACACCAGACTCAGCGATAAGGTGCGCGATGGCGACGTCGGAGTTTCTCGTTGACAGGGGAAATGCCGTGCAACCTGCGCGCACGGTGCCGAAGATCAGGGACGCGTAGAGGATAGAGCCTGCGGAATGAGTATGTATTTTGATAAAAGATGGATAGTGGGGACGTACTAGTAGCGGCGAGGATTCCCACTACGGGCGGAGGCGTGCAGTCAACAGTGATACCCCCACCGAGACGGTGTCGAATGATCTGAGCCGTTGTATCAAACATTTTCACGGGCCAGGAGAAAATGCCGCGACTGCCGCGGCATTGCCGCGGCACTGCCGCGCCAATCCCAATTTTTGCCTAAAGGTGAATATTAGTGTTCATTTGTGTGGAGATAATCGCCAGGGACATTACTTACTTCAGTAGTACATCCATTAGTGGAAAGGCACTATTTTCCATGTGGTTTTCTTACCAAGTCCCCCGCACCGAGGCCCAATTTACTTCAAACTTGCATTTTATTATGTTGGAGGATGCAATGAAGGCATTGAATGCAAATTTGGACTCTCAGGAATTATTCCTCCTCGTGGTTTTGGTCGCGTCAATGCGCGTCAATGCCGCGTCAACTGCGCGGCAATGCGCGGCAATACCGCGTCAACCGCGCGGCAGTGCGCGTCAGTGCCGCGGCAGATGCGCGTCACCGCGCGGCACATACATGCGGGACTGGCTCACTGTTCTGCAACATTTCTTTATAAGAAGAGGTAAATGTACATTTGTGCTTCTGCGGTGTAGGTAAGTAAGTAGTATTTTGGTGAAGCCGACGATGTGCCGCGGTGGTGGCTGTGCCATTGACGCGGCAGTTGCCGCGCGGCCTCGAGCTAATTCCCCCGGCACTGTTGAGCCTGGAGATGAGTCGAATCATGCTTTTATGATTGTAATACATTGTTCAGACACTATTATTGCCACTTCTGCACCCTGGATACCCACCTGAGTTGGCCTCTCCCAATATTTGCCTATATTGGTCTATTCAGCTTCTCGGCCTCCTCTCTGTGGCTTTAATGCAAGTCGAAGGTGTGAATTAAACTCCTTGTGGGTCTCAAATGTCCTCCGTGTGTTCAGGCCAACATGATGTAGACTCATGTAGAGACCCTTTTAGACTGCAACTGGCCCCATCAATGTGGTGTTGACGCATTTGCAGCAAATTACTCCCGATGCTCATATTAGCGACTGCCTAACGCAAGGTGTGTTAAGCTGTGATGGACAGTCCAGCCTCACTCATGCACTTAGTGACATGCAGGTTCATTTTCCGGGAGAAAGACCGACAGAATTTCAACATATGAATTGACGCATACTCAGATGTAGAGTATTGGAGGTTCATCTGTCGAGTTCAACTTCGATAGTTGCGCGACATTGCCGCGGCACTCCCGCGTCTGCCTCCCGACCTCGATATCGGAATCCATGTACTTTTACCTTGAGTTCAAAGGGTGATTTTGCAAATATACGGCAGTTGTTGTAGAAATCAACCAACTTGAAAGGATCGCTCTTGAGTGCTCCAAACCATCGCCCAGTAGTGAGAATACCTTCTTTATGTGTAGACTTGCAATAATCACACAATTATCACTGGTAAACTCGTGGCATATCGCATCCCAGCGTGATTTCCGGGCCTTTCGGTCACTCAACTGGAGCCTGGCGGTCCGCCTTAACACCAGGTGTTAAGTGACTCATTGATCTTGAAGTACATCGAAATCCCCGTGGACCTTAATTATTTGGCTACTGACGACATACTGCCGCGTATGTCTCCGAATCATGTCCATAGTGATTTCTGCCCGGTTAATGGAGTGGTAATATGGCACAATTAATTTCAACACAGATGGTGTCTGCCCCACTGCCTCTCTGACAGGTAAGTACATTTGGGCAAGGGGACTTCAACTGTGGGAATTTTAAACCATGGCAAATTCACATTCCGTATGAACTGTGTACAAGTATGGACTTCGACAAGCAGTCCTGTCGTCGTTCAAGGTTCACACCGCTGCTCTTATGGCGCAAAAGAGTCAACACCATCTCCAAAATCCGGCAGGTTTCGCAGGGATTTGCATTGACTGCAGTATCCACTCGCTGTCCTTATAAATCATATCAGTTACTTACGTGGATAGAAATAAAACTTCTGCGCCTCAATCATGGTAATATTGGAGCAAACACATGGATCCAAAGAATTGACTTTTATCACGCAGATATCTACCTCAGCACCTGCTTTGTGACCCCCGACAATGGATAATCAACTCCATATTGAGATTGAGGACGGTAATCAGTGCGCACTGCTCCAGGCATGTCAAGCGCGGTGCCACTATCCAAACAGGCCGGGTCCGACTCCCACATCCAACTGTGGTGCGTCCCACATTTTATTGTTAAAGGATGTGGGGTACATACAATTCACGGCACTTCTACTCTGTCTGCCAGTATGGCAGAATTTAATCTGCTGTTTCAGTGCCGCGCAACCCTGGCGCGGCAAAGCATTCTCAGATTCAACCGTGGGAATCCGGTAGGGAAAACTGAATCTGGGGTAAGTTTAACTTCGATTCCCATCAGTATGTGTAGGGATGTATGCTCAATGTCCCTCTCGCAGCATCTATCGAGTTCTGACCAACAGTCTAGTTAGCCGAAATGGAGTTCACCACAGGCACCTCGATGTCAGCCATGTTGTTGAGCATTAACACTCCGATAAACCCTGTTCGTCCCCAGGCCTACTTCGGGCTAATATATCAGGTTCGCCTTCTATAGGTACGCGGCATTGCCGAGAGAGTTCGTCTTGATATTGGCTGCTGCGACATTTCCCACCTTCCGCGCGGTAATCCCGAAAAGTAATGAGCCAGCTTGACCGAGCATAACTTGCACAATCAATAGGTTGAACCTCCAAGTGATAAAGTTCCGGGGTCATTAGGCAAAGAAAGGACTATGGACATGAGAGACACCCACTTGATCAATGTCCAGCCAATGCCGCACATTTTACCAGAATGCAACTGAACGGTTGATCCATGCGCTCCAAAACCATTTCCAACCCTTGCACTCATACCGCGACACTCATGGCCCCTTCAGGCCCCAGCTTTGAGGTCGGTGCGGCAGAAACACCCTATTCACACAATCCCCGGGGGACACTGTTAATTGCTACTTATTCTGCGGACCCGCGCGGTCAACTTGCATCATTGTTGAACCGTGAGAACCAACAAACGTGGTCTACAGAAAATATTGTGAACACGCTGGAGGTCGCTGAGCCCCGGGCCGAACAGCATTTAGCCATTGCAATCATACTCTTCAGTAGAATACAGAATAAGGGGCGGTAATCTGGTACAACCGATGCGAAGGAAATGACTTATCTGATCACACCCATCCTCAGAAGTTGAACCGACCCACCGTGATTGAGTTTGTGTTCATAAACTTAAGAATGAAAAGAACACTGTTCATTACTTAAGTACTTGCTTGAAGAAATGGTTGAAGAACGTAGGACTTCAACTATCTATTAGTCTGGCGCTGATTCCGATTTTCCTCACACCAAAATGTGTGTTCAGTACTTACATGCAGAGAGTATTCAGTATGGATGTGGAATTCCACGTATATTTAAGATCACCTTACCAAAATTGAACGTAGCTCCCTAGGCAAAATTTGCACGCAGGCAGGAAATAGCACTTACCGGAGCACCAACACAAATTCGCCCTGTACGGCCTTGAATCAGTACGGTGTCCATTTATAAGGTGTGTGCCATGAGCTCGGTCATTTGTCTGGGTCAAATAAGTGCCAGTAACGCCGTCGCAAACAGTTCAGCCAAACATCGGGATTGGCCGAATCAGGTGAGTATCCCGGGTGTAAAAGTAGGGATAATAACATCTAAACGATGTATTATGACTAATAAAGCATGTATCAACTCACCCTCAGGCTCAATGGTGCCTGTGGAACTAGCCAGGGGCCGCGCGGCACTGGCGCGTCAATAACACAGCCACCGCCGCGGCAGTGCCGCGTCACTGCGCGTCAGTGCCGCGGCAAATCGCGGCTGGCGCGGCATTTCCTCCCAGCCCCATTTTCACGGCCTGACGCCACGTGATATGTCCATCGCCGGCTGCAGCCGAGTCGTATTACTATTTGAATAGCGGGTGATCTGGGTTCGTCGTGGCATGGAACTCGAAAATTTGCAGAAGGGATTGAGACCCGTCGGCGGGACTGAGTGTGTAAGGAGGCATGATGGCAACGCAAGGGAGGAGTCTCCACCTTCTCTCCTTTTATAGATATGTAAAGCCTACTGTACCATTTCATTCAATTCGGATGTCACGCGTCACAGGGCCTCAAATATCCGAATTTTTTCGAACCTGTCACAGGTCACTGAGGGCATATTCGAACATGAAAAACAAGTCACAAATTGGCGGAAAGGGGCCAAAAAATCAAATTTTCACCCACTGGGCACTTTTTGCCTCAAAAAACGCTCAGAAAGAAGAATTTCAACCAATACAGCTGTTCATTGGTTAAATCCCTCTGCCCCTCACCATATTGGCTTGTTTCCTGGCCATTTCAAAGGCTTTCCCGATTTCCGGCCCACACTGAATGTACGAACTTTTCTTCGTGTCACGGTCCGCCAGGCCCATATCCGAACTTCTAAGTTCGAGTTTTTGTGTCACGGGTCACAGCCAGTTAGAATTGAATGAAATGGTACAGTATGTTTGGCTCATCGGCCCGAGAAGCCCTAGTTGCCGCGCTCGCAGGCAGTTGAGAAAAGGAAATGTCGCCTGATGACGATGATGATGACATGCGCAGAGTCCGATGGCCCGTCGTAGGCCCCCGGTCACTCAGTACTAGGTCGGTCCGCCAAAATGAGAAATTTCCCCTACTTTCACTCTATGCTTTGGAGGGCAGTTTCACTTCATGTCGGACCGAGTTTTGGCGCATCAATACAGTCGCGAACGGCGAAGCGAAACGCTGAGAGAAATCGGCGGATTGCGGGATGAAAAGCAGTGATTTTTGTAGTTTTTTGAGCACAGTCCAACGTACTGGCTTCCCTGCTATCGATTGATCACAAAAACCGCGGTGGTTAGCATTGTTTTGAGCGAGAACGAGCGTGAATCAGGAGTTTGTTCGCATTACGGCTGCGGCGAAACACTTGCAAACAACCCAAATCGAGGCGTAAAATGGTGAAACCTCCCCACTTCAATCTGTAATTTCATAGAATATTGTAACAGTTCATGCCCAATAATTTTCTTGAAAGTGACAGGTCAAAGTGCAGTTACAAGTCGAAAGTTTAGGATCTTGGTTGAAATTGGTGCAAATTAGCCCTAAATAGCGTCAACCAGGAGTAATCAGCCAGATTCACGGTTCTTGGTGTGTTCCATTGCACTCAGGGACCTCAAAAACATGGGCTCCACCCTTTTCCTTGCCCAAAAGGACACCGTAGAGCAAGTCGCAGCTGTTGTTTGGTAGTGTTTCGCTACGTCATCGCGTTTCGCTTCGCCGTTCGCGACTGTATTCAAATTTTCTCCCACGCCCAATTTTTGGCCGTTTTCTGTGCTCGCGAGCATCATGATCTTGCGAGCAGTCCCGCGGGTTTTTAGCCCAATGCAACCCATTTGTGCATGGCGCTTCTTCTCCGACCCAGTGGCGGCCGTGAGGCCCAGAAGCCAAATAGATTAGAAAGCGGGTGAGAGCCCAATGGGCTCCCCGACGCAATGTGGGGGCCTGCAGTGCAGATACCCCGAACATTGGCCCTGATACTAACTATATACATCGAGTAGAAAAAATAGCTGGATGGATAGTACAGTATTTGACGTGGCCACGGACAAGTCCGTCCACGGAGTTAAATGTGGGGAGGGCGGGATGGCCAATGTTGACGATTGAAATGGCGGAAATTGAAGTCCAGAGATTTGAGAGGGGTGGGTGGGAGGTAAAGCTTGAATGGAACTGTAGAGAATTTTGGGGAGATCTTGAAGGGGGACAAGATGAGGACATGGAGGTGGGAAGTAAGGAGGATCTGATCTCCGCAGGCCGCTGATGCGCAAACCCTGTTCTGCCGACCACTCGTACCTCGATCACCGCAGAACGTCAATTTGTGCATGGCGCTTCTTCTCCGACCCAGTGTCGGCCTCGAGGCCCAGAAGCCAAATAGATTAGAAAGCGGGTGAGAGCCCAATGGGCTCCCCGACGCAATGTGGGGGCCTGCAGTGCAGATACCCGAAGAACTAGGAGTGGACGACGCATTAGCGCAGGCAGGATCCCCAGAAATATAGGAGGACAATCCAGGTTGAAGAGTGCAGATTGGGAAATTGTCCGCGAAGTCACTGAGCGCTTGGTGGGTCCAACAGACGGGTAACTAAATAGTTTGAACCGTGGGAATTCGGGATGAATTGGATGAAGCAGAGGAATGGAAATTGTGGTAAAGATTCTTGGATTGCGAGTAGAGCGATGAGCGTGTAGAAAACGCCGACCTCGAATGTCCCGGCTGGGCCCTTGAAATATGTGGAACGTGCCGAGGAAGGATACTTGAGAGGCTGGGGCAGTTACCGGGTTGTAAATAATTGTGGTGGTTAGGTCCCGTATTTCGAGCACGGGGATATGAACACGTCTTAAACGTCGTCGCGGTATCGAGTTCCATTGATGATGTGGATTG
The DNA here is from genome assembly GCA_029378385.1 of Mycena metata. Lineage (NCBI taxonomy): Eukaryota > Fungi > Basidiomycota > Agaricomycetes > Agaricales > Mycenaceae > Mycena > Mycena metata. The sequence continues at coordinate 440,900 of JARKIB010000042.1, read as the reverse complement.
CGGAACTATACCGACGAAGTAGATCGCGGGCACTGGGAATGGAACAACTTGATCCGGATATTGGAACGTACATAGGTCGATGACGGTTGAAGAGAGTTGGGAGTTGCTGGAAATGGAGTTGAGAAACACTAGGGTAATGGGGAGCACGATGAACGCAGAACAGTGCCATTGACCGGAGTGATTTCTTCGAGACAGAATATTTGGAATCGGAAATCGGGAATTGTTGCAGATAGAATGGGTTGGAAATATAATCGAAAACAGCAGTTGGGATTTGGGCGTTGGCGAATGCTGGCGCGTGGACAATGGCGAGGATTCTTCTAAGTTGCAATAGATATAGAGTTAAATCGACGTGGTGCAGTTGACATTTGGGGATGACCGCAAAAAATCGAGTTGGTGCGGCATTTGGGAGTTAGGATTTGAAGATCGCAGAGGGCTGGCGGGTGGACGGAGACATTGTTCTCGCGGGCGAACCGAAATTCCGATTTCAGGATTAGGACCGGAGAGACGTACAGAAGGTCAAGTGATTGCCTCGAAAGCGGACAGTGGAATTCGTTCCGCGGCTGGCGTCATATGGACGGTTGGAGCTCCGCAAGCAGATATGGATGACGGGTGGAGTTTCGTACTGGCCTGGCGGTTCGAAAGGGTTTTTGCATGACACCGAGGAAAGACACTGATTTGAGTTCGGAAATCGAAGTTACTTGTCGGCGGGAGATACTCCGTAGAGTCGGAGGATACTGTGTAGCGGGTATGTCGGTGTAGGCCGGAGGGTCTTGAAATCCGGGTGTATGGAAGCGAGAGAGTCGGGAGAACATGTCAGAGCGCGAGTTGATGCGATTTACGATGTCCGCAATGCCCGAGCACCATGGAAGCCACGTTGAAATAAGGCATACCACGAGTGCACCCGTGGGTAACTCGGATCCGTGGGAACGAGTACTCATGAAGAAAAAAGCCATACTCAGATCCGTGAGTATAAAACCTGCAGATCGTATGAGTACTCATGAGTATTGAAAAACCTGCAGGTACCTGTGAGTACCTGTGGGTTTTGGTTGTATTTTTGTGATTCAGTGGCTCAACCACACCTCATTTATGTTGTAGAGTGGTATTATTGCTCTGAAATCATGGAGGTACCACCTAATTATGCTGTACAGGCAGTAGAAATATATATTAGGCAGTGTTCTGAGTCCGAGTACTCGTGAGTTTGCAAAGCTTTCAACCAAAAGTGATACTCGGATCCGTGGGAAACTCACGGCCACAGGTACTCGGATCTGTGAGTATGGATACTCGTGAGTTTTCCCACGAGTATACTCATATTGACCCGCAGGTAACTCGCACTCGTGGTATGCCTTACGTTGAAATATGGAATTTGAAAACGATAGGGGAAACTTGGAAACTCGGGGACGAGTATACGTAGCTCCGAGGGAGAAACCGCATTGAAATTTGGCGGGACGTTAGGATGGATTTCGAAGTTGCGCAAAAATGTTGAGAGTACTTTGGGGTTGGTGAATGTCGTAGAATCCTGAGTGATTACACGAATTCGAAGGGCTTGATCGGTGATTGACTTTGGGTTCAAAAATATATAGACGAATAGGGCCGACGAAACGTGTGCCGTGAACGGATATTCGGAATTCGAATCAAGTCGGCGGAGAACGGCAGTTGTCGGTTCGGGGGTCGGCGATGCCGTGAATGGAGCTGGATGGTGAGAAACTTGCATGTAACTTGGATTGAGGTTGAAACTCGAATATAGAACCGCGCTTTGAAAAATTTTGGATGGACCCGAAAATCACCCGTTCGCCGAACACTGAAAGCCATTGAAGTGAGATACGGACCAGTTGGAGGCCGGCAGGCGGAGTTGGGTGTATGTAAGGTGGCATTGAGTAACCGAAAAGTATGGTTGGGTTTGCAGTGGACGCCCAATGGACACGAAGAGGAGATCGAGTTTGGAATTTCAGTTGAGTGGAGGCGAAGATGAGTGTATGCGAGGTGGAACTTAAATATTTGAAATCGAATGATCCGAGCGCGGTGGTTGGAGACCAGAGGGAAAGGCGGATTGGGGTGATTGGAAAAAATGATTGGGATGGATAAGAGAGTATAGAAATAATACTTTTGATGGCTTGGTTGGAATGCGATTGATTCGGAGCGGCCGCCGGAGCTCGTGGAAAGGCTTGAGAGTGAATGATGGAATCGAATCGGTATTGAACCTCAATTCAAGTTGGAGTGAGGTAGAGCCGCGATGGATGAGCCAGTAGATCTAGTCCGTGTGGCGGGGAGTGTATCGGGCGAAATTCATCGACCGTTAGGACTGACACTGTTATCTGGATGGAATATCTTGAAGGTAGCATTAGCAGGGCCGGCCAGTGTCCGCTCCCGGTGTGGCGGGGCAGGATGCCCGCCGGCAGTTGCTGGTCAGAGGACAGTACGCCGAGAAGCCGTGTTTTGGCTGAGATCAGTTCCTCGCTGCTTGATCCGTCGCACCGCCACTCCATCGGCGGCCACCGGGAGTGGAGGAGTGATCGCCTTGAACCTGAGTACAGAGTAATAGCTGTTTGAAGTGGAAGATTCGAGGCCAGTGTTGGGAGGCTTGGGCGAACGGATTGGAAAATTTGACTCGGAGGTCGGATAACCACTTGGTGTCAGTGGAATTGGGTTGGCGTGGACTCGGAAGCGCGGTGGCGTGTCACCGAACTGCGAGCGAAGATTCGGAGGTCGGATAACCACTTGGTGTCAGTGGAATTGGGTCGGCGTGGACTCGGAAACGCGGTGGCGTGTCACCGAACTGCGAGCGAAGAGGTCGAGTTGCGTGGCGATTTTGGAGTTCGAAAGACCAGAATTTTTGGTGGAGTGAAAAGACACTGAATTGTTTGCGAGTGGGCGGAACAAAACTTTGACTCCAAGTCGGAACGGCAGAAACCAGAATGTGTGGACGGATTGGAAGGGAATGCGTCGAAGAATTGTTGGAATGGAGTAAAGTAAAGTTGGAGACCGTTTTTTAGCGAAAATCGGACACGGTCTTCGAAACAACAGTTGGGCTTGAAGTGTGTCGAAACTGAACAAATCGGGGGACACCAGAACGTGTGGATCAGATTGGAATGGAATTCGTCGAAAGATTGTCGGAATTGAGTAAAATTAGAGACCGTTTTAGCGAAAATCGGACACGGTCTTCGAAACGACAGCTGGGCTCGAAGCTTGGAGTGACTCGAAACTGAACGAATCGAGGGAAACGAGAATGTGTGGATCATCGAAAAGATTGTTGGAATCGAGTAAAATTGGAGACCGTTCTAGCGGAAAACGGAAACGGTCTTCGAAACGGCATCCGGGCTTGAAGTCCAAATTCGGAGGGGAGGGAAATTCCGGAACGTAGAGTTTATATTTGTAGTGCTAATGGTCACTGGTGAAGCTGTCAGTGTTGGCCAGAAGATCGCATTTCGAAGACAGATGGCTTGTCAGAATGAAGGGATTGCTGAGGTGGAGGGTGAGCTCGAATGCGCAAGTTACGGAGATGTCTGAATCGGAGGTCGCCGTAGGTTAGGAGAAAATTGAGGGAGATTCGGCTGGCGGGCTCGAGGAATTAAACAGAATGGGACCGATGGGCCACCGATGTTTTCCTTTCCAACATACGGCGGTTGAGGTGTCGAACCAGAGATAGAAATATGCTGGAAGTGAGCAGAGATGGACCTAGTCTCTCGTAGACAGACGCTTCAACAAAATGATGCTCGTACCTCGCTTGTTGAAGTCTGTTGATTACCGCGGGGGTCCGATCGCAGTACGCCCTTATTATGTAATTGCGGACTTTGAATTTTCACGTGCCCCATCACTCCGCCCGAAATCGCCTCTTCGACGCATTCCACCAGCTTGTTGAGGACCAGAACATGTGAAATGCATTCCCATGGCCATACCACACGTATTTGGACCAGTAAATTTGCCAAGGAAATAATGTCTTGAATGATAGGACGGCGTGTGCCGTGGAGTTCAAGCAAAGTTCAAGCCGAGTTCACTGTAACTGCCTGAAGGTAGAGCCCAAAGCATTTTAAGCTGTCTCGTTTGTGCTCTGCTCGTCAATGCTCTTTGCTGCGAAGCAATCGGTGTACGAAGTTGCTTAAATTTTACTTTTCTGCCGAATGAATATAATGACCTCGAATCCATGGCAAGTGGAACGGAGATTGTACCATTGGTGGGGCTCCATTCCCCTCCTAGTGTGTCCGATATGTACGTCTGTGAGGTTCTAATTTCGCGGAACTTCAATCTCCTTCGACTCAGACCGCGTTGTGGGTTTGGGGATCAAATATATTCCAGAATCATATATAAGGGTACAACAAGCCTATTGGAACGAAGCGCGAGGGCGCAGATGAGGTGGATTGTGAGTAGATGCCGACGCAGGCGAATAACTAGTCCGCACACGGCTGCACACCGCACCATGTGCGGGTACCGATGAGGCATCGACCGCAGGAGTCCAAGTGGCGCGCACAGCACACCTGAGAGGTGCCACGATTGCGGCAGGTTACTCCATAGCAAGATCGACGGGAAATGCAGGAAGTGATGGGGAGGGGTACGAGGACTCTCGGGCGGCGATAGCGAGAGAGATGGCGAGTCCTCCGAAGAGACGGCGTACGGGGTGAGGGAAGGGAGGGGAGGGAGGAGAGGGTGGAGGAGGAGAGAGCGCACACTTCGGGAATGTACGGCAGCACCGGATTCGCGCGAAGTCGAGGCGGATGCCCACGCGCAGGGGTAAACGGTGCGTCCACGGCGACAGCAATGCCATCTCCGGGGGCCGATTTCGCACCTTGTGCGAGAGCGGGGACGGGGAGGGAGCTGAGGCGGGCGGGGATAGGGAGAAGGATGGAATAAAAAGTAAAAAGAGTCAGAAGGCAAGTACACACCTTTTTCTCAAACCAAAGCTGACAATGCTCCCCGCGCGCAGTCCGCATCGCGACGTATGGGTGTACCGGTGTGTAACCGAGATATGAGATAAGGGAATGGAGTGGGTGTGCGGTACACGCACCTTGTTGCCCACCGTTCCCTCGGCCTCCTCTCGATTTCGGTGTGTTCTGAGGGCTGGTTATGGTATAATATAAGTAGAGAGAAACTCGTAGATGGTGTCGAGGCCAAATTTTTACATGGCGGCGAGGTCTTTTTCTCTGCATTATGCTGTGTGCTGAATGCTTCTCGGAGCGCAAGGGAGTCAGGAGGGAGGTCTGAGTCGGAAGAGTAGAAACAATAAGAGCCGCTGTCGGCCCGAAGTACCCATTGGCATCCGCTGGGGCTTGCGAAATGGCGTAGTCTGGTTAATGGCGTGGACTCGATATAGGGCACAAGTTCGGTGTTTCCTTCGGGTTTGCTGGCCTGGAGAAGGTTAGGGACATGAGAGAGAGCAACCAGGAGGAGAAAGAGAGCAAAGTCTGCGCAAGGGATGAAGGAAAAACGCGTCGTTGGTGCTGCGGAAAAGAAGCGCGTCGAGGCACGTGCCAATTAAAACTCCGCAATTACATAATAACGGCCTACTGCGATCGGACCCCCGCGGTAAACACAAGACTAAGATGGACCAGCGCGGACTTTTGAGGTGTCGAAACAGATCTGTTGACGTCGATTGGTAGAATGCTGCGATGGCTAGAATTAGAGTGGATGGAGAGAAGCACGATCGGATTTATGGATGGATCGAGTACAAATTCTCGAATTATAATCAGCGTGGATTGGTAGAATGCCGCGATGGCTAGAATTACGGTGGATGGGGCTTCTTGCAGGCGTTGAGAGAAGTACGTTCGAATTCATGGATAGATCGAGTACAAATTCTCGAATTATGAACCATGGAATAGTTATATGCCTAAAGGCTAGATGTACGCCATGGAGGCCAGAATGCAAGGGGCGGATGGCTCAGATAGATTGAGTAGAAAGATCCAGAATATGATGCCTACGGGCTAAGTTACTTGTGCTCACCAGCGCAACGCCTTTCACTGCGTTCAGACCCCACGTAGACGTAGGGTGGTCCTACGTTGGTCTACCTGCGTCTACGTGGGTGTACCCCTCGGCTACGTGGGTCTACCCGGGTAGCCTAACGCCGCGTAGCCCATGGTGATCCTACGTTGGCGTACCATGTGGCTACGTGACGTAGGGCTACGTAGACATACGTTAGGCTACGTTGGTTACGTTAGGCTACGTGGGTAGACCCACCTCGCTTTTTCGTCTCGACCGTCTCAACTCGCATTGCAATAAATGAAATCTGAGGAAATCATGGTAAGTCTACATAGGTATATGTTGGTCTACGTTGGTCTACACGGGTAGACCAAGGTAGACACAGGTAGCCCAACCTGCGTCTACCCGCGTAGCCGTACGTAGACCAATAAGTACGTCTACCCCTATGGTCTACGCGGGTAGGATCACCCTGCGTCTACATGGGGTCTGAACGCAGTGTTTCACGCCAGAAGGGATGTCAGTGGAGATGTCGAGGATAAGGATATCAGGTAACTGGATACATCGAACGGTGATGTCGCGTTAGCAACCGGAGGAATAGGGGCAAAGCAGTGGTGCCGAGGGCAGGTCGAGGTAATACTCGGGTGTCGGACAGTAGCCAATCGACCATTGAAGGCTGCTGCTGCCTAGGGTCGTATTTGGTATTGACTGGGTAGAATTATGAAGTGTGGTCCACCAGGATAGGAGTCGCACCGAGGAGGGCCTCGTGAAAGATAGACGATCCCAGTGGACTATGCAGGGTTGGAATGAGAAGCTTTAAAGCTTGAATGGAACTGTAGAGAATTTTGGGGAGATCTTGAAGGGGGACAAGACGAGGACATGGAGGTGGGAAGTAAGGAGGATCTGATCTCTGCAGGCCGCTGATGCGCAAACCCTGTTCTGCCGATCACTCGTACCTCGATCACCGCAGAACGTCAAATTCCCAATGTTGATGATTGAAATGGCGGAAATTGAAGTCCAGAGATTTGAGAGGGGTGGGTGGGAGGTAAAGCTTGAATGGAACTGTAGAGAATTTTGGGGAGATCTTGAAGGGGGACAAGACGAGGACATGGAGGTGGGAAGTAAGGAGGATCTGATCTCCGCAGGCCGCTGATGCGCAAACCCTGTTCTGCCGATCACTCGTACCTCGATCACCGCAGAACGTCAAATTCCCAACCGAAAATGCCACCCCACGGTGGTGCTATCACCCAAAACATTCTCGCTAGCCCCGCAGATTCACTCTATAACGGACCGAGATCCTCATCCAGAGCAAGTTTCACTCTATATTGCAGACCCAAAAACCCAAATTTTCGCGTCAGTTTCACTCTATTCCGGACCGACCTAGTACTGAGTGACCGGGGGCTTCCCGTCGTCTATTTCTAAACCGCCGACACACTGAGCATTCAATATTCAATATTCAATCCCCGCCGGGTCATTGAAAATCATTGGAGTAAAATTGGATTCCAGGGGTAGGGAGATTTTTCCATTATTGACTGGGTGGGAGTAGTTGAGCATCCACTGTTCAATGGTGTCATGGCCAAAGTAGTACAGAGGGGCCACGAAAGCGAACATTCCCCAAACGAAATCAAATCCACAGAACGAAATCAAAATCAAACTGATGAAATCTCATTTTGGAGGAGGAGGAGGAGGAGGATGTATTAACCGCGGGCGGTCCCATTGGGGAACAATGCGGGTGCTGTACCTGCACACATGTGCCTCTACATGCATGCAACAGCTAAGTACTAGTCGAAACAATACGGGTAGAGATACATAAGGGTATTGTTCTCACGACTCGAGCATAGTACAAAGGGAATCAAACACAGAGGATATTCTTTGAGGCTTTGGAGTTGCTTTGGAGGCAAGAAGAGTGATTTGTTGCGGGTTGAGGAGCAATGCTCAGTGAAACATGCTCCTAGCCGTCTGAAATGGCCCGAGGGCAGCGACACCATAAGTGGGGAGGACAGTACAGTATTCATCCCTGGTGCCAACAAGTTGTGCACATTCGGGTCATGAACTTGTCGGCCACCGCGGTCAGCGCTGTCGGTGTAACCGTTCTCGAAGGAAAATCATCCTCGGTGTTCGCGCGACAAGATTTTGGGGTCTGCGGACAGCTGTTTACCCTTAACCCGATATTCCGTGGTCATATTCCGCGGTCACAGTATTGGTGAACGCAGCCCTTTGAGTCGGAAATCGAATCCAGTTATAGGGGCTTGGCGACGACGGCGAAAATAACCCCAATTTGTGTTGGCAAGTCCCTAGGTGGGTAAAGGTTGCCAGCAAAGGGCTCTTACACCACTTCCTTCCTTCCTTCCTGAGGTATGTCTGCGGTGATATAGGTTTCCCAGTGGAAGGATCCCAAATCGATGGTGGTGGTCAGGAGCAATTTCCACTCTGGTTTTCATGCCGCCACATCTTATTTTGAGCCACCAGAATTTGGTTCTGATTCAAGCAAGACTAGGTCTGGCAGGCAAAAGCCCATGCTTCAGCTGAGGGAACCAAGAACAGATTTGAACGAATGGTTTGGGTTATTTGAACAATGATCATCGTGATTCATCGTGATCACGGACGAAAAAGGGAGCTCAGGTCAGGCGAAACTGATAAAATATCAAAACCAAAACAATTTTTTTTTGTCTAAAGAGGACACCCATACATGATGTCAATACAGCTGTTTTCAAAAAAGTAGACGGGTTTTGATGGACCACTGCTCCTCATTTTGTGCTTACCACTGTTGACTGATTGCTGCCCCACATCAACGTCATCAGGCCTTCTCCGCTGTCTCCAGCTCGTAAAATCCTCTCTGGCCTGCATATAATGCCGGGGAGACCAAGGGTAGGCCTCCGCTATCCCATTGCCGTCGAAAGATATTTTAATTGAGATGAGTTGAGGCGGTTTCGGAGCATTGGGGTTGACCAATCAGTAAACAATTATAAGCACGAATTGAGGCAAGGGGGAATCGGGAGTCAAAAATCGGATGTGGGGTCGATAATTTTTTTTCGACCTTGGCTGGACCCCCCCCCCCCTCCTCCTTCTATATAGGGAAGGTGTTTCCCGCCCCTAGCACCGGGCCGGTCTCTCCGGACTTCCCGCCGCCTACTAAACCCGCGTCGGCCAACCCAATTACCAAACACTGTTCAAGGCACTTATAATCCTCTAAAAAGACTATCTCAATTGCTACAAAGGCTTTAAGTAGACCTGCAGAATATTTCTGACCCCACCCACGGACCACTTTGGGTTGAACTTGGCTAGAACCAGTACTTCAACACCGTCTGAGGTGAGTGGGAAGTAGATTTATGTGTTTAAGACTCACTAGTGGCTCTCCCATACTTCTCCAAGCCTTTTTCCTCCCTCCCATACCTTATTGGGAGAAGTTTTTTTCGGCCCTCGGCCAGGCCCCCCCTCCCCACGTCCGAAATTTTAATCCCGATTCCCGCTTGAATTGAGGAGCACCACCTCATCAAAACCCGTCTACTTTTTTGAAAACAGCTGTACTCTACAGGCTGCACCCTCTTGTGCAACACCTCTGAACCAAGTCGATCAGTGCCAAAGTTTTGCTCGCCAAAGTTGCGGAATGCGTGCGAACCAAGAGCACCATCGTTTACTGAGACCTCGGTGTAGATGGAACCTTCTTTACCCGAATCCATGCTCTTTTGGAAGAGACCCCCTGAAAAATCAACAATTCCTTGAGTCTTTACCCCGAGCTGAACAGCTAGATGAACTGGCTGTTAAATTGTAACAATGCGTGCCATCCGAAATTACTTCGCTCCCCCAAATTCCCCTTGCTTAAACTCACCATTTGCGAGTATCGGCTAATTCAACCGTGAGAACGGCCCGTCCGAGCGCAAGACTAAGTCTGAATCCCATGTCGAGCAACAGCGACTCCCTCACCTTGTCAACTGCCGTCGCACAAATTGAGAACAGAATAACGAGGAATAAAGGGGGGATGTCAAAGTTATGGTTAATTTTGAGTTTGGTGTCGCCCTGTCCCAGTGAACTTCGTTAAACGGGCATGCAATAGCTGTGGCGGAGTTTGAAATAAGTTAGTTTCCCGACGCGTGGAAAAACTCAAGTTAACGTACGGCAGAGATGCCGAAGGGAACATGTTAAGGGGGGTATATTATACCCGCGCGGTCCACTAAAGTACAGAGGTTCCTTTTTACGCACTCGTTGAGTCGTTGGTAAACCCAACAAACGGTCTGACGGGCATTCCCGGGAGATTACTCCACACACACAAGGCGTGGCTGATTAGACTCCTCCAGTTCAACTTCCAACCTCGAACCTCGGGAATACTTTTGATCAACATAATTAACCAAATAGCGAGTCCATCGTACGGGGTCCCCCGGCATCATCCACACCCTTACTGAATATTGTTATTTATAGGTTGTGGACTAGACTGCCGTGGCAGATCTAGAGCCCTGCATGTGGACACCCTCAGTGGACGATAAGCCATGGCATAACGAACAATCCTCACGTTCATTTTTTTCACTTCTATGGCCTGGACCATATAGAGTGAATTCGGTCCATCGGAAAACCGCTCCCGTGTAACCGACACCACCGGGGAGCGTACATTACTTGGAATTGAGACGAGGATATCCGAGGTGGACACATCCGCCCGACCGTTCAAAATTTGAAAGCGGGAGTTCAGCGCTGCGAACAGTGTGTTGGCATACGCGGTTGAAATTGAATTTCCCGGGACCACGTAGTACGCTTTCCCCGGAAGTCCGAAGAAAAGGGCGAGTGTTAGGATCGCGACCAGTGCTGAAGGACGATGAGCATCCCATGCCCGCGGTCAAAAGATATTACCGTACCGGTGATGACTCCCGTTTCAATACTCAACCGAATGAATTTCGTGGCCAGGGCATGGGTTCGACGGAAACCGGTGTCGCTTTTGGTCAACTGAATTTTTCCGGATGAGGTGAGGATGAAATGGCGAAGGCTAACAACTAACGTAGTATGTCATACACGCGGCGATGGTTATGTCGATCAGCGCAGTTCCAACTAGGCAGAGCTGGCAGATTGTGAGTGGGTCATGGCCGATGGTAGGTGTATTTCAATACCGCCGTTGTTACTGCAAACTCGGTTGATAGATTTACTCCGAGCTTTGCGAGGTTTAACCTAGGGGCTGTATTTGTGTAAGGGTGCATGCCTGACTGACGGGATCACATACATTGCCGTCCAGTTATACCTTCGATAATCCCGGTGATACACGCACCGAGAGCTCCCTGCACGGACAGAGTTTATTGCAGGGTCAAGCAAAGGCAAGTCACCTACAAGGACAATACCAGAAGGAACTATCCATGACCGGGACAACTGGTACAGGCGGAAGGCATAAAAGCACTGCACTACAAACGCAACTTGGGGCAACGTAAGAGTAGTTATTTCCCCAAAACGCGTAATTTGTTACCTATCCCCCCGATGACGGGGGCCACCAACCATGCGAATTCCGTCGTTTCCAACGCAGAGGGATCCCCGAACCCGTATCCAAAGGTGTTGAACGCGTCAATAGTCGTGAAGACTACTTGTATCAGGCTGATACAATACACGGTATACACCAGACCCTTGGTGAATACCCGGTCATTTGGAAACGCTTGATAATAGAGGTCTAGGTGCGACGTTATGGGACGCGGAAAGGTCGGGACGAAGGTTGGTGTATACATAGCTGAACTGTGAGAACGGCAAAGAGTGCCCAGTCCGTGGAAAAAGCGAGGAGCTGGGAAAATGAAGGTCGGTCAGTGTCTACAATATCAATAGCTTCAAGGGTACCCACCAGGGGACCGGACCTGAGGCCAATTTCTGTCAGTTGGTAGGCGTACGGCGGCAGTTGAGGACTAACAGCTCCACAATAACAAAGTCGGGAGAATTAGCTGTGGAGTTCATATTTTTGCCTGAGGATGAAGCTCTTGAGTCTTCACACACCTTCGAATCGAATCATGGAATTTGATCACCTTTGGAATTTTTCGTTTTGAGCTTCGCAATTTGTGAATACCGCCTCCACGTGGAATCCTTTAAGGGGGAGTAATTGTCAACACAGGGATTTAGCTCCACAAAGTGGACAACTGACAAGAGAGAAAGAGGGCGTGGACAGAAAGTAGAATAGTGTAATGAATCTATGGAAACTGTCCACGATTTATATAGAAAAGGGTGCCGCTTATGGCACGTTATGGCACACACGGATGGACCCGAGCAGGTAGGGACGCAAATGAATGGTTATAAGCCCCTTTACGGCCATGATCGCAAGGCGTGTGGCCTCGTGTGGCACCCTAAGTGCCAAGAAACCCAGATGTGTTACGAGCCCGTCATTCACCTTGAATTCGGCCCTCAAGTACCTCAACACCAGCTGGTATATGGAGCTACTGTAGTATTCCGACCATTAGTTCACAGGGTGTCACCCGTCACCGCAAAAGTTCACTGGAACGAAAGTGCACGGCTCGACAATCAGCCAACAATTGCCTTAAAAGGTAATCCGGCGAATGTCGGCGCGATTTTTTTCGATTTTCTAGGCCTATTTGGGCCAGGAAACTCATTGTCACTGGTCACCAAGGGGCTCCCATTCCAGGAATAGTTCAATGTACCTCCCAGATGGTCCAGTTTTGCCCTCTGAACACAAATGTGTATGGCATCCGGGTGCCATTTGAGCCCGTTTTCGAGGTAGAGACCAAAACATTATTACTATATCTGGGCGTGGAAGTGTGTACGTGAGTGTACAGCCACACCCAATGCGGTCGCCATCAATCCATCAATCCCTGCCGACGCAGTCCGAAAAATAAAAGTGACTTGAACATGAGTCACAATGGTCTGGGAACACTTCAATTGCACTATAAGCACTGAATACATTGTGTCTGAGCACAAACTTCTGACCCGTTGTGTGTTTTGAGCCGAAACAGTACATAGGGGACTTCCCACCAAAAAGGCAATTTCCCACGAGGGGGGGTCAAGCCACTGAGCTGAAAAAAAAAAATATTGAGTCGGGGTATATATTTCGGGTAATGGGATCCCCTTGCTGGTCACCGACCTCAATTAGTTCAGTTCACGGGTCGCCGTCACCCGTCACCTGAACTAATGGTCGGAATACTACAGTACATGTATGCTGCGTATAGCGCCTAGGACCCTGCGTCATTTCAGCGGGGGCTTAATTGTATTTTGAAGTGAAAAAAAAAGAGGGTTGAAACTTGGCGGACAGCGCAGTAAAGGAATGAAGGGGCAATGTACCTAATGAGATAGGGTCGACATTGTGTTTAAATAGCCGTTGTGACGTGAGCGAGGCAGCGGGCGACAAAGTTACGTGGTTTAATGGCACCTGGGTAAGATTAGGCCAAGTCAGTGTAAATCTAGTCAGAACCGAGAAAAATCTACCGGGCAAAAATTATCCTGGGCGTGTGCTCCAATTGAGGCAACCGACCCATTGTTTTTTGCACTTTTTGTCGCCACTCCAACCAAACCAGCTTTCGTTGCGATCACCACTTCGGGGGCCGGGAAGATCATGATTAATAAGTTATTGGTCGGGCGGGAAATTCCGGTGCCTTTCTTCCAGACAGGACCCCTGGCAATAGCCTTGGAGGCCAGGTACCGGACAAAGATTTGGGATTTTAACCTTTAAACCTGGGTCCACACCGGACAAAATTTGCGAAATTGCGCACAAGTTTCAGTCACCTTTCTCGGGTCAAATTACTTCAACTGGCCTATATTAACGAGGAGTTGGAGGAACACGTTGAGAGTGCAAAAACGCGCGGCGGAGAGATTTTAGGCCGTGGGATTTCAAAATTACCCTTTTTGGATACCTTACGGCAGCCTAAGCTGTGGACAAAAATCACCCAACCCCTCCAAATGGCAAAAAGTGTGCGGACAAAAATGCCCAGATTCTGATTTTTTTTGGGACCTAGCGTCGACGGTAGAGTTGTATGGGTTGGCCGGCCTGGGAAACTCGGCCCGAAGGTGGCGGTGGTGGTGTGGCAGTGCGACCCACATAAGGCAATTCGCTTCTGTCTCTTGCCTTCACCAGCAATTCGCCGGACCAACGCGTCGATGGCGAATGGCGGTCTTCAGATTTGTCCCCACACATGTGGATGCGATACCTCGGACAATGCGGTCTATATGATGGCTCGCAATCCGATGTGGCTCGGTCGGTGCCCAATTTACGAGACGACGGGAACCGGGATGAAGCACCACCTAATCGGCGGCATGCATCGGCAGTGCAAACACCCGTGTCTTATGTACACCTCAGTTCGTGAGCATGGTCGCGAGCTCACCCAACAAGAGTTCGAAACATGGACACCGTACATCGGCCATCTGCCCCAGTTTCGCCCTCATATTCCGACGCAGTATCAGCACTTTATCGCTGTCGCTCCCAGAGAACCTTCCTCCTTGACGAAGCACCCTCTCCCGTCGCCCCCTGCAAAACCGCCTCATGAACCAGGGAGATACTACAGATTTTCTGCATCTTCGAAACCGTCTTCTGCTCCCGAACGAGGCGGGACGCGTATATCGCTGGGAGCTCGTCCCCAGGAGACCTCAACAAGCCAAAATCCCCCGTACGGCGACTTCTTCAAGTCATATCTCGGTCCGCACGCTTCAGCCGCCCAATCTTCCGTCGTCACCGAAAAGCTCCCTCCTGCGGCCAGCATTCTCCCGGTAACTCCCTCGTCCACCACCGATATACTCCAGTCGAACGGCAGCTATCACGTGCTGAAAAACATGTTCCCGCAGTCCGCTAGCACCCCACACCAATCCGATGCATCCCAATCCAACGCAAATTACAACGTTCTCAAATTTCGCGCATCTCTGCCGAAGAACAGCGAAGCTCTTATTTCCCCTTCTGCACCTCCGCAACATCGTTCATCTCCACATCCACTACCCACCCGTGATCTCGCCACGTTCGAGCGCATCCTCGGAGATACCCACCCCGAAGCCGTCGCGGCGGCGGTCCTCGCCGCCTACGCCGCCGTTCCTGCCGTCCAGAAAGTCCTTTGGGAGCACCTCAGCAACACCGCGCGCGCACCGGACGGGTCTGTCTGCTTAGTCGCACGACATCAGGTCTGCCGCCATTGCGCCGAGGAATTCGACACCGCCGAGGCGGGCGAGCTCTGTACCTGGCACTACGGTGAGAATTTCCCACCTTTGCGTTGAAGTAAACATGGATTGAAGGTAGTATTGACAAATCTGCGCACTACTGTAGGTTCCGCGCTCCTCGACCCCGCGCAGTGGGTGTTTCCGCCACCTATGCTTCCCGGCGGTGGTCCCGATGCGGGGATGTACTTCTGGGACTGCTGCGGCGCGCGCTTATCGAGCCGCGCCCCAGGCTGCATTACGACCGCCCACGCTCCGATCATCCCGCCGGATTCCCTGGCGCTGTCTATGACGACGAGTGAGACCTCGAGGCCGGGCGTAAAGCGCAAGCGCGCTGAAGGGCCGACGCTGCACTGCGGGCACTGTGCTGGAACCTACCGCCTCGACGACGGCGCGGGTGTCGGTGGCATGATGGTGCGTGCATATATATATATGCCTACTGCCGCCACGATTTCAGTTCATCTGACGCGTTCATGGTGTCTGGCAGGTGTGCTGGTGGGGCATCCGCATATCGTAGCTAGAAGGTGGTCGTGCTGCGGACAGGATGGAAACGGGGCGGGCTGTGTGGAGAGCGTGCATGTACCGACCAGGGTTACGCGGCCGTGTTGAGAGATTTCGGTAGGACGATAATTCGGACTTGCCACGCCGTAGACCATGTTTGTAACCCGAGTTCGCGATTCACCCAGGATGAAACGGTATGTGTCAAATTCATAAACGCTTTGCCAAACTCACTCAGTTGCAGATAAAAGTACTACGATAATAAATGACAGGAAATGTTTTTTGCGGATATTGCACGGCCTTTTACCTCAGGTTGAGAACGCACTTAAAGTGTTCGGGCATTTTGAGGAAGGAAATCCAAGGGTCCCGTTTTGATCTACTTCCATGTTAGGAAAGTCGAGGCGATCGCAACCCATGAGGTCAGAGGAATCCACATGGAAACCAATTGGAAAATCACAATTGCTACAACGATAAGCATGGACGTGTCGGTGACGGTGGGCATCGTCACAGCTTCCCCGTCCTGTCACTCACCTCCACTCCAAATGTCTACTCACACAGCGCCTGCCCCGGAATGCGTCTCTGAACTATGGTTCCCCGATGCTACTTTAGTCTTCCAGGCGGAGACGAGTCTATTCCGCGTATACAGCGGAATTTTGGAAAAACAGTCTTCCGTTTTCCGCGATATGCTATCCTTTCCCCAACCAACGGAATCGGACACCGAGACAGTCGAAGGCTGCCCCAGAATTATACTACACGACAGGGCCTTTGACGCGACGGCCTTTTTCCGTGCCATATTTGATTCGAGGTGCGTAATTATCCCTCCTTGTAGTGCCTCCAAGTTTATGCTAGAATATGTCCAGTTTTTTCGTCCCCCCATTCACGCCATCACTCGACACCCTTGGCGCTATCCTCCGCCTCAGTATTAAATACGACGTCGACTATCTCACAAAACGCTGCCTTCGTCATTTGTCCGATATATATCCCACCACGCTCGAGGCCTGGGACCTCCGCGGTTACTCTCGCGACATCATCAACTTCCGCGCGCCGCCCAAGGTCTACCCCGTATTCCAAATCCTGCAGCTGCTCAAAGTGGTCGACGCACCATGGTTAATCCCAGCGATCATGTATCTAGGCTGCAGTAATCCAATCCAGCGCATTGTCGACGGCGTAGACCTTGGCGGGACACTCGACATGACCCCGGAAAAGCGCGCCATCCTGATCGCTTACCCGGAGCAGGCCATTGCGGTGGAGTCGGTACTGCGATTCCTGAAGCAGCGCTTCCCCGAGTGCGAGACTCCCGCCAAATGCAACGCGGAGCTGCTCCAGCTCTCACAGTTCGTCGCGGAGAACTGGGCGTCGTGCCATTTTCCGCTGGAGATTTGGGAGGACCACGATTGGGATCAGGTGGCTGGGGATCTCTGCATTGCGTGCGTTAGACAGTGTCGGAAGACGCACGCGACTGCGCGCCGGGAGTTTTGGAACCGCATGCCCTCCCTTTTTGGTGTCGACCGTAGCTGGGAGGAGCTTCAAAGGCTGAAGGATGCGGAGCTTTCATCGTAATGCCTATATTAATATTGTTTTGTAGAGATCCCTAGTAATTTGATTACCGTGAACGAGCAAGAAGAGTTCTTGGAGTGGTATGTGACCCGTAGGTTTCGCGAGTTCGGTTCGTTCTATTGGCGACTGCGCTCAATTGCGATGTAGTTGTAGAAACTCACCGAAAACACCACAAAAAATGTCCTGTTATCCGGAGCACTTCGAAGGACACAGAGATACGAAGGCGGAGAGCAATATTCGGACAGCGCGGTAAAAACACAAGGTAAAATTATAGTAAAGAAGAGTACGAAAAATAATATGTAGGGTGCCCACTTACCACCACACGCTCTCCCTCCGACTAAATCGTGTCATGAGAGCCAGCCGAAGCGGCTCCTCGTCGATCTCGGGGTCATCGACAAGAGTATGGCGGCAGCAGGCAACCCGACGTGCGTACACGCCGGCCGATAATCTAGAGAACGGGAACGCGGACGGGGAGGCGGAAGAGCTTATACCAGGTCCGAACTTTTATCTGTGAAGAAGGTAAGTTGGGGAAAGGAAAACGAAAAAGTGTCCACATACGTCCTCAGGGTTTGTTCGAAGAAACGAAAAAGGCCGCGAATCGCCTTTTATGGATGATTGCAGTTGCTGACAAAGCTGCTCCCGCGCACAGACCGTGCACGTGCTAGTATTCCTTGACCAGAACTACGACAGAGTAAAAAGCCTCCCTTGCATATCGCTCGCAAAATTTCTGGGAGCGGCCCTGGACCGCCTCAGAACTCTCTGTAGATCTGCTCTAACTCGGAGGTAAGTGAACTCATGCCAGAGTGGTGATGGTTAATCTTAGTGTGGCCACACTTGTACAGCACTTATTGTGGTTCTGGCTTTGTCTTCTTGTTTCAACCTTGTTCTCCTGTGTTACCCTTGTTCTTGTTGTTCTCTTCGCATTGGTATAAAAGGGGCCATTATCCAACAGCTAAGTGCATCTACATTACTACTTCTCCGAGTCCCCCAACAACGATACCATCCATGGTGACCTGTCAGTAATCCTACCCTGACCTATCAGGCACTCTGTTATAACCCCGGTTTTTAGCCCCACAGTCCGCAGTTGCAAAGTCCTCCGAGTCCGACTACCCTTTGGGTGTTCACGACAAAGCTAGTAGGTCCACGTTTTTTCATGTACGTGTGCGTGCTTCTGACCCAATTAATAGCTCTCAATACTACCATACCGACGCGAAAGTCGAAGAACGCTTTGCCGTGGCTCTCAACCACCCTGCTAACTAGCATACCATATGCAGGGTTACTCAACATGTGCGGAACTGCCCTTGTTGCGATCATCTGTCCTGGTGGATATTCCTCCTCGAGTCTTCGATGGTCCCCTGTCTTAGGACCGTTGGATGGGGCTTGGCATTACTCCCAGTGGTCTTCATAGTTTGCGCCTTGGCCTCAATCGTGTCGGATGGTGTCGAAATTGCGCTGCTCTATCTGCTTCCGGAACGGAGAGGTGCAGGCGCCTCCGGCGTGCCTTTCCGCTACAAGATGACGAGCCTCCTCGGCGTTTTCGCACTCTCTTTCTGGGTCAACGACCTGCAGTACAGGGAAGCCAGCAACAACGGCGGCATTGCAGGCGGTTTATATTTCGTCCTGCACTTCGCGCAACAACGGTCGGAAGTCCCGCAAACTTTCGTCGTCCGCGTCTACCTCGAAACGATCAAGGGCTCGGTCATCGCGCTGTGTGGCCACGCCACCTTCGTCATTGTTGCACCCCTCCTCACGACGACACCCGGAAAGTACTTCTCGAGCCTCCACAAGGCACCGCTGGTCGGCGCCATGGGCGGGTTTCTCGCAATTTGCGTATACCATTTGTTCATGGAATCCCCTTCCGACTCCGACAAGAAGCAGGCCACGCTTAGACACATTGACGAGCAGGACAAGCTTATCCACATGAGCTGGCCCAGCTGCGCCAAACTCTTTGCAACGAATATTTTCTTCCGAGCGTACAGTGGGGCCATCTGGCTCGGCCTTGTTGGCGTTCTTGCCACGAAACTCGTCGGGAAATCGGACATGCTCGACATTGCGCAAAGTATCTGCGTGGGCGTTGTCGGAGGGGCGCTCATGGGATTTAATGGTATCCGACTTGAACTGTGGTAGATACGCTGTCAGTCTTCGATACGGGTATGGTTAATTATCACTGAATTTTGCACCGTACCCTCGCAGTCGGCTCGGAATCCGCCTCGGCCCAACCAATTTGAGACCCCGTGTTCTTTCAGTACAACAGGCTCTCCCACTGTGATTGGTTTATCTTCCATAGCGGAACGCTCGGATTTGGACACCTTCTCCGATATACTTACATCAACTTGAACCTCAGACTTTGATGCAGATGCGAATGGGAAGAACAATCGAAGCACAGTATATAGCTGACATGAATTGGACCAGCGATAGTATGGTCGGCGGATTGGGCGCAGTTGAATTTGGATTTTGATCTTGATGTAACCGCCCATTGTTCGCTCGGGCCGCTGGCTTTCGCGGTCCCGTGCTCTCTTTCCTTCGTGGGTCAGTTCGTGTTGGCCGCTGTACTACTGGAGGGGATCTCTTGGTGCATCCTCTGAGGGTACTTTTAATCATGTTTTATTTTCCTGTGCACTCCAACCTTATTGTACATCTGAGTTTCGAACTCTTGGTTCAAGAGTCTCGGCGATCTCGGACATAGACTCACTCGTTGGAATCGGCACTACCTGGTGGCACACAGCGGATAAACGGAGGCTGTTCGTTGAAGTAGAGATACTCTTATTTTTGCGGTTCAATGCAGTGTTTGCCCTAAAGGCCTTTAATCAGGGTCCGAGATTTCTAAAGGCCTTTTAAAGGGTAAAGGCCTTTAGCTAAAGGGTAACTAAAGGCCTTTAATCAATTTCCCACGCGGTCCAACACCGTAAATTTTATTCGCGCTCAAGCCAGTGAAGTACTACTTTTAAGCACGAAATTTGTTCTAGAATCTATCTCAATACCCTGTCATCTGGAACTTTGTCCTCCGTTGCACCAATATCTCCTCCTCGGCCGTTGCCGACAAATTGCCGATGACCGCTTACAGCCGGGGTCCTAGCCCATCAAATAATTTGTTTTTTCACGCAGGGAGACTATTGGGGGTGAATTTGTGGCCTCAGAGACTTGTTAGATGTTATCTCCGCCTTAAAACCAGTGTGACTAATGGTGATGACATGACAGCTAAAGGCCTTTATAAAGGGCAAATTTTCGGGCAAAAATCTTAAAGGCCTTTATAAAGGCCTCCTAAAGGCCTTTAGCGCTAAAGGTCTTTACCCTTTAGGCGAACACTGGTTCAATGGACCAATATCGTCTATTGTACTGCTTTCTTTACTTCAAATGATTGAACTGGCTTTGCGGTTGCTCTGTGTGATCTTTGGCTTACCTGCATCTTGGAAGTCATCAATTTGGGATTGTCCTGGAATTGTAACCCTCCACAAGGTTCAAAAAGAAACACGTCAGGGCCTCGAATTCGTCTGTTCCTCTCACTTCAACACCATTTTCTGAGTGCGGCTTCCCGCCTGGCTCCCAACTCTGCTTCCCTCTTTCCGCTGCAGAAAATATCATTACTTGACTGATGATCAAAATTCTCAAACAAATGACTCGAAACGAGTTTAACCGTTGCTAATCCACGGCTTGGAAAGCCCCCCAAGGCACTGACACAACAACTGAGGTCACGACTACCCCCTGACCTACCCACCGACGTCCTTGCTTCAGGGCCGCTCGCAGTCGCCCCAGGATGACCTGCGAGGTACGAGCAAAAAAGTTGTAGCGTCTGGCAGTGTCTACGAGAGACTGAGGATGACCATCGCGTGAAGCGGGCACGAACCATCGAGGAAAGGGGTTTATCTCATTCGGACCGCTCCCCCACTCAGCCGAAACGGATACAAAACAATTTGAACTGCACCTCTGTACTGCAATGCCTGGTTTAAATTGCAGACACCTTATGAAGTGCAGCCAGACCCGGCATACACCACTCATCTGCGTATCACTATCGTCTCGAGAGGTGGCTCGGGCTTTGATCAAAAAATGGGCCCAGCACTCTGTCCGTGGCTACGCGAATATTAAAATGGCCTAGATGTGGGCTGAAAAGGGAAGGAGTCGGCCCAGGATGCCCCAACCGCCGGGGCACGAACTGACCGCGGCGGACAATCTTCATCGCGCGCCTCCTATCGGCGCCCGCAACAGCAACGTTACTCGGAACCAAGTCGTCGCTATTAAGAATCCAATCTAAGGACTGCTCTGAAATGCATCGTTACTCGGAATGGAGTTTTTCAATTTATGGTCCCTTGGTGGCATAGGATTATAATCCATGATAAAAATTGATTTTGGCTACAAGTAACTCTCAGAAGACTAGTAGGGTGTAGCAAGAACGTCAACAGACCCTCAGAGTATCGGACGACGCGCCCGATGCGCGAAGGAAAGAGAGCACGGGACCGCGAAAGTGATCGGCCCGATCGATTCCATCAACATCAAAATCGAAATTCAACCGCGCCCAATCCGCCGACCATAGGACCAGGGTTCTGAAGTTTTAGATGAGGAACGGTAATGCCAGAGGATTCCAAGTCTTGGAGGAATATAGCGGGCTCCGAAATTCCGTCGCTCGCCCCTGTCCAGATTTGGATATTTGATGTCGGCATTCTCGGGACGGCGGGTTCCGATGCTGGCAATGAAGCCCAGCAATAACAAGCAGTAACAAACAAACAAACCGCTCTCTTCCTCCCTAGCTGATCAACGCCGCCATTATTGTTTATATCACGACGATGGCTCTAAGTAGTGTGTTTGTGACGCGTTCTGCACGACTAGCGGCAACGTCTTCGCCCGCCCTCCGACGTCCAGTGGCTCCAGCCAGATCCATGCGAGCTATGGAAATCAGACCACGGAGACGGATTTTAAGGCAACATGGCGTCCGACGAAATACAACCGCAAGCGGCAAGGCCCAGAAACTGCCAACTCGGATTATCTTCCTACCATTTCGCAGCGGGGATCCTGCGGGCCTGCGCTCGGGACGCGTCGTCCACTGAGTCTATTATGTCTCTGGGTATCTGCTCTCCTAGACCCCGCGATGAAGCGGGGAGCCTTGGTGCTGGGCTCCGCCAGGCCACCACTTGGGTAAATGCGCACAGGGGCCGCAAGAACATTAGAAAATCTGCGACGACGCCTTTAATCTCCTCAAAATTGAGCTCACACAGGCGGCCTTCGGACGCTATTCCTAGTTGATTTATGAGCTCGTACTTGGAACATTCACCGACGCCGCATTCATGGGTGGACCGCTCGGGGCAGCGGGTTGCGGAGGGGCGTGAGCCAATTAATGTGACTGTCGAAGTGCTGAAACGGTTGCTCCGTGTCGCCAGGTAAGGACCATTCTCGCTCTCTCTCGCGGCTTGCTGATCGTTGTTACCTAGAACCGTTCACCCAAGCCGGAAGACGACCAGGAGCCAGAGCAGGGGCGCGACATATTCTCCCTGGATGTTTGCCAATCGTTATTCCACAGGTGAAATCTGCGCCGGTTATGCATTGAATGTATCAAGTTTCCGCCGGTCATGTATCAAGTTAACCGTACCTGCCTCAGTATGAGGGTTAGATGTTCCGGTGAGGCTCCGGCGATTATTTACTAAATGCACGTCTGATAACTGCTAGGGCCGCCGTAATTCGCCATTGGGGCTATATCCGCTGGTTCGGCGTCCATTCAACACGCAGTTAATCTAAGTGCGAGTTTAAGTACAACCACCGGGGCGTCGTAGGTTCGTCGCCCCAGGTCGCAGGAAAACACCCTCAATAAAGACATGGCCCCAGTTCCAACCACACGCCTCAGCAACATCACTGCCAGCTTAACCGATGTGGTCTCGCTACTGGAAAAACTCGACAAGGCCTGTGAGACCCCGTTTCTCCCTGCCATCTCGGCAACAACAATCTCCTTGATAGCCTGCATCCAGGTAAGGCGACCACGGACCCTTGTTGGACGTGCGCTGATCGAAACGGGTAGGATGCGAAGCGAAACAAAGAGGAATCTATGCGCCTCATGGAGGATATTCTAGATCTTCTTCAAGTGGTTGTCGCACTACATATTAACGCGGAGCCCGCCGGATGTCTAGCGCCTCGGACCTCGGAAGCCGTCGGAGAGTTCACAAAGTAGTACTTTTCGCTGAATCTGAATTCCAGTCTGTTGACTCTGGCTGTGAACAGAACACTCCACGTGATACACTCATTCGTCGAAGCGCAGCAAGATACACTGGGGAAGAAGCTGAAACATCTTCTCAAACCAAACGAGATGAACACGATGCTGAAAGAATGTCGGGCGGGACTTAACCGAGTGCGCGATACATTTGGGGTCAGTCAGTATTCACGTTCGCTTCGGGAGTGTTGAACACGATCCAATCAGCTCGTCGTGGGCGTACAACTTCTCAACCACGGAGAGGAAAGGAAATTGGAGATGGACAGGATGCACGACGAAGTTCTGGAACTGGTCTCCGCCCTGACGGACAGCTCAATCTCCGACGGTTCGTCAATGGTATGCTGCTCTCACTGTTCCGATACAAATACTAAACCTGATTCTCAGTGGACGAAGATCTCTGGGACGAGGTATGATACCCAACGCTTCTTTCTTCTACCAATTGTGCTCATCCCATCAAGCTCCAATTCGTTGGCAATCTTACCCGCGGAATCCAAAATATTCCACGGCCGTGCAGCCGAACTGGAGGCCGTCGTAGAATTGTTCCGTCAAGGCTCACCCAGAATCGCAATCCTCGGAGGCGGTGGCATGGGAAAGACAAGCCTGGCCAAAGCTGTCCTACATGATCCAGAGGTGTCTGCGAGGTATGAGCACCGGTTCTTCGTGGCCACGGACTCGGCTAGCACTCGACCGGAATTGCTGCAGCTGGTGGCCTCCCACATAGGATTGCGCCCGACAAAAGATCTGGACACGCAGGTCGTTGTAAGACATCTCCTCCAAGGCCCGCCTTGCCTTCTGGTTCTAGATAATCTGGAAACGTCGTGGGAACCAAAAAATTCACGAACCGAAGTTGAAGAGTTCATGAGCCACATGGTTGAGGTGCCTGAACTTGCACTTATGGTAGGTTCCCATTGGATACTCCACACAGTATGCTTGATCGAGTTCTCAGATCACGATGCGCGGGGCAGAACGACCTGCCAAGGTCCATTGGACTCACCCATTTTTGCCCCCGCTGAAACCCTTACCAATCAGCGCGGCGCGACAAACATTTATCGACATCGCAGACAGTTTTCATCCCAGTAATGAGGTTGAGCAACTGCTCCGCTTGACGGATTACATGCCGCTGGCGGTGAATTTAATCGCGCACCTTGTCGATTACGAAGGCAGTTCAGCTGTGCTGGCACGATGGGAAAACGAGAAGATTTCTCTCCTTTCCGCGGGTCACGACAAGAGGACCAATCTGGAGGCATCTATTCAAATCTCGCTTTCGAGTTCTCGTCTCACCTCACAGCCTGGGGCCAAGGACTTGCTCGCTCTCCTCTCGATCCTGCCCGATGGCCTCTCGGATGTCGAACTCGTGCAGATGAAGCTGCCCATCCAAAGTATTCGGGCGTCCAGATCGACTCTGCTGAGCACTTGTCTGGCATACATCGATGAAGCCAAACGTCTCAAGGTTTTAGGACCGGTCCGCGAGCACGTTCAAAAGTCAAACCCTCCCTCTTCATCTCTATTGCGGCCTCCTCGGGAATATTTTAACCAACTTCTGAACCTTCACATCAAATCCTGGGGAACCAATAACCCCGCCGGCCAAGCTAGTCGTCTGGCGTCGAATCTTGCCAATATACATCAGATTTTCCAGCGAGAGCTACACGCGGAGAACGCAGACCTTGCCCAGGCCGTCCGTCGTGTTTTCAAATACAGCGTCTTCAGACATATTCACGGATATGGCCGTACCGATTTAGTACCCCAGGTTGAATTGCTCCTCCCTCAGGCTTGCGACGACGAACTTGAAATCGAATACATCACACACGTTTTCCAAGCATACATATATTACCCCGTGTCTGAGCCTGAACTCCTGATTAACCGAGGGTTGGAACAGTTACCAAAGTTAACCGACCCGGAGTACAAGTGTGTGTATATTGACTTTTATCTTGCGACGTGCCTCATGATCACGCATAGGTCACTTTTACCGAGCGCTGGGGGATTATTACTGCTATCATCGGAATGATTTCGCTTTGAGCAAGCAATTTCTGGCAAAGGCACTCACTGCGGCGAGATCGTCTGGCTTCACCAATAGCGTAATCAAAGTACTGCTCGGCCGCGCAGAAACCGAGTTAACTCAAGGGGATTATCCCGCGGCCAACCTATATGCCCAAGACGCTCGTAAAATCGCCCACCTCTCTGGTGATTTGTATTCAGAGGCGCAGGCACTCTTCATCATCGCAGCAGCGCCCGCTGATGGCAACCTCGCTCGTCGGATCCTCATGCTGGACAGGGCGGGAGACTTGCTCCGACTGTGTAACATGTCTGGAGGAAGTTTGGACAACACTATTCTAACTGCGATGGCGCTGACTCTTTTTCGTAAAACGGAATACGCGGAGGCAAAAGAGATCTACACCGATATCCTCCAGAGGACATCTGCGGAGCAGGACCCTTTCAACCATGCCTGTTGTTTGAACGCCCTCGTTGAAATTAACTCGCAAACCGGTCAAATCGAGGACTCTGACCGCGAGGCTCTGGGTAGAGCTCAATCAATATTCGAAATGCTTCATTATCCTGCGGGGGCCATTGTCTCCGACATCGCTATGACCGACCTCCAACTCAACGACGGCGACGTCGTTGGTGCCTATGCCAAGTTAAAGCAATACATGTCTTCATCGTGGGGCAAGGATGCCGCGGTTGTGTCCGGTTGTTTGAACAGACTTGCTGATGTTGATTGCTGGCCGCTCAACGGCACTCAGCATACTTGGACTTGGACCATCACGTACCTCGCCTGGGCGCAGAAGTCGAATGAGATAATTGAGTCACATTGGGCCCTATGTTTCTTCGGTGATCACTTCCTCATAGAAGAGGATGAAGAAACCGCTCGGAATATATTCGCGGCCGTCCTGGACGGTTTTATACAGATGGATATTCATCAAGGGAGGGCACATTGCATGCTCCGACTAGGGGATATGTTAGAGAGACAAGGGCAAAGATTAATAGCAGCCGAGCTTTGGAGCGTAGCCCGGACGCTTTTCAGGAGATCTATGCAAGAAAAAGATGTCGCAGAGATCGATGCGCGATTTGCGGAACAAGAGTTGCTGGAACAAGAGTTGCTGAAACAAAATGAAGTCGAGGTCCCAGTTGTGGTGAGCAACATCGGGTTCCTGTGCTAGGGTCCTGGCCCGACCGTTGAAACCGGACATATATGGTGTGTGCATTTCTTCCTGTACCATAAGATGCGAGAAACCCAGGAAGTCCGGTGGGACACGAAAACGGTAAAAACGTAGTAGAGATTTGTAATATTACTTTCTGCAGTCAAATCCTACATCGAAAATAAATACTAAAATGGCAAAGTTCAGTTTGAACATTCTATGTGGTGGTGTTTACCGTGTTTCCCCCACACGCGATGGTCACCTAACCTGAACGTGCACGTTCAAAGTGATGCGTTTTGGTTGAGCCTGCTTCAACTTGCTTCTTCAACCAGAGATCCACGGCGGACAATCAGGCAACACTCGTACAGCCAGTACCATGCGTCATAGCAGAGCTACCGCAGGCAACACTTGTGTAAATCCGGTCGCTTTGGCCGTTTGACCTTCTATGACGCGAGGTACGAGCACAATTTTTATAGAGTGTCTGTCTAGAGACTAGTTTGGACTTTCTCGTTGGCACGATGCGGCCACGCGTTTTCGGTGTATTTCACGAAATAAACAAGCTTTGCGGCTTGGTCTTTTCCCTCCCCATAATTCCCACCACTTTCCATGTTTCCGGGGCTTCTGGGTCACAAGCCAGGCTAAACAGAGAAGTGACAAGGACTCTGAGCTCGGCCTCCTTGCTGCACAACAGCCCCCGTCCGGATTTTACGTATACGGTTTCTAGATCTGCCGCCTCGGACAATTGCTCAATAGTGTTGATTAGCTGCGTAGTAAATCATGCCCAATGGTGTCTTCAAAACTCGATTCTATAGATTACAATGGATAGCCAACCCAAACTCCGACCCTATGGTAATTCTTCGTCATGTGTTATGGCCGATTCAATAGCTTCGTTGTCCGCCGCGATTGCTCCGGTATCCTTGAAGTTAATGTCGATATTAAGCTTCTCCCGAAGGCCGGCAACTTCACCGGCCTGCTCGGGGCTGAGGGTGTCAGGCCTCGCCAACACGCCGGCCGCGGTCGCAGCCGCAGCCAACGATGATGCCACAGATGATGCAGACGCGATGGCTGCAGCAATATTGATACCCGCCGCAGCTTCAGCCGCCGCCGCCGTGGTTGCGGCGGCAGCGAACGCCGTCTTCTGGTTCTGGGCGGCCTTTTGTTGGTTCGCCAGGCCAGCGGGGCTACCGAAACCAGTAGCATCGCCCTGTAGACGGTATTAGCACATGAAGTAGCCGCAAGCATTGCGCGCACCCTCTGCAGGAGAGTGACGGGGCGCGCGGTCACGGAAACTGCGACAAGTGCGGCGATAAAGAGATTGAATGCAACCATGATTGTAGACGTAAGAGAGAAGTGGGTGGAAATGGGAGGAGCGTCGAGCTCTAAGAAGGCAAAAGAGAATGAAGAAGAAAGTGAGGAATCAACCTTGAGATTTACCTGAGACTTCGAGGTCATTTTATACAAAGGATTAAGCCATCCGAGCGCATCTGTTCAACCGTCACCAGGGTGAAAGATCGCCGTACTACGCATGCGTTCGACGTCGATCGCACATCCCACTCACAGCGCTGGGCCCTCAATTTTAGGGAGGTTTAAGTTGTTTGTGTAATTTAAAGTATCATAATACATTTAATGCGGCCGAAAACCTGATTTAATACTCTGAATTTAGTGCTCGCCGAAATTTAATCACTAATCTAATCTTTCACGGTCCATTTAAGGCCCGACTAAACGTCGAGTATAAAATGCAAGTTTGCGGCCGCATTAAATGTGTTACGATACTTTAAATTACGCAAACAACTTAAACCCCCCTTAAATTGAGGGCCCCCACCAGTACCCCAGAATTGGCACCACCGGTAATGCTGTACCAGGTCCTGGTAGGGGCCCTCAATTTAAGGGAGGTTTAAGTTGATTGCCCAATTCAAAGTTTCGGAACAGATTTAATCAGGCCGCAAACTTGATTTTTATACTTCAGGTTTAGTCGGGCCTTAAACGAACCAGGAAAGCTTAGATTAGTGATTAGATTTCGGCGAGCCCTAAATCCAGAGTATAAAATCAAGTTTTCGGCCGCACTAAATGTGTTACAATACTTTGAATTACGCACACAACTTAAACCTCCGTTAAATTGAGGGCCCAGCACTGTGACTTGTTCAAGCTTGTTCATTGCTCTCGCTTCGCGTCTGACTGCTGTGGCCCGTCGTCCGAGATAGCATCGACCAAATACGCAATCTTGAAATGATTGTCCAGGATCGTTCCGAAGATTTCCGCCTCATAGTTGCCCGGAGATTCTAATTTCTAGGTTGCGACTGAGATACATCCTCCGTGAACATGGCCGTTAGAATCTGCGACAAATGGTAGAATCGTACCCAACGAAGCGACGACCAGGGGGCAGAAGATCGAAGGGAAGAAGATTGCGTGAACCCAAGAACTGAACAACGACTTCTGATTCCCGGCGTTCCTATGGGGTCATAAGACCATCAGTGAATCCTTTAGCGGGGGGCGGCAAAACGGAATTGTACGAGAAATACGTATCTGAATTTAGCGAATTCTGATGTGGATTTTTATGCGCTCTGGTTGGCTGGAAGTTGTGGAGCCAATCAGCGTTATTATAATACGAAACCATTTTTATGCGTTTGCCAAACAGTTCTGATGCCGGTCAGTTCAACCGTTAGAGTACATAACGCAAGAAATTTTACAATCTCCCTACCTGGTGTGAACGGCGAGGAGGTTAGACTCGAGTAAGAGTTGAGGTAATTTCAGAAAAGAGAATTTGCAGCTGCAGAGTCCGATGCGGGAATTGCGACTGAGTAACCTGGTCGAGATGAATGATTTTAGACAACCATTCCAGGATAGCCGTGCGCAAGAGCTACCAGTCGCCTCACAACGAGATCATTTTTTACATGGAATGCACCAGGTTTTGGACCGAATTACCCGCAACGCAGGGCTCGAGTAGGTAAACACTGTGAACTATTGTAGAGAGAATAGTATTTGTTATCGAAGACTCACCTCAAGCCCTACACTCGACCTGACCCTTGACAGGGAATGATAAGTAGCATACATGATATTTGGGCACACTGTACAAATCACACACCAACACGTTAGAACTAAAAACAAGAACCAATCAGTAGTACCACGTCCCCTTCCTTTCTCGCGACGCCGTACACTCATCCACATGACTCACCCCGAGAGAGTCCTTAATACAGCGTTCGACTCGTCGTCCCAATCCGAACCCGAATCCGCGTCCATCACGAGCGTCCACCCTCCAGCCACACCCGCACCCGCACCACCCGCACCGACTGCATCCGCCCCTGCGCGACCCGCACGGCCACTAACCCGCCCAACGCGCAACGCCCTCGTCGTCGCCCCCGCCGGCAACTCCATACCAGCCGTGGGAAGCCGCTCAGCGCGCGGGCGCGCGTTCAGCCGCATCGCTTCTTGCAACAGCAGCTGTTGCTGGCGTAGCTGCTCCTGCGCTGGTGTCGGGTGCCGCTGCTCCACCTGTGACTGCCGCTGTGGTCCAGGGCGGAGGCGCAAGCTCCCGTTGACCTCGAACCAGGGATTGGCGTCTATATTCATGTCGGTGCCGGTGTCAGTGGCGGCGAATTGCACGACCGGATGATCGCGATCGCGCACGGCGGACGTCGGGGTGCTGGCCGTTGCGGGCGTATTGGGAGCAGGAACCTGCTCGCCACGGAGTATCGCGCGATAGGCATTACGATCGAAGTTCGCGGGCGACATGAACCTATAACGCAGTGGATCAGGCTGACTCTCGGCAGTGGTCACCCATTCTTCCTCGACGGCCATGGCTTCGGCTCTACGGAGTGCGGAGCGCGCCGTGTCTATATGTACGGCTTCGGCGGCCGAGCGACGCGCGGCACGATTCCGAAGGGCCGGCGGCTCGCGCGGGATGCGGCGCCCGTCCGGCGCGTAGTTGGCGCGGGAGCGGAGGCGCTCGGCGAGGCGTTCGCGTTCGTGGTCCCATGCGGTTACAGGACGGGGTGTCAAACTGGAGAGAGGGGGCGAGACTGCGGAGGGGAGGAACGTGTATGCGCCCGACCCGTTGGGCAGCGCGTGCGTTTGGCAGGGCACCAGTCGTGAACCGAGAGGGTTTCCGCTAGAAACGATAAATGGGTCAGCAGGAATGTTTAATGAGAATGTAAAATGCCGTGAAAATGCGGTCGGAACAGGTCGATGGTGAAATTAAACACCACAATTCCCAATTGCCGGCGAAAAAAGAACAAAGAAACGGGTGGCATCGGGCCATGACTCACCATACAGCGCAGCCGACAAACTGTGTCGAGCAACCGCACGCGTCCCGCTGCGGTGCCTCCAGCTCGGCCGCTTTCTCTGGAGGTACATATTGAGCTTCAAGTGGAACCACCGTGTCGGACACGCCAGTCGCATCTGCAGTCCAGACCCAGAGAGCGGAAGACGCGCCGCGATGGATCTGCGTCCCACAGCCATTAGATTTCGGCACCAATTGCCGGCTTTGTCGCGGTGGATCGTGGATCCCCAGCGAGGCAGAGAGCGCATTTAAACCAGAGGAGGCTTGGTCCAAGTCTTCATTGGTAAATGGCTGTTCAGCGCCGCAGAAGAGCGTGTGTATTTCTCGCCCCAAAGAATCTCTTGCCACCAGAGATGTGCCACCACCAGATTCGTTTCCAGGATTATTGCCCAGTGTCTCGCGCCGAGAACGAAGGGAAGCTTCCAGTGTGTGTCTCATAGGCGTCGTGGACTGGGCGGGCGTGCTTTCGCGCGTCGAAGACATCAAGGTGATGGTCAAGATGAAGACGCGTTGCTTCTGTTTGGTCTGTGTGGAACAATGGCAAACAAAGCCCCAATCGTGAGCGGCATCTCGGCTTCACCTTGACTTCACCTCGACCATCAACATCAGTTTGGCCTCTCCCTCCAACCTCGCTCTCTTGCCACCCCGATGGGCACTATCTGTGGGCTTGCTGCCGAGAGGAAGGGAACTCGTGTTAAGATCGGAAAACTTGCGGCCCAGTGCTCCCACCCGATCTTGAGTCAGCTTGAGTCGAACGTTCTGGGCAGTGGGAGGGCCGCTTGGAGCCGGCCCGAGTTCTTGAGTCTGAGTCTTTCTTGGCGGGCTAGGACTTCTTATGCCATGCGATGTCGGTTGGGTAAGATTTTATTCCGTTGACCGCTTTTTTCTTCCGCGTTGATACTGTACTTTGCATCTGATTATAGATGAATCGTTGTGTTTGAAGGTCAAGGTCTCAGGAAAACTGTTGCACAGGCGACACCAAGGTTTGAGTACTGTTTACAACGGAATACTTAACAGAACCCGAGATACTACTAGGCTTCCCTTTAACTAGTTCCAATCATAAACGGAAAAGCCTCCAGAATCGTCAGAATCGTACTCCGAGTCCCTAGTCTCCTCGATTTGTCGCTCCCGGTTCAACCGAATCCCAATCGCGCGACAGACGAAGCATCGCCTTTTTTCAGGGCCACTCCATGCTGCTTTGGAAAAGCAGTCCGGTCCAAATTCGCCCTTGCACCCAATGCACTGCCGAGTGGTGTGATCCCCAGGACCGTCCAAAACTGTGAGAGGTAGCAATGGGTGGAGTCTATACCCATCCCCGAGCTTTGGCTGGTCGCTGACCCACATTCCGACGTATCTCAAGCTTTGCTCGGGGAAAATTTCGTCGATGTAGCCCGCCTGCTCGAAGTGGGTCCATAAACAAGCGACAATCCGGATATTGTTCGCCGCATGAAGGAAGTTTTCGCCTGTTTGTTGACTATCCGACCAAACAAGAGCCGTTTTGCGGACTGTGAAGGTCAGTTTATGCTTTTTGCTTTTTGTAAAACCGACTTCGTACTTTGGAGGGCCAGCCTGTCGCCGCTCACATCCACCTTGTGCTCCTTCAGACTTTTCCCAGGTCGAGGAGCATGTGTATCTTGTTGTATAACTGTGCGTTCCCCTGCACCTCGTTGAGATACGGGGACAACCTTGACAACTGTTCCTCAGTGCCCGACTCCCCTCGAAGCCGGCGGGATTTGATATTGGCCAGCTGAAGATCTACGACGTTCCGCAGAGTAGCGCCGTACTCGTGAAACAAGGCGCTCTACTCCATCCGCCCATCGAAAACGACCTTCCGTACCTCGCTGGATTCGAGGAGATCGAAGATTGACTTTAACCCCTCCTTCCCAATGGCGCGCACGTCGATAATGTAGGTGTGCTCTTCGTCCCACCCCACAGATCCCAGACCAATCAACGACAGGTGCCCTGACTTCACACCCAAAGTGCTTCCTTCGCAATCCAAGATGAGTGTAGAAGAGCCCTGCAAGCTTTCGGTCAAGGACGACACATCGCTTTCCGTTTTGCAAACCACAAAGTTGGTGTTCATGTACGGAAGTGGTGGGGAGGGCCGGTGTGAGTTGAGGGATGCGTCAAGGCGGTAGGGAGATCATCTCATTGGATTAGCCAATATATATGTACTGATTATCATTTATGTCGTTCCAGGTTCGACGCCCATCGGCTTCTTCAGGCGCCTTTCCAAATATACTGGCGAACTGACCCAAGTAATCATGGTACTCTCTCCTAGCGTCCGCTACCAAAGTCTCACCTTTTCCCTGCGAGTCAACGGGCCAAATTCCACCTACTTCAATGTTCATGGGCAAAATCAACCATGCCGTTTCAAGGCCCTGCGCTCAGCTTCGCCATATTCCGAAACACACAAAATTTGATTGGGCACCAGACTTAGGTTGCCAGTACATTGGTCATCTGTCGTGTTAACCGGGAAATTTTCCAGCATCTGGCGCGGTACGGCGTCCTCTTGAACGTTCGCGAGACGGTCCGCAAAGGCAAGCAGCAAGGCGGAACATCGGGATTTCATCAATCTGCGCGTGAGCTCGCGTGGGCTAGCTACGCGCGCGTACGAGCGCGTGGCACGTTCAACACTGCAACTAGAGCACGAGGGCGCGTTATGTCGAAAATCCCACGCGATGCCGGTACGCGAGTCGGCCTAGTGACTCTACGCGAGCCGCACGAGTGAACTTGATTAGCATGTCGGGATAACGTTAAACTTCTGCATAGGTCTGCCTTCTATGATCGTGTTCTAATTTGAATAATCAGCTCCCGAGTTAGCGGAATTCCACAGCCTTCGCTTCCTTAAAAGCCCATGACGACAGCGAATAGCCTTGATCTCATTCCACCATGCCCGTGTCGTTCACCGTCGCCTCTCACAAAGCGAGACCAGTCTTCGACATGAACCCTACGGGTCTAACCACGAGACAGCTCCTCGCTGGAACCTGGTCGCCTCAGTACAAAAACGCAGGACTGATTCGGGGGAGTTCGTTCTCTGGTCTGTGGATGCCAGTGTCAGGGTTTTCCAGAAATTATTATTGCACGCAAAAATTGAACCACATATTTTACCAGTTCGCCCACGGCTGCACCAGAAGGCCCGGCAATGATATCCGAACTTCGATCTGCTCCGATCTCCGGACTAGGGGCAAACGAGAGGTTGGTGTCTCTTCTCTCGTGGAAGCACGAGTTGAATTGTGGTCATTCCTCCAGATCGCAAGGGAAAACGAAGTTTCGGCGTCTCATTGGGCTCTTCACCAGGACTAAGACCGTCAAAAAGACTCTTGACGTAGAACCCTCCGGAATTCCCTCCCCAAGCGCCGATAAAAATTACATCTTGCCCGCTTTGGCTTTCGAGCCTGCTGCAGAGGTCGCGGAGGAAAAAAAGCCTGCAGGCACAGATATCTTTGTCAAGGACGTCCGCCCGAGTCCCAACGGTTTCGCCGACACGATCATCGCCGCCTATAGTCAACATCACGACCTCATTTTGCGTCCCGACGATGTCTGGATGGCGATCCTCACTCAGTTCAACTTCTACATCAACGCGAACGCCGAGTTGTTACGCGCAAACTTTGTCACCCACGTGGGCAAGATCCAGCTCCGCATAGAGGCTGACATATTCGAGGACATGGACTTCGGTGGTCTCGCGAGGGAAATGGTCGACCTTATCCACAAAAGTGTTGTCGACCCAACCTTGCGCGCCTGGGTCCTCCCCGACTTCTCGACCACGACGATGAATGACACCACCGTCAGTTCAATTCTGATGATGGCGACGCTCAAGTCCTACTTCGAATACACCTACGACCCGATCACCTGCGGCATCCCCCGCGTGACACTCGAAGGAGAAAAGCACGATTGGGAGAACATTCTCCAGCGGTTAGAAAAGTTGAAGGAGTATGGGTTGGAGACGATTGCGTGGTATCACCTGCTCGTCCCTGTCATCTCGCGTTTCGTCAGCGCCTTCGACGATCCAGACGGGAAAAGCAACGTCGAGTTCTGGCAGAAGGTTGTGAATGTGGATGTAGGTTGCAATCCCCCTTCGGACTCCACCTACTCTGGTTGGATTACAGCATTCTGTGTTTTCGACGACAAGGGGAAGTGGTTGGGACCCCGCCTCAGATCGGTTAGTAGGTTTTGGTTCGGTTGGCAACATAGCTAAACTTTCCGTCAGGACATCGAGTCGGCCATTTCTCCCGATTCACTAACGGCGGGAGGTTTTTGGGCGGTTTATGGTGATCGCAGTCCACCTGAATTCCGATTCGCCAGCGGTGATGGACTCGTCCTCGATGGCACACACTTTCACAAGATCCACGGCGAACTTCCACCTAGCTACGCAGAAGTGGATGTAATGCTTTACACAGAGAGGGGAGAAGATCAGGAGTGCTCTATGACCGCAGGTGCCATCGGAATGCAGGCCTGCTCTGGGAAAGGCACCGGTCAGAAGGATACTGTTCGGCCAGTGATTGGATGGTGGCTCTTTAACAAGAAATAAGTCTCGTTTGCTGTATCCATATTCTCGTCCCTACGGCGCATGTTATGATCCCGATGAACAGACTACAGGAGCCTTCGGCGAAAGGTTCCGAGAAAAGAAGCCGAGTTGAGCCAACGTCATTAGTTTTTCTCCGGGCGGCGGGGATTGTGGATGCAACCTTTGATTTGAAGTTCAACCTTCCGGTCCTCCACGATTCGCAATCGCACGCAGTAGATGTTCCAGTTGCCGCACTGAAGCTCCTTGCAACATCGTATACACAACCAACCCAAAATTAGTGGCCGAGGCTTCAGCTTAAACTGGTATCGAAGTTTCAGCAATTATAAACATTACTGTTATTGTACATGTATGATACAGACCGGGGTTTCCTATTTAGTGTGGTGGACAGGAATAGAAGGACAAATACAATCCTCAGCTAAGCTCTGCAAACCAACCGGAGAATAGGCCTTTTGGATAGCAGACGAACCAAATCCTGCGTCGAATGACGAGTCCCAAACTCCGCTTCGTCGTCGTCGCCCTCGTCTTCTTCCTCGTCCGAAAAGTCGTCACCGTCTTGATCAATCGGCGCGTCGGCATTATGTTTTGAGACTCTGAACGGCGCCTCACCCTCCTTGTAGCGCTGCATAATGATTAGTGAACCTTCACGCTGCGGGTGGGTCGCAGGATTAATTTAACGCACGTTAGCCTCGGTCGGACGACGGTACGGGATAATATCCCGCCACCGATCCGTCTCCAGCATCCCCACGATATCCCGCCCCTTAATCACCACCCCGCACTCAAAGTTCGCCACCCGCTCCAGGCGCTCGGTCGCCAGCGACTTCGCAATGACGCCGTTCCGCAGCTCCGGCTTTACCACGCCCCACGCGCTGCTGGAGATGTTCGCCGAGCCCATGCAGAGGTACAAGGGCGTGCGCTTGGGGTCGTCCGCGTGCAACGCGATATAAATCTTGGAATGGAAGAGCGTGCCTGGGTCCTTGGAGTGGTAGTGGTGGAAGAGGGTCGAGAGGAACTCTGCGCCTTTCTCGGGCAGCGTGCGCCAGTCGATGTGGGAGGAGATATTGTTCTGCGAAGCGAATACAATATGAGAAGGGTTCGTGGATGAAGCAAATGGGAGAGCGGCGTACAGGGAGGCCGAGATTCGACTTTTGTGCGTCGCGCAAAGTAGGAAAGATCAGTTTGAGTTCAGGCCTCCCTTCGATTGACTCTTGACGGTTCCCAGCGCACGACTCGAGGAAGTTCTTCACGACATCCTCGTTCTCCAGGTGCCCGACGGATCCGGTGCACCTACGAAGGGAATGTCAACTTGCCGCGACGAGAGTGGGCGAACGGGTAACACACACTTCGAAGGACATCCTCGGAACCTTACCTTCCGGGTAATAACGGAGGATCTTGTTGCGCACGATGCGACGCAGCGCCAGCTGCCCGTACTTGGTGGCGTGAACTCCGGAGTAGCTTCCCGGCACACTCGTGACAAGATACACCTTGACTCCCGAGAAGTCGAATTCGCCGGGTTCGAGGTATCGGGTTAGAAACTCTTCTGGACATCCTAGCTGCTCGATATGTTGTTTGAGCTGGCACTCGAACTTGGTTTCAACGTATTTGGGCTGGTCGCCGGCTGGGATACGGGGAAAGTCCTGAAGATGGGTTAGTAGGTCGTCGGTAAGGAGCAGTGAACGCACTTGAATAAACCAAGTGTTATCCCCCAGTTCAACGTCCAAGGTCATGCTAGAAGATGGATAAACACGTGACGAAGATGGTGGTTAAAATTAACTCACAGGTTTGCGGACGTGATAACCACGCGCAGGAAGTCGGGGTAGACGAGGGCCATCATCTTTGTGTGCGCGCAGCCGTTCCTCATGAACGGGTAAAACGCGTGGAAGTTCTCCCCGTCTGATATATGTCATCAAGCTTTATCCTCGGTCACGAATGCTGAACGTACACATATTGCGATAGCCCTCTTGCGCTTTTTTCACAACGCGCTCAAACTCTTCCAACGATTTCGGGCGTTTTTTCGTGAAATCCGCGAATTGTTTGCCAAGGCCATCCATGGCGTAGTCACGACCGATGTACATGGGGGCAAAGGGGCGTGGGCGCGCGCTTGTTTTGAGGGGAAGATACTGTAGTCGCGTAAGTCAAGAAGGGAAAGAAATTGGAAAAACATACTTGGAACAACTCGTCGTTCCCCACAAAGAACGAAAAGAAGAGACCTGCGCAAAGAGAGTCGGAGTGGATGAGGTCGGGTAAAGAGATAGTGTTAGGAGTGTTGGCGAGCCTTCTCCCCGGCGTGCGCGTCATTCTGAGGGCACCACCCTTGAATTTCATGTACACTTTAGGTGTCTTGTTCTTCTGCATCTGAATGGCAATCTCTATCAAGCAAGTCAGTTGGTTTCGTTCACAGGAAGGTTTTTGGTACCCTTCGGGCGCATGTTATGC
This sequence comes from Mycena metata, assembly GCA_029378385.1. Lineage (NCBI taxonomy): Eukaryota > Fungi > Basidiomycota > Agaricomycetes > Agaricales > Mycenaceae > Mycena > Mycena metata. Next base: position 403,284 of record JARKIB010000042.1, on the reverse strand, counting down.
ATCTCGACCTCCTTTTTGCGCTTCTTCTGGACGTGCTCTTCGTCGTCCGAGGTGGCGCTTAGTCGACGCTTCGCGCCCCTCTGCACCGTGGTGGATATGGTAGAAGGTCCGGGCTTGAGGGCATAATCGTCCTGTTCTTCCAAACTCAAGGCGATGGCTCTAGAAAGTAGAAAACCGCCGCAGCGATTGGTGTCCGCAAATTGGGTAGAAAGGAGATTCGGCGCGACCTTTTGAGTTCATAATCCTCTTGAGCATCCCATACTTCATGAGCCATATCTACATCGGCGCAACGCATCGTGGTGGAGTCAGGAGAGTCGCGTCCTGCGCTTGGTCTTGATTGGCAAGGGCCCATGAACCAAACACAACCAAACTTCGGCTTCTGCTCCCCTTTGCCTCTGTGTCCTCATGTATCCGCGGTTCTAGGTCACGGACCACGCTGACGGTTGAAAGGGCTCTCAGTTTGACATCTTAGCCCTCCCCTCAAACCCTCTTCGGACAATCAGCGATTCAGCCAGGCTCCACTGGCACGAGAGACAAATTACAGGTCAGAAAAAGCTCGGAATATTTTGGCCCCTGGGACCTGTGGCATCCGAATTGAATGCAATGGTACAGTATGCTGCCTTCCCTCCGGAGTCGACTCGATCTTGACTGCCGTCTTGGCTTCTCGATTGACTACAATTCAAAATCGGGTTACAGCCGATAACAGAAGAGGTGAAATGGAAGATGGCTGGAGCCGATGAAACTACGCGAGCAGACTCGGAGTCGAACCACTTTTGCCTCGCGAGTCGGGACACATTTGGCTCAACCCCCTCCGGGACACCACGCTTACTCCCTCGTGCGTTCCAACGAAGCGGACAGACGGGGATAGGACGGTGACGAAGCGCAAGCTAGTGTCTCCGCACTCGCTCGGCACTGGACTCGTTTCTTTACCTCACGGACCGATATAACACGACCGCAGACGCTGAACCTACCCACCCAAAGTCGAACCACTTTCTCAAGACACATTCAACAGAACTCAAGCTTCTCGGGGTATGCCACGAACAATTCGTTGCAGTGGAACGTACGTCCGTTTCTCAGATGGAACAACTCCAGGGCGCAAGCCTGCAGAGGCGGCGCTAGGATGGTGCCAAAAACCGCCGCATGCTAGCCAGCGCCCCACTGGACTGACTTTTCAGATTGTTTGACGTCTCGCCAGCTGCATGCTGGAACTTCATGCGTTCTGGCCACCTTCACGCCCGTCATCGATTTCGAATGATGTAAAGCAGCTGCCAGTCCGTCCATCGTGGGCCGGCAGTCCCAGAGTGGTGCGTTTGGCTCAAATTGGGCGTGGTTGTGACTCGCGAAGCTGTTCTGACGACATTCCATCGCAAAGTCGTTTACCGCTGGTTTACGGCCACTCGGCGCTAGAACGGTTTCCTTGACTTGGACCCCGTTTCTAAGCTTCATTCTAGAGCTCCGTCAACTGGGTTGAACTCCCGACTAATCCCCTTCCAGAGGTTCATGGTCGGTTCTCGAACACTGGGTAACGCACCTCCTTTGGCTTTCTGGAAACTTAACGAGCTATAAAATGGGCGAGCCCCGTCAGCACTCACCAGTTGTTCCCTCAACCCTCCCGTGAAAATGAGCTCCACTGCGATCACTACCAACACGTATGCTCAAATTCTCACTCTGGTCTCCGAATTTCGACTAATTTCTGTCAGTGGCTCTGATGCCAACGATGCGACCACAGGCGCAAAGTCCCAGGCCATGCCCGGTAATGCTCGTTCACCCTCCTGTTTTCTTCTGCGTAACTCACACAGAGGCCTCCGCGCAGCGAACCCCCCGTCCGGCAGCCTCATTTATGTCCAAAACACCAACGGCTACTTCCTCAGCCGTATGGGTCCTACAGGCTTGGAATTCTCCAAGAAGTCCCTCGACGAGTATTGCAAGTTCAAGGTCGTCCAGGTCGCTGGCACCGTCTACTTCTCCCTCGCGGCGGACAATGGCGACGTGATGGCTCTCGATTATGGCGCCGACAATTCTCCCTCGATCTGGCTCAATTATCTCTACCCCGTCGCTGCGTTTGCCGCGGTATCGGCCGACAATGGAAAGACCTACCTCGTCGCTCACGACCCCGGCAGACCTGACAAGGGCCCCTACACGGTCACTGGCGTCGATTACAGCAGCAGTTCCATCAGTACCATCGTGGACGCCACCGGCTACGACGCCCTCTACGTTGGCCAGGCGTGAGGATGGATCAGAGGAGAATCTACTGAATATGTGTGTTCGCTTGAAATTCCATGGACTTTGTATCGCCGTGACTTTGAAATCCTATTCGATCATCTTACTCTCAGCGCCTTGAGAGCTATATTGTCTGGTCCCCACATACTATTCGTAGGATGAAAGTTCGTCGGGTGGCGTACAAGTTCGTCAGAAGCTCGCTGCCTGCCAAATTTGACATATTCCCGCGCAACTGCGGCGAGTAAATAATTTGTTCCTGATACCGACTAGGGATCAGGTCTGAAACCCGTAATTGAAAGCTACTTTTTTCCCTGCGGCTGTACCGGCCATCAATTGATGTTGAATTCATTTATCAAAGCTCCTATCAGCTCTGCGTCTGTGAAAGTAAACGGTGTCCGTGTCGAGAGCCCATGGCGCTGAAAGGTCACCGCGTGTAGGTCATAGGGTCAACAGCTATTAAATGTCGTCACGGTGGTCGTCGAGCACCATTTTTTTTTTTTTTCCAGGCTCTGTAGGCTCGCCCAGAGGGCGCTAATAAATTTCTTCCCCAGACGGTATCAGGATTGCCCGGAGGGCCTTGGTATGATCCGGTCAACATCAAATTTTCGATCTCACTTATCGTTTTGCGCGCGAGTTACTTATGTGAGCCTTTGGTAACGATAAATGGTTCAGAAGAAAGATTAGACAGCAGCCTGACATCCCTCGGATTAAGATTTCTTCTATACAGCGCGTGCTTGAAACCGATACATCCTCCACCATCAAATTCCGAGCTACGGTCAATTCTGTCCCCAAGACGGGAATACATATGGGGAGCACTTCTGTTATCGCCGCAGAGGGTACCGTCGCACGTGGGGAAGGCGCGCAAAAGCATTTGAGATCAAGACTCTGATTCAGGCGAACGTGGGGAGCCGAACCCCGTAGCTGCGAGAAATTGTCCAGAACTCGCGTTCATATAATGCAGCGGCGCATCGCGCACGACGTCCGCTTGCTCCCTTCATCCTGAACCTGGGTAGGTGATGTGTCTACTTGCCCAACCTGATTTATGAAACCCAAGTAAGTTGCTTTCATTTTTGCGAACCACTGGCGGTCAGACCGACCGAGGCATGAATTCTGGAAACGCTCTCGGTTGATTTCCTTTCCTTTCCTTAAGACACTCGTGCAGAGTCTCCCCATATTCAGCCCTCCGCGTTATCAGAGAGCCGCCTTCAAAGTTCCGACTGTGACTTGCCTTGTGCCATGTTCATTCGTTATGGTACATCTCGAGTCGTCAGTACATTTTCATAAGCATCTCGGAGCCTGTCATCTAGAAGTACCAACCCTCCCTTCAACCATCACTGCGCGCGGGCTCCTCCAACTGCAGCTGCTTCTCTGCGTCGTCCCCTCCCTCTGTGTCGTCATTTATCGTCGAGCGCTCCCCCGGCTCGCGCGGTAGGATGATGTTCAGAATCACACCTACGATTCCGGCCGCCAAAACTGACAACGTCATGTAAGCTCAAACAACCCTGAAACTCTAATAAAGTTGGTATGACTTACACGGCGTGCTGAGCACAATCGTTATAGAATCAAAGAACCCCTGCAGCGCGCTATTGGGATTCTTCACGCGATCGAATAAATGCGTGAAGAGCTGCGGGACGAGGGGGTCGCCTATGCCGAATGAGAGGGCGGCGGCCAAGACGAAACGGTCGCGGCGCGTGTACTGCGCGAAGGAGAGGACGCGGAGGCCCGACACCTACAATATTTGGGTCAGTACTTGAATCATAGACGATTTAGCTGTATTGGGGGAAGGGGGAGGGGGGCGTACCGCGACACTGGCGAATAGGAAGGTGGTTACGCCGCCGAGGACGGAGTTTGGAACTGGGGTATGGCATACATCATGAGCAACTATTCCGATAAAGGAATTAGGACTTACTTGCGAGCAGGGCCCCGGAGATCTTACCAAGAATGCCGAACAGTATGAGGAAGACGCAGCACCAGCGCCCCGCCGCCCGATTTGCACATCGAGTAATGGCTATCACGCCGTTGTTCAAGAGAAGTAAATTCCCTCATCAGTTCCTACCACCGACTTGCGTCCTGCAAATCAGAGCACAGAAGTTTGTTACCTGCGCGAATATTAACAGTGGCGTAACCGTAAACAACGCCGAGAAAAAACCGCCGAGGGCGTCGCTGAGGGCGTCGCTGAGGACGCCACCTTGGACGCGAGAGTCGAATTCGAGGCCACGGACGTCGACGCGGGAGACCTCGTCTGAGGCGGTGATGTCGCCGATGGCTTCAATTGCTAGGGACACTACCAAGGGAGTTGGTTGACGACGTTCGAACCAGGAAATTTGGAGGGTACCATAGACAGCGTCGCAGCGAGCAGTACTGTGAATGTAAATAAATTTTGGAGGATGGAGAAGGACTCACTGGGAAGGATGGCCGGAGGATAAACTCCGATTTTGAATGTGTGAACCCTGATTTCTGCATGCGCGCAACGCGTGGTGATGTGGTGGAGTCAGAAGAGTCGCGTCCTGCGATTGGTCTTGATTGGTAACGTCCTCTGAACCAAACACAAACAAGCTCCGTCTTCTTTCTTCCCTTTACCTCTGTGTCCTCGTGTATCGTCGCGGACTACGCTGACGGTGTCAGTTCGGCCTCTTAGCCCACTCAAACCCTCTTGAACTTCGAATTCTCCCCCTCCGAGTCGGATCGGACACTGATCAGTGATTCAGGCTCAGGCTCCAGCCTAGGCCCAAATATCTCGCCGCCTACCGTTCCCTAGCCTCAGGTTCTATCTAGTTTGGCCTTTGCCTGTCAGTCTGGCACATGCATGTATCACGGTGGACAGCTTCTTTCAAGGACACAGTACAGATTTTTCAGCATGATCGGACTGGGGGCGACCGAGGCACTCGCTGTCTCACCCTCGTTCTTTTTCAGTACTACCTCGTTATTCAATGTCAAATCTCGGTCCAATGGGCCGCTCCCGGACCGCCTCAACTTGAGGGTGGTTAAACACTTTCCCAGGCACACAATTGGGAAGTCGCGAGGAAGAAGCAGAAGAAGCAGGAATAATAACGGAAGGTCTGAGGATCTGCGCCCTCTTTTTCTATCTTCGCTTGCGAACAACAAACACGCTGTGCGGAGAACTCCGATGGCATCTGGTCTTGACCTGGGATTCCCCACTCACGTATATGAATCGAGGCTATTCTGAAGATGCTTTCTTCATTTGCCATGTCCTTCAGCAGTCTACAATATAACCTCTCTTCCATGCCACTCATACTTCAGGACGGCGACGACCAATTCCATCAATCGACTTTGCGACTTGAAAAGAATTTCATCGATACTCCCATCCTCTTTACCGAGGGTCAGTTTGCTGGCAGATCTATCCGTGCAACCTTGGAAGAGATTCAAGCAGCAGGGAGCAGCAGAAAGTAAGTCGAAGGTGCTCTACTTCTCATCGCTTGAACTGCGGCAGGACGGTGACCGTTCGTCGGGGGGTAAAGGTGGATCGGCGTCCCCTAGACCCTGCGCCCGGTATGATTTATTCCAGTCGACCCCCACGATGCTTACCCTTGTTTTAGTGGCCTACCTTCGCCTGTTTGAAGTATTCAATGTCGGTACTGCCGGCGAAATACAATTGGAGCTCGATTATCAGTAAGCGTACCCATTTCTAGTCTGTACACGTGCTCCATTCATTCGACAGCGGCCTCGATATCTCGGGTTTCACGTGCACCGTAGACCTGTTCTCTGTCCCGAAACCGGAATCCACCTCGTCTGCCGCCTTCGAATGGCCGGAGCCGGAACCTCTCACCCATTTCCCTCTCGGTCCTAACAGCACCCCGCAACAAATTGAAGTAGACCCCGACGTCTCCTGTGGAAATGTAACAACAAAATTAGCTGGCAATACATTCGTTCAAGCAGACAACGTACCGTGGATGGAGCGCCCTGCGTGTCTCTTGTTCACATTTTCTGTCAGCCACTATCCTTATCCTTGCTCGTGTCTACCCACCTTCATATCCAGGACCTTGCTGTCAAAGCGGAAGGATATTTCATGCTGCAGTACGCCGCGTCGCTCTTTCTCCCTCGTCTCCTCATTCTTCTTCAGGTACCGATTTTTCGATCTCTTCTCCACGACGTCAGAGCACGCCAATCCGACGATCCAGGCGCAATGTCAAGGCGCTCCCTTCCGTGTCTATTCCGCCAAGGACGCTCCGGCCCTCGGGCCGTCGACGGAATTATCTAAGGTCGGTTCGGAGTGCATTTTTCATCGTGTTAACCAAGAATTATTTCAGCATTTGGCGTGCTACGGCGTCCGCTTGAACATCCGCAAGACGGTCCGTAAACGCACTGCGCATCACGATGGAAGTCCCAGTCGGGGATTGCTATATACAACCCATCGCCTGAGCGATAAAAACATCGCCAATGGCGATGAGGAAGGATACGATGATTGAAACGAGCTCGTGGGTAGCTTTCTGGGTCCGTATCGGGTTTGACTTCACGAAGGATCATGACAATCGATGGACATTAATCGGTTTTCTTTTGGTGTCCTAAAAGAACCTTCCTCGCAACGCGTACGGCGCGATTCGACCTTGCACGTCCAGTCTAAAATTACCGGCCTTGCGTGGACGTGCATCATCCCCTCGATACGTGCGCTTGGTGTCTTTCGGCATTCACCTTGAAATAAATAACAGTGATACCCGCGTGGCGGATGTGCGTAGCGACTTGAATGGGTTCGCGTTCAAGGTAACTTGGTGGGAACTCTGCGCTGTTAAGGGTGAGGGAAGGGATACAGCAATAAATTTATGAAGGACGCAGATGACCAATCGGGGCCACTCGCTGGATCGTAGAGGCAGGAAGAAAGATCGAGTCGTAGGAGCGCTGAGGGAGATCCCATTGGAGGACAGATCAAAGGGCCCACAAACTAAGAGGAAATTTCAAGTTCTAAGGGAGTACTCAGATTAGAAAAAGTGACCACTGAACGCGCGAAAGGGGGACCGAGCGCATTTTCGGCAATCATCCATCAATATGGAGCAGCCGAGAGACAGTTCTGGGGCGTCCTGGAAGGCCAAGAGTGATATATTGACATCCACAGCCTATTCGTGTTGTGGAATGATCCAGGGAACGGAAGCAGCAGGCGCGGCTAGGGAATAAAGCCGGTTTGGGACGGGTGTCAACGGCCCAAAAGTCAATCCCGAGGCCGACAGGTTCAAAGAAGTGGTTTAAGCAAGTTTGCATTAATGTAGCGCGAGAGCAGGAGCGGCAGGGGAAATGCCAGGAAGCAAGCTGGTGTGTATGAGAGTCCAAATGCACATTTAATCCCGCGCGCAACATATTGACCAAAATTGTATTTCCGCCCTATTTATCCGCGTGTGAGCCAATTCCCGCACAAAGAAGAACCATAAACTTATGTTGCGCGGATTCAGCGAAACCCGCAAGCGCGCAATCGTAAAATTCCCACGCAATTTGATGCGCGCAATGTTGAAAACGCGCAATGTTGAGAACCGCGCAAAGTCGAGGTGTAAGAAAAAATTGCGCGAAGTTCACGGCACACAATAAAGCACAAAACATAACTGCCGGACGGCTGTATCTGGTGTGCAGGTTCGCCGCTGGCGGTTGGGCTCGATTGGGGACTGCTTTCGTCAAAGCTGGTTAACTTAAAGTCTTGCTTAAACATTGTCTTAAACCTTTTTACCGAAGCAATGCCATGCAGTTAAAACCATGGTGAGTGTCTATTATAATCTCGGTTCAATTTACTGCTTGGGTCAATAGGTCTTCGGTCCGGCATCGATCATTCAAGGACTCAGATTTCAGCTGGTAAGAAATTTGTGTTTTACCGCCCTTGCAGCTGGACTTGACCGCGGGGATCTCGGGTGTGGTTAATTGACTAGTGTACCTTCACGAATGTACTTATGTTTCTCCATGGGTGCAGCTATGTACCAGATGCCAGAAACTGAAGCCGAGACTCCAAGAGTTTGTCCGATCTGTCCTGCACTGAAACCACTATGACGAGGTATGCTCCCTTCCGTGTCCCTCCGTTTTTGATCTGGCCTTAAGGGCCGAACTATGCTTGGCTCAAGTGAACAAGGCAGTAAGCCAAGTGAACAAGGCAGTAAGCCAAGTGAACAAGGCAATCCACTTTTTATTTGACAAAGTCAGGTGGAAAGTCTGTAAGGCTTCCGGTCTATCGAGGCCTCAGGTATGTGTGTTTCAGTTCAGTAGTTTCCGAGCCGCATACACCAACAGTGGAGGTATGTTCCTTGCCACCCCTATCGCGATCCAATGAGTGGATTATCTGTTATCGCCACTGTTCTCAAGTTGAGCCTCTCACGGTCCTCATTTTTGGTTCAACTTGGACTGAACCCCATCGTGAATGAAGTCAGCCCCACTTCAATCAATATCCTTAACGGGCCTTTTATTCTTTTGTTCTCCTGGTTTCGATATCCAAGCTACACAGGATATCACGGACGGCGAACCACTCCTTTCCGATATTGCGCGAACTTTTAATTGCGCGTTTCACCGAATGCCGCGCAATGTAAGTTCGCAGAGGATACTGTGCGGTAAATGACTCAAAAGGCCTGAAATAGTGCGGGAATTCAAATTTGGTCAATATTTGCGCGCGGGAATAAAAGTGCATTTGGACCCTCATAGGTGTGATCCGAAGACGCATTCAATTGTTCGTCCCATTGGAAATATCAAGGCCCTCCGGGCATCCCTGGTACCTCTTCCCAGACCCTGTAGCATACAAACATTCATATCTTTTTTCGTGGCTCGCGAGTCTCGCGCGGCCTCGTTCCTCGGCCTACTCGCCTCAGTCTCGCGCCATGAGAATTGCAGTCTACCCCTAACCCTATCCACATACCGACCAATCAGGGAGCGACATCAGGTTAACCGATTCATTATTTGGGAATTAAATTTATCCTGAAAAGGAAGTGCTACGATCGGAGGCATCAATCCATGATGGAATTTCGTGTTTTAGACCTGGTAATGGTACCAGGAATAGCTGTGCAAGGTGATGCGTTCATGCGACGTCGGCGCGCCTTGTTAAGCGAGAGCGCAACGAAGCCCGCAGCAAAAAATTCCCGAACGGGAATTGCGCTGGGGCTTGACCGGGAAACTTGAACTTCTACACAACTTCTACAGGAGTAACAGCCTGAGTACAGTACGACTGCGATCACAGAGCGTAAATCGAGCCTGCGATGAACTTGTACACTCATTCTGACGATTTTGACGCATGCTACGAACTTTCACTGGCCTAATTTTCATCTAACGATCGTCTAACGAGCTTTCACACCCGACTGACGAACTTACCATATCAAACGGCGAAGATCTCCCATCACCCGACGAAGATCGAAGTGAGGAGGTATACTACGACGTTTACGTAACCCTGGCGGCCTTGGCGCACCACGTTCAACCACCTTAGACCTGGGGGCTCACCAACACCAGCGCATTGTTTGTCGATGATGTAAACTTCGGGCTCGTTTGGGATTTCTTTGTCACGTCTGCGCGGACTCGAGTTCTCAATGAGTTATATCTGTCCGGAGGATTTTGTCCGTATAAAACTGCGCTCAATACGCGACTTTTGTCCAGATATTAACTTGGAGCAGACGCGCGTTGTGTTTCAGACTGTCTGGTGGAATTGTGATTAACGAAGGTTGCTTGGGAAAGCGAAGTCCTCGTCACCGTCCAAGCTAAATCCCGTTTCACGCTGGACAGCAGCCGTGGCCTACTGAAGGAAAAACGCGTGTCAGCAGGACCCAAGACCTCATCCCGAATCGAACCGGCCTCTGCGGTACTCCGGTTTCGTCACCCCAAGGAATGTAAATGCGCACTCCGCGCCATGAGGTGTTGTTATCATTTGACCGTTAGCGAATGGCCTCTGATTAGATTTGTAGGGGTATTCCGCGCGAGGTAAACTCGGATTCGGAATGAATTCATGCATCCCGTATAAGAATGCGGAAACGGAGGGGAGCAGTCCGATGGCGCCGCGTATAGAAGGTACGGACGTAGTAACTAACTCTTGGTAAATCTGTCAGTTACTCCACCGGCTCGAGAGAGATGGAAAACATCATCCGGCGCATCCGCACCCTGGCCACAGTGGGATGAGAATCCGGCAGAGCCTTGTCCGGCAGATGATGAGGTTCACGGTCGACGGTGAATGGTTGTCCTTCGCGAAGCGGGACTTGTATGGGCCCCAGGGTAATATAAGCCGTGGATCAGTTGACGAATGAGCTACCGAGAACACCAGCAATCGGGTTGTGGGGTTCGTAATTCTTTCATGTCCTGTGGACCATCTTCAAACCAACGGGGGACTTTGATGAATAGTAATATACATGGAGCTTCAAATGCACCAGAAACTCCTTCCGTAACAATCACATAAGCTCGACTCTGAGACATCTTTCAACATCACAACCAACGGTGGAAATCAATGGCACAATATCCACTATATTCCTGCTTGTCTGTTGGACTAGAATCAGGATGGTGAAGGGCAGGCAGTGAGGACGAGGAGAGATACCCCTCGGAATAGCATTTGTTGTGGGATATTGAAGAAGGTCCGAAATTCATGATGGCCTTGTAATAGCAATAGATGGTATGAGAGTGCACACAGGATGTGGACAAATGGGACTCACCATCACTGCAGTCATTATTGCAATTATTTTTTGTCATCGTGCAGAGGAATTACGAACCAGCGTCTAAGATAAAAGGCAAGTTGGATGACAATGAGTCAACGTCTCCTGGAGGGAGATGGACCATGGTAAATCACTCACATCCTGGGCTTTATCTCAGCAAAGTAAATGAACGAGGGGTAACAGAATACTCACGCACTGGCAGGTGAGAGTGTCATCATTGTTACCCAGACTTACTTGAGGTTGGAATATTGCTCACATCCTGGAAAAAAAGGTTAATCTTACGTGAATCACAAATCAACTGTTTGTTAAAGAGTACTTACAACCTCAACGCATGAAACTCAGTGGTGATCAAAAATATTGATGTACGTTTGAAATGACTCACGTACTGCAGGCAAGTCGTCAGCAAGCTGGCTGAATGTTCAGTGACATAAGACTCACACACTGTCAGACATTCCCGTTAGTATGACCAAGATAGGAATATCCGAAAATTACTCACAGCCTTTTCACAGCTCGTATGTCACTCATACAAATCTGCAGCAGGAATGTCACTCACAACCTGATAAGGACTGCTCAGTTTAGATCAGCTGTTAGTTTGATATCACTGACCACCTGAAGATCGGATCAGTGTCAGCACAACAGGTTAGACTTGTCACTCACTGCCTGTAGACACCGTTTCATGTTTGGCTCTGAGATCTATTAATTCCAGGGCAGTACCACGCACCACCTTCTGAGTGTTAGCAAGAACATTTGGTGCATGTTGGAATCACTCACAGCCTGTGTTTCAAATTAGATTTCAGATCAATATACAGGGAAGGGGCACTCACACACTGACAAAATATTTTTTGTTTCTTTCAGGGATGCTCCGCAAAATTTCAAAGACCACTTACCTCCTATAAGCAGCCGGTGCATTGAGGAATCAGATGCAGTATTGCTCAGATATTATTCACCGTCTGTGAGTCGATACTCAATAATGAATGGGATGAAGGCACGCCTGAAGTCACGTACAGCCTATAGGATAAGTTTTCTCAACAAAATTCACATGAATGGCCCTTCATTGAATAAGACTCACACACTATGCACCAAATATTTTGCCATGAGGGTAAGACTAATGCAGTTTGGAAAACCACTCACAGCGTCCAATTGCACCTCGTCCAATATAGATCCGCCCTGATTGCGGTCAGCAAAATCAATCCAATGTCAACAAATCAGACCTCTCAGAGCAATCACTTACCGACTTAGTTCAAGTTCAGCTGTAGTAAAACAAAGCTTTGGAAAATCACTCACCTTTTACAGATAAATATAGAGGGGGTGGGATGGTTATTGTACTCAGTATGTCACGGAGGCCATAAGATCAGGTAGATAGGACTCACGGTACACTGTCAGGAAAATTACTGGGAAGGCTCTAGAGAGTGAAAAATCACTCACGGTCTACATAACAAGTTAAACTAGAACAACCACCCATGCATGGCTGACTTACGTTCTGTATCACAAGTTACTACAATCATCCAAGCACAATATCGGATGACTCACATTCTGCCATAATCATAAATTAAAGCATTGATGGTTGGACAATTACTCACGAACTGTGGGACGGGTTATGCGTCACCGTGTTAAATGTATTAGTGACCAAACACGTACACACTTCCAGGCGGATTCCGGTAAGAGCAATAACAACCCATGTCCGAGAACCACTCACAAGCTGTGAAACTCGTCAAGGAGACAAATAAATCATTGCTCAGAGATAACTCACATCCTAAAGCAGTGTTTAGCAATGATAACACTGTAAACACATCAAGTCACTCACAAACTGTAGAGAGTTATTTCAAAGGCTGATAACTCTCTGGTCATGGCTCACATTCTGTGGTCTTCAGCAAAAGACAGCAAATGTTGAGAATAACTCACCTAGATATACAAGTCAAATAGCAGCATTAATGATCACGTAGAGGTCGCTCACAGGCTGAACGGAGACATTATCGTCAGTTTATAGGTGTAAGGCGAGATTACTCACCGTCTGAAAAGAAATATTCAGGTCAATACATCTGGTGTATGAATAATGGAGATCACGCACACACTGTCGGATGTAAGTATCTTGCACAAATAGAACAATTATGTACTCACAATCTGTAGCAAAAGATTAAATGGCTGAGATCATCCTAGGGTTATAGTCCACTCACGTCCTGCCAGCAAAAAGTCTTGGTCATATATATGAGTGAATGTTGGAGAAACACTCACCCCCTGTAAAGTAGACACTGTTACTTGGATCCATGACCGATAAGAGAGCACTCACACACTGGCAGAAAGATTGTTCAGTAACTGTAAGTAAATCAAATTATGAAACTACACACAGACTCGGTCTGTTTCTTCATGATTGAGATATGCTTGTCCTACATGGAAGTTGTTATCTCAACATCCACCTCACCGTCCGGACTGAGAACACACCTCAGAAAGTGCCACGGCATTTGTGCCCACGATGAGAGCACTGACGAGAGCAGCAAGTTTGAAGAATTGCATAATTGGAAAGTCGTTGTAGGACAAAGAATTTCAGTGGGGAAAGTGGAGACGCGACGGCTCGGTGCTCCTCGCGATCCTTAAATATGTACTTGTTGATCATATCACCGCAGTTGGACTCCGTATCCCCAGATTCACGAATCTGACCTTGCTGGGGTTTTTCAGGCACAAACCCATGAAACTCTGAAATCCCCAGCGTATTGGGTAGCAATTATAATGAGAAACCGCGATTTTCTCCTTTTACAAGTAGCCAAAACCGACGATCGGCGCACATAGCACTGAATCTGATCTCCTCCGTTACGCTAAATTTGTGCTCGCAGCACTCCGACTCAAAACTACTGGAATAGGTCAAATGCGATAAATTAGTGGAGCGCCCCACCATTCTACGTTTTCCAATTTGGGCTCTTCACACTGGCATGTCCAAGTTTTAAAAATAATCATGAAAGTACCAATCCTCGTGGGCGTACGTTAACTCATACGAGATAATTACTGTAATGGTGTCCACACCGAGGTGACCTCCGTGAAATTCGGATTAGCTGGCTCAAAATATTCGGTAGACATTCGGGGCCAGCTGTATCTGATTTTGGTTTCATTTATTTCGTTCCTTTATATTCCCTTCTCAGTCGCAACTGGCTCCTGTGCGGAATCCTATATCACTCGTTAGGGACGTAGCGGTCTCCAAGACATTATAACCCATTAGGCATGTGACAAATACAAAATATCGTTGGACGGAAATGAGAGTGTGAAACCCGAGCCATTGCACGATTAAAGCAGCCAGTAGGAGTCAGGGGACCCGGCCTATCCCTGGCTACGAAACGCGCAACTCTTTCTGGCGCACAATTTCTCCGCTCTAGCCCAAAGCTTTCCGAGATCCGCGGATCCAGATGCTATGGAGGGGGCTAGGATATTTCGTTGCATCCACAAAAACGCGCCGCCGCGTTACAATGTAGGATTGCCGCGTCCCCCACATGATCGCCGCGTCCGACCACATGACCGTCGCGTCTCTAATTATGACCGCCGCATCCTACCACTTCAGCGCCGCGCACCGCCCCACCACTCCATGCGTGCATCGGATTTGCCTGGCCTTTGTCCGTCCTTTGTCTAGGAAAGAGTGATTGCTGAACTGTGGCCTATCCTTTATACGGTCTTTCAAGATCTCCGGTCCATCTACAACGGATGTGCATTTATCGATAATCGCACATGACTTTCATGTGCCTGGGTCTTTGCCCCTAGTGACAGTAGGTTGGAAAACAATTAGCGATCTATGTGAGCGCTGCATGCGCATTACTACGTGGGATAACTTACATAAATTGGTCGTCTCCGTTGTTGTTCTGATTTAGACGCAAAGATTCCGAGTTATGAATTTCAACAGCTTTTTCTCAAGCGCACCCACCACCGCGACTAGCCTCTCATGAAGCGAGACCAGTCCTAGGCACGAGCTCTGCCGAGCAGCTCGGTCTAACTACAAGACAAATCCTCGCTCAAGCCTGCTCGCCGCAGTACGCAAACGCAGGACGGATTCGGGAGACTTCGCTCTCGGGCGGCGGGGATGATCTGTGGGTGTCAGTGTTTTCTGGCAAGTGCTATATTGCACACAGAAGTTGAACTACATCTTTCAATTCGCTCGCGGCTGCAGCCTCACCCAGATCGCACACGAAAATGACTTTGCAACGTCTCAGTGGGCTCTTCACGAGGAAGAAGAATATTGAGAATGTCCTCATGAGGGACGTCCGCCCGAGTCCCAACGGTTTTGTCAACACGATTATCGCTGCCTATAGCCAAAATCACGACCTCATTTGCGTCCCGACGATGCCTGGATCACCATCCTCACGCAGTTCAACTTTTACATCAACGCGAACGCCGAGTTGTTACGCGCCAACTTCGTGGCCCATGAGGGCAAGATCCAGCTCCGCACCGAGGCTGACATATTCGAGGGCTCGGACTTTGGTGGTCTCGCGAGGGAAATGGTCGACCTCATCCACAAGAATTTTGTTGACCCAACCTTGCGCGCCTGGGTCCTACCCAACCTTTCAACCACGACGATGAATGACACCGCCGTCAGTTCAATCCTGATGATGGCGACGCTCAAGGCCTATGTGTCTGCTTGAAACTAACTCGAAACCGGTGATTTGTGCAGCAGCGCACCGTGTTCTCCCTTCGTTTTTATTTTCAACCTTCATTGAAACTTGAAAGCGAAGGGGAAAAATTTGAACTACTCTCGGCGGAATCATCAATCCCACCACACCGATAGAGCATGAATGGGAGCACTTCTGTTATCGTCGCAGAGGTTACCGTCGCACGTGGGGAATGCACGAAAAAGCATTTGAGATTATGACTCTCATTGAGGCGAACGTGAGGAGTCGAACCCCGTAGCTACTTGGGACACTGTCACAGGAGAGCTCAGCTTGATTCGGTGCAGCAGTGCACCATGCACGAGGTCTGCTCCTTTCGTTTTCATTCTATGGTAAGTAGGCGAGATACTTTTTATTTTACTGTTCTTACCGAATTGAACTTTCAAGGCGCAGGGCGAGATTGTGTTAACGTGCGCAAGTCGGAAGGCGCGAAAATAGGGGGCAAGAAAATGAGGCGCCGTAGCTGCGAGAAATCGTCCGGAGCTCGCGGTCATATATAATGCAGCGGCGCACCGCGCACGACGTCCGCTTTCTCCCTTCATCCTGGGTAGGTGATGTGTTTTCTATCGTTTTCTTGCCAACCTGATTTATGAAACCCAAGTAAGTTGCTTTCATTTTGCGAACCATTGGCGGTCAGACCGACCGAGGCATGAATTCTGGAAACGCACACTCGTGCAGAGTCTCCCCATATTCGGCCCTCCAAGTTATCGGAGAGCCGCCTTCAAAGTTCCGACTGTGCCTTGCCTCGTGTCATGTTCATTCAATCCATTCTCGTCGTACCTCTCGAGTCCGAGTCGTAAAGTACATTTTCATAAGCATCTCGGAGCCTATCATCTATAAGTTCCAACCTTCCCTTCAACCATCACTGCGCTCGGGCTCTTCCAACTGCAGCTGCTTCTCTGGGTCGTCCCCTCCCTCTGTGTCGTTATTTGTTATCGTGCGCTCCCCCGGCTCGCGCGGTAGGATGATGTTCAGAATCACACCTACGATTCCGGCCGCCAAAACTGACAGCGTCATGTAAGCTCAAATAACCCTGAAATTCGAATAAAGTTGGTATGACTTACACGGCGTACTGAGTACGATCGTTATAGAATCAAAGAATCCCTGCAGCGCGCTATTGGGATTCTTCACGCGATCGAATAAATGCGTGAAGAGCTGCGGGACGAGGAGGTCGCCTATGCCGAATGAGAGCGCGGCGGCCAAGACGAAACGGTCGCGGCGCGTGTACTGCGCGAAGGAGAGAACGCGAAGGCCCGAGACCTACAATATTTTGGGTCAGTACTTGAATCATAGACGATTTAGCTGTATTGGGGTGAGGGGAAGGGGCGTACCGCGACACTGGCGAAGAGGAAGGTTGTTACGCCCCCGAGGACAGAGTTTGGAACTGGGGTTAGGTATATATTGTGAGCAGCTATCACAATGAAGGAAGTAGGACTCACTTGCGAGCAGGGCCCCGGAGGTCTTACCAAGGATGCCGAACAGTATGAGGAAGACGCAGCACCAGCGCCCCGCCGCCCGATTCGCACATCGAGTAATGGCTATCACGCCGTTGTTCTGGAGAAGTAAATTCCCTCGTCAGTTCCTACCACCGACTTGCGTCCTGCAAATCATAGCACAGAACTTTGTTACCTGCGCGAATATCGACAGCGGCGTAACCGTAAACAACGCCGAGAAAAAACCGCCGAGAGCGTCACTGAGGACGCCGCCTTGGACGCGAGAGTCGAATTCGAGGCCGCGGACGTCGACGCGGGAGACCTCGGCTGAGGCGGTGATGTCGCCGATGGCTTCCATTGCCAGGGACACTACCGAGGGAGTTGGTTAACGACGTTCGAACCATGAGGTTTTGGAGGGTACCATAGACAGCGAGCACTGTCAAATGAAGTCAGTAAGAATTATGGAAGATGGAGAAGGACTCACTGGGAAGGATGGCGGGAGGATAAACTCCGATTTTGAATGTGTGGACCCTGTAGAGTGCGTTAGTAAACGAGGTCGACGTTGTCAAGTTGTCCACACACCACAAAAAAGTGATCGCCGGCGCGCTTTTTATGCTCGAGCCGTCGACATACCCAGCCGCCCCAGCCACAATACACCCCACCGCAAGCCCCACAATAATACTGATATTCTTGAGGAACGGCGAGCCAAAGAGCTCCGTGAGGATGATAGAGACGAAGGAGAGGAACCCGAGCCCGATGAACTCGGGGGAACCCCAGGGCAGGGGCCGCGGTGCGAATGTTGTGGGGCAGAGTGCGAATATGCCGCTGGTGGGGAACGATTGGCAGCCGTTTGAGCCGCCGCCCCAGTTGAGGGCGCCGGAATCGCCGACGAGGCCCGCGCCGATGAGGAGGACGACCGTGCCTGCGCCGCGGTGAGTTCGTTTGCAAATTTAAATTTTAAAGCGATGATAAGTACCGGTGATCATGGGGGGGAAGATGCGCTTCAAGACACGCGGTGGGACGAACGCCATGAACATTTCGAGGAAAGAGCAGATGAGAGACGTTCCTGAGGAAATTTTGAGTATGGTCGAACCGATTGTACTTTTAACTGACCCAGAAGTTTGCCGTATGCCTCGGGACACGCATTGCGAGTGACCGTCCCATCCGCGGCCGTTGTCGAAGAACATGTTCCATCGCGATACATGGCGTCGAATATCTCGTACCTATGAGCCAGCGAAAACTGACAGGCAAGACACACTCACTGCATTCGCCGTAGATAGCGTGGAGAAGCTGGTTCCGACCACTATTGCCAATTGCGTTAACCCAAAACGTCGAACGGATGCCAGCGCACGCACCACTAATCAAACCAGTGCCCAAGTAGTACCCACCGAAGAGGGGGAGACGCGATATTTGGACTAGACTGAGGATTCCTTTCTCAAGTTCAGAAAGGCGAATAACGGTTTGAATGAGTTTGCGCACCGCTTCCAATCAACGAGGCAGATATCATGTAGCTTGAGGTTGCGCTATCTAAGCTCAACGCGCTCGCGAAAATAATCGGCGGTGTTATCAAACCTGTCCCAGAACGTCAGCGCCACGGTGGGTCCATGCTAAAGGAAAGGACGAACCTGCCAGCATTGCCAACGCGTGCTGGAGGCCGCTCGCGATAGCGAGAAGCAGTGGCAACTCGGCATCCAGCGCATAGAACGGTGGGTCATGTGCTTTGTTCGAGAACGGCGAGGCGGGCAAGCAAAGCCAGCCATAGTCATACCCGCCGAACCATCCCTCTTGGGTCGACACCTTCCGGGACACTCGGGTCACGAATCCTTGACGCGTGGGTTCTGGTTGTACATTCGTGGTCGACTCGGATGCTTGCCGTTCCGAACCAGAGGCCATGGTGGTGAAAGACAAGGACGGAAGTCGGTCGGATGCAGTCCTGGGATAGACACGATATCCATCAGCATATCACCCTAAAACCGCATGCTTCTTTCGGGGCGAGAGATAACGAGGGGTTGGTTATGAGAAGCTGACGAAGGGCAATGTGTGGTGGATGAGGGAAAGGAATCAGGGTTGTCCGTTGAGACAGTGGCAGACACCGAGAGGGTTCCCCCGAGTCCGACCATGAAGGTGGAAGATAAAGCTGGGCAATTCGGGCCGCGGGCCGAAGGCGGTGCCGAGTTTGATGCGCCATATCAACGACAGCGTTTGATCCCGCGGCGCGGCTGCGGGGATCCGAGTGACGGGATTTGGTAAATATAACTCCAGTCGTAATCGCGTCGGCGTAAATGCAGCACGGGTTTACGTTTGAGTCGGCATTATGGTAACTTGAATATGATTTGCAAGTTGAACAATTTCAACTTGAACCTAGAGCAATGCGATGCGCCAGATTTTTCAAAAGACGAACCACGGCAAAGAACAAGCGCAGTTCGCAGTCAAACCTGCAAGCTGACCGGCTACGACGCGTCGTTTTATTCCTCAGCAACCAAGTATTTGGTGGTGGTTGATATAAAATCTAGCTCGATTGGCGCTGCATGGCATTCAATTGCACTATTGAGTCGCGCGCGCCGAAGACGTTGATTTTACTCATGCAAGGTCTGTCATATTGCCGCCTATGCGGAAAATGCGCTGCGGCTCTAGCAGCTCCAATAAATGCCGGCAACCCGCGTTGAATATAAAAACTGGGCGTACGAAAGGTTTTCAACACACTTCCCTTCTCTCCACTCATGCACCTCTCCACAAGTCTGCTCCTTGCCTGCTTTGTTGCAGGAACATCTGCCTCATACCGCGACTTCAGCATTCCCCCGTCTACTTCCACCGTGAACGTCAGGGTGTTCAACGTCGGGATCCTCACCATCGATGACAGCTCCGATTTCTCCGTTCTTGCACCCGTGCTTCCCGGACACGACGCGTTGGTGAACACTGCGTTCTCATTCCTCGTAGAGCATAAGCAGAGACGCTTCATGTTCGACCTTGGGATGCGGAACGATACCAACTTCGTTCCCTTGATCGAAGCCGCCTTCGCCGCGGGACTGTTCCAATTTGAAGCCCCGAAAGATATTACAGGACTGCTCGAGGATGGAGGGATCCCCCTCTCTAGCATAGAGGCGGTTATCTGGAGGTAAATTGTTTCGGTCGCTCCATGGATTCCGAGGTGTTCACATTTCCCGTTCTTCAGTCATGCGCACTTTGATCACATCGTAAGTGTTCCCTCCGTCTCAAAGGTTCAAATCATCCAACCTTATTTACAGGGCGACATGTCTAAATGGCCCAATACTACTGGGTTGATAATTGGCGCAGAGACCAACACCTCTACCTTCCCCGAATTTCCCGCCTCAACCCTACGCGCAAGCGATTTCGCGTGAGTCGGTAGTCACTTTAAAGTTTAGTTAGATTTGGAGTGTTGACGTTGAATGCTTCACAGCGGCCACAATATCACCAAGATCGATTTCTCCACCGCGAAGCTTACCTTCGGCGGCATGAAAGTCATCGATTTCTTCGGAGACGGAAGTTTCTACCTCTTAAACGCACCCGGTGTGAGTGGTCTCCATCTATTTTCCCCGCAGCCTATTCCCCTGACGACTTACACATAGCACCTTGGCGGCCACATGGCCGGCCTCGCGCGCGTTACCCCCACCTCCTTCCTCATTCTCGCCGGCGACAGCTTCCACCACGCCGGCGTCGCCCGCCCCACCGCCGCATTCCAGAAAAACTTCCCCTGTCCCGCACACCTCCTGGAGGAAGCCAAATCCGCCGTCTCTACCTCGTTCTTCTGGTCCTCCGGCTCTGCAGAGGGCAAGTTCGACCTCCCCAGCCGCACGCACCCCTTCTTTACGATCTCCGACCTCCCGAGCTCGGGGTACATTGACCCGCCCACCGCGGACGTCTCGCTCGAGAAACTCACCGCGTTCGATGCGGATGCGGACTTCTTTTTGATCGTGTCGCATGATTTGAGTTTAAATAACTCGTTGCCGTATTTCCCTGCGTATTTGAACGGGTGGCAGGGGGAGGGGCTGAAGGAGAAGACGGTGTGGAATTTTGTGGATCCGGCGAACCCGGCGTTTCGATTGAGCCCGACGTAAGTGGGGTGGTACTGCGTTCATGTTGCTTGAGGCTAACCGGTTCGTTTCAGAAACCAGACGGCTTAAGGACATTTCAGAGGATGTTTCTCGGCGTTTCGAATTATTTATTGCACATACCTGTAATTTGAATCGCATAGGTTGAATGCAGTGTGAACTTAAGGGCAGCAATGAAAATTGTCAGATAGTAATCCTGGTTTCGAGTTTGACCTGTAAGCTCGGACTCGTGATATTCGTCAGTGAGGTTCACGGATACTTAAAAATCATTCGACACTGCAAGAGTGGAAACCTTAAAATGCACAGGGAGAGAGGGGAAAGGGGCACCACGCGCACAAGCGACATAGAAACAGGGTCGGCTGACATTGAAGCTCTATTTTCTATTCAATTCCTTTTGTGGGTGAGAGTGAAGTGAAGGTAGTCCGGCGATTATTTCCCTGGGATTTTGCCGCTGGAACCCGGAACTCGATACGTGGTTGGATAATGGGCTGGTTGACTGCGGTTTGAAGAAGGTAATACAAATAGACCTATTTCTTGTCGAAGAGCCACCACCCAATTACCGGCCGAACAGTGTCCTTCTGACCAGTGGGTTTCCCGGAGCAGGCCTGCATACCGATGGCACCTGCGGTCATAGAGCACTCCTGATCTTCTCCCATGTCTGTGTAAAGCATTACATCCACTTCTGCGTAGCTAGGTGGAAGTTCGCCGTGGATTCTGTGGAAGTGTGTGCCATCGAGGACGAGTCCATGATCGCGGCCCGGGGCGAGTCCATGTGGATAGGGATCTACACCATAAGTCCGCCAAAAACGTGCAGCCGTCAACGAATCGGGAGAAATGGACGACTCCATGACCTGAGAGAAAGTTTAGCCATAGTGACCAACAAATTCCTACCTACTAACCGATCTGAGGTGGGGTCCCAACCACTTCCCCTTGTCGTCGAAAACACAAAATGCTGTAATCCAACCAGAGTAGGTGGTATCCGAGGGGGGATTGCAACCTTCATCCACATTCACAACCTTCTGCCAGAACTCGATGTTGCTTTTCCCGTCTGGATCGTTGAAGGCGCTGACGAAACGCGAGATGACAGGGACGAGCAGGTGATACCACGCAATCGTCTCCAACCCATATTCCTTCAGTTTCTCCAACCGCTGAAGAATGTTCTCCCAATCACGCTTTTCTCCCTCGAGTGTCACGCGAGGAATACCGCAAGTGACCGGGTCGCAGAAGTATTCAAAGTATGACTTGAGCGTCGCCATCATCAGAATTGAACTGACAGTGGTGTCATTCATCGTCGTGGTTGAAAAGTCTGGTAGGACCCAGGGGCGTAAGGTTGGGTCAACAACATTCTGGTGGATGAGGTCGACCATTTCCCTCGCGAGACCACCAAAGTCCGAGCCCTCGAATATGTCAGCCTCTATGCGGAGCTGGATCTTGCCCTCGTGGGCCACGAAGTTGGCGCGCAGCAGCTCGGCGTTCGCGTTGATGTAGAAGTTGAACTGAGTGAGTATCGCGATCCAGACATCGTCGGGACGCAAAATGAGGTTGTGATGTTGGCTATAGGCGGCGACGATCGTGTTGACGAAACCGTTGGGACTCGGGCGGACGTCCTTCACGAGGACATTTTCGATGTTCTTCTTCCTCGTGAAGAGCCCACTGAGACGTCGCAAAGTCGTTTTCGTGTGTGACCTGGGTGAGGCTGCAGCCGTGGGAGCACTGAAAGATATGATTCAACTTCTGTGTGCAATATAACACTGGCCAGAAAATAATACTGACACCCACAGATCATCCCTGCCGCCAGAGAGCGAAGTCTGCCGAATCCGTCCTGCTTTTGCGTGCTGCGGCGAGCAGGCCTGAGCGAGGATCTGTCTTGTAGTTAGACCAAGCTGCTCAACAGAGTTCGTGCGTAGGACTGGTGTCGCTTCATGAGAGGCGACAGTGAACGAGACGGGCATTCTGCAATGAGATCGAGGCTAGTCGCGGTGGTGGGTGGTGGTGGTGGTGCGCTTGAGAAAAAGCTGTTGAATTGACTCAGAAGGATAATTTGCGGAATCTGATCATCTAAATCAGAAGAGCAACGGAGAAGACCAATTTATGTAAGTTACCCCGCGTATGCGCATGCAGCAATTCGCTAACATCGCTAATTGTTTTCCGACGTACTCAGGCTGTTACTCCTGGAGAGGGAGGTCAGGTTCCTCGGATCAGTTGAGGCCTCAGATCATCAGCAATGCGCACTGACGGCGCAATTCCCGTTCAGACTTTACCTCGGGGTTCGTTTCACGCGCTCTCGCTTACAACTGAATAGAGAAGTTTCGAGGTGATTGAACTGGATTGAACAGCAGTAAGTCAAATCGCACAGGATTTCACAGGACTGCGCGTCATTCGACCGGGTCATTCCTTTGGAGCTCGTGGTCAAATTAAAGCCATGTAGAAACATGGTCGACTAACGTTGAAAGCCTACCGCCTATGCGGAAACCAACGTAACGGCAATCTCCTCCGCGACGGACCGTAGTCGTAGACGGTCGAACTCTCGTCGTGGATGTAGATAATGCGCGGGATGACTTCGTAGCCTCTACCGTCAGAATCACCGCTATCTGTGCATGCCCCGGCTTGCGGCTGTCTTGTGATATTCCGATTGGTCGCGCGTGGAGAGATGCTCTGGCTCCCCTGAAATAATTACATTATGAGCGGGACACAATTGGCCGGATGGAAACGTACGAAGGCGGAGATGGAAAGTTGTGTGCAGCTGGCATGGTGGTTCTCGGGGCGCCAATCGAGGCGCTGGCATGTTTCCGAGGGTATCTTTCGCTAGGTGGACGAAGGACTGCCAAGGGGTAACACCCTGGAGGACTGAAAGGTAGCTGACGATGCGAGTAATTTGGGCCAGTAGTGCGCGATCGAGTTCAATGAGGACTCGATGGTGCCCTAACGCTCGGAGCAGAATCTCCTTCAGCAGACTGGCTATTACGTTGGGAGCGATTCCATAATGATGCGTCTCGGACAGAAGGACAGCGTCGAGGAGACCGACCTGCAGTCCTCGTGTAACCCAGGGATACGAAATGCCTAATCTGATTCCAAGGCCTGCAACGACAACGTCGTCGTCTCTCTTGTGGCCAGTCTCGGGACAAGGTTGGTGAGCAGAGCGGTGCGGATTCGGACGATCCCCCTGTGGAGGAGGGCGAAGCCAAACTCAATGTTGGTTTCAGTTCCCATGAGAGGTTCGAGGTTGGCCAAGAGATATATCCTGTGAAACTGCCCCTTGCATGAACGAAGGGTGTCCAGGTAGTGAGTGACCAGGGCCGCGAGCTGGTCCACGCCTCCGGGCGTAGATGGCATTCGCGTACCAGCAGGTAAGTACATATGTAGTATACTACGCTTCGACCTGTGCGAAGAAAAAGTCGTCAGTAAAAACTAAAGAAGAGGATACAGTTGAATGGCTCATAACGCATAACGTCCGTTCCCTGCCAAAATGAGTCTAATTTGGTTGAATCCTATGCATTATGGGCAATATGCGTTATGACCACCCTCATACAGTGACAAAATGCATATTGGTGGATCCAGAATCCTATGCGTTATGAGAAATTTTGGCAGGTATGCATTATGAGCAATCCAACTGTATAGAAAAGACAAAAGAGGAAAAAAAATCAGACGTTAATATAATGATTCCGGATAGACTTGTATCGCCATAGGACGAGTCCTCAGTTGAGGGAGTCTGCATTGTCATCACAGAGTAGTGCTTTCCAACACAGGGGGGAGAGCGACGAAAAGAAAAGAGGTCGAAACTCGCATTTTTAACGGTTCTTGAAGTAATCAAGCAACACATGCAGCCCCTGGCTCTCGACACCGTACTCCTTCACAATGACACAGCTGCACCCAACAACCTTCCTACTCTTCATCAGCAACGTCTCTGAGGGGACAGTGAGGAGGGACACAAAGAAGAATACTGATTTGAACAACCAAAATTGCTCAAAGGTGTTCAGGCTCCGATTAGAGTGACCCCACCATTTTTTCCTGCTTGAATGGGAAAGTTCATAGAAAATGCAAGGAAAATAGGCAGAAGATGTTCACTTTCAGATTGGTTGGGTCAGATGCATGAAGGAAACCACATGAAATCTCCTGTGTTGCTTGTGGCCCAAATACAGTCTCAATATCGGCCTTCGACACGTCGTTTGCCTCCCGGCGCGTCCAAGACACGTTCCAGGAGTGTGCACGTGAGTGATGCTTATATAATAATGCAGGATACCGGGTAAGTGGGCGTGGTAACTAACAGACTAAGTCCTCGTGTAACCCAGGGATACGAAATGCGTATTTTGTCCGAACCCGCCAGGTCGCGAGTTCGATCCCGTTAAAAGCACTTTACTTTAATTAGAACTTTAACTAGATTAGATACCTTGACCAAGTCATGATATGAAGTCCCTTAGCGAAAAGTAACCAAGTTCACATTCAGATGGGAAAACACCTTGAACAGTAAAGTAAGTAAGAAAAGGCGTGAGTCAGTAATATACGCGGAGGTGGCAACCGGCTGATCGGCAGCGGTCGGCATCGTGTTCCACCGGTCCAATGGGAATCACGGACTTCAGTCCCAGTGAGAATCCCGTCTGGCCGGGTCTGCCGGGGTATGCCCAAAACTGCCCTGCCAAAGTGCGGCAGAGACGGGCGGATGATGGCAGAGCCCGGCAGAATTTTGTCGCGACATTTTTCTTACGTTCCGCCCACACCTGCCCGGATTCGCCATTCTTCTGCCCAGAGCTGCCCCGCCACTTTTAATAGAATTTCCATTGAATTCCATTGGAATACTAGTATTCTACAGTACATGTGCAACGACGCCGGAACCCGCGCCACGCCAAGTCCCTCGCCCCAATCCATCGACGTCCGGCTAAGCTAGAAACCCAAGCCGACGGACTTGGTGCAGCGAGAATACAACATTTGGACTTGCGATAGTTAGTATCTGTGTCAATCGCTTCGAGCGGAAGGAGCTTACCAGGTGAAGTCAAAAAAAGCCGGCCTGTGGGGGAATGCGAGTCGGTCATTGGCGCCGAGCAGTAATAAGACCACTGGCATGCTCACAAACGAGGTGAGGCGGCGTAGTAGAGAGAGCGAGGGTTAGAAGTTTTGGTTGATTCGTTGGCTGAAAATGCGACGACATCAAAATGAGTACTGGAGGCATACTCACACTATGCAGCGTAGATAACGAAAAGAAACTTCGGATCGAAGTTCAGATTCAGTCGGATCGAATTTCAGATTCAGTCGGATATGGCATACCTTGCGAGTTAGAGCCAAGTCGTCCGCACAAACCTGCGGTGCTGAGATATCTATATCGGTAAGGCCCATTAAAAGGATAGAGAACAAACCTCGCAAACGCCGCGGTTAATTCGGGAGAGACAGACAAAACCTTCGAAAGAATTTCAGACTGTGTGCAGATAAACCCGCACATACGCACCTGACCTGAAATGTGCGCGCCAGTGGGCTGGAAGTGGCAATGGAAAAGTCAGCACGGTAGGATCTAGAATTAAAGAATACGCACCGAGTTAAAGTGATCTCGCTCAAACAAGCCAACGCCCGCCTCAGACGCTCCCAAAAAAAGACGAGGCCCCGCGAAAGTATCGCGATGGAACAGATAGCGACGACAAAAGAGGACGCGACCGGACGTTGAAAGAGCGGAAATACGAGATGGATTTAGTGAATGCGGGAGAGTTGTTAGTTTCGCGGAAAGATAATCGCAGGAACAACCAACACACCACCGGGATCGCAAGAAACCAATCCAGAGGACGGCCCTCGGCACTAGCAGGTCCCACGAAGGAGTCATTCGCGCAAGGACGCGTAAAATCGACGAGGGACCACAAGGCGGGCTGCAGGTGATGAAGCGACTAGCTGGATGCCGTAGTGACCGGCAGACCTCTGTAGGGACGTTCTTGGCTTGAGACATGCGAGAACGCGGGGGAACCACGAGAATACACGCTAAAAGGAGCAAAATTTTGAAGCTTGAATTCTCGCGTGGTTCATGTAAGTCATGCGGGGCAACGGGATCCACCGGATCTGTGGTCAATTGATTCCAGGTGGCATGAAGGGTAGTAGTGCAGAGCGAGGGACGAGAGCGGAGATGGTGATAGTAGAGAAGCAAGAGGCATTTGAAACTCCGACGCCGCGCGGCCATTACGTACGGCGTGGTCCGGACTCCGCCGCGCGGCGCGGTTTGGACGTCTGGACTTTGAAAATTTCGAGTAAGTGCATGTGCATAGTGCATTCTGGCGTTCGGCGTCGTTTATTTATGACGTCAAGGTGTCGCGTCTGCATCTCGGGCACTTGATTTTGACAAAAACTCGAACGAGGCCAGACCTGGGCAGATTTGGCAGAGAGCGGCAGAATGATGGCGGATGGCGGCAGACCCGGCCAGACGGGATTCTCACTGGGCTTCAGTAAGCGACATTGTTGCCTCCAACGGATTCCGCTGGAAAAGGCTGGAAATGACTGGAGATATTTGTGCAAGAATACTCACTGATTTCCAGTGGATTCCGCCACATCCCACTGCTTTTTGATGGGAATGGGTGGAGATATCTGTGCAATAGTCCTAGCCATTCCCAGCGGATTACACCGCATTCTAGCGTATTTCGATGGACATGAGTTCATGAGCGGGTCCATCTGGTCTGGGCAAGAACTCCCACCGACTTCCAGTGGTTTCCGCTGCATTCCGCTGCAATATTGTGGGATTGGTGGATAATTTCAGGCTGTATTCTCCGCGACACCTTACTATTATCTTTGCTGATAATTACCGATTTGTGAAAACACTGTGATTGAAATTATAATTAGAGCTAGGTCAATTCTATTGTGCTTTGAAGTTTGAACGTTCACGCACCGGGCAAGGTTCCCACGAATGACATAATCACTCACCCTCCCGCCCATGAATCTCGGACATCTCGGATGAGTACCTCAAGGTACCTGTTTATAATGGTGTACTCACTTTGTAAAGCCATAACATAGGCACGATATTGATCTGATGACAATGTGAACCGTGAGAAAATGGGTCTCTGAGCAAAGAATTGTTTACGGAAAGGTGTTCACACTGTGAAAGTAAATACAGTACTTACACCAAGGGTTGAAAACAATAGAAAGTCATTTAGAGACTCGAGACCTTACAATGGCGCGCCATGCAACCACCAAGATAGCGTCTCCAAGGCTCCATGTGGATAATCTCCACTGAGGTTAGGTGAAAACATCCTCCAGCGGTTTACAGTGGTTTCCACCGGTTTACAGCGCTATTCAGTGGATTCCGGCGGAAATCAGTGGCCAAAGCGCCGGGCAACGGACCGGTTGATCCCGCTGGCTTGCGCCGTAATCCTTGGCACACATCGTCGATCACCATGTGCCAGTGGCCACCGTTGGCCAACGCTATCCACCGGTGGCCAACGGTGTCCGGCAACGAACTTTCCAGCGGCGGGTATATTACTCGCGTGAGTAAGGTTGGTGGTGGTGACAGAAACCTTGTATCTCTGCATTACATGCGGTATAGTGTGTTTTTACTGTCACTTTTGTGTGTGTTTTAAGCCACTGTGAACCAAAAAAAGTTGACAAAATCTCATAGAAAGCAGGCCAGTTTCATAGAAAACAGGGATTTATGGGTGTCTATGGGTGTCTATGGAGTTGACCCCCCCCCCCTCCCACCTTGCTATCATAGACGCCCATTGTCTATGACGTCTATGGCGTCTATGTGGGTCTCTGTGGGTCTATAGGGCAGTTTTGGTTTTTCATGATGTGAATTACCGCTTGTGTCGTCAGTAAATACCTCCTGTTCGCATTCCTTCAACTCAGCGTCGAGCGCGGGATCATAATGGAATAGGAGATCCTTGTTGGAAAGGCAATCCTCCTCCAAGGTGGACTCGTTGCCCTCCTCAAGCGCAGCCAGAAGCTTCTGCACAACAAGGTTTACTACATGAGTGAGGCATCGAATTTGGGAGTTTTCAGGGACGAATTGGATGTCGTATTTCTCGCGCAGAAGTTGTGAGAGTGCTCGGATAAGGACATCGTTCGTTTTGGCGTTGTCGAGGGCCGCCGCTATGAGGTAAACTAATTTATGAGCACAAGGTTATTCGCGGTTGGGGAGAGAACTTATCTTTTCCAGGACTTCGAACGCAGCTAGCTGTTTAGCAAGACCAACCGCGGCGTACTCGCCTTCATGCTCCTTGTCCTCGATGAGGTGAAGATCGATCACGCGCTCGACAAGATCCCAGTCAGAATCTATCCAGCTCACGATGGAACCGGCAAATGTGAACGTCATCGCACGCGTTGTCCACGTATCGGTCTGGATCGCCATCTTGGATTGAATGTCCTAAGCTGCATCAGATTCCGTGGTGAAGAAGAATAAGAGAGACTTGCCGCGAGCTCAGACTTGACTAGATCGTACATGTCAATGTACATTTGCGCCAACGTGTTACGGACAGTGGTATCGCTCGGGAGCATGTAGCACGTCTGGAGGAATGCAAATAAGCGCTTAATACCCTCAGTCTCGCCAGTAGTGAAGGCGAGGTCATCCTCGATGATCCACGCGGCGAAGATTTTCAGAAAATTTCCCTGTGTGGAGTTAATTACGGGATTGAGTTTCCCTTCGGCGAGGAAGTCGCCCATAATCTTCGCCGAGCTGGCCGAGATTTTGCGGGGATTCCCAGACGCTGCGTCCGAGGGTACTGCCTCATCTTTGTGATGTTTGTTGTAGTGAGTCGAAAGATTGCCGAGGGCTGGCGCAGGGTGCTCGTCTTCGAACAACTTGGTCTTGCCGACGGTCCGCTCAACACTAAGGGAGCTAAGGTGTTATAAAATAAAGTGAATACCGTAAACCGTAGGATGAAGGAGTAAACATACGATTTGCAATGACCGCATTGGAATGCCCAGCGCTTTTGAGCGTTGATGGTAGTGGCGGAGGGCGGAAGGTAGTGGAGGCGGGTGGTGCTCTTGGGACCACGTTTACCACCTTCGCGGGGCCCGTGCTTGTCGTCGGACTCGTCAATCTCGATTACGTCGACGTCCGGCGGGGGGGCGGCCGGTGTTGCTTTTTTCGCAGTCTTGGTTTTCTGGAAACAATAAATAGTCAGTCACAATAAAGATATAAGGAGGATAGCTGAGCTTTTTGGCGGGGGGAACGACTGCAACACCGTCTACGACGAGAATTTTCCACCGTGCTCATCAAGTGCTCATTGAAGAAGAAGAAACAAAGGCATGTTTCATTCTCAATAAGTTTTATCTGGTTCTAATTTTCTTCAATAATTGATTGCAAAAGCTCCAAGTCTCCTCACATCGCGTACGTGATGGCCACCAAATCGCGCTTGATCGAGGCTCTCGACGCGTTAGATTCTCTTAGCACGCAGCATATTTCGGAGCTGGCAGCGCAAGTGAAAGATAATCCCCTTCATCAGGAAAAACCAAAATTCTATGATAGAACACGGCCTTTTATGGGGGTCTTCGATGGTCTTCGATGGTCTATGGGTGTCTATGAGGCAACCCCCGGCTCTATGAGTGTCTATGGGGAGCTATGGATGTCTTTCAATGTACCCGCACTGTTTATGGCTTTCTTTGGCTGTTGGTTGATGCGACATGATTGTGAATACATAGTCTAATAAGGGCAAAACCATGCTAGCCGGTGAGTTGCATTGAACCAAGCTCGTGCATCAGGAAAACTAAAATGCTATGATAAAACACAGCCTTTTATGAAGGTCTCTGATGGTCTATGAATGTCTATGTGTCAACCACTTTTTTTGGAAAGTCCTTGTTCTGAATTGTTCTGGCCTTCAAAACTGTTACATCCAGGAAATGATTCCACATTTTGTGCTTCACTTAAGCTGTTGAAGGAAAACTTGTGCTAAAGAACTCTTTTAGCTCTTTTCGAGCTTTTGGTTTAGGGTCTATTTTCACATCTGCAAATATATGCCTTTGTGAGAAATTTGCTGAGTTTCTTGCTAGAGAAGTGTTCATGCCCAGATGCTTTCAGCAGAGGAGATGTGGATGGGACAGGCAAGAATTTACTTGAGAGAA
Organism: Mycena metata; assembly: GCA_029378385.1. Taxonomy (NCBI): domain Eukaryota; kingdom Fungi; phylum Basidiomycota; class Agaricomycetes; order Agaricales; family Mycenaceae; genus Mycena; species Mycena metata. The sequence goes on along the minus strand of JARKIB010000042.1, from coordinate 372,301 downwards.
GTAAACTGACCTGGAGAATAAGAACCTACACACCTATCAGAATGGTGTCCATCCACTTATATGGTCCTTTAGCTCAGTTGGTAGTCAACCTCATTCGGTATTTTGTCCGAACCCGCCTTACACTGACGAGCCTGTAATCACTTGGCAATACTAAGAGCCCCTATCAGGCCCGTCCGCTGTGCCTAATATACGTCCATATGATGTCCTGTTCTCCAATTATGAACCATCAGACCGTGATGGTCGGGCAAGAATCAAACGTTCCCAATGTCGGCTGTCTCGGCAGCACCGCGGATTACACCCGGACGGTCGTGAAATGGGCAAATGCCATATCCGTGTGTGAAACCAACTCCCACCCATCAGCAAATTTACAAGTCCTTCCCAAGCACCTTTTCCCAGCTTTTCTGGTTTTCGGCTTTTTTGTCGTCTTTTCCCTAGCTTTTCATTCGGCTTTTCTTGGCTTACAGCTTATATCGGCTTTTGCCTTTCCTGTGATTCTGAGTATAATGATAGCCTTTCACTTAGATAGTTCCCTAGCTTGCCCCCAGCCCAGACAAAGTATTCAAGTGTAAATAGCCGGCGCGTTTTCATGCCACAAAGTGTCGAATGAGTCGCCAGAATTAGCATCACAAACAGCGCAGGCATTTGGCTCCGTTAGATTTTGGGCTCCAGGCTTGAGGAATTCCATATAGACCACATTTGCAGACAGAAATAGGCGAGAATGCGCATCCTGAGCGCAACGAATCCCGGGCCGGAGCTGTGCGCCGCGCGCGTCAAAATTGCGGAAGTCGGCCATCAAATCACCCACGTGTTGTTGATATGGCGTGATTTGACGGGAAAACATCGCCGTCCACCTTGCTTTTCCCCCTCATCTCCCTCATCCCTCTTCGCGCTGGCCGCTCGCATGAAGTCCGCAAGTTACCAGGCCTTCAAAGCGGACCTCAGCAGGGTCTGACTATCCTGCTGCGCTGCAAACGGCGGTCAAACGAGGATTCTGACCACAGCTATTGGGTGGCGGAGTTCTCCCTTACTTCAAGTCATTCTATCATTCTCCAAGCCTCAAGCCCTCCCTCAAGTACCTCAAGTACCTCAAGCCATCCTTCAGGTGCCTCAACCTTCAAGTCCTCAATTCACCCCACCCGCAAATCATCCTCCCTCAATGGACCCGGCCACCAACGTGGGAGCCGCAATCCCCGGGCTTCGATCAGTCTTTCTGTGTCGAATATCAGTTGTTGTGAGCAAGGTGCGTACACGCACCTCGTTGAATACTTTGCGGTGTCCTAATATTCTTATTCAGTCATGTTATGGCCGGTGCCAGCTTGTTCCCGTGGTGATGAAGGGCCGTACGCTACGCTTCACCCGTTTCACGGCAATATATTCGAATGCTGACCCGCGGATCTTGGTAAGGCCACCTTTACCTACCGCGTCCGCGCCACATATCTATGTAGCTCCCACGTCCTCGTATTGTTTGTTTGAATGTAGTACGTAGATACCTTGTCTCATCGTTTAGATACCTCATCGTTTGCGCGTAGTTAGTACGGCGACCAATATATGTGTTTTTAAACCGTCTCGTCGTCCCCTTTTAATCCCTTGGCGTCCCTTTTCAAGTGCTTACGGTGGCTTGAGCAGCAGCTTATTTGGCGGCTTTTCTGGCTTTTCTAAGCAAGTGGACTTGGACTAGAAAAGACACTCGTCTTTTTTTGGCTTTTTGGCTTTTTTGGCTTTGAAAAAGACGAAAAGGGCCAAAAAGCCAGACTTGTAAAGATGCTGATGCCGACGTCCTCCGGCGGAATGGTTGAAAATGAAGTCGCAGAATGTTCCAGCAGATTGGCTCATCTGATACTGTAAGCTGATTTGGCTGATTGGGCAGCCTCGTTTGTTTTTGGTCGCCGGTGGACTCAATCAGGCAAGGTGCCAGCACTTCGCGGTGAGAATTCAACTTCCACTCTGGACCTGTCCATGTGGAATCACTATTTCTGGAAAGAAATAGAAATCTCGTGGCGCCAAGTTCCTCCGCGCTTTATTGCAATTATACGGCGTCTCTCAAACCGCTCTTCCGAGCCTGATCATCGGCAAAATACGCGGTAGCAACACGTCAACGTCAAAACCTCGTTATGAACCTTCGGGAAACAGATTCAGTGCACGACAGCAGGTTTCCTCCCGATCACAATTATTCCCAATCCTGAGCAAGTCGCAACCAGGTTGCAACGGTATATTTATATTTTGCAGGTGAGTATCGATTAGAATACTCGAGATTAAAATGCTTGCGACCTGTCTCGCCTATTATTGTCAATTCTCCCGCACTTCGTTGATTGCTTTCCGGTTTCCCCCTCCGCACCACATTTCAGATATCAGCTTGCGCTTGACGTAACGAACGGGGTGGAAATTCTCGTATGGGTGGAAATTGGCAATCTCCAAAGTTATAATACTCTGAATAAAACAAGCAGTACGCACCGAACGTCAATTTCTTCACCGTTTTTCTGTTTCTGTATCGCACTTTCTACAATGCTTCTCCCGATAATCAGCCAGGTAAATGTTATGCGGCTGCAGTCAACCAATCACGCCTCCCACGGAACACGCCCAAGTCAGGATCGCGACGGCGAACGTTCAACTATCATCGCTGACAGCAAGAATACAACGAGCTGGTAAGCTAAGGCTTCCCCATATGCCGACCTACATGGGCTACCGCGGGCTTTGCGCGGGCGGGATTGGGGCGGGAAGAATTTAAATTCTTCGGCTCCGGATTACCTACAGCCTAGTGATGTCCCAGCATCGCCCGTGATAGTGCATCGACGTGTTCAGCTCGCCTCAGAGCCCACCGGGCAGGAAATATTCGAGCAGTGTGCAGCACATATCTCGTCTGGTACCTCTACTTTCGTTTGATCAAGGGCTCCTTATGATCCGTTGTTGTGCAATCAAATCGCGATGGTGATGCGTGATCGCATGATGCGGTATCAGAGTAGCCTTCATCTTGCGCGATTACATTTCCCGCTTCTCGACGGGACTCATTTTACTCTCACAACGGCCCTCTTCGGCCCCCGCCATTTTAATTTCCGTTAACCGTCGTTCACTCGTCAGGCCAGCGTCCAAGAATAACAATCAGATCCGCGTCCCTGGCAATCATTCTCGTCATCATTGGAGAATATTTCTCCATACCGTTCCTTGAATAGAAGTTTTCCCGATTGCCAAGGTTGACCCTGGTTGACCGCCGGACGACAACTGATCATGACACCATGAATTCGAAATATTACGAAAGGAGAGAGAATCAATGTACATTTTATTCGCCTCGCGGTCTAGCGCGCGCGGTGGGTAAGAAGGAAGCACAGCTGGTGGGTATCGAAGCGGGGTAGGTAGGTATGATCGGCGGGAGGAGAGGGAAGATAGGCGAGACAAGGTTCATTGTTTTTTTTTACTCACTTATTCGGGACTCCTGCCCCTCGACGGCGGTGCACCGCGCGAGGCCGGAGACGAGGACGCGCCCTTCGTAGCGGGTGCGCCGTTCGCATTGGGGTTGGGCGTTCCGGGGTGCGACGCGGAGCCATTGGCCGTCGGTGGGCTCCCTTTGGAAGCCGGCGCAGTCTGCTGTTGTGAGGACAACGACACATTATTTCGAGGTGCAGATGGCCCTGCAGCCGCGCGCGGTGGTCCGGGGAACTGGGCTTGGTGTTACCGGGCGCAGGGGTCGGGTAGGGCTGATAGGTTTGTTGCTGTTGCTGCGAATGGAGTTCGTATTCGTTTCGAAAAACGTTGGGATGAAGGCAAAGTGGGAATGTCGGTAGCAAATATAGCAAACGAAATGAATTGAGGGGCGACGTGACGCGACATCGGGACGGAAAGGGTAAAGGCGAAATGAATAAATTACGCCCACAAAAGAAGGAGCGGGAATGAAAGGTGTGGCGCCCACGAGGGATGCACAAAGGGAAGTGTGGAAGCGAGAGGGAGAGATGGGACGTACCCCCTGCTCCGGCTCGCGCGCACGCGATGCGAGAGGGCCGCGCTTGTGTGGGAACTGCTCGGGACGAGGACGCGAGTGGGTGCGCTCAAACAGGCCGCATTTGTTGCACAACTGGATAAACACATCATCAGCGTTCACGCAAAGCATAAACGATAACGGGGAATAAGAACTCACCACTTTCCCAGACCTCAAGTTCGACCGCCTCCAGGTACTTGTATCGGTGGTGCAGCAGTTGGAGCACCGCCGCCTCACACAATCACTAAGCTTCATGGCGGCGTTCGCGGTGTACTATCTGAATGGCAGTGCCCGGCGCTCCCGGAGCGCCGGTGGGTGCCTTGAGGATGGTGCCAGGGAGGGGGTAGGGGACATAGCCACCCGGATACGGCTGCGGCGCGTACTGCGGCTGCCCCTGCTGAGGGTCATACCGGTGGCCGTCGTGGGGCTGGGGTTACTGTGGCGGCGACTCCCTGAAGGGGGAGCCGGCGGGGACGGCTCTTTGGGCTTGTTGGATGATGGGGTCGATGACTCCTCTTGAGCACGGAGATACTCACCGTCTAATCATTGCGTCCGCTGTGATGGTTCTGATCAACGCACGAAAAAAAGTCGCGCTGGTTCGTGCACAGCAAACAGCCTGACTCGCCAGCGGATCGATTCGCTCGCGATCAGTACTAACAGCGCCGCTCCTCGAACCATGCGGCCATCACCTGCAACCTTTGAAGCTGAATTCGTCAACATCTGAGATACGAGACCATGGGAAAGACCTGCCAACACGCTCGGCGGCGAAACTTTTGCCGCGGGCTAAAATCCATCCCGTATATTACGCAGCGAAGCCAATTTCGTTGAAAGTTTTGATAATGTTTCCTGAGTCTTTGAGATAGGAGATCGTCGTTGGATTCCACCCCAAGATATAAGGCGCTTGAGAGTGTTTGGCTGAAGCACTGGATACCAGAAGGTTTATGATTCGAACACCACAGTTCTAGCGACTACGCACGTTGCAGGGAGGAAGTTCCGCAAGGCTATGTGTGTCAAGGAATGAGCTTGGAATGAGCGGTAGATCCACGGGTCTTGCGCTGTTGAACTGCGCCTTTCCGGAGAGACCCGACGTCCAAGAGTTAAAAGTTACGGAGGTAATTAGGCCTAGGGCGAAGCTGGATATTGACCTCGGCGCCGCTTAAACAGAGGCTGAGAAGGACACCACAGAACAATGAAGGATCAGCAAAATGGAAAGGATTCACATGCGTACCGATGTCCCACTTGGGGAGACAGACTACTACAGACTATAACGAGGGACTCCTACCAGACAGTAGACTTGCGGGTGGAGGACAGCGTGCTCGGACTCCAGAGAATTCTGAGGAAGTCAAGGACGAGAGAGAGACCACTGGTTTGGTCTGTTCGTATTCCTGGACGAGCCATGTCTCCGTTTGCTGGACCTCATGGATTTCGTCGTGGTGGTCTACAGCAACCAGTGTTACGATCGTCGATCAGCAGTGATTTTCGTGATTGAATCATTTGATAGCCGAGACGGGGGAAAAACGCAAGGAGAATGTCAAGAAAATGTATCAGGACGGAGACATTTGCCAGGGACCCGCAATAAGTGGTGACAGACGGCGTAAGGTCCCATTCTGATGGGCTGATTTTTTTGGGAATGGTACCCTCAAGTTCACCCGAACTCTTCGCAAGACTCTTCACTTCGTCATGTTGGCCTCTGTGCCATGGCAGTGGCCAACTTTCTTCGTTTTTTTTAGCTGGGTGAGCCCCACGGCAACGGTACGCATTACATCTAGGTCGGAAATCAGTGATCGTAAGGCCGGGTGGGGTGGAAAATATCAATACAACCAAAAAAAGAGGACGTGCGACATCCATTGCAAATTCATAACACCACGCTAAGTATGTTGGTCCCCGATGAAAATTGTGTTTTCGGGTCCGAGAACTGCAATGACTTCGGTTAGGTTGTGGCAGAACTCCGTGGAAATCTTGCTGGCGGCACGAAAAACCCACTACGACTCGCTCGAACCAGCGCCACCTTTGTGAGGTAGTTAATATTCATCTAAAACGACGCGAGTCGGCATCGGAACTGATGTAAGTAGAACTCATAGTGGCACAAACACCTCGCTTCGTGGGGGAACACATTTTTCTGTGAAAAGGGAACCGAAAGGAGCGGGAAGTTTTCAGCATCCGAATTCCCAGTGAGACTCTAATCCTTGATTAATATGTCAACCATCTCGCCATTCAGATGTCACTGTGAGACGTGCGAGAATCTTTCATGTTAGTTAACTAGTTGAGTTCGGAACCCAGCAGTACCTGCCCATCAAAGATGCGACGCGACGCGGTCGACCGCGGCAGATTCTGCGCCGCTCATGACTGAATAAAAAGCAAGAAGGGAATGATAACGAGGGATCCATCCCTCCCATCTAACCCATTATGCCAGTGGCTACGGTGATCCAGTCCCGGCGAAGGAATAATGTGATTCACTACCAAGCCACCCATACCACGAAAAAACTCACAGTGGACATCCTACTACCGCTCGCATGCAGCTGGGAGCACAGAAATTACTCCGCGGTGGTCACTGACGCCGCTGGGATCGACAAACGACCGCCAGTTCTCGTCAGTTTTTCAGAGGAGTTTGACGAGTATAACCAACCTCTATTGGCGGCGGAAATCTGGGTGGACGACAGGGACGAGGTGGTGTACGTTGAGATGAACAGATGTACTGGGGAATTCACCCTTCGGTGAGCACCTTCTGGCTTTCAAGGAACTCTTAGCTAAAATCGTTAGGTGCGGCGGGGATGGGTTTTGGATAGTGCACCAATGGCATCCGGCGATCGTACAGTGGAAAAATCGCCGGAGTCAATGCTACGGCGCCTTGGGGTCCAGCACGCTCCCGCTCCTGTGGGTCTCGGCGTGCAGACATTGGGAATTGTTTGCAATGGTCGGCATAGCAATAGAGGCGATGTTATCCAGTTTTCCCTACAAGTGAAACCTTTCCCTTCATTTCTTCCGGCCCCAGGTGGGGGATGGCGACTTCCCGGGTCAGGCAACGCGTAATCTGGCAAAAAAAAAGGTTATCGATGAGGTAAGGACTCGGAGGAAAAGCGAGTCGATCAGTGTGAGATTGTCAGATCTCGTTCTACCGAGACCAAACGGTCCTCCAAGCGAAGTACTCCGGCGTATGACGAAGATATATGAGGAGGGCTATACATTCAAACAGAATCGCATCAGATTGGTTTGCATACACCCTTGGGAAAACACATGAACGAGGAAAGAAGCCATACGATAGGAAAATTCAGCACTCAACGTGAAGGAATATTAAGCATTTCTTGTCCTTCTGTGCTACTGCCAGGAAAAATATCTGCGAAACAAAGAATTACTTTCAGCGAGGACTGGGATTTCACTGAACTTGATTCAACCATACACCGTCGCGATCACGGAGTTGATAGTGGGAATCGACAACAATCCATTTGCTGTATTCAAAGTCTATCTGTATTGAAACACCGAAGCGCAGTATTCGCTGCAGTTTTGGAAGCCTCCCGCTCCGCCCATGAAGTTCTCCTGGCCTGCGGACGCGCAGAACGAGCTGTGCCGTCCGTGTGTTGCTTTCGGGAAGAAGGATTATCGCGAGGGGATCGAACGCTTGTGGAAGGAGCTCCCATCTTTCTTGAGGAGCTATTAGCCGGGGTTGGAGAATAAAGGTCGTCTCAATCCTATTTGATCTACTCAGTTTGCTTACCAGAAACGAGAATAGGTTTCGAGCAGTTGACACGGTCAAAAAAATCATGCAACTCCTGCTCGTCATATTTCGTCGCATTTATTTCCTACTCGGTGCTGCCTTCTTTTGTCTCGTTAGTGTACATCAAACACATGCGTCGAGTTATAAAATTGAATCGCCTATTTGTATCATTCGATTTTTCTAGAGTCTGACTTTGGGAGACTAGCGTCGAGTGGCCATTGTCGCTATTCCTTGACTGTCACTCACTCAATTGTTTGCATACGATAGTCCGATAAACCTAAGCGCACTACTCTAAAACTCATGTCTCGTTTGTATCAACTGTGTGGAGGGCATCCAGCTGTGCCAGGATCTCCTGGACCTGAGCATATAATCTGGTCTTGACCGGTATTTTCGTCAGATAGGTTTCAAAAGTCGCCTGTACGATCCGGCGCGCCTGAGGATTGTCCAACCAAGGATAGGCATTCGTGACACCCAATCCAAAGATATGTGTGGGGGCGTAGATCTGCCATAGCGCCATATTCGGGACACTCTTCAGCAATAATTCCCGCTCTCGAGTCGCGATGTCAACCTCGAATAGCTCTTTCAGTGCATTCGCAAAATGAAGCTGATGGACGGGGTCAATGGCCACGGTGGGAATGGCTCTTCCAGCCAACATCAGAGTGCGCGGTCCTTTGAACGGCGAGTTGTTGGAACAGCACTGCTGAATGAATTCAGTCGCTGTATTGAGCTCTCCCTCGGCATATCTCTGCCGCAAACTCGTTCGCAGGCGAGTCTGCTGTTGCTCTTGTACGTCCTCCGGCAATGGTACGAATGGTGCCGCGGGTAAAATGCGATGATTCCATCGTGAAATAATTTCCACTGTAGTGAGGGTCTCAATCTCCAGGTTGAGCCACCGCCAGACAGCGCTCTTCACCATTGCAATCACCGACGAGATGATCGAGCGAAGTTCGGTTTGCTCCACGACTACGTCGAGGGTCCCTTGCTGAGCAACAGCGTCAAGAATGTCCTCCCAGGTCGTCAGGTCGATCGATTCTGATGGACCCATCTCCTGTGGGAGTCTGGGATACTCCCAACAAAGCCTCCAGACGGCGGTTAAGGATGCACTCAGCATTTTGTGTACGTCGTTAGGTTCTTCTAAATGCTCGAATCGCCAGGACGAAGTGGCGGGGCCGAGGCGGATTGTGTCTGGAATGTGCTTCCACGCACGGGGTGGGATCCAGGAAAATGCTTGTTGCACCGCGTTTTCTGATTTTCGGCTATTCAAATATTCAACCACCGCCCACGGTAGGGCTCCATCCAACTCCTGCGGGTCCCAATATGAGACTATCTTGCAGAATACATCATCCAACCAAACTAGGTCTTCGGCCTCCTTGAACCTCTCCAGGTTGTGATACACAATCCTATCCAGATGGATTTCAACCTCCCGGAGCGAGGCACCGGAAAGTGGGGCCGCAGGAGGTGCCATGAGTGACTGAGTTTCCTGGAATCGATATGGGATTATCTTTGCCTCATATCCGTGGGCTTCACCCAGGTAATCTAGCAATATTCGTAGTCGCAAGCCTGCGATTTCATTTGCTAAATCTTCCACAGCTGGCTGGAGGGTCTGGGCCGCGAATATTGTGGATGAACCCCAAGATTCGCTGGTATCGAACGAAAACCCCATTGTCGAGCCTAGGTCCTTTAGGCAGAATCGGATCTCCGTGATAACCTGCGCATTTGGTGGTTGTTTGGCAGCCACGCCGTCTTTTAGCGTTATTAAATGCCGCATCGTCTCGTCAATTACACTTTTGGCTGCACAGAAATTGGCCCAGGTCTGGCTGGCTCGAGCGGAGCTGTAGTATGGCAAGACCTCTGGGTCAAGTTGCGCGATGTATAACACGGGGACTCGGACAGTCTCCTACCCAGCCTCAGTTGCGGGGTTGGGAGTCACTGTAGTATTATAACACTGCTATATCCGTGGAAATATAATACCGTAAAAAGCTTGATCGCAACATCTGTCAAATTTATTGCTTCCGAACTTCAAGGCCCAACCCCTCCACAGAGGCTGGCCTTTAACAACCGTAAACAACATAGCCACCCGCTTAGTTGAGTTTTTGCAAACCTTGCATGTTGAGTTCCGGTCCTTTCAGAAAATTGTTGGTGGGCCTTCTGTGGGGTCTGGAGTCTGCTGGGCACCATTGCGGAATATTTCGGGCAAGAAAGATTTCAAAGTTGAACATTTTCACAAAATGTGGCTATGCTGTTTACATTTGTTAAAGGCCAGCCTCCGTGGAGGGGTTGGGCCTTGAAGTTCGGAAGCAATAATAAATCTAGAACATCAATTTGATGGGCCATTATTTTCTCGTAATTTACAGCTGCGTACTTCCTACACTAACTCCCAACCCCGAAACGCGAGGGTGGGTAGGAGACTGGGACTCGGACACCATCCCCAGCCGTCGAGAGACTCCCCAGTGCCCATATCGCCTTGTAGCATGAAATTTGACGGCGTTTCGCCGCCTCGAAACCAAGAATACCGCTGAAACAGCTGTGCTGAAAATCTTGAACACGGCGGAGGAGCGCAGCCTCGGGATTGTCCGTTAGGCACCTGATGTGCCCGTCATAGAACGGCCGCCCCAACAGCAAATCTGGAATGGCATCGAGCAGGGGTTCCAACTCGACATCATCTGTTAGAGACTTTAGTGTCCAAACTAGTGCCTTCTCATCGCGCGCTTGTCGTTCCTTCGAGGGCGCCGTAGCCTCTGAAAATACCTCATCCACCATTGTTTCGGCGGGGGAACCCGTCCAGCTAGAGTGAGGACGCCGCTGCAGAATTGTTTGAAGAAAATTCCGTGCGCGCCAGAAACCGCCCGAGAGCGGAGTCCGATACGGACAGGCCGAGTGAAAAAGCGGGAGGAGGGTGAGGGTGGCGTAGACGAGGATGACCGTGACGAGGATGGCAGCCGCAACCGCAGTGACAACGATGTTCACCCGGATGAGAAAGGCGACTAGGCCGGCGAAGAAAAATAGAAGTGATGCATGCAGAAGCAGTGGGATGATCTCTACCACTGTATGCATTCGGAATGTCTTGAGCCCGTAGTATAGATACGAGAAGACACGAGCACGAATGACAGGGGCAGATCGCATGTCGGCTTTGTGTAGGAAATCGCGAGCCCATTGTTCAAGGAGCGTTGCAACAAGTGCACACGTCAGACTAAGTCCAAGGCTAATAAACCAGAGGATATTGCAAACGAGTGAGCTTGAGCTTGGCTGAAACTGGACCAGAGGGGCGAGGGTTATTATAGTTCCATTCGATGAGGCCGCCAGTTGTTGAGAGATCTGAGAGAGAAAAAGTATGGTGGTGTCGCCAGAGTCAGGGATGAGGGTCTTGTAACTCTCAATCAAGAATGCGGTTAAGCTGGCGGAGAAGAGACCGGCCTGTCGGGCGTTAGCGTAGAGTTTGAGCGATATGAGCCTGCTCACAAATATTAACATGCCCTCCATATCGCTTTTCCAACTTTCCACCAAGCCCTTGTCGTATTTCTCGGCCTCAGACACATATACAGCCCAAAGCTTCGCGGCTGCCGCCTCGGGGTCGGAATTGTCTATCGTGAAGTTAGATCCGAACAGGCCAAACCAGCCACTCCGAACGTACCATAGTTATCCTCCCCTCCTTTGAAAGACCCTTTCTCTGTGTAGACGACGTTCATGGTGACGGTGGAAGGCAAAGACGTGCGCGGTGATGCGACTGATGCCATCGTCGCAGTTAGGTGTAAGAATCAAGTCAATACAAATTGTTTCGGAATGTCGAGCACTCAAGCTGAAGAAATAGTGAGGACGTTTTGCCTTTCGTGCTGCTTGGTCGGAGAAAGAAAAAAAGCCAATGGAAAATTACTTTGACGACTCGATCGATACCAGTTGCGAATCTGTTATCAGAATTCTCAACCTACCTCTGCCTAATGATCAAGACACAGTCGAAGTCAAGTGTACGGCGCAGACATTCCGGAAGAGCGAATGCATAATTGATTGGTGGAACTATCAAATTCTGCCCGGTCCATAATTCGGCGGCGGGTGTAAATTGCGAACGAGCGAAGCCGCTCACAAAATCTGGGGATTGCCCAGTCTATCCATCGTCGCCTTGTTCATCTGCACCAGCTCCGCAGGGGAATGATCCCGCGCCTCGATCCCAAATTGCGTGAGCTTACCCTCGGTCTCTTCTATGAGATGACGCTTCAAGCGGTCCGTGGAATTCTGGTCACCCACGAACTCAACCATAAGCCAGGGCAACACGTCGGTATGCTGGCCGCGTACAGAGATTCCGAACGCCGTGCACAGGCCAAGCAGTCGTGGAGCCGGATTGCTGATCATACGTCGGCGGAACGTCATCACGAGGACAGGGAGGAGGTGCTTGCAGGCCGCGGGGGAGGTCTCCGCGATCTATAGATGACGTTCAATCAACGTGCGGCACGGAAGGACAATGCGTTGGATCCAGACCTGGAGAATTATATCGCCGGGAACCGTGCGTCCTCCCGGTGGTCCAGGACGCCCGGGACTGAGCATCGCGAACGCCAGATCGAGGATACGTGTTCCCACAATGTCGGGCCAGTGCTTTTGTATCGGGATTGTGACGCATTCGAGTAGCGTTGAGAGCTCATTGTACGGGCGTGTCCAACTCAGGCAGCGCCCGATGAGTTGATCGATGAGGTCAGGAGTGGGCTGGCCGTGGGCGAAGAGGATGCCGGTTCCAGTGTCGAGGCGGAAGCCATTTTGAGGATTCCAGTAACGGCTCGAGAAGAGGTCGAGGAGAGTTGTGTTTTGCGCGGGCGTAAACCGACGCAGGTGGGGGAAGAGACCGGCGAGGATATTGGCGTTCACCTGATAAGAAATGGGCGACAGAATGGGGAAAGGGTTAAAGAATTTACAGACCTGGTTCTGCCACATTTCGTTGTTGTTGCTCGGGAGTCTCACGTGGAGTACGGCGTCGAGCACGACATCAATCCATTCGCGCCCGATGCTATAGTAAAGTCACATATCAAAAGGCAGCGAATCTGACTTAAACGAACCTAATCGGAGACAAATATGTCGTCCAGAAGCGCTGAGATTTGCGGTTGTGCACTTGAGCCTTTGCCTCCCATTGTTCCCTTACTGGTGCATCTAGCCGCCAGAAATTCCCCACACCATCTTTGTCCTCATAGAACTCTTCCCCGCTGACAATTTTCCATCAGCATCCGTGGAGAATTCAAGTCGTAACAGGCGCACCTTGCCCCAGAAATCAGATCGGGATTGAGACCCAAGGCCATACAATCGTCGTAGATAGTATACTGGGCGCCGACGCGGACGAGCTCGCTGAGTTGGTTTAAAGATCCGACCTGAGGGACACGCGAACCAGTGGCGCCGCCTTGGGAGGCAGCTTTGCATTGAGTTTTGTGCGCTTTCCAGTCCGCTTCCCAAAGGGTTGTATCACTGTGGAACAATATTGAGGACTGAATAAGACAGACCTCGTTGACATTCGGCGGAGCAGTACGACACTACAAAGCGGCCTGATTGAGCCAATGGAATTTGAGTGGCACAAGGACAAACTAACCCATTTTACAGGCAGAGCACCGATTTGCGGCTGGCTTGGAGCAGATACACAAGATTCCCTCGATGGTAGACATTCTGGGTGCGTAAAAGTCGGAGATGTCGCGACGTTCGTCTGCCGAATTGAAAATTCTGACAAGCAAAATCGGTGGCAAATGGCTCTTCGAAAAGTTAAACGCGGGGTAGTGGACGAAGAGGGGAATCGTACTTGACGGGCAGCTCAGAGCGGACAAATGCAGATAAAGGCAAGAGGCGAAAATGGGTTGTTTGTTTGTGTCTTGATGGCATCCTTGTCTTGCCCCGATTGGGATTTCGGCATGATCCGAGGCTGATTTCGGTTGAATTCTGGAAATCCGGATTGCGATTGTCATTTACGACAAGAAGGTAAGGAACCGGAGCATACGACCGCTCCCAAATTTTATAGACTCGAACAAATTCGGAAGAATCATAGACCGGTCACCGGACCTCACCGAGCGGAATTCGAAGTTCAAAGACGGCATCACAGCAAGTTACAGTTCATAGAGAAATCGAGCACGATCATGTCCGCTATTATTGAGATTCACTGCTCCAACTCTGCTTGAATAGCGCGATCTTGACTTGGATATCCGACGTTCAAAATTCCAAGATGAGTATTGATTTGTGCGACACGTAAGGGAACGACGCGGTCCGCAGAACAAGAGCAATCAGTAATACGACGGAGGGTCTCTGACGGTGGCGCGCCCATATTCAGGTACGATGGGTCCGGGATTACTCTTGAACGCATATCCAACTAGGAGAAATATGAGCCAGAGGCGCAAATATACTGGAAACAACCCACAGAGGCGGTGATGTCCTGCATCGAAGACTTCACCCCAGTAGCCTTCCGAGTGGATTGCCTGCCTCGGCCAACACTTGTCGAATTCACCATCCTCGTCGTAATTCGGCATTCCACCCGCCGGAACGGGTTCAGGAAGCATAGATGCCGGAAGGCGCGCCCTGTGGTAGCCGCTGGTGTAGCCGTTGCGGTCCATGAAGCTGCAGGTGGTGGATACGTACAGCGCATTCTGCGCATTGGCCCAGGTCATGCCGTTCACGGAATTATTGCCGGTCGAGAGCTCGTATATCATTTTGCGCGCGCGGATATCCCAGAGGCGGATGACTTGGTCCTTGGTTAAACCGGTGAAAAGGGCTGTACAATTCAAATTCAGATTATAATCATCGCGAATAAGAGAATTTCGAAAACCAACTTACTCGGGACTCCGTCAGGGTGCACAAGCGCAATTCCGCCACAATCCTCCTGCCCGGTCCCGGCGCAGAAGGTGAGGACAGGGAGAGGCGTGCGGGTATCATGAAGACGCGCATGATCATCACTGGCACCGGTCGCGAACACATTGGGGTCCCCCGCGCTAGTTGAAAAGTCGCAGATCCCTCCCCCATTCCCGAAGTATCGAGAGAGGGTCTTCCCGCCGTGCTCGAGATCTAAAGAGATGAACGACCAGTCCTGACTCTCTGCGGGATCCGAGCTGCATAACATGGTGCCGGGGAGTCCGGGATGCGGGTGCCAGACCGTAGGAGAAACACTCGAGTCGGTGAATTCAATGATGGACGTGTGCTTGCTGCCTGCGGAGCCCTCGATCTCATCATAATCGTCTCTCCAACTGTCTTGCTTGAAACGGCCTCTGATGGGGGTATTTTCGCCCCGTCCGTGTGGGGAGCCCATCAAGCTTCCAAACCGCGGCCGAACCCTCTCCACCACGAAGCAGGGTTCCGCTCGTCAGAACAGCGAGGGGACCAGTGTGCTTCCGACTAGCGAGGGAATGCATGGGGAGACCCATTTTGTGGATCTTTCCGGTGATACGGTCCCTCCAGGCCCCGGGAAGCTCCACCAAAGGATTGTCCGAAAAATTGGATTTTTGAGAGCCAAATTTCGCAATTTCCTTGTCCGAAAATTGGATTTTCGAGACCAATAGTCTGAAAGCCTTGTCCGGAATTTGGATTTTTGAGGCAAAGTTTGTGGATTTTCACCGGCCGTGGACCCCATTTGTGCTGGACTTCTCTGACGAAACGAGACACGGTGTCGAAAAAAATCCAAAAGGTGATATTCGAACCTCTTCAAGAATTCAGCTAACCTGTCCAGTGGGTACGTGCACAGCGCCGCGCCTACGGCGCGGCGGCGAAAAAAATTGGTACTCACGTGATAAGCCTTGTCCGATATTGGATTTTCGAGACCCAGAGATCCGAAAAAATTGGATTTTTGAGGCAGAGATTTGGATTTTTTTCGGACAATCCTTTGGTGGAGCTTCCCGGGGCCTGTCCCTCCACGCGTACGACTTGATGCGATAACTGTCCGCTACAAAGATCAGTTTTCGCTGCTCATCCGTCGTCGCCGCATATGCGAGGTCGGAGAGACCAACGTCCGCATGACGGACTGTGAGTGGGAAGGGTTGCTGGTTGGTGTCGTCGAGGATGTAGTATGTGAGGATAGGAGTCCGCTGCTTGTATCCGCCCATGGAAGGGAGCACGATACAACTCCTGTTGTTGACGAATCTCATAGGCTCAGAAAATGCCTCGTCGCTCGAAATTTCGCAGCGTGCTTGGGAGACATTCTGAAAGGCGCCAGGCTGGGACGGAACTGGGTGCCTATAAAAACGAGAGAGGCGGCTGCTAGATGGGCTTGGACGCGGGGTTTTGTCCCAGAGTTTAGGTAGTGCCAACGCAAAGACGCAGTTGAAGATCCAAAAGGCAACGATGAATAGCGGGTGAGTCTTCCAGGGCTCAAAAAGAGCGTTGATTGCAGGGAGAAGAGCTTCGTGGATTCGAGGAGCTGAAGGCGAAGGGTCAGCTTTATATCAAAGGATGCATATCCGCAAGTCGACCCACTGAATATATGAAAGAGCGTATTCGGCCCTTGAAGCAGCGGAAACCGCCGGGTATGTGCGAAGGAAGGGAGGTAGTTCACTTGGCCGGAACCGTAGGCCAGAGAAATTCCTACGTTCACGGTTTGGCTGACCCGATCTACCACATCCGGAAAGGCTGGATCAGCTGGATCAGCTCGACGCACGAGGGCACAAGCTTCCTTCAGGAGGGTAGGGACTCGCGCGCCCAAATCATCTTCACCAAGATCATAGAGTTTACCCTCAAGACCCTTACAGGCCTCCTTGACTGAGCGCAGAGTCATAGGATGCGACAGAGATGGTGGGAGAAGAAAGTCAAAGAACCTGCCCGAAAAGGAAAGAATTCGTTTCGGTAAAAAAAATCATGATTACGTATCCGAAGTTATTCCCTCAAGACGATGATCGAAGTGGCTCCAGCTATGAGGATTCCAGGCGGGAAGCGCAGCGTTGTCAGGTGGGTCCAGTTTTCTTTTTCTTTTCCGATGAACGCACTGAGGCTTCATTATTGTTGCAATCGGTTGCCTCCATGGAAGCAATCCGGGTTTTCGACCGCAAAAATGTTGCGTTCCATACAAGAGAGAAAAATGCTGAGACAGGGAACAGTAATGAGAGTGTTATGAAGTTCGAAATTGAAGTTTCACAGTGCCACTCGCTGAGTCGGCGAGGTCGCACGGAGGCGATCCCAGTTGCCATAAGGGACGAATTGTGTGGGGGGTAGTAGTTTGCCCGCGTATTTTCGAGTTTGCCCACCGGCAGCCAAGAGGCAAATCCTTTGGAAGAGCGGAGCAGCATGGGAGTAACATGAGAGGTCGAACATGTGAAACGGCATCGCAACCAAATCGCAACGGCATTGGATCAAACGGTAAAAACCCGGCCTTGTCAGCAAGCAGCTTGCCACAGCTTGCCATCTTACCCCCATCCTCGGCTCTTGCGCTGGCTCGCTGCCCTTTTTCTGAATTTTGACTCTTTTGCAAACTCGTTGGGCGCCGGAAAGAACACCGAAACCAAACCGAAACTGCTCGTTTGCTCCTCGTCTTTTTTCCCTTCTTCTGTGCTATCATATTCCGCTTGTCAACCGCTTTAGAACTGGATAAATTAGGCCCCTCTCCGCATCGCCGCAATCACGGGCAGGCCTCGAATATTCTCGGCGCCGCCTGGTCTAAATCATAGCTTGATTCTCGTAATACGTCGCTTTGTACAAGTCGGCATCCTCGCTTTGCTCTGGTTCGGCATCGAAAACTTGGCTTGTCTACCTACAGTGTAGATATATCGGACGATATCCTTGCGCAGCGACAAAAGCAATGTGCTTCAATTAATTCATACGGTATTCCATCCGTTCTGTCGCCAAAATTACGCACGGAGGTCATTAACCCCGCATGCTAAAATTTATACCATACTAATCAACCTATAGATCGTTACAAGGTCGGCAAAATTGTACTGTGACCCGCCGGTATGCCAACCGCCCTTCGTCGTTGTATCAAACCGGAGCTTACCCCACGCGCCTCTGCTATCTACAATGCATATGTATGAAGGGAATCCTCTTCATCTCGCCAGGAACCACGGTTCGCATCTAACACCGCATCCGAGGCCTTGTAACGAGATTGCTGATATTCCTGCACCAATTGCGTCTGCTCGCGCTGTGTTGTCGATAACGAACGACCCCGCATCCGAGCGCACGGTAGTGGTGCTTCCATTTTCCGAGCGCTCCGAGTCTGGGCGCCGAACCTGAGCGCGAAGGTGGTTCGCCTCCGCCGCAAGCGCTGCGGGATCTTCCCGCTCAGGTGAGAGCCTGAACTCGGCGAATTGTGGGGAGGGCTCGTAATCGTGGAGTGGCGACTCCTCCACCGTTGCCGTTGAGGCGCGCGCCCGGTGCCATGACGAGGTGCGGTATAGGATGACTGTGGCTGTCAACGCGAGAACCACGGCAATGCCTGCGGCCGCGCGGCCTGCGATTGCAACGACAGAGACCTTGGCCGCCGCTCGTTTTGAAAGATGCGCCGAGGCACAAATAACCACCGGCGAGGGAGTGATGATCCAGGAGTTTATATCTTCCCGCCGATGCAGGAGTTGAGGCTCATTCGCCCTCATGGCGTCGAGGATCGGATGGCTTTCCGTCAAGGGAAGCGCGAGAGCACGATATAGAAGCACAACGAAGAGCCGTTTTACTCCCATTAATAGGATAGGGAGATCCAGCGGCCCAGGAGCATGCTGATGAGTATTCCTCGTTGTTTCTGGTGATGTGCTGGCCCTTCGTGAGGGATCCACAGCTCTGAGCGCCGTTCGTCGAAAAAGGTAATTCCGTGGCATACTGATGATGATGGCTAGGACTCATACTTCGCCAATGGAATCAAGTCCCGCCCGACGGTACCAGTGGTGAGCAGTTGCGTGAAAATCGAGCTCAACCGAACTCCGACCGTGCTTCAGGATAAATTGATTTGAACCGTGGGAAACTCACTGTCGTGCGGAATTCTGGCTCAATATCTGTGTTCAGGCCACGATTTCGGATACGATTAATGCCATATGATAATGGATAGTTTGGCGAGTGCCAGCCGATATGTTTTTGCAGTTGTAGTCACGGTCCAAAATATGTGCTATAGCAATGTGTTATATTTATTTTGATCAACGGGAAGGGATCTGCTTCGACAGGACATGATTACTCGTCCCGTATCCATGCACACAGGCTGCCCGATGAGTCGCTCTCAAAACGATGTCCGCGACGCTAGTACGGTTCAAGTTTGTAAATTTACAGCCAAAAGATGCATTACGGTTTCTGCAGTACGCCAGGAGTCTCAAAACGTTCGGGAAGGCCTCAAGGAATCACAGCCTGCGCGGTGCTTTTCACCTTATTTTCCGCGGCGCAAGTGAGGTGTAGGCCGAGGCGCGGCAATTCAACCCTGATCGGCGATCATTTGGGGCTCGGCTCTCGGCTTCCGATGCATATCGATGATCGCCGACGCCGCAGCTTGCTTCCAACCTTCATCTGCCCATTACACTTTCTGTTCTACTGAAGGTCTCGCCGCTCCTTTCTCCCACTCCAACCCCGGGAACGTCTAAACTTAACAGCATACCAACCATCGATATCACCATCGCTGCGCTCTGATATCAGCGAACGCATACCAAAAAAAACTGCTTTCCCGCTGCGCGAAATCCACCTAGTACATGCGTACGTACGTATCTCCAGGATTCATTAACATAGCGGTGCTCCGAAACTGTCCACCTACTTATATCCCGCTCGTTCCCTTGTGATTCCCTTTGTTCGCTCTTTCCCTCATCCCTCTCTGTGCACCCTGGCATCCTCCTCCCCCGTGGATATGGACACCGGTAACTACATTGCCCTGCTCATCGGAGACCTCATACCCCTCTATGTCGTCCGTGCGTACGCCATTCCTCTCGAACTCCGCTCATCACACACTACCCTACACACTTTAGTCGTCGGCCTAACATGGATCCTCCACGACTACTGTCTGTCTCCCTCTCTCCGTCTTCGTACAAAATGGTATGCTAATGCGGCGATGGGGGACACTTAGTTGTCACTTTGGAGGACGAGGTGCCGTATTACAGCCATTTGCAGAACTTAGGGCGCGGGCTGTTTTTTTTTTTTCCCCCGCTTTTCAATGATAATCATTATTGTGAGCTCAGTTCTTGTCGGTTTGCCTTGTAAATATGCTCATTGTGTTCGCAATGCAAATGCGGAGGGCACCACGGTCCCCGTTTTTCCTGATGCGATCATAATTGCCTTATTGGGAAAATATCAGCCTTTTTGTACAGAACTTGTCGCATACTCTGTGTTATGGGCAGATTGACCTATGAATTTGAGACAACACACTTGTGAGTATTACGAAGGGCTAGAGATACCGGTATTTTATATATCACATCTATTTCTCATATACAAGGTATTCAGATATCTCTCACCATGAGAATGCAGATTACCGGTGAAATAAAGCACACATTCAAAATACCGGTATCTCTAGCCCTTCGTAATACTCACAAGTGTGTTGTCTCAAATTTATAGGTCAATCTGCCCATAACACAGAGTATGCGACAAGTTCTGTACAAAAAGGCCGATATTTTCCCAATAAGGCAATTATGATCGCATCAGGAAAAACGGGGACCGTGGTGCCCTCCGTATTTGCATTGCAAACACAATGAGCATATTTACAAGGCAAACTGACAAGAACTGAGCTCACAATAATGATTATCATTGAAAAGCGGGTAAAAAAAAAAAACAGTCCGCGCCCTAAGTTCTGCAAATGGCTGTAAGCCGCCAGCGCCCCCACCGAAGATACGCTATATTTGGGTTCGTGTAGACTGCGATCCTCCCGGCGCCATCCATTCATCACTGATCATAATTTGCGCCTGATTTGCGCCTTTAACAGCCCCAGCGCCTCAACTTCAGCAAAGTGATGTTCTTCTGGGTGTGTATCCCTTCTCCCTATCCTCATCCTTTTTTTTCGTTCCTGGCACTCAATCCACTGCGCGTATCGTCAGATCCGATACTACAGGTCAGTCTCTTCCATGGTATTCGTGAATCCCGAACGCGGACAACTACTCCCAGCATCGTGCTCCTTCTATTCGATGTGATCCAAATCCATGTCTTCGCGATCCCAGGGATCACAAATAAAAATCTGTACGTACATGCGGTGCTTTCCTGTGTCGCAGAACGTGAGTGACGCTAATGAACTACTAGATGTGTAGCAATGGACACAATCATCCGCGTCGTCGGCGCCGTCTTGCTGTGGAGTGTCGAGATAATCATGCAACTGCGCATCTACGCGCTATATGGCTGTTCCAAGCGCGTGCGTGCTCCTCTCCGTTCTCCCTCCCACATATTTAACTGAACCACTGGCAAATCCAATGCCCAGATCGCGACCCTCAACCTCCTCCTCTTCGCAGCCTCCATCGCGGCCTTCCTGTGGATCCTCATCCACAACCACGCGCGCCGCGCGTCCGTCATCGCGGGCGTACTGCCCCTCGGCATCCCTGCCGCCAGCGTGCACTCGGGCATCGAGTGGGCGCAGTGGGTTCCCGGTGCGTCTGTTCTGGCCCCGGCACCCTTCCTGCCTTCCAACAACTTTTTTTCAGCGGCGATCTACGAAGTCATCCTATTCGGCTTCGCGCTGTACAAGACGCTCGAATCGACGATGGTGTCAGTGCGTTATGGCCATGGCCAGGACAGGAGGCTCTCGATCTATGGGCTCCTTCTGCGGGATAATGTCTTTTATTTCTTTGGGTGACTCCTTCCTACCTTCCTTCGATGTATTTGTATAACTAATCGGCGTGATTCAGAGTTGCCGGCCTGCTCGTGTTTAATAACGTACGTTGGCAGGTCCCCACGCCTTCTGGTTGTTGCTGACGTTTCCTGTGCATTGGTAGCTTATGGTCCTCGTAAGTGTTTCCCCTCCCGGTACAGTATCCAAGTCTAATTAAATTTGTCGCCTCTTCAATGAAGAACCTGACGCACATCCCCTGGTTCAGCTATGGGTGCGTGTATACCATATTTGCCTCGCTCAAATTGAAACCCAGCGCAGCCCCTTTCACGCCGCCGTGGGCATCCTCACCTCCCGCATGATGATCAACCTGCGCAAGGCGACTTCGCAGGACCCTCCAGGTCTCACCTCCGCCTCTGCTTTCGAGTCGGCTGGCACCCTGGGAATTCAGAATAGCGCCCGGCACGAATTCGAAGAGCACAAGTGGACGAAGGAGGAGGAGGACGGGTTGGGCAGTGACAGTGTGGAGTCTATCGAGTTCGCGCCGAGGGAGGGTGAGCCGGAGAAGGAAGTGGTTATGGCGTGAATCAGGCAGGGTTCGAGGAGGAAGGGTGAGTGGAAGAGGTTCAAGCCAAATTAATATTGAAGTCGGTCGGCTGTATGGACTGTTTCGACACGCATGTACTTTCTACCGACGGCTTAGTATGTACGACCGGTTCAACAACCATTGAGAAAGATATTTGTGAACGAAAATTCGTGGGCGCCTGCTTTTGTCCCTTTGGCATTGACGGTTGCTTACTCAACCACGCCATATCCTCAGTGATTCCTTTCAATTTGAGTGAGCACCCGATATAAGCCTCTTTGTCCCCGGTCACCGAATGATAATTCAACCACGTCGATTGAACCGGGGGAAAGCCGTCATCCTACTCCTTGTTGATCGCACTACGCGAATCCATCCATCTGGAGGCAGGCGTACACCGGTCACACAGATGGTCGACGTGCCTGGCGCGGTCTGAAAATGGCTTTACTAGATGCACAGAAAATAAACCAATGTTGAGGCGATGTAAAGATGCTGATGGATTGAACAATCCAGTGTAGGATTGGATGGATTGGATGCGGATATCGCGACTCCCACAGGTACGGTGGTATGCCACGTAACCCACGCATGATGAGGGAGTCTGTTCGTTCTCGATCTCAAGTTTGAATATCTGTCCTGCTGGGTGGATGCCCGAAAATTCCCTACATTGGATTGCATCAAATTTCAACTCGCAAATAAGCCTCCCAACCACGAGGCCACATCCAGGCGCCCTATTACAGAGGACACGGAACACAGATGCAATGCTAGAAAGTCAACGCACGACGGAACAGACGAGTTTTGTAGCTTATGTCGATGGATTATTATTATTCATCATTCAATGACCGACCGCGGACGATTTTCAGGCCGACTGAATGACGTGCCTGCATGGTATGGGACTTTTTTTGGAGGATGGATCGATGGAAAATAAGCGAATTCCGAGACGTAGTATCTCTTCTGGTCAGGGCACGCTCGAATCCGCGGCTGAATCGAATTGCATCAGCCTCGCAAATAATTTTAAGGTTTTCGACCACGAATCCTGTTGCAAAGATCACGGAACATAGATGGGATGCAAGACAATGTCAGTACACGAAGAACCAGATCAGATATTGAGCGCCGACTGATGTGCCTAGGTGCATTTGCATGGAAGTCCAAGATGATGAAATCGACGGAGGATCAGCGCACCGTTGGGCGGTGTAGATGGATTGACGTACAGCTGGAATGACCGGTGAACGAAGAAAACATGGTTGAATGAATGACGTCGCGCCTATTCAAAGAGAGGTGGGTCAGCGCACCCACAGGGAAGAGATCAAAACACTAGAGGTCGTTGGTGGAGGCAGTATTAGTTCAAGTCGCGTGAAGTCAAATTTAGAGTCCGGCTCGAAACATCTAAGTCCAGTCAGTCCCCGCAGGTGGGATGGACCCGGGACCCCATACCACTCACAGTTGTTCTGAATTCAATTTTGCGACAATCTTATTCGGATTGGCCCTCACTGTGACCACATCGCGACGGAGCGGCACGCCGATGGATGGGGAGAATTATTTATTGCTCGTGTTCATGTTTGCAGTATACTTTGAGTCGTATCTTGTGGAATTGCCAACGGACCCAATGAACGGACGACCATCGAACGCAGAGGCATCGACTAAAATCAACGAACAGGCAGACTTGACAGGACACCAAACCACGGAGATCCTGAAGCAGGGGGTGAGATACAGCTGTACCACCCCACATCAAGTCTTGAACTGAATATTGGGACAATACCCCGGGCTTTCCAAGAAATTCGAACCGTGGCAGCCTCCGGCGACGCGGTGGGCATTGCGATGCAGTCTGGTATCCTCTGCTTCTTTGGGTCGGTGCTCTGTTTGGTGGTTGCGTCCCAGCCTCGCGCCGGCTGGGTCTCATCCTCGGTGATCTTTGCCCTGGTCACATTCTTGCCGCTGATCATGCAAGCATGGGGGCGGGCGGGTATCCGTGTGTTCATTTTGAATATAATGTTAAACCTCTGACCTTTTGCTGTAGGAGTTTCGGGCGCTTTCGAGCTGTAAGTACGCATCCTTTAAAGTAGAAATATAATCCGTTCAGGGCTTCAATGTTAATTAAATCCTGGATTCTGTACTGCACGGTATCAGCGACACATGACTGAGCGCAGTCGGTCGGTAGGAAGGGACTTAATTACCACTCACAGAATACCAGACCGACAAATAAGTTTTTGACGTTTCTTGTGGGCGAAATGACGGTACAAGTCTCCTGGAGAAGGCCTAGCTTTAACGGGGAGAGTAAGTCATAAAGCGCACAAGGTACCGGTTGAAACCTTGAAGTTACCGCCGAAGAGAAAGAGCATTTACATCCACGATCCTGGTATATTGTGTCTTACTTGGTGGGAGCGAGGCAGTGAAAGTACAGTTTCATCGTGAATTGAAATACACAGCTGACTAGAAAACTTGAATTACAGATGGCCACCGGACGCTCGAGCTTCACCTAGATTTCTGTAAAAGTCCAATGTCAGAGAGCCGATGAAAAGAGCTTAACTTCCAACCAACCTTCACTCTTCCTCCTTCAACAATTCACCCCACGGCGAAAGTCCAAAGAAGGACGGAAGCTCGTCCCAAAGTCGTTTCGCTCCTTCATCATGGTATTTCCGACCGACCGCGGTGCATGGCTTGCATAGGCCCTGCCCTGCGACCGCGCGCCAATGAAACACGGGAGAAAGCCCCGGCGGCTTCCACAGCGCCAGTGAATATTGGACCTTCCTCTACCGGCAACCCTCCGGGTTCATACAATCTGAGACCGGAACAGTTTCGTGGTCCAACCACCCGAAGAGATAGTTGGCGTGCGCGACGCGCAGAGGCTTGATCGCAGACATAATGATATTCCTGTCTGTATCAGAGATTCCCCGAGTGTGGTTGTGAGTGAGGAACTCGAGATGGGTGGCAGCGAACCAGAATGCGGAAGGGAGGAGTGCAAGCAACCTTAGTTCCCGCGCGAGCAGGATGGTATCGACGATGATTTCGCCGCGTTGCACATTCTTCGGGTCATTGAAGACGATGTGCTTTGTCCGCGTTCCCTGGTCGATGTACTCTTCGAGGGATGCAGGGAAAGCGACGCGGAGTCGGGAGAGAGCACTGTCGAAGAAAGGTTGAATTTTGTATTTGAGCCCAAGGCGCAGGAATGCCGCGATCACGTCAAATGGTAGCGGGTCAGCTTCCGGATACGACCTGGGAATTGCAAGATTGGTGAGATGTTCTTCTAATTCCAAACGCACGTACCAGCGGTCGAAGATGGCTCGGAAAAGGTGAGCCACTTCGTTGGCCGAGTCCGAGAGGTGCAACACAGGAGTTTCGTCCACTCCTTTAGTAGTTGCTATATTCTCGATATTGGTTTTGAAGACCGTCGAGATCCGGGAGAGGGAGCCTTTGTAGATGCGGAACTGAGTGTCCTCGGTCTGCACGATGAGGTTGCCGTCGTCGAACCATATCGGACCGCTGGATCAGTTGGGCCTTGGGAATGATTTCGCCAGGTTTGTGATACTTGTCCACGAGGTGGGTATTCAGAAGAAGGCAAGCGAACGCAAGGTGAGTGGCATCTAAAGCGAAGAGCTCCGACTCGGAGTCCGAGTTTGCGGCGTTTGCCTCAACAGACGTCGACGCCGAAGAGTTTGTCGGACGACTAGTATCTGGGGAGCCGTGAGGGCTTTGTGTGTTATTGAGGTGCATGATTGGTTGGCCGCCTGGGTTGGTGTGGTCAGAGATTTGGCGTCAAAGTGATTGCCAAACATGCCACGTGACCGCGTTCTTCGCTTGCCTCTCGCCACCATGGATCCTACAGAACTTGAACGCAGTCTCGATTTCTGGTTCGAAGACGGCACAATAATTCTCCAGGCCGAGAATATGCTGTACCGTGTCTATCTTGGTTTCTTGGCCTCGCGATCTGCCGTATTCCGCGACATGTTTTCGACTCCCCGGCCCGCAGACGAGCCTCTGGTTGAGGGTTGTCCAGTCGTGCAGCTCCATGATACGGTCGAAGACCTCACGCGTTTTTTGAAGGCTCTTCTGCCTTCGAACCCCCCTGGGCCTGTGTCAGTATAGCTCAACCGTCTTTCTCCTCTCGTCTGACTATCGGACCCGTTAGCAACACCTGTCCGGTGTCCAGTCGTGCAGCTCCATGATACGGTCGAAGACCTCACGCGTTTTTTGAAGGCTCTTCTGCCTTCGAACCCCCCTGGGCCTGTGTCAGTATAGCTCAACCGTCTTTCTCCTCTCGTCTGACTATCGGACCCGTTAGCAACACCTGTCCGGTCTCCAATCTCTCTGAATTGGTTTCAGTCCTCCGTTTAAGCGACAAATACGACGTTCCCGCCCTCTGCGCCTCCATGGAATCGATCCTCGCCGCCCTTTATCCAACCACGCTTAAGGAGTGGGATGCAGGGCGGTATAGCGTCGCAGCTCTACCAGACAGATGAAAGAGGATCACGTCAGTGTGCTCAACCTGGCAGTCACCCGGGGCCTCCACTCCATCCTCCCCGAGGTTCTGTATTGTGTGATCACCAGAGACGAACCCAGCCGCATCGCCCAGATTCAAGACGAGGAGTATCGAACATTGTGCTCGAGCCGCGACACTTTGTCTAGGTTGACCCAGATAGGCTTCTACGTTGCGCTGCACACGTTCTCGGTTGGGGAGGACGAGGACTCAAATTGTGCTAACATGGCGGCCTGTGAATCGGAAAGGGCGCGCGTCATGCGCAAACAATTATCGGACGATCTTGGGGTGTACAGCCGCGGATACGATTGGAATGACCCTTTTGACTCTCCCGAGCTTCGTTTCAGCGCGCGTGATGACAAGGACACCGATTTATGTGCTAATTGTCTCGAGGTCGCTCACCTCGAGCACAACGAACAGCGAGAGTGGGGTTGGCACCGTTTGCCGGACATCTTTGATCTGGGCGCCTGGGAGTGGCTGCTGAAACAGGTACATCCGTCTCTGCGTCACGGTCTTTCTTTCGTTTTCACTCACCGTCGCACACCAGGACGAAGCCCGCACCCAAATTACTGAATAACAGCCTACTCATCACTGCTCACGCCCAATCTTCTTGAAACAAGAAATGCGACTCGGACGAACCCATCAAAAGTAAACCCGGACCGCGTTTTTACAGTTTGTACATTATATGTATCGCTACAAAAGCCAAAAAGAATACATCAGTTCCGGTAGAAGGCAGATGAGCGACAGTCGAAAGGCCGAGCTCGAACAATAAAAAGAAAACATAGCAGCGAGGTAGAAGAACGAGAAAAAGCCGTCCCGCCAATAAGCGTCAATGCTGGTCATCGCGCAAGGCGAGCACATCGACTGCGCGGTTTGATGTAGCATCGGTGCGAGCCCGATGAACTCGTTGAAAAGGCCGAACGCCGTCGCGGGGATCTGACTCGAAGTAACCGGTGTATTGGGTGAGGCGGCGTGGCGCGGAGATGTCATGGGCGATATGGTGGAGTATCTTGTTCTCATTCTTCATCCAAATAATCGACATGGCGCGTGTCCGAAAAAGGAAATCCAGTCGGCAGAGGGTGATAGAGGAAGGGGTATGGGAATGCGGAGGTGGAGAGGAAGGGTGCGCAATCGGCGGATCATCTCCATACGCGTGAACCCCCAGCGATAACGCCCATCGACAGCGCAACTGGGAACGTCCTCGTCGGCCTCCTCACCAATGCCGCGAACATCATCCAAGAGGCGACACGATGCATACGCAGCCTGCCGTCCTCTCCCTCCATTCCCCGGACCTGCTCTTTACTCTCCCTCGCCTTCCACCCACGGTTGCACTCGCAGAAGACACCGACCTCCTCCGGACCCATCACCACGGGCACTTGCTCCCGACACGCAGGGGCAACATCCGCGAGCTCGAGCTGGGTATAGCGCGGTGGGGGAGACAGTACTCCCGGCGCCGCGCACGTCTGCGTTATGGGTTCTGATGCGCATCGCCCCGCCGAGCATGTCGTCGTCTCCCTCGTCTCCCTCCCCGACCTCCCTACGCAGTGGTACCCCCACCGCTGCCCACGCCACTCGCAGTACTCCCACTGCCTGCATAACGACGGCGGCGTACACGCTCAACGAGATGCACCCCTTCGCCTTCTCCCCTCCTCCCCATTCTTGGCCTGGTGCTCGCTCGACGCTGGCGCTGCACCGGATCGACAGCGTCACTCGCGCGCTCAGTCTGGTTTCCATCTGCATCCGCATCCGCATCCCGATGCTCCCCACCCGCTCCCATGGGTACCCGCGCCGACGTACACGCCACCTACACCGGCACCGCTCTTAACGCAGCTCCTCCTTCGTCTCCATGTCGTTACCTACCCCCTCCGCCTGAGTCGACGCCTCCCCTTCACAGCCGTATCCCCGTTCCCCCTCGCAGCCGCATGCGTGGTCCCGTACCTCCGCCCCATCGGCTTCGCGATTGGGATTGAAAGAAGGTGTGAGCGTGATTGCGGGCGAGTCGGCCAGCAATGAGGACGCTGACGCGCACGACGAGCGCCTCGCGATCGGGAGACCGTGGCACGGGTGTCATGGGGTCATGCTACGGGGAGGATGAGAGAACGAAAGCGTGGGCGATGCGTGTGGCGAGGAAGATGAGCACTTTCGAGAGCGCGGCGACGAGGCTGGGGGTGGTGCGTGCTGCGAGGACGACAATGAGCGCCTCGGCAGCGTGAGGTGCGCGGAATTACAAGGCGCGGGTGCTGCGTGCAGCAAGGGCGGGGGCGCGCGGTCAGGAGGCGCACGATGAGCTGCTCGGGGATGGCGCGGGTAATGTGTACAGCGTGCAGCGTGCAGCTCTGGCGAGGACGAGGGTTTGGGCGGGGCCGTAACGCACACGAGGAGCGCCTCGGGATCGGGCGAGGTGGGTACGGTGTATGCGGCGACGAGGACGAAGCGCCCGACGTCCGCGCGGAGAGCGCGCCTATAATACGAAGGGGCGATGGCAGATGGTGCGTGCGGGAACGAGAATGAGAACGAGGACGAGAACGAGAACGAGGGCGAGTGCCCATGCGGCGGAGGCACTAACGACGCGCACGATGAGCTACTCGGAGAGCAGGTGGCGAGTGGCAAAGGCGAAGGCGCAGGTGACGATACGCGGGTGATGTGCGGCGCTGTGGAGTCATATATCAGTACAGTACCGGGAGGGGCAAGCGGGCAGGGAGGGAAAGTAAAAGAAATAAGAATGAATGGATATCAATGGTGGATGGTGTGAAAGATGACTCGTCTGGTCGACTAACGAAACTCAACTAAAGCGGTAGAAGGAACGGTGGGGAGTAAGCCGAAGATGCGGGGAATGCGAATGGAATGGCAAGATAGCTCGAGGAGAAGTGACTGGAGGGGAGATCGTAGGTGTAAGGGTACCGTGTCAAGCAAAAGCGAGGGGGTGTATGATAAGGGGAGAGGCTCGACGAGTAAAGTAGGATATAGAAAGGAGGATGGAGAGGATAAGCAGGCGGCGCCGAGCTATACAACGTTCAAAACGATGGTAAGAAAACACGACCCGAAAAGAAGAGGAAGGAACCCACCTCCAGATCCTATGCCCCCATCTGCGCTCGATCTTCGCGCGCGTCGCACGCGCCTTCCCCACCCACACGTGCCGCTTCCACTGGTTCCGACTTCCTGCTCCGCCTTCCGTCCCAGCGTCGGGTATTCGCCCCACCATGCCCGGTATCCACACGGTCCACCGCGCGGGTCCCGCTTCGAATTCGAATCCACCTGCGCGTCGTGGGCGCGCGGCATCGGCGTTCGCCTCCCCCGCGTTCCCCACCGCCCACACGTCCCGCCGCCCAGATTCCCTCCCACCTCCACGTCCTCTTCCTTCCTCGCGTCCCCACCGCCACCGCCCTCCCAACCTGGGCCCATATCCGCCACCCCATTGCGCAAGCGCTGCTTCGCACTCCCCGCGCTTGTCCGCGGCAGATTCTTCTCCGCCGCTGCGGAATCCTCCTGCCCTGCGCAAAGAGCGCTGCTGCTTCCAATTCGAATTTGAGGTTTGAACGCTGCGGGTGTGCGCGCGAGACACTCTGGGCCGTCCTCGAGCGTCGGGCATCGAACGTCGAAGGGGGCGGCACGGGGATGGGGCGGTGCGGGGACGGGGCAGGAGGGTGGCATCGAGCGTCGAACGGCGACGGGCGGGAACGTAGGGGGTCGATGCGATGGAGCATTTGGAGTCGAAGCTGAATAAAGTAATGTATCAGTATAGATTGAGGGATGGGATGGCGAGGAAGGGGACCGTGAGGAGGAAGAGCATGCGGAGAAGGGAGGGATAA
The DNA here is from genome assembly GCA_029378385.1 of Mycena metata. NCBI lineage: Eukaryota > Fungi > Basidiomycota > Agaricomycetes > Agaricales > Mycenaceae > Mycena > Mycena metata. The sequence continues at coordinate 342,126 of JARKIB010000042.1, read as the reverse complement.
TCGAGGCCGGGAGTCTGTGAGAAAGATTCTAGCCGCGTCGTATCCCGGGGACCACAAGCATGAGCCGAATCAGGATGCCGAGGAGCTACACCTCAGTATGTATTCCCGATAGCCCCCAATCGCCTCGACCCGAATGTGGATGGTACAGCGCGCAAAAAAGTTAAGGGTAGAGACCAAAAACCATGCAGAAGGGGAAGAGAAACGTCGCTGGGAACCGCGTCGAGGCCATACACCACCCCCGTGCTCATACACCCCGCAGCCCGCACGAAGCCGGCAACTCCCAACGGCCCAGGTGGCGATGTCCCAAAAGGAAGGCGGGCAGGCGCAAAACACAGAGCTCAGAGCCGAACGCCAAAACGTCAACACCGTCTGCTGGTGCCGCGGGCCAGACGTTGGACGAAAAAAAAAGCCGAATAGTAAACGCCGTCTCTGCATACGGCGGCGAAAACACGATATGAACCCGACCCAAAAGGAAGGGAAGAAGAAAGAAAGCAAAACTCACCCCGCTAGTATCGTCGATGTCCAAAATGGCCTCGCAGAACTGCAGTTCATCCGCGCGTCTTCAAAGTACGTTGTCGCGTTCTGGCCGCTCCCGTCCTTTCGTTTCTGGCCTTGAGAATCCGAGCAATATCGCCCAGACAAAGCAGCCCGCGGTGTGTTGGTAATTCGCCCGCCACTGGCATGAAGGAACGCAGGGGCGTCGGGGGCAGTAAAAAGGCAGCCGTGGGCGGAAGCCAGGTAAGATTGAGTTCGTCGGGGTGATTGCCACCAGCAGTAGTGTGCGCCGAGGACGTCGAAGGGGAGGAGGATGTTGGGGAACGAGCCGCAGGACGCCATAGAGAGACCAGAAAGTCACAGAATGAGGCAGAAGGGTCCGGATCTGCCAGAAAATCGGCGAAACGCTGTTTTCTTCAATTCTTGCGCTGAAAGTCCATTCCACGCGAATCCATCGATACGGTGTGGACAAGAAGTGTCACGGGGCCCGTGTATACTCTCCGCGCTACCCCTACAAACAATTTCCCGTCAGTTTCCGTCCACTTTACACCGAGAGATTGTCCGAGTTTTTCGCGCAGAAAATTCGAGGAAACGTACCGGGCTGCAACGGTCTAGATCCGACATCCACACTCTAGGTTCGTTTATAAATTCTCCAACCCAAAATCCACGAATTTGAGGCTACGCGAAGGAACGGTCCTTGAGGTCTTCGGTGTAGGTGGCAAGAAGAGTTTGATGATACCGTAAAGACTTGCCGGTGCGTGGAAGCCGGCGGGCCGAGAGCCGAGGTTTGCGCTCAACCACCGTGGTCCACAACGACGAAGAAACGCAACGCGGACCAACGCCGCTCACTCGGTTGCGGGTGATGTTCGGCCGTGCATTTAGACAGCTATTCTTTTTCTTCAGACTCGGGAATTGACCTGACGGCTTGGATTAGTGATGTTCCGGCCTGGGCTTGGCCTGAAAGTCGGGGCTTTGGCCCGCTTTTGGGGGCTTGGGCTTTCAAAAATTCCAGGCCAGGCCGTCTCGCTCAGGCCCGGCCTGGCTTGGCCCGGCTTTGGCCTAAGCCGGGGCTTTGGTTGAAATTTTCTAATCTGCTATTCATGAGTACAGTAATAAACCCCTAAGCGCAACAATACCGCGAAACGCAACACAGCGAAACTAAGCGCTCCAAGGCGCGGGGGTGACGTCATTGGGGTTTATACCCCCGTTTTTGAGGTCTCTGAACACGATGGGAGAGGTCCCGGGGCTCGAATCGGTGCCCCTTGTGAAGAAATCGAGAGAAACGTCCAAAAGTGGCCAAAATTCACCCAAAATCAGAGATTTGACGCCATCCCTCGCCTCTATCCAGTTGGGACGGTGTCATTCGAGCTCATACCCCCGTTTTCAAGCTCTCCAAACACGATGGGTGACATTGCGGGTTGTGGATTGGCCTCCCTCATGACAAAATTGAGGGAAAATGGTCGAAATCACATTAAACACTGGATTTGATGCAACTTTCAGCTACGAACACAGCTCAGTCGATGCATTAGTTGACCCTTGGAGCCCGTGGGCCACACCATAGGGCTGTGCGAGATGCTATGGTGTCGAGTGGCTCAAAGAAAATGGCAATCATTGCTCGTTTGCCGCTGTTGCGCTTCGTGGTTAAATAGCCAAATCGGGCTCGCACAGTTTTCTGGCCCGAACTCGGTCAAAACGGCACGGAATCACACGATTCTTTGTGCAGGACGGCAGAGGGGAAGCGTACGGATTGTTCTGTGACAAGAAATCGGAAGAAGTATGTTGTCCTCCTCTCGAATTCCGCGAAATACGCTAAATGTTGCACTTAGGGGTTTATTACTGTATTAATTACTTGACTACAGTTCTATGGGCTTACAACAGTCCTTTGGTGATAAGTCAATGCTTTTGTTTGCATTTTAACCGCTCCTGGACGTCTGTGGGCGACGCGAAAATTTTGCTGATGCCATCATTTGAACCGTTGAATGAGTTTATCGACTGTGTGAGTGAGTGGAGTTTAAAATTTGAAACTATTCAACACTAGAGATAACAAAACTCCCCTTATGAGTGATTTAAAGTTCTTTAAATGGCTGAGTGCTGTAGTTATTGCCCAACGTCTGCGTGGCAATGGAGTCCCTGGGTTAAGTCTGAACGGCGGTTCAAATCTCCTTGCAACTTTAGTTGAGACAACGACGAGGGGATGAAATGGAAAGTATCACACGTAACGAGCTGTTGAACAATATGACTCAGGCGGACGTTGTGGACGATGCACTGCTGCACCGATTAAACGGTCCTGTTAGAAGTTTCAAGCGGCGCCAGGGTTCGACTCCCTGCGTCCGCACTGCGCAATCATTGTATCTTTTTCTTTCCTTCCCCGAAAAAAAGCAAAGCAACCTACCGAGGTTACACGAGGAGGGAGAAAGCGGATGTTGTGCACAGTGCACTGCTGTATGACTACAAGATGATGGTGTACTGAATGGCAGGCGGTTCAGTTTCCACTTGAAGGGGTTCGACTCCCTGTGTCCGCATACGCTTGTCGTGCTTTCCTTTTACCCCAAAATCACAGGAAGAAAAAGTAATCCATCTACTGAGATTACCTGACAAGGAGAAAGCGGACGTCGTGCACGGGCGCTGCTGCACAACATGGGGAATCATACTGCCACTTGAAGCAGCTCCGCGGGATTCGACTCTCTGCGTCCGCATCCGCTGGATGAATTTCTTCTTTTTGCGCCAGAAGGTTCACATTTTTATACTCACATCTCGTGATACTGACCGCTGTGCCTGTAGTTATAGTCCAAACTGTGTTGAACACAAAAAAATACCGTGGGTAGTCATTCCACACTTGTCTCTCTCGTTGACGAGGCGGTGAGAGCAAAACCCAAGTCAGTAAGGCAACTCAGACTATTATTATCAGGTAGGCGCTTACCTGGGTAGGAGGGAATGGGCTTGGGCCACAATGACTTGAAGCTCGAAGCCGCTCGGTTGAAAGAGGGTACTAGGGACGTTGCAGATGCGTAGAATAGAATTCACAGTGTAAGTTGCAATCCAAGGGAAAGCTTACAACAAACGAGGGTCGAGTTTTTAGTTGTAGTGTCTGTTTATAAGAGACTAGGGAAAGCTTTGAACCAGCGTTGAATGGGGTTGATCTGCAATTCAGCTCAATACCAGAATACAAACTCGCCAAATACTGCATAAGTACTTCAAGTTGTCGCAGGTTGCACCCTAATTTTGGCTTGACAGAGACTAACTGGAATTTGAATTCAAGGCCAAAAGATGGTATGAACCTACCAGGGTGATCCATAGGACTCGACTAACTCAACGTAAATCAACGTTGAATCTCGGACAAATGGAGCTTCCAGAAGCCCGAGATGCCCGGGATTGAATGCTGCTAGAATTAATTTAAATGGACGTGATTATGGAATAGGATTCTAGTGACCATCGAACAAACCTTGCAAGTGTTCACACAAGATTATGTGCTGGTTCTATGTAGGCTTGAATATCGGAAGCTAGCTGAATATATATTATAGGAAAGTTGAACTTTCGATACTGGTTCAGATCCTACAATATGCAGCATGCTTACAATAAAATGCATCACCCATTAGAATGGGTAAATCCATACGTATAACGGTGTGGGTGCGGGAGAACGCGAGTGAATCAAATTGAACATGCCGTAGTGTGATTGAACATGCCGAATTGCCGCGCTATGCCGACTCCGGAAACTGCCAGAGATTTGATCGCACACCCATTTGAGGGAGGAGAAATGGTGATCTGGCCAGCTAAGGATCGGCGACCTCGGGGAGGAGCGTGAGAGGTGATCGAGCGCGGTGACCGCCCGCCAAGGTAAGCAGTAACCCGGCAACTAAAAACGGTGGCTTGAGACGGTAGTGAAAACGAATCGTATAGAGAACGAAACATAAAGCGAAGGTGCACTGTTGTGCAAAATTCCAGTCCTCAGTCAAGGACATCTTTGAGTAGCTTCGGGGTTCGACTCCCTGCGTCCACATCTGTAGCTTTAAATGCCTGAATGGGAATTGTTCTTTAGACATTGCAAGAGTTCCCACCTACGGAGCCTTGGAACCGAAACAGAAGCGGACGTCGTGCACGGGTACTGCTGCAAAAAATATGGGGCGGAATATCTTCCACTTGAAGCAGTGACAGGGTTCGACTGCCTGCCTCCACATGTGCGATAAAGCTATACCTTTTTCCTTACTACTTCCGAATCTTGGATAGAGCAGCTTCGGGGTTTGACTCCTTGCGTCCGCATACACGTGTCGCAAGGCTGTCCTTTTGCCCGAAAACTATGGGACTGGAGTAACCCATCTACTGAGGTTACCTGACAAAGAGAGAGAGCGGACGTCGTGCGGGGTGCACTGCTGCAACATATGTCTAATCCTTTCAACTTGAAGCAGCTCCGGGGTTCGACTTCCTAGAAAAGCAGACATCGTGCACGTTGCACTTTTGCATCGATATACGGAACTGTTCTTGGATAGGGTTTTCGAGCAACTTCGGGGTTCGACTCCCCACGTCCGCATTCAGTGTATCTCTGTAATGTTTGATTTTCATTGTGATTTTGAGTTTTATTTTTATAACTACATCCATCTCCTCAGCTTTTTCTTGTGCCGCCAAGAATACAAGAAAATGAGATTAACCCACACACCGAGGTTGTGTGAAGAGTGAAAGCGGCTCAAGTAGTTCGAATTCTTTCAACCTGAATGCAACCTAAATAGGTTAGCATGTCCCATTTCATCCTGCTGCAAGTCGAGCCCGGGTGAATCTCAACTTGGTCATGGTAATAGTATGTGCTGTGTTTCAAAGATTTGGGTTAGCTGGTGCGCTTACTTAGTGTAGTTGTTGTACTCGCTTCCTCTGTGTTGTAATTACTGATATGCAGCTCGGCCTTTGGGCATTGATTAGTAACCCCAACAGTTCAAGTAGGAACAAGTAGAATATTCTAGATATAATTCCTGTAGTATATAAGCTCACTCTAGCATCCTGCTAGAGCATCTGATTGCTCTAAAGCAGCCTTCTAATCAACAGTGCTACTGCAATCCTACCTCCTCTTATTATATTCTTGCCCTCCCCTCTTATATTCACAACACTCTCTTTCTGCCCTGTTTCCTTGAGGTGTAGGTTCGAATCTGCCTTGCTCACAACAAATCTTGAGCAGAACATGATCTATGTTAATCCGGTGATTAAGAAATCAAAATCAACATCATCCCCCCGTTCCGCTCCCTCACCTCCGCTGCCAACGTGATTAATCAATCAGTGATCAAACAGGATTAGGGGTCAAGACCGGAATTGCTTAATCAAACTTCATATGGTTACTGGCCTTGTTTGTTCTCCAGAAAATCAACAGTGCTCCATTTATCGTAGGGGACTCTCAGTGTGCCTTTGTTTGTTGTAACCAGAGGACTTTTCTCCCGCCTCTGTTGACATACAGGGCTTGTAAGAGTCCACAGAACAATTGTTACGAGCTCTAGAAAATGATGAAAGATCAATGGTTTGTGTGTTTGCGGTTTTGTCTTGGATTTTGAGCTGACGCCGCTACAGTTCACAGACCCTCTGAAAAATAGCAGAAGTCTCAATGAATTATTAGGCTACTGATACAGAATAGGGCAGTGTAGGTACAAAGAAAGTAAATATTGGGTGCATAGTGTAGTTGGCAGCGGTGCGGTAAACACCTGTCTCGGTGCCCACAGTACCCACAGGATCAGAAGCAAAGTATCAATGTTTTGGTTGATATCACAACAGATCAGCCATGTGGTTGAAAAATCACGGTTCCGTGGCATAGGAGAAAGAATTGAGCAGGAGGGGAAAGGGCAACGGCGATTGAGGTTTGAAATGCATATTATTCATTGAGGGCTCTCTACCTCGGTATAATAACACTTTGCCCAGTCTGGACCACATACAAACTTTTCGTATGAGAGCAAGGTCTGTTGTCGGCCGATAACAAGTGTATTGTGGGGAGACCACAGTCCAACCCTAAGAGGCATAGGGAGCCAAAATAGGAGTTCCGAGGGGAGGTAAGAGACCCAACCATTGTGGATTTGCCAATGCAGAAGGGTAGAAGAGGACTTTAAGGGAGGATGCAAGGATAGAGAATGAGCATATATCCTACAGGGATGGATAGAATAGAAACCCACGTTGGATAAACTTTGTCCACTCACAGAGCGGGAAGAATGCAGAGATGGACTATCAGCGGTGCCATCACCATTCAATGGGGAAGGGGCAAAACTATTGGAGTCAGAGGGAAAGACAACTGAATCAGTGTGTCCCTGCAGCGGTTCCCTGAGTGCAGCTCCGGTTTCTGTGTCATAAGAACCAGACACAATCCTCTTGCCATCAGCTAAGAAGGCAACTGAGGTGACCCGATCAGTATACCTCTCCAGCAGCTCCCTGAGTGCAGTTCTGGCCTCTGCATCCCAAATGCGTACAGTATGGTCACTGGAGCCAGACACAATCCTCCTGCCATCAGGTGAGAAGGCAACTGATCTGACCGGATCAGTGTGCCCTTCCAGTGGCTCCCTGAGTGCGGCTCCAGTCTCTGCATCCCAAATGCGCACAGTTTGGTCCTCAGACCCAGACACAATCCTCTTGCCATTGGGTGAGAAGGCAACTGAGCTGACCCAATTGGTGTGCCCCTCCAGCAGCTCCCTGAGTCCGGTCTCTGCATCCCAAATGTGCACAGTGTTGTCGCAGGCGCCAGACACAATTGTTTTGCCATCAGGGGAGAAGGCAACTGAGCTGACCCAATTGGTGTGCCCCTCCAGCAGCTCCTCAAGTGCAGCTCCGGTCTCTGCATCCCAAATGCGCACAGTGTGGTCACCAGAGCCAGACACAATTGTTTTGCCATCAGGGGAGAAGGCAACTGAGCTGACCCAATTGGTGTGCCCCTCCAGCAGCTCCCCTCCAGCAGCTCCAGTCTCCTCATCCCAAATGCGTGCAGTGTTATCATAAGAGCCAGACACAATCCTCTTGCCATTAGATGAGAAGGCAACTGAGCTGACCCCACTAGTGTGGCCCTCCAGTGGCTCCCTGAGTGCAGTTCCAGTCTCTGCATCCCAAATACACACAGTGTAGTCACCAGAGCCAGACACAATCCTCTTGCCATTGGGTGAGAAGGCAATTGAGCTGACCCCACTGGTGTGGCCCACCAGCGGCTCCCTGAGTGTAGCTCCGGTTTCTGCATCCCAAATGCGCACAGTTTTGTCCTCAGACCCAGACACAATCCTCTTGCCATTGGGTGAGAAGGCAATTGAGGTGACCCAATCAGTGTGCCCTTTTAGCAGCTCCCCAAGTGCAGCTCCAGTCTCTGCATCCCAAATGCGCGCACTGTTGTCAAGAGAGCCAGACACAATCCTCTTGCCATTGGGTGAGAAGGCAACTGAGCTGACCCCACTGGTGTGGCCCTCCAGCGGCTCCCTGAGTGCAGCTCCAGTTTCTGCATCCCAAATGCACACAGTTCTGTCATCAGACCCGGACACAACCCTCTTGCCATCAGGTGAGAAGGCAACTGATCTGACCCGACTGGTGTGCCTCTCCAGCGGCCCTCTGAGTGCAGCTCCAGTTTCTGCATCCCAAATGCGCACAGTTTGATCATTGGAGCCAGACACAATTCTCTTACCGTCAGGTGAGAAGGCGACTGACCTGACCAAACTGGTGTGCCCTTCCAATGGCTCCGTCAGTGGAGCTCCGGTCTCTGCATCCCAAATGCGCACAATTTTGTCAAGAGAGCCAGACACAATCCTTTTACCATCGGGTGAGAAGGCAACTGAGGTGACCCCATTGGTGTGTCCCTCCAGCACAGCAATTGTATTTGGCCACACTTTTATCCTCCCTCTTGTTACTTTTAGTAGTTGTGGGAATTTGGGTGTAAATGTTTCTGTGATTTTAGATTCTTCTGGTGCCAAGGCCAGTGCTGATAAATAGATGTGGGGAGCACTTTGACTGATTGCTTCCGAAAAGAAGGAAATAAATCTTCTGGCATCGATCACAAATTGGAGAAGAGGTGTGCTCTGATGATCTTTAGTCCTCGTAACATGCCATAAGATTATTCCCAGACATACCTCATTTTCCCAAGCTATCAACTTTGATAGGGCCTCATGTCCACAACCTACAATCCCAAGTAGACTCAACACCTCCAGCCAAAACAGAAACTTTTCAAACAGCAAGTCCTGCACTTGTTGGGAACGGTGTGAATCATGGGCTGTTGCCACTAGATGATCCACCCAAAACTCAGCCGCATATCGGACATGCAATGGGATATGGTTGTCAATTTGCTGCCACAAATCTTTTATGTCAACGTTCCTCAAGTATGAGGTTGGTAGTTTACAAATATTGAACTTCAGTTGGTTATCTAACACCTTCATGAGAGCAGACACCAGGGTTTGCTGCTGATTGTCTGTGCCACACAGGATTTCTGGCCGGGCCACTTGAACATAAGATGTCATAAACTCTCTGAACGAGAGATGTATGATTCTAATTGTTGTCCCTGGAGTATCAGAAACATGGATCACAGCACTCAGAGGGTGTAGTATCCCCAGAACAACTGATTTATCCAGTTCAAGCAAGTCTGCCAGACTCTGGCAATCTAAAGGTTTCAGGAGGTGTATGTCATGCTGAACTATACTGGGTTCAATTTCGTCGAGGACAACCCTGTGTGTCAGACAAAAAAGTTTATCCAATTCCAGATAGGAAAGGACATCGGGGCGTCCAGTGAGAAAGAATCGGATGTGAGCTGGTATTTGGTCAATGCTATCGGATAGCCACCGCAAGAATTTCTGGCCGCGGTCATTTCCACATTCATCCAGAGCATCAAGGCAGATCACCCATGGCTTTAAACCAAGAGGTAGCTTCCCAAGAGTTTCTACAACCAGTTTTTGGAACTGCAGATGTGGTTCTGTGTCACAGATGCCAATATGATCTTCCTCCAGTACCTCAATGAGATGAGCACGAAAGCTGGGACTATAATCTGCAAGCTGCCTGGCAAGTGTCATAGCAAGGTGGTTTATCTCCCTGCGGTCTGTGTGGTCACGGGAAAAGAAAAAGGATGCTGCCAGAGTATTTTCCTTCTCAGCCAAGATAGTTGCAACTGTCTTGGCAATTGTGGATTTGCCCGATCCTGCAACTCCACTGAGCATGACCACTCGGAATGAATCAGAAGTGCTAGCCAAGCATGTGATAAGGTCCTGGATTATGGCAACTCGTGTACCATCCATGCATTTCTCGGGTGTGTTGACAGCATTATAATGTGCCGCCACATGTTTGAGATTTGCTAGAATCTTGCTGCCAGCTGTGGTAGTCATACCATTAGTTTTTCTGTCAATCCTCTAAATTGTGGTGTCGAATACTCACAATCTGTTTGTGCATTGGCACTACTATGATTGAGAAACAGTATTTGGGAGAGAATGAATTAACATACTAATTATGCACGGTGAAGTGTTCGGTTTCAACAACATAAGACAGCCTGGGAGCCTCCCCATGACCCCCATCACCACCTTGTAAGCCACCTCCCCCACCTGGGCCTCCTACGCCCCCTGGGAAGATAAGCCATAATGCTGGCTGATCAATTGTCATGCACCCACCGGAGATGGTCTGATTGACAATATGAGCTCGGTAAGACATAGGGCTAGTGAGGATCGATGGGTAGCAACTTTGAGTAGAGTGCAGTGGATCCTGTGGTGCAATAAACGTGGAGGAAGAACAAGGGCTGACTGACAGCTCACTGACAGCCACAGCCCGCAGCCACATGTATTGTTTCCTAAATATAAGACACCAAACTTCGGGGAAACGGCTTGACCTCCCATTGGTGCATATTGACAGCCAGAATCAATGGACTCATATCCGGTGTCAGTTGAGCACTACTTCCTTGCTGGGAAGCGGGCGGTTGATCCGTGTGATCCTTACTGGTGTATAGAAAATGTGGATATACAGTCGCGAACGGCGAAGCGAAACGCTCAGTGTGCGCGGCAGATTGTGGGCTAAGTCTGCCCTCAATCGACGCATTTGTTGGAATAAGTTGACTCTACGACATCCGGGCTACCCTCTGGTACAAAGAAGCATAGAATTTCATTATGTATTCGTGGAGAACGAGGCGACTTTTGCCGGCAGGCCAAATTTGGCCCATTAACGGCATAGCGAAACAATACAAAACAACTCAATCTGCCGGTTTCTGGCAGCGTAAAAGGTCATTAAATTCGTATGAGGTCCTGTGAGACTAAAGCACACCCCCCCAACATGTTTTGGCTGCTATCAAGCAGTTCCATCGACAGTTTGATTGAAGTCCTAAAAATGCGCCAAATGATGCTCTCAAAGAAATTGCGCTGTGCGGGCGCAAAATGATGGTTTCACCCAATTCCTTCAGTGCACCAAAGTTTATTAAGGAGGAGACTCACCTCCCAAAATTTTGAGCCCATCCGAGCCCTGCGGCGTATCAAACGGGCCGGTGTTTCGCTACGTCATCGCGTTTCGCTTCGCCGTTCGCGACTGTAGACTGTATGAGGGGAATGCAGTATCCCTTCTAATTTCTGTTTAGCCCGAGCCCACTGCAGATGTGTTGGGAGCCGGGACATCTGATGGATTGATCACATCTATTTTGTTTAGGGTGTTTTGAAATAATTTGCACACGCAGGATAGGGCTCTTTTAGGCTAGACTAAGAGGCCATTGAAAAGAGTTTGTATTCATAAACTATTACATCATAGTCAAAATCACAGGAGTTTCCGCTGTGTGTGAAAGGGTATTGAAATTGAGAACAATTGTTGCTGCTACAATCCCGGAGTCTTAGTGGTTACCTGGTAAAGAGCCACAGTCATTGCACCCACCCTTCCAGCCCTCAGGCCTGCGGTAGGGGACAATAATGCTCCGAGCCCCACACTGTTGCAAGCTGCTTCATGCCTAACAGCATTCCCCGGGTGGTGGGTCCAACTTTATCCCTACCTTTTCAGCAGAAGCTCCCTTTGGGACTTCTGTTCTTTGCACAGTACAGTGATTAACCAATTGTTAGTTGTAACTTGTCTGTGTCTGATATTGTACCACACAAAAAAAGAGAGAACAATTGAATGCACAAAAGAGCAATTTGAATCCCACTGGTTTCCATGATTTCATGAATCTCTTTCACAAACCGCGGAAGCTAACTGAATCAATGAACTCTTTTGTGGACTTGATTATTCCAGATTCTAATGCCCTTTCAGCTGTGAATAGCAAACCAAGGTCAGAGTCTGGCCAGTTGACTTCATCAATGATGCCATCAAAGCCTGTGATCCTATTGATCGCAGTGAAACTGAGATTGGCTTATGTACTTTTTGTGCATTGCATTGGTTAAGTGTTTTAACACTGTTTTGTGGCCTAATCAAGTGTTGAACCAAAGTTCAGAACACTTGAGTTGACAGTAGATATTACAGCTTCTCAGCTTAATCACGATTCTCCCAAGGTAACTGTTTCGGACAACGTGCACAATAAATCCTGTGTTCTCTCGCTGTTTATTGTTGTCTGGAACTCTCTTTGTCCGGTAACCCAGGTCCGTAACTCAATCCATTTGGTTTAAGGGTTTTGCAAATCAATGTTATTAAATTTGAACTACTCTGTGGAGATAACCTAGCTGAACAAGCCCCGAATCTCCCTTCTACGCTAAGCACGGGTAGCTGCCCACTCTCTCAGGGTAGAATTCAGTGCCATCCTACTAACTATGCCGCCCTTGTATACATTTCCTGCATATTAATTACATGTGTGCTATTACCCTAAGGCAGCTATTATCCATGTATTTGACGGTCCATTACAGTCAATCATTCAGTCGGAAAGCTATCCAACTCCTGTATTGTATTTAATAGTGGACCAAGGTCTTACTTGGTCCCTAATTTGATCAATCACTTTTGTACCACCTTGTACTCAAGGTGGCCATTTATCCCTTAAGCAGATATCTATTAATTGAACTCAGCCAATTTGTGACTCCCTGTAGATACCACATATGTTATGGGTTTGAACAGTGGTTCACATCATTAATAGCAACCTTGATTTAGAAGGTGTTGATCGGTCCTTGGCAGGCCAGCCAAGTCAGACATCCGGTTCAGTGCTTAACCGTTATTGAGTTAAGAGCTGAGCCAGATCATGTGATCTGGCACGTCATATCAAGGTGAACAAATAATACACAACATTTCGAGAAAATTAGCTTAGGGTAGGTTCCCCTTAAGCTCAATATTAGACCGAGCGGATATGTACTAATCCCTTGATCAAATAGACCCTGTGGTAGCCTCTGAACAATCATTCAGCCATGCCCAAGTTGTGCTTGTCGTCAAAAACCCTTAAGCAGTATGTGAGGTTTCTGTTTAATCGAGTCACGAATAGACTGTGAGTCTCCCAGTAGGTCTTTTAACTAACCGTGGGATAACACCTTATTTCTTGTTTAGGCTATGTGTGTGCTTTAAATTGAGAAAATGATGTGATTTCCTACCGAGGTCACACCAAAATCTTAAAAGGGGAGAAGGCAGATGTTGTGCACAAAGAACTGCTGCACGGAATGAGGCAAAGGTTTCTTTCTTTCTGACACCAGAAGGTTCACATTTTGTACTCACATCTCGTGAATGCTGACTGTGTGTCAGCGCTGCGCCTGTAGTCATAGTTCAAAGTCTGTTGACTAGCAGAAGCTGGTTCGACCGCTAGAATTATTGTTGTAGTTGGCCGCTCCAAGGTCCTCGGACACAACGAAATACTTGTGGTAATGGGAACCCTGGGGTGAGTCTGAACGGCGGCCAATTGCCGCATATACCAAGCTGAAATCTCTTTGCAACTTCAATTGAGACAACGAGAATGGGATGAAATGGAAAGTATCTCACCTAACGAGCTCTGGAACGATATCAGGCGGACGTTGTGCATGGTGCGCTTCTGTACCAAGTTAGAGGGGTTGAAGTTTCAAGCAGCGACAGGGTTCGACTACCGGCGTCCGCATTAAAGATTACAAGCACAATCCTTTTTTTTCTTGCCCGCCAAAAAGTACGAGGAAGTCAAAGTAGCCCACTTACCGAGCTTTGGAACAAATAGAGAACGCGGACTTCGTGTACGGTGCGCTGCTGCAAAATATGTCTCATCCTTTCAACTTGAAGCAGCTCCGGGGTTCGACTCCCCACGTCCGCATTCAGCGTTTTTCTGTATCTTTTAAATTGATTTTTGATTTTGAGTTTCATTCTTACAACTACTTACATGCAGCCTTGAGCTTTTTCTTGTGCTGCCAAGAATACAAGAAAATCAGAGTAACCCACATCAGAGGTTGTGTGAAGAGAGAACACGGGCGTCGTGCGAGGTGCACGGCTGCGATGAATCATTGATCTCAAATTGGTTTCAAGCAGCCATGGGGTTCGACTTCCTGCAATTATATATACTGTGGAGGTGTTGCCATTTTCTTTCACTCCATCGGGGGGAAAAAAAGCAAAGCAACCTACCCAGGTTACATCAAGAGGAGGGAAAGCGGATGTCATGCATGGTGCACTGCGGCACGGAATGAATGAGGGTTCTGCAACACAATTCGAAGCAGCCATAGGGTTCGACTCCCCGCGTCCGTGTAAATTGTCCCCTACCTTTCTTTTGGCCCGTCATAGAATACCGTAATTGGGTTCCTGGGAGCAAATCAGAAGAAAAAGAAGAACCCCACTACTCCCAACAAGGCTCTAGGTTTAAATGCCTAAATGGTAATTATTCTTTACACATTGCAAGGTTTCCACATACGGAGCCTTGGAACCGAACCAGAAAACGGATGTTGTGCACGGGCACTGCTGCAAAACATGGGGTGACATCATTATAACTTGAAGCAGCCCCGAGGTTCGACTCCCTGCATCCGCATTTGGCGAAGGCGAACCTTCTTTTTGTCTTGCGCCAGAAGGTTCACATTTTTGTACGCAAATCTCGTAGTCTGTTGAACAGCTGAAACAGGCTTGACCACCAGAATTATTGTCCTAGTTGTCCACTCCTTCTCGTGCCCAAGGTCCTCGGAATAAAATGGAAATACTTGTGGTAATGGGGTCCCTGGCGGCCCATGGCTGTAGACACCGTCAAACTAAAATAAAATCTCTTTGCAACTTCAGTCAAAACAACGACCATGAGAAGAAAGGGAAAGTATCCCACCTAACGAGCTCTGGAACAATATGAGGCGGACGTTGTGCACGGTACACTGTTGCATCTGATAGACATACGGAATGCGATTTTTGAGCAGCTTCAGGGTTCGATTCCCAGCGTTCGCATACGTCCGTCACGAGTGCCTTTTTTTTCTTGCCCCGCCAGAACAGAATAAAGTAACCTACCAAAATTAAACCAAAAGGGAGAACGCGGTCGTCGTGCGGGGTGCACTGCTGCAGCAAATACGGGACTTGTGTTCGTTTCAAGTAGCTTGGGGTTCGACTCCCCACGGCCGCATACACGCGTCGTGAATTGCTTTTACCCCAAAATACGAGAGAATAAATAGTTACCCATCTACTCAGGTTACCTGCAAAAGAGAGAAAGCGGACGTCGTGCGGGGTGCACTGCTGCACCTGGTGCCAGATATAATTGCTCCTGGATAGGATTTTCGAGCAGCTTCGTCCGCATACGCATGAGGCGCGTGAATTTTTCACTTGCCCCGTCAGAAAAGAATTGAAGTAACCTACCGAGATTACACCAAAAGGGGAGAACGCGGGCGTTGTGCGAGGTGCACTGCTGCAGCAAATATAATATGTCACAACGTCAAGCAGCCATAGGGTTCGACTCCCCACGTCCGCATCAACTGTGATCGAGGTCGTGCATTTTTGGCCTGCCCCGCCAGAAAAAAATTAAAGTAACCTACCGAGGAGTAGATGAAAAGGGGAAAAGCGGACGTTGTGCACGGTGCACTGTTGCATAGTATACGGAATCAGATGTTCGAGCAGCTTCGGGGTTCGACTCCCCACGCCCGCATAGCTTGTATTTGGAGACCATTCTTTTACCCCGCCAAAGATACGTGAAAATGAAAGTAACTTACCTAGGTTACCTGCAGAAGAGAGAAAGCGGACGTCGTGCGGGTTGCACCGTTGCACGAGGTGAATAATTTCAAACACCTTCGGGGCGCCCGCATACCAAGGCTATCTGAGTGCATGCTTTTTCACTTGCCGCGCAAGAAAAAATCGAAGTAACCTACCGAGGTTAAATGAAGAGGGGAAAGCGGACGTTGTGCATGGTGCACGGCTGCAATGAATCATTGATCTCAAATTGGTTCAAGCAGCCATAGGGTTCGAGTCCCTGTGTCCGCATATGTAGACACTGCGAAGTTTTTTACCCTGCCAAAAATAAGAGAAAATCAATGTAGTCCACCTACCGAGCTATGAGAGTGATATGAGGCGGATGTTGTGCACGGTGCACTGTTGCATCGCATACACGGAACGAGATTTTCGAGCAGCTTCGGCGTTCGACTCCATACGTCCGTATACTGTACTATTTCGACCGTAGATTCAGGTCACGGTCACACCCGTTTTTTTTTTGATGTGTGCAAAAATCACCTTAATTCGAAACAAAATTTATCGGGCATTTCGGACAAAATGGTACAGTAGATTGTCTCCCCCCTTTATTTTGGCCCGCCATAGAATACCATAATTGTAATGGGGTTCCTGGGAGCAAATCAGACGATGAACTCCACTACTCCCACAAAGCTCTAGGTCTAAATGCTTAAATGGTGATTGTTCTTTAAACATGGAAGGTTTCTCATCTACAGAGCCTTGGAACCGAAACAGAAAGCGGGTGTTGTGCATGGTGCACCGCTGCACCAAGTAGAGGCGTACGCGTTGTCAGACGTTTAAGCAGCGACAGGGTTCGACTCCCTGCGTCCGCATAACTTGGGACGCAAGTGATCCCTTTTTTTCTTGCCCCGCAGAAACATATGCGGAAATGAAAGATCTGGATAGAGTTCGAGCAGCTTCAGGGTTCGACTCCCCACGTCTCAACTATGATCGAGTTCGTGCATTTTGGCCTGCCCCGCCAGAAAAAAGAATTGAAGCAACCTACCCGGGAGTAGATGAAGAGGGGAAAAGCGGACGTTGTGCGAGGTGCACTGCTGCCACGAATGTATCACTGGATTATTGCTGTCAAGCAGCTTGGGGTTCGACTCCCTCCGCCCGCATAGGCCATCTGAGTGTATTTTTTGCTTGCGCCGGAAAAAAATAAAGTAACCTACCCAGGTTACATTAAAAGTGATAACGCGGGCGTTGTGCGAGGTGCACTGCTGCAACAAGTTGGACGCGTGTCTCGATTTCAAGTAGCTTGGGGTTCGACTCCCCGCGTCCGCGTTGGAGAAAGGGAAACATCATTTTTTCTTTGTGCTTCTTCATATTTCGGCTGGATCATACGTGGACTAGAGAACAGCCTTCAGGAATTTATGAGACGGGAACTCGAAGGGGTTTACTAGGGAGCACTGAGAAGTCACTTGGAAATTGGAATTGACTAAAATAGGTAATGTCATCATGCGCCTCGCGACCACCCTACTGATTTACTTGCCACTGAACGGCTTTAACGCACCTTGCAGTTTGAACCAAGGTTGAACATTTCAACCCCACTGTTTGCCATCAACACCCGCAGTATTTACCCCTGTCCCACTCGCACGCCCTAGCCAAACACAGACATACTCCTCCCACACCATGGCCGCCAAGAAGAAGCAATACGACGCGGACGACGACGCCAACGAGGAATCGGCGCCATCGGGTCCGACGCCGAGGACGATGACGAGCGCACTGTGGTGGACGCGGGGGCGTCGCCAGGGGGACACGACGGCGGCGCCGAGTCGGACGACGACCAGGAGGAGGGCGCAGAGGGGCGGGAGGGCAGGGCACGGGCAAGAGACTTCCCGCCGGCGGTGGACCCGCGCTTCGTGATGCCCACGCCCGCGCCGTGGAAGCGCGCCGCCTTCCTCGTTCTGCTCGTCTTTTGCTTTTGGTTGGCGTTCCAGATTAAAGGGGAG
Organism: Mycena metata; assembly: GCA_029378385.1. Classification (NCBI taxonomy): domain Eukaryota; kingdom Fungi; phylum Basidiomycota; class Agaricomycetes; order Agaricales; family Mycenaceae; genus Mycena; species Mycena metata. The sequence goes on along the minus strand of JARKIB010000042.1, from coordinate 324,694 downwards.
AGAGCGAAGCCGAAGGTGGTTCATGCAAATCGGTGCGTTGTCACTTTATTTCATTCTGGCTTCGACGTTGGTTTCCCCAACATCGTTCTCTTGCTCGTGTGATGTATGGAGGGAAGGCTGCTTACTCAGAGCCCAGATACTCAAAACAATACAAATACCGCCCGGCGGCCTCGCCCATCGTCACCGAGACGCTCAAGGACGGACGCGTCCGCGTGCGCGGGGCCGCACCCACTTCATTTGTTATCCCACCCGGGCGAACGAGGTGGATGCCCGTGTTGTGTGCTCCCATTTTGTGCTTTTTTTCTTCTCCTCCCCTTTTTTTCTTGGAATATTTAGGGACCACCCTCCAACGCCGTTCCACCTTAACCTCGGGCCACGACGCACACAGTTGACGAAAAAGTCTGAGTAGCAGGGTGTGTGCAGCACAATGAGTCTGCGCGGGAGTCCTGGAGCAGGTACGCGTACCCCTCGTCCGCATTATCCTTTCCTCATCCACACCCTCACTCCAGCTATACACCGATGCAGGGAATGTGAGCGCTGACCTCTAAGGTGCGTACTCCCATGTGCGTAGTCACATCCCAAACTTGCCTCTCTTCCCTACCGGTCCCTCGCGCACGCGTTTGCTCGTTAACGGTACATCCCCAATGTTCCCTTCTTTCTCGTTTACATTCGCTTAGAGCGCATCCACTTCCAGCCGCCGACGCTAGGAACCCACAGAACGACACCACCGACGGCAGGAATGCACAGGAAGACGGAGGTGATCGGATTTGGGGTTGACGACCACCTGCTCAACCCCGCCCTCGCGTTCGTCATCGCACCCGTGGGCGCAGGCCATGGAGTCGAGTCGAGCGCAGAAGGCACTGAACTCGACGCCCTGTCTTCCTCGCTCCTTACCTTACCTCACCCTTCTCTATCCCTCCTTGTTCCCCGCCTCCGCCTACACACACCGCGCGCCCGCGCACACCCGCGCCGTCGACTGCACGCATGCGATGTACATGCGTGCGCGTCGAGTCCGCGCACCGCGTTGCATGCTGTGATGCGCGCAAGTCGAGTTTCTGCTAACATGTACGCTGCTCGGCATCCGTGCCGGGCAGTCCCTCCCTCTCCCCGCTCTCCTGCTCCCCACCTCATTCCACCGCTCATCCTTCTTTTCCCTCCCCTAGTCCGTACCCACCCTGATGTCAGTACGTAGTTTTGAATGAAAACTATGTTCTCAAAACAAAGTTGTGATCTTTCAGTGAAGATTAGGCGGCTTGGATTCGATTGAGAAAAATCGAAATCTTACATAAACAGGGGAATTGAAGTGCTTCGTTGGATGCTTCAACGGTGCGGGGAAGGCGAGGGCAATGTGATCCAAATCAAACTGTGAAAAACTTCGGTCGGTTTGGATTCGACGGAGGAAAGGGGACGATCTACACGTGCGTACTCTCCATTGAATCTCGAGTTTTGGCTTGATCTCAAGATCCCGGAAAGGAAGTGCGGAGTGGGATCAAAAATTTAAGGGTAACCCGCTGGACATGGATTCGCGTGAACTCGAAACTGGCGGGGCGGGGAAACTGAATCGAAGGTCTAGTTTTATGGTTGCATTGATCCAAGTCTTCCATCTATACAAGTCCTCGTTGACGAGGCGGTGAGAGCAAAACCAGAGTCAGTAAGGTAATTCAAACTATTGGTATCAAGTAGGCACTTACCTGGGTAGGAGGGAATGGGCTTGTGCCACAATGACTTGAAGCTCGAAGCCGCTGGGTTGAAAGAGGGTACTAGGGACGTTGCAGATACGTAGAATAGAATTCACAGTGTAAGTTGCAATCCAAGGGAAAGCTTTGAACCAGCGTTGAATGGGGTGGATCTTCAATATATAGCTTCAATTCAGCTCAACCTCCAGCAAGGAATGCCAGAATACAGACTCGCCAAATACTTCATAGGTACTTCAAGTTTTCGCAGGTTGCACCCTGATTTTCGCTTGACAGAGACTAACTGGAATTTGAATTCAAGGCCAAAAGATGGTATGAACCTACCAGGGTGATCCATGGGACTCGACTAACTCAACGTAAATCAACGTTGAACCTCGGGCAAATGGAGCTTCCAGAAGCCCGAGATGCACGGCGGAAACAAACCCTTCAAGTGGTGGCCCACGGCTTCAGGGAAAACACAACTCGGACCTGGCCAATGCGATAGCCTGTGAACGGCGTAAGTGGTATGGAAGATTAGGAGAGTAATTTCTCACCTGCGACACCAGTCAACGGCCGGGTCCCGTCGGTGTTCACCAATGCAGTATCGAAGCGGCCCGGTAGCTCATTGCCGTTACGAAGAACTCTCCGTGGTTGAACATGAATAGAGTTAACCACGGAGTCCTCAGGACCGCGTGCCGTGTACGCGTCTTCTGTAACATATTTAACGCGGTGATAGACAGGGACTCAATTAAAGTGGAGAGCGACTGTAGATGCCTTCGTGTCAACTTGGGCGCGGGACAGGGTCGGAGTGGTGAATTGAACGATGAAGCGTGTGAGCGCTGCGCGGAATTGAGTAGCCCCATAATCCGCGATGAGATTATTGATTCGGACGGCCTTCAGAGTGCGGTGTTTTGTCATCTTCAAGCGGCGCTCGTAGACGATGCCGGGGGAAGGGGTTCGACCGCTGCAGGAGGAGGGGAGCCGTCGGGACGCCATTGGATGAATTTTGCATGGCGGAAGATTTTCTCCTTTCGTTCCAGCCATAGAGTCATTTGAGGGAACTCATCCTTCAAGTTGAAGTTGGTCGAGCGGTAGGCGTCTTTGGCGAGGTCGATATGCAGACGCTCCGTGTATTCGGTGTTGCAGTTATTGAGCGTCCCGAAGAGCTTGGTATACATTGGATAGTGACCGGTGTTGTGGAGTTTAGGAAGGTTAAAACCCTCGCGCACACCTAAATCGACGAACACCGACTTGTTCTCGTGGAAGCGCTTGAGTCCGTTGGCCATGTGCGCCATAGTCTCGGACGTATGCATGGGGTATTGCGCGAGATTCATAAAATCTAAGATGCCACGGACAGCTCCGACGAGGCGAGAGGCGGAGGCATTACCAGGAAGGGGGACGTCAATGATTAAGGCGAGGAGGAAGCGAGATATCTGATCGTGTTCTTTCCCGGTGATGCGATTGAGATCCGAGATACCGTTCATGAAGAGGCGGATGCTGTGGTTGGGGGGCAACCGTCGGCAATGAGCATCCACCTCGGCCTCTCCGCACGCCGCCTTGACCCAGGCGATAAGATGCTTCACAATCCCCTGGTACAACTGGTGGAGGATGTCAGGACCCAGCGCGCGAAATATATTGGTATATGGGAGGCCCTCCCAGAACGGGTGGTAGATTGGTTTACTGCCCGCATCTTCGCACGCCCGAGCATAGATGGTAGGGCCATTATCCATGGTATCGAGCGCCGCGAGGATTTTCTCGAGATCACAGAGGGGAAATGACGTCTCCTCCAGGTCCTCTCCAAGCTCATCCCGGGATACTTCGCAGGTCGGACACTCGCCGGCCTTGACCGCGGTAACTAGAAACTGCTCGGGGTAATCACCAACGAACATTGCGTAGATTGGGTGGCCGCGCAGCGTAACTCCATCGCCGCTAGTCAACGGAATTCCAGTCGCACCAGCAGTCTTCAGAGGTGCGAGCATGTCTGTCATGCAAGCATAAAAGACGTTGGCCAGAACACGGCACCATGCCGCCTTATTCTTTATATTTTTCATCTTTGATGTCGGGAGGTAACCGAGGAGGACATATGCGCGCCGGGATGGTTTGCGGCGGATTTCCTTGGGAATATTCCCTAGCGTCATATACACCGGGTACGCAGTTTTGTTACCGAAGACGGTGAGCTGTGTTTTGTCGGAGGAGATAATGATTGAGACAATAGTCGCCCCCGGGTAATCCTTTTCAACGGTGTCCTGTGGATTCTGTTAGCAGTGGGCATGGTGTTCGGAGAGGGACAAGAGCAAACCTGTGTACTCCACCACCATTTCCCAGTGTGCATGTTGTGATACATGCAGATGGTCTTGTCCTTATCGATGTAGTGTCGCTCCGGTGCGACAAATAGATACGGCACAAAGTCCGAGTCGCCCCAGAGCGCTTGAACGCACTCGAGAATGTCCCTCGCATAAAGGTGGTAGACCTCGCCATCCACAACAACCTGTGTGTGCGTAAACTTTGGGCGCCCAGGCAATTTCTCGTCAATGATTTTGTTGAGTTGGACTGAGTTGTTGTACGACAGGTCCAACGAGTCGCGAACCTGAACGTCGTGAATGAGTAACAGTATAGATGCAGTTCACAAATTTCGGGCCTTCACCATGTTCGTGAGCGCGTTACCGATCCGCTTTCGTGAGGTGTCCAAATTGACGAGATGGTCGGTTTATTTTCGGTTCATGCATGTCCGGATGTTGGCCGGGCAATGTTGCGATACCTAGTTGTCGTCCGCATACACAGAGTCCTTGCGTCATGCCGAGTAACGAATGGGACTCCGTGAGCCCGGGCCGCCCCGAGGATGCCGTCCGTGCCGGCGGTCAGGAGGATCAAAGTGATCTAAGGTGTATCCTCGTTGCCCACTGCTATGCAACTGCCTCTAGGTTATTCACTGCATAATATATGTGGTTCAAGTTGAATTGATTGACAGGCGGCACGTAAATAGCACTACACAACGCGCCGCATCACCCTTTGAGCAGTGCACATCAGGATGGGATGCACTTATGCCAATGGGAACAGTACAATGAAAAGTCCCAGACACATTATTTCAATGGGGACGATCGCGCGCAACGCCGAAATGGCCGAATACCTTCCCACGGTTGCACTTGCAATTCTGGGATCTATTCTGCGTTTCAGAGTCGTTCTGAACAGCATCCACCTGCGGTACCAACCAATATGAATTGCAAGTTGAAATGGGAATTGAATAACTGACTCCAACTCAGTTATTTCACAAGAACTAACTATCCTGTGGTGCGGAACACTTGGTGCAATTTGCACCTGTTTAGTTAGTGGCTTCGGGAGCAGTATTTCTGGTGTTTAGGACCTTTGTGGGTAAGCTCAGGCGTATGGCTTTGAGAATAAATAGACTTTCATTCCTTGGTGCCTTGATAGGAAACCATTTGGAGAGGTACCTGACCTTTCGGCTGAAACGGTACCAAAATATTAATTTTAAGAACCTTTTACAACTTTGCTTGGAATGGTAGTTTAGCACAAAGGAACATATTTGGTCTCTTCACAATTGGCCGGAACACTCTGAGTGAGGTGGGGAAGGTCCCGCAAGGTGCCATCAAACCATCAAAACCACTCATTTTGCGTCGTTCTCGTCAACAGAGGGGCTCCGAGGGTCAAAGGAGGATATATGAGTCTATGCTACATGGTGGATAGTACCCTTAAGAAATACGGCCCCAGTCTGGGAGTGCCCGGAGGGATAAATAAATGCATTCTACAGTCCAGAAAAAGTGCGGCGAAAAACTGGAAGTCTGAGACGCGTCGACGTGTTTCGACGCGAACGGTGAGTATTTACTCAAAGTCAATCAACGAAAGTTCATTCAAAGTGATGGTGCTACTCAGGGAGATTTGACCATGGAATATGTTGGGAATCACCCTTCCACGCATTTCATAACGAAATCATCAGTAAAGAAAGTTCAACCCCGCTCGGGGTCTGCCAAGGTAAGAGAAGGTGTTGTTGCCAGGGCCCTCTTTAGCATGCCCTCGAGACCCTGCGCAGCGCAGAACTTGATAGACATTGAATTTGAGAATGTATGTCGAGGGTACTCTGTATATCATGGGAGCCAACTGTGAAATTGGTATTATCCGCGCGAGTTGAACTCGAGAAAAACATTCAATTTGTCACGCCGCTCACTTTCCACCGCATTCTACCACATCTTCGCTATTTCGAATCTGGGGGATGATTTCCAAGCAGGAGCAGTGGATTGAGCAACATTCTGTGTTACAATAAATACTTGATTGCTGAAATGAATAGCCCTAGATGAGATTCAACCCAGATAATTTGATTGAAGTTGAAAGCACAACCAAGAATCACCCGTGGGAAGTCGATCAAACATATTCGGGTTGAAGCCGCCCGAGCCAAAACGAGTGGGTACGAGTTACGAGAGGCATGGATAACTGGGGAGGACGGATTTAAACATGTTACTGGCTCTGAATTGTCCATATTCAATGTACTGAAGTGGAAAGAGGCCTTGAAGTTTGGGTTAAGTGCTTAGTGATCAGATCACGATTTAGGTCCCATGGTTCAAAAACGGTGGTGGGCGAGCGACGAGGGCCGGTTTGAGTCGTTTTACAGTTGAATACATTCACAGAGACGAACGGGCTCACTTGCACTGGATAAGACAATACTAATTGAAACAGTGTATTCAGGCATGGGTACAATACTACTACTGCAACGAGGACACAGCCACAAACCAGTGGACTTGGCAACAGCGCGCGAGCTGCCCCAAAGCATCCGGATTCAGCATCTGGGCACTCGAAGTGGAAGGAGTGGGCAGAACCGCGGCTGTTCGGGTCGCACTGACAGATACATCCAAGCTGATTGTAAAGAGATGGGCATGAAACTGGTGACAGTGATAATGTCGCTTACCTGTCTCCACTTGAGTCGCCGGATGGCGCCGGCGATGCAGGATCGAAATCGCTAGAAGGACTCGGTAAGAATTATCAATGAACACAGTTGAAGACAACATACTGGGAGCCCGAAATCGACAGGGAAGATGATCCCGATGCAACAGATTCTGTCGCGGGATACCTAGCGTGGGGTGAGTGTCAAATGTGTCGATGAACAGGAATTTAACCACGCACACTGCATAACCACTGTTCTCCCCGCTGGCCCCGTCATCCGCCCAGGATCCTTCGCCAGCATACATCGTACCTGTGGCCCCCGGGAGGACTGCAGTGAGTCGGAGCATTGTAACGAGGTCCGAGGTGGATACATACCGTCGTGGGACGCGTTTGGGGTGTGGTTTGGGGTGCGGGAGATGGAAGCAGGAAGGAGAAAGGTAGTAGTCACCGCTGTATATATATCACCACTTGCCCCATTGAGTCAAATTCCGATGATGCGCGCCGGACCTCGACCTCACGAAAGGTAGCACTCGGTTAGCAACCTCACGATTGATGCACCCCACCTCACGAAGGTTGCCATCAACCTCACGATGATGGTGTGCAAGCTCACGCAACCTCGCGCGCTCACGCACTCGCGCACATGTATATTACCCCAAATTTCACATACCCCGTCAATATTCAGCAACTCACTGAACACTGTGGAACCTGCACCCCGAAGCTTGGCCCATTTTGCGACTTCCCAATCGAGCTTCGACGTGAAGGGGGCATAGGGATTCGCGGCAGTCAAATCGTTGAGGGAGGAGGCATAAGCCTGCTCCGAGCTCTGGGCCTTTGGGTTCACAATTGGTTTTCCCGCCAGAGTGCTATGATATTTTTCGACAATCGGTTTGTGATGGAAATGGTCCTCTGCGGCCTTCCTAACCTCGCGGGTTGGCGGCCACAGCGGGGTCCGAATTCTTATCCCGGGGAGGCATGGGGTCATCCTTGCTGCGCTGGGGCCGCAGGGGCTCATATCCGCCAGCAAGGTCTGCCCGCTCTTGGGCCTCTATTTCATCATCTGACTCGGGATCGCTCTCAGAATCATTGCTCGGAGGACCATCGTCCTCAGAGTCGTCAACATATCCAAAATCCGCAGGAGTATAGCCCTCTCCAAAGTAGTGTTGCCGCAACTCATTAAGTCGAGTTGCGACTTGGAAGTCTCGACTTGGAGACTCCAAGTCACTGGAGTCGACTTGAGTCGGTTTCGAAAAATCATATTCCTGAGGGAGGGGTGGGACTAAGTATGGAATACCAGGTTTATTATCACCCCATCTTACGTTTCCAATGGCTGGAAGTCCACTGGGAAGGCCGCAGACACTTTTTTTCGAGGCCAAGGAAACATTGGGAATCCTGGGATATTTGACACTTTACAAGGAAAATCGGCCACATAATATTGTTGTTTTACTTCTCGAGACTTCAAATGGTCTGAGGACAACAATAGAACAAGTTGAAAGCTGTTTTAACCCGTAGAACGAGCTGCAGTCGGGAAAATTTATTCAAATGTCACGCTGCGTCACGCGGGTCACTGGGGTGACGCGGCTGTCACACGGATCAAGATTTCATCAAAGTCGGAACTCTAAACCACTGAACACACTGATTTAAATTTCAGGTGGTCCAAGTCGACCCGAGTGACTCGATGAGTCGAGTCAAGACTTGACTCAAGTCGGCTTCGACTCAGACTTTGAAGTCGGGATTTCCCAAGTCGCGGCAACACTACTCCAAAGAAATCCCCTTCGAACGGCCCCGCAGGGATTTCGATGTTTCCGAATTCAGCCGAAGGTTTCTGGTGAACGGTGCGGGCTTCTGCTGCCTCAGAAATTGCGACGCAAGGCGGATTGTGAGTGAGCTTTAGGTGGAGGGTGTATCCCTTGCCCTTGAAGTCATTTTGATAACCAGCACAGCGAACCATTGAATTTGGGATGTAGCGGTGAGATAGCAGCAAGATTGACTTCGGGAAAATTACAAGTCTGGACAGTAAAACGGCAGGCGGGCCCCAGAAACTCATCAAGCAGCTGACTAGTCTCCGCACCATCACGGGCGGATACGGCGAGACAAGACCGTAGCACATGAAAACAAAAGTTGCGGCAACACGTGTTCCTTTTTGCACATGATCAGCCCACCTGCGCAATTTGTCAGGCAAACTCTCTCTCTTCCTCTCACCACAACCCACCACACTCACACTCCCTCCTCTCGCTCACACAGCACATCACACATTCCCTGTTTTATTCCCAATGTCCGCACCAATGTCCGCACCAATCCAGACCGCCGCGGAGAAGCGCAAGGCCACAATCGCGGCCAAAGCCACCAAGGAGCTTGAAGATAACGTCGCCTTTCAGAATGAGTCGAGTGAGTTCTTCCTTCTCAGCCTTCCTTCAGTTGCCCTGTAATATGCCCGGACCGGCAACGCCGGTCAGATACACTGAAATCCAGTGAAGTCCCACTGAACTTCCACTGTCTTCCAATGAATTCCAGTGTATATCCCACCACCCACCAGAAACCCTTGGAAATCAAAAAATGTATGCTGAATTCCGATGAATCCGAGCGAAGGCACAATTAGAGTGTAGCACGAGTATCAAATATCACGAATATTCGTGCCAAGCCATTCGCGAATCGCGAATATTCGTATTCGTACATTGAGGTGGCAGTGCTATTCGTGCGAATGTGAATATCAGGTTTTGGAGAAGTTGATATTCGCGAATATTTGTCGGGTAATCCTGGGTTAATCACCGTGGAATACTGTGCTATTTTAATCAAATGTCCAAGTGATGGGTGACAGAGGGTGGTAAACTGAACAAATTTAGTGCATGTAACAGCATCATTCCAGTTTTTGGGCTCAAATAGGGGTAAAGAATGCCAAAAGATGTTGACCGGCACTTGCCGGGCATCTATTTATGGTAATTTTGGGTGATTGCCGAGGAATGAACACCAAGCTGAGTGAACACCTGTGATGACAGGTGACATGGCATGAACATTTGGTCAAAATAGTACAGTAGAGCAACTTCAGATAAGGGACGCTGACAGGGAGTTTGTTGTTGAAGACGACAGCTCGACAGCTCGTAGTTCAGTAGCTGAAATTGAACTCTATATGCATGGTATTCGTGAATAACTCACAACTAATGAGTATTCAAACTCGCTGAATGTGAATATTTGCCACTCACGAATATTCGCGAATACTGCTTACTAATCAACGAATATTCGCCATCGATACTCGTACGGTAGGTAGGTAGGTAGGGTTACACGGCACGGTCCAACTCATGAACGCCGGTTTCCAAGAAGTATCCCGGTGTAGGCACTAATTACACCATCGTCCCTGGGCCTCTTCACATCCCCTTAGCCGAGCTCACGGTCGCGTTTGCTGCACACGCCGCGGTAGAACCAAAGGTACATAAAGAAACAATTAGTAGAAATGAGAACCTCGAAACAAGCCCGGGACCGGAACAACTCAAACCTTCGGAGTATAACGCACATTTCAACATGGCATCTGAACGAAACACTTGACGGCAGGTGATGACTTGATATGGATAGAGCCCACGGACTCTTAATTTTCAAATAATCATGATCCTGCCGAGGTGGTATGTGCCAGCGCGCTGTAGAATTATCCTCCAAAGACTCAAGTCCTCCTGGATGTAATAAAACCAATGAGGCATCTATTGAAAGACGGTCGGTGCATTAAGTTGGTGCTTTGATACAGTGACATAGATATCAGTAGCCTGGGACACAATTTTCTGACAGTGTGGTCCTTGCTGAATCAGAGTCTGACAGCTGTTCAAAGATGCGGAGAAGTCATCCGACCCGAAGAGGAATTAACCCCACTTCTGGGTGGCGGCTAGATCATAATAAAGCGACGAGGATCAGGGGCCATGAGCATGTCGCACCTTTAACGCTCCCACTTCAATTGATCATAAGCCGACCGTGCCTAGGATTTAGACTGAACTAGTGTTCAGGTCCCCTTGTAAACCTCCAAGCTTTCCGACGGCATCGAACTGCGGCAACATTTCATGTTTATAATGAATTGTGGGCAGATCGCCTGTACCAAACAGACACGAAGAGAATCCAAAGCGGTACAATTATCGACCCAGGTACACGCTGGGACGATTCACAAATAATTTCGGCATTACAAGATCACATCAGAAGGCCACCGATCCGATTCCCGCGCGAAAACTCTGAGTCAGCAACTAGCAAGGACAGCGACGCCGAACAGCAAGGAACCGAACAGCCGGGAACAGCGGCCAGATCGGAAGTGACCCCTGCGCGCAAACGGGCGGTGAGCAGTGAGCGATGAGCGCGCGACACCGAGTGAACCCGAATCGTACACACACACGAGTGACGATGGGCACAGTACAAAAATGAGACAGAAAGCTTCAAAACTGAGCTGGATGCACGCCGACCAAAGTGGATGGGTTTTTTTTTTCATGCCATCTCCGTTCGAAGGGGCTCGATGCAGTGGCTCTCCAGACTACTGGGCGGCATATTTAGCGGCGCAGGGTGGAAGGAGCATGCTAACGACCAACTTCAGAATCGGGATGATGATGGTTATTCCTTTCATCTTCCCCGAATGCGAATATCACTTCTCCAACTTTGATGAATATTCATATTCGCGAATGTATATTCGTGCTTCACTCTAGGCGCGATGAACTGAGAGAAAAAAATGGACTCACCCCGCTGCAACAGTACTAAAAAATGAGCTTCGGTTCTACCACAGAACTACAGCTCACATATCGCGGTGAAGATCGAAAAATCTGCTGTTAGTTCATATTTTTCCTGCCGAAGTCCGATGGAATTCGGTGGAATTCACCGAACTCGAGCCAAATTCAAGCAAATTCAAGCCAAATGTGATCTCTAAGGTCCAGCATTGGATTATTCCAACTCAAACACAACAACCAAGATATACCTTACAGAAAAACACTGTAAAGTCCCAGTGAACAGCCTCTATCTGAAGGGAAAACACATCCCTATTCCTTGAAGTACGGCAGATGTTGCCGAGAGTGATTGAACATCAGTTTCAAAACCCCCGATCAACGGCGGACACGGCGTAGCCAATGAACATCACCGAACAAACGGTTGCATCACAGTGAACATCGCCGAACGACGATTGCATCAGTGATGTTCATTGCTGTCCGATGAAACCCGATGTACACCAATGTACACTAATGTACGTTCTGGGTCCGGGCATATAACTCCAGTTGCCTGATTACCTACATCGCAGAGGGGGGACGTAAAGCCAAGCAAAGGGCGAACAAGAAGGCCGGTAGGGCTGCATGCCGTTCCCGTCGCGCCGGTTCTACGGGATCCAGCGACGGGCATGCCGTCCCGTTCCGTGGGCTCTTTGGCTGCATTTTTGACGGCCGTTCCCGTCAAAAACGGTCGGCGACGGGTCGACGGGTCCTAAAAACGCGCCATAAACTGCCAAATAAGCCGTGTGGACTTTTTGTGAGGCATGTTCTGGACAAAGGTGAGCCTAATACACAATTTAGGGCACATCTTGCAAACTTTCTTGGGAGTTTAGACTGGCGAAATGACGACCGTCGCATGACGGACCGTTCCCGTTTGGGTCCCGTCGAAACGACGGCCGTGCCCGTCGACGGGACGGCGTGCAGTCCTAAAGGCCGGTGGGTCGTGTTGCTGCTTAGACAAACAGATTGGCTAGAGAGACACCAGTTTGGAAGGACAACCTGCTTCCCATTACACGCAAGAGGACCTCGTCGACTCGATCGGCTGGCCCAGCGAAAAAAGCCCGCGCCACCGCCGGCGAAAGTAAGCCAAGCTCTGTATCTTCGTGTTATTGGTTCTTCTTAATAACATTCATCCAGGCAGCGACGAAGAGGACGAGGAAGAACCGGCACAAAGCCCAAGACCAAACCGCGACGAGGTGAGTGGCAAGCGATCGGCGATTACGGAAATTTGTTTGATCCTTCGGCAGCGCATCCGGCGCCTCCCATTGACATTGACACCGACTCCGAGTCTGAGCTCACGGCAGCTCCTGCTCCCAAGAAGCCAGGTAAGTCATTGTTTTGCTTCCTGATATTATCTGCTGCAACTCAGTAAGCTACGACTGTCCGTCTCGACTTGACCAAACTCCCGGTTAAAACGAAGGCCAAGAAAACCAAGACTTCCAGCGCTGGTATGTAGACCGATAATGTGGAGTCCATCCGAGTGATTGATCGGTTTCTCATGCAGCTCAACCCGCCAAGTCCGTCGCGGCCAAACCCGCCAAGATCATTGCCGATTCCGCCTCGGAGGACTCCTCCGCTGAATCTTCACTGTCGGAAAGCGAGAAGGCCTCCGACAATGAAGGTCCTATTGATGATGAGACTTTCTTGGCAGCAGTATGTGCTCAGTCCCCTGAACGTTTCTATCCTCTCACTTGTCTCATCATAGGTTCCTCGTGTGAGCACCAAGCCCAAGGAACTCGACTCCGACGAGGAGGCAATCTAGGCTATGGTACTTTTTCATTTCACGGTGCTTACCCGAGGTCTAACATGTCTCTTCCAGGCCAAACACCCCGAATTTTTCTTCAACTCGGACGAGGTATGTTCATACCATATAACTTGGCATTACCGCTCATTGTCTGTTGCGCAGGATATTACCCCGGGCTTGGCTCGCAAGGGCAAGGGGAAATCAAAGGCAGTTCAGCCCGCTTCCGACTCGGAAGACTCCATGCCAGACGTGCCGCCGAGGATCCGCCGCAACAGTGACATCGAAATGGCCGAGGCCATTGCTGACAGCCTGGTCTCCATTCCCCATTCCCCTTGCTCCTCGTGGCCGCAGCTCATCGACCGCATCGGGATGGTCTTCAGGCCGCGACTTGTCTGTCCCCGCGAGTGAGATGGAGACCGACTCGGAGCATGCCTCTGAGCCTGTGCACCCGAAGAAAAAGGTATGTAACATCTAGCATCTGCAATCTCTTCATGGTCTCATCGTTGTTCTTAGAAGGGCAAGAAGCCATCTGCTACTCGTCAAAAGCAGGCTGATTCCGAGGTGAGGCTTTCTTTGAGTGAATGTTCGTTGCTGAGCCAGTTCATAGAAGCCCGAGCTTCACCCGGACCCGGTGGCGTCGGTGTCGGGAGCTGCCGCGGTGTCTAGTCCTTTGGAAACCAGCTGGGATGTCACCGCCGAGCTCACCCTCCCAGCACCGAACAAAGACATCGGCCTCACCGCACAGAACCCCGAGCCCCAGTTCGTCCTTCGCGGGCTATCGGCGCCATCAAGCTCTCTCTTTTGTTTGAGGAATCTTACCCTACATGATCTCCCGGGGTGGCTTCGCACGTCCCTTCCTCATCACTGCTGCTCGAGTGCGCCAGGGATCCAGGTACATCCTTGCCCAGTTGTTGGCTGACCCTGACTTTGGCACAACATTGGCGCCAATTGTAAGTCGGATTCAACCCTATCTCCCACCCGGCTGATGTCTATTACAGCCCCTCGACCGCGTCAACATTCTACGGGGCGACTTCAAGCGGTGTGCCGTGAACTGCATCATGGCATTCTTCGGCTTAGTGGACATGACACCGGCCGAGGTCATGGCTGCAGTCGAGAACTTGGTGCGCGATCACAGGTACATATTCCCAAAGGACCCGACCTCGGTAAGTCTTTGCGTGTTTGATTTCCCTCGTTAATGACTCTTCTACGGCAAGGTAACCTTCAACTCAATATGCCGTTCCGCCACGGCACCATCCGGTTTGTCTTGAAGGAGGAGCTTTTCTCCAGCGCCGCCTTTGTCACGCAGAACATCACCAGGTTCCCCGCTACCATCACGAGCAAGCCAGATGAGCGTGAGCTCCCTGATGCGATGGTTGCGCTGGCAGCCACCGCCGTGAGTCGTTCCATTTGCTTTTTGAGTCGTTTGCTTACTTGTTTTTTTATTCAAGGTTTACGGGGCGCTTCTGGAACTGCGTATGACCGGTCAGCACCAGACCATCGCCTTCACTGAGGAGGCGTACGAGGATACGTATCGGAACCATATGACTACCCTCGCATCCACTCGTGCCCGGGCGCCGGTTTCGATGCACAAGCTTATGCACGGGCTCTTCAACGAAGTCAGGTACGCAAAGATTCTGTTTATCTTCCTTGCTTTGGGATACCTTCTGATCGTTCTCGCAGTGCCTCCCACAAAACTGCTCACACAACATCCGGGAGCTCGGCGACGCTTATCCAGCTGTTTGATATCCCTGATGCTGACAACTAGTGTTCCGTTACGTCTACCGCGCTACTCATATTCCATTATATATATATATATATATATCTCGGCGTTCCTCGGTGTTTCTACTGCTTGCCCGCCATATGTTGTACTCTATACCCATTTTAATCAAGTCATTGTGGCCCTATATACCAGATAAAGATTGATTATGATCACTAATTGGGTGCAAACCTGTGGCGAAAACACGGAAACGAAGGCCCGAATGGCGAGGAATCAGTCCAATTTGGGTCCAACTTGGCGGTAATCTATTTTCAACGTTGCTAGCAGTCCAATCGAGGTAATCATGATTATTCCCTCCAATTTGCTCGAACTTGGCGCCAATGCCGGGGTATTGCCAAAGGAGGTCTTTCCTGATGCTGCCGTCTGTGCTGAAATATTCCTTGCGCAATTCATGGCCCTCACAATTTCTAGCAACTATGTGGAATCTTTATGCACATTCTGTCCCATGTGATCTTACCCCGCTTCATAATATTCTTGTCAATTGGTGCAAATCAACTTTAAATTATTTAATATTGGCCGTGTGCCCAGCCTTGTGGAATATACCCCCAGAAGCTCTCGAATCCTCAACAAAAAATATGAGCCTACGCAACTGGAATATTTGCAAGCTCATTCAGTCTCCATTCAAACCCTACCACTCATTTTCAACAACCAACCATAATTGCCGTCAACAGTCTCAGTATTTCAACTCAGAGGAACCATAAACATGCCCAGAAGTGCACTTAACCATTGTGGACATATGGCTGACACCCCTGCCTCTTGAGAGCAATTTCCCCAAGGGTGTGTAGGGACTGGGTGCATCACCGACCCGTCAACTTCAAGTTTCTTTTTCGGTTGCAAATTGAGGACCCCATTGGCAATTTTCCAAATGTCTGGGCCGCAAGGATGCAGACGCAGACCTGAAATCTCCTCCCAGGATCTGTACTTCTCATGCCATTGGAAACTTTACCGCCCTATGCTGTCTGTCAACACCCTTTAATGCAAGTCAGTACAAAAAAAAATTAATAACAAAATTAATAGGATGTGGACGTACCTGGAGTCAAACGGGCATAACTGCCGCATCCGGAGGACAGAACCCGCGCTTTTAATGGATTGAACAACAGTGAACCCAGTTGAAGTCCTTCGAACAAAAGGCCCAAGGCCAGTTTAAAAATTCCTGATGAAATTCCACAGCCCAGGTTCTCAAGCTTTAAACAATAACAACGTGTCCTGAAGCGATATTGTCCCATCCTGAAGCGCTTGAGCAATGTTAGAGCCTTCAACAAAGGTCAGCTCAAAAATTACCAACAAAATTAAAGGCGGACATCCCTAGCTTCAAACTAGCATGGATTCGGCCTCCCAAGAACATGATAGCATCCTCTTGAAGGGACAGAGCGATATTGAATGAAGCATTGAATGTTGCAGGCCTTCATTTTTGGATTGCAAGAACATAGACCTACATGTAATTATGTGGATATTGACAATATATCTTGACCTTCTGCTTCTGGTGCCACCAGACCTAATGTTGCTTCTCAGGAGAATCCAGACAGCCAATACTACTTGCTACTTGCCGTTTTGACCCCAAGGGTATTGGATATGGCCCTAAAGAGCCATAAATGGAGTTGAACCTTGTTGAAAAATGTCCTCACTCTGAAGTTTGCACTGAATAGCTAGGTAAAAATGTGTATATAGGCATCTAGCAGAGAAGGTATTCTAGAAGGATATACCAGACCTAGAACACAAATTATTCCAACACCCTGACCAGATAGGTCACATAGGTGTGGTGGTGCCAGTACGGTCAATCCCTCAAATGTCCCGACTCCCAACATGTCTGGGTTAGGCTCAGGGTAAACAGAAATTGGAAGGGATATGCATTCTCCCCATGCAATTTGTATCCACATTTTTTTTATGCACCAGTCACTAGAAATGAGACTACTTCACAATTTTGTTCACATCGACATGTACGGTAATAAGCTGTGTAAGGATCACGCGGATCAACCAGGATCAACCACCTACTTCCCAACAAGGAGGTAGCGCTCAACTGACACCTGACATGAGTCAGATAGAAGTGTATATCACATTGTAGAAGCACCCCGTGGGAAGCCGGGAACCATCCACATATGACATGGTGCGGAACTAGTGATGCTCAGGGCCCGGCTCCAAGCCCGAAGCCCGCCAGGCCGGGCTTCAGATTTTTCAGGCCCAAGCCAAGGGCTGAAGCTCGGGCCTGGATATCACCTATAAAGGTGAGTGTCCTTCGAGTTCAGAGACGGAAATTTGTTCGGTTGAGGGCACGCTCTTTACAAGTGACCCAAAAAATAAATGCATTTGGGGTCGAACTGTATGTTAGAACCGGGTTAAAAGTCCAATGGAAACCCCAATTCCGAATGACCGAAAGGGGAAATGTGGTTGAAATGGCTGAAAACGTCGTGAGCAGGTATGCACATATGTTTTAGAGTGTTAAATTATCGTTAGCTATCACATAAACTGAAAAATGGTAAGCCTCCACAACTCTTTAGCTCTGCCTCTCAAGCCCGGGCCCCGGGCTTGGCTTGGCTTGAGCGGGCTTGGGCTTGGGCTTGGAGAATCTCAAGCCCAGGCCCACTCAGGTCGGCCCAAGCCCCGGTATCCAGGCCGGGCCGGGCCCGAAGCATCACTATGCGGAACATAATGTGGCACCTCAACAAGTCCAGCCTGTTGGCGTCCACATCTTTGAACCCGTGAATGTTCAAGATCCGTGATCATGGGAATGTCAAGCCAATCCTGTGGAGTACATGCTGAACACAACAAAGATGGGGGTATCGGGGGCACGGATCACACTGCCCCAAATACCCTATATAAGCAGGAGATGTGAGTGATTCCCACTACCTCTTTCCAAAATGTCTCACCAGGACACTGCCATTGAAGCTCGCATCCATGAACTCACTGCCCATCTTACCCCTGCTGTAACATTGCTTGAGGCGCTCAATGATGCTTTTGGACCCCCATTCCTTCGGCCAATTATCAAGACTGTTCAAGCTCTGATTGCTGGAATCCAGGTATGAATACGAGGAAAATAAGAATCCTAGGGACTGACGAAGGGAATAGAAGGTCAAAAGAAACAAGGATGACTGCTTTGAACTGGCGGAAAGCATCCATCAAGTGCTCTATCCGATTATCCATCTGCACCTGAAGTCTGAAACTGCCGGGTCCCTTCTACCATCAGTTCTTGACAAAATTGCAGAGTTCACAGAGTAGGTTGAGCTTGGATTGGCACCAAAGGGATCTCATACTAAAATAATTCTTCCTAGCACTCTACACAAGATATACACATTTATTGAGATTCATCAGGATGGCAACAAGATCAGACAGTTCTTTCGGCAGAGTGAAGTCAAGAAACTGCTCAAAGACTGCCACACAGGATTGGACCAGGCCATTGAGAGCTTCAAGGTGTGGGAATATTTCCGTGATATTTGGCAGACATTTTCAAGACCACATTCAGGTTCAAACAGGATTTACAGTGTTAAACAATGCAATTCAGATCCAACATGAAGCAGAGACAATGCACAAGGAGTTACTCGAGATTATTGCAACACTTTCCGATGGTACAATATCTGATAGGTCCTCATCGGTACGGATATCTGTTGTTCACGCACAAGCACAAGAGTGAATTTAATTCCAACTAGGTGTTTTACAAGAGGGCCAATGGTTCTCAACTCAGGTAGGACTATTTTCTCCCCGACGACTCCCACAGTTGAACTGACGTCACTGAAGCTCCAACTCATTTTCTCTGTTGCCTTCCAAGCCTAAGATTTTCTATGGTCGAGACTCTGAACTGAAGCATATTATGGAAGTCCTGTTCTGGGATGCACCCAGGATAGCCATCCTGGGAGGAGGAGGCATGGGAAAGACATCTCTCGCAAAGGCTGCACTCCATCACACAGATACCTGTGCCAAATTTGAGCACAGATTCTTTGTTAGTGCAGAGGCAGGAACCACAGCAGTTGAACTGGCTGCACTAATTGGCCTCCACCTTGGACTGGAACCTGGTAACAACCTTACCAAACCTGTAGTTCGATACTTTGCACGGCAGACAGGGCTGTGTCTCCTAATTCTGGACAATTTGGAAACACCATGGGAGCCCATACAGTCACGTGGTGGAGTGGAGAATTTCCTCTCTCTGCTTGCTGATGTGGGACATCTGGCACTCATGGTGGGCCTTCTCGAAATTCACCATGTTATGATGTTGATTAGACGACAGATCACTATGAGGGGCTCAGAGCGACCAGGCCAGGTTCTCTGGACACCACCATTTCTGCATCCTCTGCAACCATTATCGGATGAAGCTTCTCAGCAAGTATTTGAAGAAATAACTGATGATTCACATGTCACCAAGGAGAGGACTCAGCTTCTGGCATTGACAGGGAATATGCCTCTAGCAGTCGACCTCATGGCCCATTTGGTGGACCATGATGGCATTGACAATGTGTTAACTCGGTGGAAGGCTGAGAAGACTACTGCCCTTTCTACAGGCCATCATAGGACCTCCAATCTCGATGCATCGATTTCACTGTCATATTCCAGCCCACGTATAACCCCTGGAGCTAGAGAGCTGCTTCACCTGCTCTCAATTCTCCCAGATGGACTGTCGGATGCAGAACTCACACAGAGCAGCCTTCCCATTGGCAATATCCAGGCATGCAGATCTGTACTGATTGCAACCTCATTGGCATACAAGGACACCAAGAGCCGACTCCGATCACTTGTACCTATAAGGGAGCACATCCAGCAGTTTTCCCCTCCCTCTGAAGCCCTGGTACAAGCTATTCGGAAGTCTTTCCATCACCTTCTGACCCTGTATCAGAAGAACAATGGTGGCTCGCATCTGGTGGTTATTCTTCCGCAGATAACTACTAACCTTGCCAACCTGGAGGAGGTTCTGCAACGTGGATTACACCCAGGGTCTCCTGATCTTTCTGAGACAATACAATCTGTACTCTCCTTGAACTTCTTCTTTCGGCTTACGAGGGATAGTAGAACAGCACTGTTGGGCAATATTCCCATTCACCTATGTGATCACCGAACAAATGTACTTTACATCACTGAACGTCTACAGTTCTTCTCCCAAGCAGATACTCAACAATTAATGACTCAAGGTCTATCCCACATTCAACACCTTTGTGATCCAACACTTGAGGGTGGGTTGCCTCATTCATTGTCCTTGCAATGTTACTCACATCTATCAGCAGTTCGGTTCTATACAGTAGCTGGTGCAACTTTTTTCGGCTCTCAACTCAGTTCTCAACATTGTAAATTGCTGGAGAAAGCACTCGCATTATCAAGCTCCATCGGGGATAGTGAGGGGCAGTACCTGGCCCTGATACGCATGGCTGAGTTCAGATGGCGGATCGGAGACTTTAAAAGTTCCTTGGCCATCAGCAAAGAGGCACACCAATTGGCCTATCAAACTGCAAATCTGTGCCAAGTCTCTGCAGCAATGCACATAACTGCATTATCTTTGACCAGTTTGGGTGACTACATGGGCGCTCTGACTCAGCTCACTAGGGCTAGAGAATTGCTCAGCATGTGTGGCATTACTAGTGGTCAGCTACATTATACCATCCGGAATTCTCAAGCAGCAATTCACCTGCAAAAATCTGAATATACTGAGGCCAGCAGTATTTATGCCATAATCTTACAGGACAATCTGCTTGATCCAAGTTCTTACCTCTATGGCTTCGCACTCCTGCACTTGTCACTGGTTGGTGTACTCATTGGTGCCACCAACGACACTGTACACCACACCTTGGACCAAGCCCAGGACATATTCACTGGTATGAAACACCAGTTGGCCACCCTGTGCTGCACAACAATTTTGGCAGACCTCAACTGGACAGAGGAGAATGAAGTATCAGTAAAAACTCAATTCCGAAATTGCCTCAAGTCAGCCTGGACCACAGACACGGAGGTAGTTTCACTCTGCTTGGAAAGACTTGCTGATATCTCAAGATGGTCAATTGAGCTTAGACAGGCGACATGGCCGGTGCTTTACTTATGTCACACACACATATGTAGAGAGAAACTTGGGTTTTACAAAGCACTGCTATTCATCGGAGATTTATTCATTGATGTGGATAAAGTTACAGCTAAGAGCCTCTTCATTGTTGCTCTAGAGGGATTTACTTCCATGGATGTTCACCGTAGTCGAGCTCAGGGTATGTTACGGCTTGGGGATCTCGCACAGAAGAGAGGGGAAATCACGAAAGCAATAGAGTTATGGACTTCGGCTCGACCACTGTTCGAGCGCTCACTCCAGGCTAAAGGTGTCTCAGCAATTGACATGAGGCTTGTGGCTCTGGAACAAAGTCATAAGGGGTCCTTGGCCCAACTCACAGTCCTGGGCTCCCCCAAAGATGGATGAAGATACCTCGAACATCCACCTGGCCTCCTCAATGGTACATGAAGCTGTAACCACCACGGGATGATATTGATAGGAAAACCCACTCATACCCGTTGCTATGATATTTAAATTCCGGACTCCTAGTCTAACTCTTTAGTTATTCATGTACATACATACATACTCATTGTGAAATTCAATTTCCTTGGGATGAGTGAGATGCCCAACATCAACGGGAACAATAGTGGCGGCCAAAGTAGACACTTTGATCGTGCTTCGGAGACACTTCTCGAGGTGCTCAAGAAGTGCTTCAGGTATTACAGCCATTTGCGGAACTTAGGGCACGGGCCTTTTTTTTTCTTTTTTCACACTTTTCAACAAGAATGGTTGTTTTGAGCTCAATTCTTGTCCGTTTGCCTTAAGAATATGCTCGTTTTGTCCGCAATAAAAATGCGGAGGGCACCACAATCTTCATTTTTCCTGATGCGATCATAATTGCCTTATTGGGAAAATATCAGCCTTTTTGTACAGAATGATGAGTGTGATAGCTATAGGTATCCAACTGACTTAAAAATTTGAGAGGATGGTCTTGGGTGTATTACAGAGGGCTGGAAATACCACTACTTTTTATATCATATCTATTTCCTATATACAAGGTATTCAGATATTCCTCACCATGAGAATGCAGAATACCGGTGAACTAAAGCACACATTGAAAATACTGGTATCTCTGGCCCTCAGTAATACTCATAAGGATGTCGTATCAAATTTATAGGTCAATCTGACCACAACACAGAGGATGCGACAAGTTCTGTACAAAATGACCGATATTTGCCCAATAAGGTAATTATGATCTCATCAGGTGAAATGAAGTTTGTAGTGCCCTCCGTATTTTCATTGCGGACAGAATGAGCATATTCTTAAGGCACACAGACAAGAATTGAGCTCAAAATAACCATCCTCGTTGAAAAGTGTGGACAAAAAAAAAAAAAAAAAAAAGGGCCCGCGCCCTGAGTTCCGCAAATGGCTGTAATTTACCATGAAAAAAACTGTCATGTTTTGAAAAACTCCAGAAATGCTTCAGAAATGCTTCATGCTTAATTCAGCATCACTGATGGGCATTGGAGCGGAAGCACTTTTCTGAAGTGATTCTGAAGTGCATGAAGCACCTCCGGAGTCGCTTTGAGACTTCGAAGATGCTTTAGGGTTCAACAATTTTCCCACATTTCGATAATTGTTGAAGCACCTTTGAAGTGCTTGGTTGAGGTGTGGTTGAAGCATCATCTACTTTGACCACCACTAATCCAGTAATTGATGGCCATTGTGAAGTCAGTGATACCCCTTTCAATGGCCAAACTGCCTAAGGACAGCTGAGCTCACACAAGCTCAGGCTAGGTTCTATTTGTGGTTGAGCCCCGATATGAGAAGGTTTCTTCCAAGTTTCTTCTGATCATTTTCTTGTCTTAGTTTCATTAAACTTCACGTACAACACTCTCCTGATATAGCACATCATGAGTCCAAGGATGTCACTCTATAGCATGAGCTGTTGAGATACATAACCAAGATACTCATAGGTTGCATTTTGAACCACCACACTCTTATAGGGCATAAAACCGTCCGTTTTACGCCCACGGTGTAAAGAATACGCCCGTAACCGTAAAAAAAATCCAGCAAAATAGGACATCAGTTTTGGACCCGTAACCGCCCGTTACGGGCGTAAGTCGGACTCCCTGTGATCATTTGGATCTCCTACTAATTCTTAGTGAGTGTGAAAGCAACTGTTTAATTGATATAAACACCCCGATAACAGCCAGAAGACCTCTTTGAGCGAGAGGACTGACCCGTAGAAATGCGGTATTAAAACAGCCGTTTTTGAACTTCAAAATTGGCCTCACGGTGATGAGCCGTGAAAATGAACGCCGGTGAAAACTCACTTTTTTACTACTTCTGGCTTTGCACACACGCGCATCGAGCCGCTAGCAGCAAGTGCTGTTGCGTAGCGTTGGCACTAGAGTTGCAATGGTTAATTGGGAACTGGCTGGACTATGGGAGCAGAAAGTACATACCGCCGCAAGTTGTTCAAACAGCACTTTAGGATCCGCTAGTACTTCAAAGACAGGAACGTGTCCTTTGCAATGAGCCATGTATCAAAGGACTTAGGGAATATCCACTCTGGGGACTTCAGGATTGACCAAGGAACACCGAGAAGTACTTGCAGCAACGCAAGTAGCACTTACGGCTGTTGTCCATTGTTATGACAGAAGTGCGCGACATGCAAGATCACGTGACACTCAGGACTTTCGGACGAACAAGTCGGAGCCGGGTTTGCTGCAAGTCGGGATTTGCCGACTTGCCGATCCGCGGACACACATGCCGAGGGATCAAAGTCCGAAGTTGGACTCACATCAAAGCAGGAACTAGGAACCCATATATGGAGAACGGGGTGTCTACGGAAAGCTGGAGACAGCCAGTGTTGTACTTAAGGGTCTTAATAAGGGTTGCCCCGGAAGCTAAGGCCTTAAGGTCCATTAAGGGTTAATTAAGGGTGTGTTTTGAGGGTAAAATTAAGGGTTAATTCCCAAAATGTCAGGGCGGGTTCTTACCCTCGAAAGTTCGAAGTTATCGCCAGAACTCTCCTAGCTAGGCCCCGCATCGGGCGCCACGCCGGCTGCAAGGAGCTCCGTGTATAATCCTTCCTCCGACACCCGGGGCCGACAAGCCGACTTTCCAACCTTGGGTGCACGGTTTGCTGCCAAAGAGTTTTGGAAACCTCCCCAATGTGCTCGTTGCCGGTGCCATTAATATTGGTGGATGGTGTGTGTGTTAATGGTGAGCGGGTTGAAAAAAGAATCAAGTGATTGATGTGGTCGGGCTCTTCGGCCTTGGTCCGTTAACCCTTAATAAGGCCTTTGGATGTTTCTGGCCTGTTGTTAAGGCCTACCCTTAGTCTTAACTTAAGGCCTTAAGATATTAAGGGCTTAACCCTTAAGTGCAACACTGGAGACAGCCACAAGTCGAATCTGAAGACAATACTCGAGGGAGAACGAAGTACACTTGAGGCTTGTCGGAAGTGCTGCTCAGTCAGCCTTCAGAGGAGGATCAATTGTTAAGGGGATTAATTCACAACTAGGGGGCAGTCATCCGTCAGAGAGGCTCCGTTAATGCCCGATATCAATACAATAACGCGACATGTGATACCAGATATTTGACTACATACCTTCCTAGAATACCCGAAGTCAAGTAATCAACGTAGTGTAAGCTATAATAGAAGAGTATATAAGGAGGACGGTTCTAGCATGTACGGCACCGAATAACACCCTAGCTAGTAGGCGTCTATCACAGTGATAGGCTCTACGTTGGTGGGATTTGGGACTTGTCACCTATTACCTACTTCAGGATTGGAGTTAGTGTTTGAATTTACAAGTTTTGGTTTTGGATACTACTTCAGGATTTGAGAACACGGCACGCACTTGAGAACACGGCACTAGAACACGGCACGCACTTGTAGAACACGGTACTTCAGAACATGGTACTTTCGGCAAAACTCAAACTATCGGCCACGAGTCGTTACATTGTTATAGTTGGGAGACTTAAATCTACCACATTGAATTAGTGCGTCTTTGGGATCTTTATCCTAAGGAACACTTGTTCTCCATGCACACACACAAGTACCCTTTTTGCGGTTGTCTCAAGACAACCGGACCAAGAGTGCACTTCCGGCAAAGATACACTTAACTTGTGGCTCCCTTGAACCTTTTCAGTGTTCAATACAACCTGACCTCATCAGAGGGATCTATCACTAGTTCAGAGAGTAGAGTTTGTAGGGTTTTGGTTGGTTGTTGTGGGTTTTTAGTGTTGTTTCTGCATCACTTGGAAGCTTGCATTCAGTCCCGTCGATTCTCAGAGCAACCGTCTTCTCAGCCATAGACACTGAGCCACCCTTTCAACGGTACGGGGCGTAACCGTTTTTACGGCCCATCGTTCTGTAATTTTACGGGACCGTTGGATGCCCTACACTCTTAGTCGGTGAAAAACTCATGCACATACCCAGCTTTATCATGGAAGGAATGAGGCTTGGTCGCAGATGGTCTGTGTGCAGATATGTCAAGTATGATTTAGGACCAAACCATACTAGATTGTTCAAGTCTCTTTTCCTCTCAATTTTTCTCCTATATTACCCCTGCACAAATTCCATAATGGATGAGGTTTTTTTTTTTTTTTTTTTGTATTCATGTTTTACATCCTTTGTGCCTAGGGCATATGGTAGATGTAAATCTGACTAGTATTGTAGTGATGTCCGTATCCTTGTAGGTAAATATATAAAAATGGATGAGGATGCATCAAAACTTGGCGGGGGCGGTCTACACTTGCATTCTGTTATGCAGCTGGAGTGCTGGAGAAGTATAG
The DNA here is from genome assembly GCA_029378385.1 of Mycena metata. Taxonomy (NCBI): domain Eukaryota; kingdom Fungi; phylum Basidiomycota; class Agaricomycetes; order Agaricales; family Mycenaceae; genus Mycena; species Mycena metata. The sequence continues at coordinate 299,139 of JARKIB010000042.1, read as the reverse complement.
CACAGGAACACCCGTTTAACTCGGATCTAAGCAGTTTGTCCACCATTTTCTTTTTCAACATCACCATTTTTTGTTCTCCACCTTGAACTATTTAATGCAGGGACACTCGTTTGATTCAGGACCAAGCCCTTGGTTGCATCTGTAGAATTCTATTTTGATTCAATCTCTGTCTGTTATGTACTGAGCCACGAAGGAAGGAATATCCAATCGGAATGCCACAAAGAAATTGAGCCATCAACCGGCGGGTGATCGGATGTCTAAGATCAGCTGTCAGGGGAACCCCCTCCGGTTCTGGTTCCTGCTCCGATCCTCCGAAATTCCGGAGACGTCCCACCAGTTTCCGGAGTAGTCGCCCCTACTCCGGCAGCCACTCCACCCACTCCCGCGACCCTTGCTGGCACTCCGCCTGTGACCAGGCTCGAAACCTCTGCCACCGTCTCCGATCCGACGGACCACTCGGATCAGTGTAGCACGTGCCTCTGTACAGTATCAGTATATACCCACGGCCTAACATGGGAATCCTCAGAGTTTCTTCTCTTCGGATTCCCCTCACTAGGTGCGTCACAGCTTCTTGTATTTCTAGTGTACTATATTTATATGCTTCGGATTCCCCTCACTAGGACCCTTGAGTATTCTCGGGCCTCGAGGTTGCCCTTACAGCAGAAGAAACTCCCCTAGGGATTAACCGGTCACAATTCCATCATACGGACTTGGGTCAAAGCCTTCTGACTCCTCTAAAAGCGCTCCACCCACTCCTCCTTGGAATTCTGCCCCCTCCTCCCCGGTCCCTGCTCCGAGCCTTACCATGTCCAACGCGCCCGATTTCGAAGCTTGATTTGGAGCACTCGAGAACACACTATCTCGCCTTACTACCTTAGTAGAGGCCCAACAACAACAACAAAACTTAGCTCCACAGCTTGCCCATCCCCCGCTTCATCAGCTCCGGACACAGGTCCAGCACTTTTTGCAACCCTCACCGCCGGAGTAAAATTGGTCTTACGACCAAACCCGCTGTTCGTCTTTGATGGTGACCGGACTCAAGGCCGGGTGTTCCTCCACGCTGTCCGGAGAAGGACACCATGCAGCGCTGGTCTGAGCGCCACTCCTCCAAAACCCCATTCCCCTTCCCGACCCTGGGACCTGTTCATCGCGGAGTTCAAACTCCAGTTCATGCAGGAGAACGAGTAGGACCATGCACTCCTCCGCCCTGAGTCCCGGGCCTAATGCATGGGCACTCGTTGACGTCTTCCGGTACACTGACGAGTTTGAGGACCTTGTTGACCTCACCGGCTTCTCCGACCCAATCATCAAGGTCACAAAGTTCCGCACCGGACTCGACCGGCGATCAACCTCGCCATCACCGGGTCAGGAGACTCCAGGACTACACTGTGTGATGCTCATGCACGTACCGGCAGTACGAGTCACAGCTCAACGCGCGTAGTTGCACCTCCGGGCACCTGAACACCGGAGTCGGAGGACGGACACCGGTGTCCCCCGGATGCGCTGTGTTCCCCAGCGGTCGCATTCCGGCATCCAAGGCCCAAGCTCCGGTTGCTGCTCCGGCTCTGGTGTCCCGCATGGCCCTGGTGCTGCTGTCCCCGGTCCTGATGGACATTGATCGCACTCGAGTTTGAGGTGTTGGTGCACCGCGTAGGGGGTGTTTCCGCTGCGGAGACCCAAACCACTTTGCCCGGGACTTCACCGCTCCGGTCGACGTCCGCACTGTTGACGTCCTCAACGAGGTGATCCAACAGCTTGGCGGAGACATGCTGGAGGAACTCGTGGCATGCTTTGCATCCGCCAAGGCCCTCGCGGAGCACACCCAGGCCACAGCTGAACAGGAGGATTTTGTCGTCCACAACAAGTGAGCGGTGCACCCTCGTTCGCGTCCCTTAACCATTTCGCTGTCCTATGTAATGAGTCTGACAATATATCTCATGCATACAACGAAACAGAAGATGCACCCCCTGATGAAAACGATCCTCCGGTTGTTCCAGTTCTGGCTCTGGCTCCGGCTCCACCCCCGGTGTTTGATGACCCCCTCTGCTTTCAGTGCAAGCCGATGTGGGAGCGCATCCCAAGTGCTACACCATCCACGCAGACCTCCCCCTCGAGATTGAGTTCGCTGATGACACTGCCAAGCTCTCAGTCTCCGGACTGGTAGACTGTGGTGCCACCTCCAACTTCATTGACTCGGAGTACGCTGCAGAGAACAAAGTCCCACTCTGCCGACTCTCCCACCTGTTCCCGGTGTACAATGTCAATGGCTCTCTGAACGAGGCTGGAAGCATTCGAGAGGTGGCCAACGTCATCCTCTGGTACAAGTCACATAGTGAACACGTTGTGTTTGCGGTCACCCGCCTAGGCAAGCAGAAGCTCATCCTTGGGTTCTCCTGGCTCCGGAAACACAACCCGGAGATCAACTGGGCGACTCGAGAGGGGAAGATGAGCCGCTGCCCCTCCATCTGCGCCACGTGCCGTGATGAGTCAAGAGTTGAGCGCCGCCATGCCAAAACCGCCGCTTTGATTCTCCGGCAGCTCCGCGCCGGTCAGGTTCTGGGGATCTGTCCGGTGAAAGGTCTTCACTACGTGCACGGATGGAAAATGCTAGAAATGAGATAGATGGAGTATATCCAACTAAACCAAAACTAAACACTAAAACTACCACTCTCTGCACTGGGTGATGAACAGGTTTGTTTGGGGGTGAAAGCCAAGTATTAGGCTTGTATAGACCAAATGAGTCGAGGTCTTTCAATGCGCTATGGCTTTGGCTCTACTTCTGATCGAAGGAGCAGGACGGTCTATTTGGCAAGTCTGATTCAACACAAGTTGGGGTTTTTTTGCTCGAAAGCGGGTTTTATTGCAAGTAACGGTGGTTTAGACCGGCGTGGGGTTTTTGTCAATGTTCTGGGGTAACAGGTCACACACAGGGACGTTCAGTTCAAGTTGCGGAATAGTTCGGTCAAATAGTTCAAGTCCAATCGGTTTGGTAAGGTTCAAGTCCGTGCGAGTCAGGTTTCAAGTCCGTGCGAGTCCAATTCTGTTCAATCAAGTCCGTGCGAGTCAATCAAGTCCGTGCGAGTCCAAGTCCGTGCGAGTCCAATTCCATTCAGGTTCAAATCCAATCCAATCCAATCAAGTTTGTCCAGAATACAAGTGCATGTAGCAACCAGCAGTCCGAGAGCACAACCAGCTAGAACCAATGACTTGTCAGGTCACCGCCCCAGGGAGTCTGCTCGAGCACAACTACCCAGTACAAATGGCTTGTCAGGCCACCGTCCAGGGGAGTCTGCTTGAGCACGACTATCCAGTACAAATGGCTTGTAAGGCCACTGTCCTGGGGAGTCTGCTTCTTTTCTATTCTACTCTACTGTCCTTTTATACATGATTCAGAAATATGTGACTAATAAATATTTGATGTTCATTCGGTAGACTATCCGGTATCAGCGTTTCAGATATTTTGGTTCTTCTCCGATTGGTTAGCTTGGCTGGCCTCCGTAGTCCAGATGGAGGTTGGTCCGTTTTTGGTAAGTGGGGTGTTTGTTTCTTCCTGACCATGTCTTCTTCATCCTGCCACTTCCAGCTCCCTCTGGAATGCATTCGTAGACTTGGCTCAGTCAACTAGATGGCCATCTAGTTCGTAGTTGGTTTTGGTATAGTCCGTGCCAGTAGTGGTACCGGACTTGGTTCAACTTCGCTTCAGATCACTTTCGCCTCTCGGCAATCACAGATCACTTTCATCCCAGAATAGTTGGGTAGACTATCCGAGGTGGTCTCCCGTTTGCGCCAAACAGCCCGTTCGGTTGGCTTTCCGAACTGGTACCGAAATAGATCATCGGCTGGCTACCTGAGATAGACCGGTTGGCTATCCGAGATAAGTCCAGGTACCAAGTGCATTTCTCGGTCTGTCAAGTTTCGAAGTCACGTGCTCAGTCGCATCGCGTCCTTGGTTCAAACTCCTCCAAACAGATGGCTTCTTGCCAACTGGTCTAGGATCATTACTACTCCGTCCCGTATAGTTGGTGAATTTAACTCCTCCCCATAGTAAGTGGTCTGGCTGGCACTTTGGCCTTTCCGAATTTTGTTACATATCCGTCTAGTTCGTGCACTTGATTTTCGGAGACACATCTAGTAGTGGTACTTCCTGTCCATAGAACCGGTTGCACTTAATAGGGTCATCCTAGCCATCTGGACCATTTAGTCAGACTTGTGTGAGGCCACAATCCGCTCTGGTTGACTTATAGCTTCGGTCTAGTTCACTGTTAAAAATGAAAAGATTTCGTCTTTTCACGCGTAGCAGTTTCCCGGCTTATCACCAGTTGATGCGGACATCTGCTCCGGAGAGGACAACAATGATGGTAACTTCAACAATGAGCTACCGGAGCTCTCTCCGGATGACGAGGACGACTCCGATCACGAGGACGACCTGATTGAGGAGGGAGATCACATTTTCTACACTGCGTTCCGGAGTGGGTGCACGAATCCAAGGATGTCTTCAACCCGGAGTCATGCAACTCGTTGCCGGAGCGCTGGAGTTGGGACCACGCCATTGAGCTCGTTCTGGACGCGAAACCGGCCAATTGTAAGGTCTACCCCATCTCACCCCTCGAACAGTGCGAGCTCGACGTGTTTATCGAGGAGGGCCTTGCGATAGGTCGGATTCGCCCATCGAAATCCCCTATGGCCTCTCCGATCTTCTTCATCAAAAAGAAGGACGGAGGCCTCCGGTTTGTCTAGGACTACCGGGCACTCAATGTGATGACTGTGAAGAACCGGTATCCCCTCCCGCTGATCAATGATCTGATTAACCGCTTGAAAGGCGCCCGGGTCTTCACAAAATTCGACATCCGGTGGGGTTTCAACAATGTCCGGATCCGCGAGGGCGACGAGTGGAAAGCCGTGTTCCGAACTAACCGGGGACTCCTTGAACCCCTGGTTATGTACTTCGGGCTGACTAACTCCCCCGCGACCTTCCAGACCATGATGAACAACATCTTCCAGGATCTTATCGTGTCTGGAGACATCATGGTCCTCTACAATATCCTCATTGCCCACTCCGACCTCACCCGACATCGCGAGATTGTCCGGGAGGTACTCCGGCGACTCCGGGAGCACAAGCTCTACTTGCGCCCGGAGAAGTGCGAGTTCGAGAAATCATTGATTGAATACCTTGGTGTCGTTCATCTCACAGAACCACGTGGAGATGGACCCGGTGAAGGTTGCCGGAGTTGCCGCGTGGCCAGCGCCGGAGAACAAAGAAGGATGTGCAGCAGTTTGTTGGCTTCACAAACTTCTACCGGAGGTTCATCCGGAACTTCTCGGACATCGCCCGCCCCTTCTTCGACCTCACCGCAAAGGGCAAGGTGTGGGTCTGGACCGAGAAGGAGGCTGTGGTGTTCCGGGGTCTCAAGAACACCGTCACCTCCAACCCCTTCCTGATTCTTCCAGACGAGTCCTGGATGTACCGCCTCGAAGCTGACAGCTCGGACTTTGCCTCCGGAGCCATCCTTTCGCAGGAAGCCTCCGACGGGAAGTGGCACCCCGTGGTGTTCTTCTCCAAGAGCTTGTCACCAGTCCAGCGCAACTACGAGATCCACGACAAGGAAATACTTGTGATTGTCCGGTCCCTCAAAGAGTGGTGACACTTCTTAGAGGGCTCGCAGCTTCCGGTCGAGATCTGGACCGACCACAAGAACTTGGAGTACTTCCAGAAGTCGCAACACCTATACCAAGCTTTAGAACGAAGAGAAAAAGCGGACATTGTGCACGGGCACTGCTGCACCAAATTATTCATAGGTGTTGTGAAAGGTTTCAAGCAGCGACAGGGTTCGACTCCCTGCGTCCGCATTAGGGCCACCTTTTCTTTACTTCCCCGAAAGAAAGCAAAGCAACCTACCGGGATTAGATGAAGAGGGAGAAAGCGGACGTTGTGCACGGTACACTGCTGCAAAATATGGGGCGTCGCATTGGAACTTGAAGCAGCTCCGGGGTGCGTCCGCATGGGCTGTTCACGATTTCCTTTTACAGAGTAGCCCATCTACCGAGGTTACCTGACAAAGAGAGAAAGCGGATGTTGTGCACGGGCACTGCTGCAAAATATGGGGAGTCATGTTATAACTTGAAGCAGCTGGGTTCAATTCCCTGCGTCCGATCCGCTGGAGGAATATTTCTTCTTTTTGCGCCAAAAGGTTCACATTTTGTAGTCACATCTTGTGAATACAGACCGTGTGTCTGCAAATCAGAAGAGCCTTATGGCCGCACAGTGGCCCTTAATGGTAGATTTAAATGCTTGAATTTAGAATGGTATTAGTTCCTTCAGCTACTATAATGACACAGACGGTTTCTCGCTTATCGAGGTCCAAGAAAACAGCCATTGTGCATGGTGCACTGCTGCACCAAGTAAAAGGCGCTGTTAGAAGCTTTAAGCAGCCACAGCCCTGTATCCCTATGGGCCAGAATGCTGTACCTTTTTCTTCAGTTTTCCGAAAAAAAAGCAAAGTAACCTACCGAGATAACATGAAGAGGCGGAAAGCGGACGTTGTGCAGGGCGCACCGCTGTACTGAATTGTGGGACTTGATGGCTATTGTCAAGCAGCTTTGGGTTTCGACTCCCTGCGTCCGCATGAGCTCTCTACGATTTCCTTTTTAATTTACCCGAAACATACGGGAAAGTCGGAGTAACCCAGAAAGCGGACCTCCTGCACGGGCACTGCTGCAAACATGGTGCGTCATGTTGTGACTTGAAGCAGCTCCGGGGTTCGACTCCCCGCGTCCATTTTTTTTTCTTGGGCCAAAAGGTTCACACTTTGTACTCGCATCTTGTGAATACTGAGCAGCTGACCGCTCGTCTGCAAATCGAACGAACCCCACGGCCGCACAGTGACCCCTTACTAGTACATTTGAGTGCTTGAATGGTAACAGTCCTTCAGGTAGCTATAGGGCGATGACATGAAAGGTTTCTCACCTACCGAGGCCTGGAACGAAGAGAGAAAGCGGACGTTGTGCACGGTGCACTGTTGCATCTGATAGCTCTGAGTCTTGGATAGGATTATCGAGCAGCTTCGGGGTTCAACTCCCCACGTCCGCATAACTTGCGTTTAGAGACCATTCTTTTATCCCGCTAAAAGCACAAGAAAATCAAGGTAGTCCACCTACCGGGCTTTGGAACGAAGAGAGAAAGCGGACGTCGTGCGGGGTGCACGACTGCGATGAATCATTGATCTCTCAAATTGGTTTCAAGCAGTCATAGGGTGGGACTCCCTGCGTCCGTGCAGGCGGACGCGAACGTGGACCATTTGTTTTCTTTCTAAGTATCTCAACATGTTACACAGGGGGTCGTCGGTGAGCCAAGCTGTTCAGTGTTTTCAGTCGTAATTAGGGCCGAAAGAAGGAAGGCTATTTCTATTTTGCCCCGCCAGAAAAATTCAAGTAGCCTACTGAGACTACACCAAGGGAGAACGCGGGCGTTGTGCGAGGTGCACTGCTGCAACAAATGTAGAACTGGATGTATTGCTGTCAAGCAGCTTGGGGTTCGACTCCCCACACCCGCATTCGTTGTACCGTTCTTTTAAATTGATTTTGATTCTGAATCTCATTTTTGTAACTACACACAGCCTTAAGCTTTTTCTTGTGGGAGTAAAATGCGGGCATCGTGCGAGGTGCACGGCTGCAATGAATCATCGATCTCAAATTGGTTTCAAGCAGTCATAGGGTTCGAATCCCTGCATCCGCATGTACCTGGCGTTGCGATCTTTTTTTACCCTGCCAAATACAAGAAAATAAATAGCAGCCCACCTAACCGAGTGTTGGAACGAAGAGAGAAAGCGGACGTCGTGCAGGGTGCACGACTGCAATGAATCATTGATATCAAATTGGTTTCAAGCAGTCACGGGGTTCGACTCCCTGCGTCCGTGTAAATAAAGTCATGGAGAATCGACCATTTTTTTCTTGTCCTTCAGAAAATTAAAGTAGCTTGTCGAGTTTACACCGAAAGGGATAACGCGGGCGTTGTGCGGGGTGCACTGCTGTACGCCGTGAGGTGAATACATGATTTCAAGCACCTCCGGGGTTCGACTCCCTCCGTCCGCATCGGCTATGATCTGCGTGTAGTATCTTTTTTCTTGCCCCGCCACAAAAGTTCAAGTAACCTGCCGAGGTTACACCAAGAGGAGGGAAAGCGGGCGTTGTGCGAGGTGCACTGCTGCCACGAATGTAGGACTGGATTGCTTGCTGCCATGTAGCTTGGGGTTCGACTCCCCGCGTCCGCGTGTGAGGTAGGTGACGCTTTTTTCTGTGGTGTGCTTTCATATACCTTGACTGGCTGGATCAGAGATGGACTAGAGCGGCCTTCAGAGACTTTTTGGACGGGAACTCGAAGGGGTTTACTAGGGAGCTCTTAGTGATGTTCCGGGTCGGGGCTTGAGCCCGAGCCCGAACCCAAGCCCGGGCTTTTGAGCCCGACCCGACCCGACCCTAACCAGGGCCCAACCAGGGCTCAAGGTCGGGCTCAGAATCTTTCGGGGTCCCCGACCCTGGGCTTGGGCCCGGGCTCAATCACACCACTGTTCAAGTCAAATTTCAACTTCGTTGGGTCAAAAAACCAAAGGTTCCGACCTGCATATCAGGTGAGTAGTCCCTTTCCTTCGTTAAACTTTAATGCTTACTTGAAAGCGGGTTAGTGAATCGGGTGACCGATGTTCCCTAGAAATTTTACTACTCAAATTAAGGTTTCTGACTGCCAAAAAATAACTCGCTACTCCACCGAGATGATATACCAGTAACATACACTCAAAACTTAATTAAAGTTGAATCTTGGTTGCACCAGTTAGAAAAATATAGTGATGGGCCCGGGCTTGAGCCCGAGCCCGACCCGACCCGGGCCCGACCCTACCTGAGGGTCGGGCCCAGGATACTTTGTGGGCCCAAGCCCGACCCGACCCGACCCAAGCCCGGGCTTTTGGGCCCGACCCGACCCGAACATTACTAGGAGCTCTGCGAAATTGAGAATTGACCTGGAATTGACCAAAATAAATAGTGTCATCGCGCTGCTCGCGACCGCTTTCTTTCTGGTTTACCAACTCACCAAATTCGACGCACCTTGCAGTTTGCAAGGTTGAACAGATCAACTCTATCATTGTTTACCATCAACGCCCGCAGTATTTACCCCTGTCTCACGCGCACGCCCCAGCCAAACACAGATCCATACTCCTCCCACCATGGCCGCCAAGAAGAAGCAATACGACGCGGACGACGACGCCAACGAGGAATCGGCGCTGCTGGGCGACGCCTCGCCCATCGGGTCCGACGCCGAGGACGACGATGAGCGGACTGTGGTGGATGCGGGGGTGTCGCCAGGGGGACACGACGGCGGCGCCGAGTCGGACGATGAGGAGGAGGAGGGCGCAGAGGGGCGGGAGGGCCGAGGACGGGCAAGAGACTTCCCGCCGGCGGTGGACCCGCGCTTCGTGATGCCGACGCCCGCGCCGTGGAAGCGCGCCGCCCTTCTCGTCCTCCTCGTCTTTTGCTTCTGGTTGGCGTTCCAGATTAAAGGGGAGCGAGCGAAGCCGAAGGTGGTACATGCAAATCGGTGCGTTTTCACTTTCTTTCATTCTGGTTTCGACGTTGCAACATCGTTTTCTTGCTCGTGTGATGTATGGAGGGACGCTTACTCAGAGCCCAGATACTCAAAACAATACAAATACCGCCCGGCGGCGTCGCCCATCGTCACCGAGACGCTCAAGGACGGACGCGTCCGCGTGCGCGGGGCCGCACCCACTTCGTCCGTTACCCCCAAGCCGAGACCGACGCCCACGCCGGCGCGCGCGTCGAAGAAAAAGACGGGAAAGGGCAAGAAGAAGGGCGGAAAGAGGAAGGCTACCGCGGCGAAGAAGTAGGGTGCCCACTCGCGGTGGAATGGGAGTGGACGCTGGCCCGCGGGTTCGTGGGCGCGTGAGATATAGAGCGGGAGGATAGAGGATGTGCTTCTGGACTGGACTACGTTACGTGCGGCGGCATTTTGCCTTTACTTTCTTTTTCTACACTCTCCCTCTGTCTCATCTTTATCGTCACAATCTAATCCAGGATCTCTTTATACCCTTCGACGAAAATCAGATTGTTTTCAAATTTTGGCACTGCTCAGTGGCTGTCTGGTCTCGCTTTGTCCTACCTCCAACTATCCTCCCTGCCTCCCGTGCGCTTCTTCATCCTGGATTCCGTGGTCTGTGGTGGACAAAGTTTCGCGATCCAATTTTCATCTATAACTCTCGCTCTCAGACTTGCGCCTTCGGACTCGGTTCCATGGATACACACCTGCTGCCCCTGCTGACGCTACATCCGCACTCTTCTCTTTTATTCTCCTGAAATTCTGCAGCTGGCGCGACTTTCGGGCAACGCGCCCGTCGCTCTACTCATATGACTAACCCCTCCCTCCAGCGTCCCACTCCACATCCCATCGTGTGCGCTGTACCTGAACCCGGTTTTTTCAATCCTACCCTTTCAACCGCATCCCACTTGGCTTTCCCAGGGAGCTTTCCGCCGCGGTTCCGAATCCGGTTGCAGGTGAGTGCCTCTGTGAACCTGGTACCGTGAGGCCTGAGCTCCGCTTTTTATCCTCCTTTCCGCACCTCGTTCGCCTTGAGCTTACCTTTACACAGTGGATGCAGGCTACGGAAAAGGAAAAAACAACTCCTCCTTGTCACATATGTGGATGTTGGGAATCGAACCCCGAACCCAGTGCTACCCGATTAGGTACCATTGCAGCCTTGCGCCGTAGTGCGCGGCACAACATCCGCTCTTTACCTCCCGCACTTGCATCCTCGAAGTGAGTTGGATTCCTTCGATCCCGTTTTCCCATCTTACTTGGAACGCGAGAGAATACAGAAGCTAGAGAGATTCCAGGCTACGTAGTTACTGACCACCTAATGCGATCGATCCTCTCACCTAGGCCTTCAACGTTATGAACACTGCGGCTTCAATCCAACGGCGCCTTGATACCCCATTTTATCGGCATTCATCGTGGAAGGTTGATTTATCTGTGAGGGACCAAACTCATCAGGTACCCTGAGGTGCGATTTATCCTCCGTGTCCCCCGTCGTTCGCCTCACATCCATCGAAGAGAACAAAACACTATTCACAGTCATCAATGTGGACGTAGGGAGTCGAACCCCGAACCCCGCCTTGCTACTCGACCATGTTGCAGCCTTGCGCCGTAGAGCGCCGCACAACATCCGCTCTTTACCTCCCGCACCTACATACTCGAAGGGAAAGTGAGTGGTGTCCTCCGACGCGCACGCACTGGAGGTCACACAAAACGAACCCGGTTTTCTAACCCTACTCTTTCCAACGCACTTCCTACACTTTCCAACGCACTCCCACTTGGCTAGGGTCATGACTTTCAAAGGAACTTTCCGCCGCGGTTCCGGTTGAAGGTTGCGTTGACGTTGAGCCCCCAAACTCACCTGGTACCATGAGGTTCGCTTTCCATCCTCCCGTTCGCCTTATTTTCAAAGGCGGAAGACTCCGAATTTTCAGAATAACCTGTAAACTGCAAACCGGATTGTTTCTGGCCATGACTAGCGCACGATCCTGCGGTTCAGTGGCTGCAGTGTGGGGAACTTCAGTAGCGATCACGAAGACCTCACAGGCAGGGTCGCCGACAATCGGTTCGGCTGTCGGCAGTCGTCACCTTCGGTAAGTATCAAAAATAAATCTTGGCAAAACCTAACTACCGTGTTTATTCCTTCAGTTTCGTGTCTTTACGCGTCAAAGAATACCACGACGTGTATTTGTACATCAGGGTCACGATGAAACCTTAAATGAGGACCATATAAGACCTTTGACTTCGACAAAGGCCAATGACGTGAGTGTTTAAGGGCGCTGCGCATCGGTCGATCCGCATCACAGTAGAGCATATTGCGACGGCCGACATCAAGGTTGCACTGTAGTAGGCTGATCGGGTAGGAAATTGTACGGAACATATAATATATTCCGAATATGTTCCGCCTCCCTACCGTACCGCTTAACATTGGTGCCAGGTCGCCCCTATGCAACAGCAGACGGGTTCTCACGCATCGCGTGTGGCGGATAATCGGGCTGGATTGATGGTGCACTAGTGTGATTCGCGGCTCTCAAATCTGTTTGACCAGCATCCAGCCAAGGACATGAAAAGAACGCGTTCTCCACTTGCATCTTTCCTCCCAACGATGTTGTTCCCCTTGGTCTCCCTTTTAGCATCGCTCCCCATATCGGTTTTATCTCTCACTGGCCAGATTCCCTCTCGAAATGTTCTCGGCGATGTAAACCCCAAACCGATAAAACTCGTCGCAGAGAACAGCACGCAATTCCCAACGACGCCAGGGAAGCTGCGCGTGACAGAAAATTCGGGCTACTGTGGTACGTAGTTGACGATCGAAAATTTTGACCGTGATTCATTCCCGCCCAGAGACCACGAAAGACGTCTACCAGGCGTCAGGATACGGAGACATCGCGAAGAATAAAAGCATATGGTGCAAGGGGAACTCGGGATTAAAATATCGGAAGGGGGGAGGGGGGGGGGGGGGGGGTCTGGCCGAGGCTGAAAAAAACTTCTTACTATAAGTTATGGGAGGGGAGAAAAGGGCTGGTAGAAGCATGGTAGAGCCCCTAGTAGGTGAAAAACTGCGAATCCTGCTTCCTACTTGCTTCAGGACATGTCAACACAATATTTTCACCCAAGTTCAACCAAAAGGTGTCTTCAAGTGGTCTTGGAGTGAGATTCAATAAATTTCTGAAGGTCTACTTAAGGCCTTAGCAGCATTACAGATGGGTTTTGGGACCATGGCATGTACCTCACACATACAAATCAAGTGGTACCAGGGTCTGAACCAGATCCAGCAAGCGGCGGAAACTCCGGGGGGAGCGGCCCGGTGCCAGGGGTGGGAAAAACCTTCCCTATATAGGGGGGAGGGGGGGGGGGGGGGCTCTAGGACGGGCTGAAAAAAACTTATCGACCCCCCTTCCAAGTTTCGAATCCCGAGTTCCCCTTGATATGGTGCGCCCCTCTGCCCATCCGCTGAACATATCCTTATCGCTAGCGTGTTTAGGTTCTGGTACTTCGATGCGCGGACGAACGCCTCCACTGCGCCACTAACACTCTGGTTTAACGGCGGCGTAAGCTGAACTCACCTATATTTATCTCCTCGAGTACCGAGTGATCATTTTCCAGCCCGGTAGCTCCAGCATGATTGGCTTATTCCAGGAGCATGGCCCTTGTCGCATCACCAACGACACTAACGCGGTCACCCTGAACCCATACTCGTGGAACAATAACTCCAACATGCTTTACATCGACCAACCCGTCGGCGTCGGTTTCTCGCACGGAACGACGACTATCGGTACATCTGAGGAAGCCGCTGCAGATATCTGGAAGTTCCTACAAATCTTCCTTAAGGACTCACGCTTCTCCCATCTGGCTACCAATCACCTTGCGCTTTGGACCGAGTCGTGCGTTTATCCATCCTTCATGAATTTATTTTTTGTTGACACGCCGTCAGATATGGCGGGCACTACGGGCCGGTTTTTGCATCCCACTTCCTGGCTCAGAACACTGCAATTGCGGAAGGGAGCGTCTCTGGCATCAACCTCAACCTCAAGACCCTCGCAATTGGCAACGGGGTCACTGTAATTCTTTAGACTGTCCACATGACCCGCCATAGTCTCTCTAGACAGACGCTCTATAAATTTGCGCTCGTACCTCGCGTTATAGAGTCTGTTAGTTACCGCGCCTGATAAGCGGCTTCCGACGTTATCAAAATTGATGGCCGATGCACGACCAAATAACGCGGGTCTTTTCACTGTATTTCACGCGTCGACAGTCAATGAGACGTGACATTTGGGAATAAGACCAAACAGACAAGCTTCCGAATGTCCCACTCGACGATTAAAGGGTCCAGGACCTCCCTGCTAGTATTTCGGACATCAAGCGCTCTTTTCGGCCGAAACGGGCAAGAAAGTCGCAATTTCAGTGGTTTAGCCCGTGTCCACCTCATACATGCCACAGATATATCGGGAGATGTGATAGTAGACATTTATGATACAGAAACGCGTAATTTTGTCTCTGTGCTGCGTCAGAACAGGTCAGAATACGTTAATGGACCGCTCACGTGGTTTCCCAAAACGGATTGCTTACATCATAACCCTGCGAGCCTACTATGACAGCGCGGTAACCACAGGACTAGACCCGCCATGGCTCATTTTGTGGATAGGATCCAATCTCGCAGTATGCTGGGTATATCTCGTACGCAAGCTCGAACCCATACGGTCCCCTGATCGATGCGTCAACGATCGCAGAGGTCAACGCTTCTGCGTGGAATGGGCCCTATGGTTGCAAGGCCCAGGTACGTCTGTCTACTTTATCCGTTCTTCGCATACAATCAGGATTTTCATTGATTGCCTTAGATTCTTGCGTGCAACCACGGCGGTAACAACTCGGTCTGCTCCTCCGCACTGGACTTTTGCAACGGCGAGATTGTTGGAGTCCTCGCCGGCGACCACGATGTACGCATTATTTCATCTTTCTCTTCGACCATGAGCGAGTGAGTCTCGTGTGATTTCCTAGTTCTACTACGTCCCCTCCGACTACAACGATACATATCCGCCCGACTTCACTTCGTACCTCTCCTCCATCGCAGACGAGATCGGCGCGGAAGTGCAATTCCAGGAGGCCTCTGACGATGTGCATAACAACTTCGATGACACTGGTGCGTCTTCCGTTCTCCAGTACTCCACCCCAACTCAAACCACACCTGTTTGTAGGCGATTGGATGCGTACCAAGCTCCCCTATCTCGAGCAAATCGTTGATTCAGGGATCCGCGTGCTCATCTACAACGGTGACGCCGTACGTTTCCGTCCTTCCTGCTGCACCCATCATATTCACACCAAACCGATAGGACTTTGTCGTGAACTACCAAGGCATAGAAAACATGGTGCGTCCCGCTCTTCCTCTTCTTACAATATAGGTTACCTCAACTTCATTCTCCTCCAGCTCGCAAGCATGAAAACGCGCTTCAGCACCGAGTTCAACAAACAGGTGTTCCAGAATTACACCGTCTCCGGGCACCAGGCGGGAGTGTACAAGAACGCCGGCACGTTTTCGTACGTGCGCATTTTTGCCGCGGGGCACGAGGTGCCGGCGTACCAGGTCAGTTCAATTTTCGCTCTCTATGTTGTGAATGAATTTTAATGAAGTAACAGAATGTGGCGGCGGGATTGGATGTGGGACAGGCGGCGTTCCAGTTCTTTACGCAGGCGATGGCCAATCAGTCTCTGTTCTCAACCTAATTCCGGAGTAGATTTCGGATTTGGACGAAAAGAATTGCATAGAGTCGGACCGCATGCACTCGTGAATATGAGCGGTGGGGCTTCAATCCAACGGCGCCTTGGTGCCTCGTTTTATTAATATTTCGGTCTATGATCTCTGCATATAGCCCGCTCTCAGTCGGCCACTGTGTGGTTGGCATTTGGGTACTGTTTCAAATTCCATTTGATCTCGGACCTATGAAATCGCGGTCGGATTAGGGGGCAGGGAGGGAACCCCAAGGAACAGGAATTCTTTCCGATGGCGGCCTCAGAAGCAGCAGACGGCGATGGCACCAGCTCCGCTGCTTCCAGTCGAGGGCCACAGGGAGCAATCATCATCTTTCCCAAACGTCGGCGCATGATTGCAAGCAAAATCCAAGCTTTCCCTCCAGTCTGCCATTTTGTCCGTCGGACCACGACATCGGGAGGGGTTGTCGCTTTCTTGCTTCCGTTCCAGGGGCAAGTTCGGGTTTACGTCTTAGGGGCCTGTCTCTTCTCGCTGACCTCTTCCTCCTGTGCATGTGTAACCCGCGCCTGATATGTCCGTTGCGCCGCGAGTGCCCTGAATCGCGCATCTGTAGACAAATTAGTTACGTCTTAAAAAACTTATCTTCTTGCTAGTTTGCAACTGAAACTACGGTTCCCTAAACATTTCACAAAGTCGAGAATGCAGACTACGAGCAGTTTTCTTCCACCCGGTTTCATTCGCTCCTCAGTTGACCGCTGTGCGTTTTCAACAGAGGTTCATTTCATTGTGTGCAAACAAAATCAAAGCTTTTCCTCCAGTCTACCATCTTGTCCGTCGGACCACGAGGCCTGGCGGAGCTGTCGCTCTTTTGCTTCTGTTCCAGGGGCTAGTTCGGGTTCTACGTCTTAGGGACCTGTCTCTTCTCGCTGTGATGCGCATCCGAGACCCCGGTTCCCCGGGGCATCGAACAAAGTAGATATTCCAGAACCACGAGAGGCCTCCTCCCAAATCTATATAAGCCTGCCCATCTCACTGGAGCGCACCCAACCATCTTGAACAACCAACCACCGGCTCAAAAATCGTACTCACGCAAAGAAAATGGTCTCCTCTGCTCGTGTGAGCCGACATCCTTTCTATTGTATCGAGCATTGATCACCCGATAGCTTTTCACTTTTGTCGCCATGGCCATTGCCACGACTCACACCTCTGAGGGGACTGAACCCTCCTCGGTGACGTGCTACGCAGGTGGCTTTGCTGACGACTGCACGAGCGCCGTGGACAAGTTCTGTGATGAGATCCAGTACCGTGGCGTGAGTATTTTAGCCCAATAGCGCCCTTTCTTCACTGAACCGTGTCGGTGTAGTTTGAACCGGGAGTTGTGCAGGAGCGTTGCACCCCCTCTCCGAAGGGTGGAAGATGTCCGCAGTTTCTCTCCCTCTCTCGAGTTCGACATGTCCTAAATGAGTATTGTATCTCCAGGCGACATCAAAGTGACGTCTCAAGGCTCTGGTTATTTCTGGAGCAGTCAATGCAAAAGGGAGCTGCACAGGACTGACAAATGCTCGGTGGTACGATTACACGCTCCATGTCTATACTGACTGATGTGACATACCGCTTAGGGTGGATACGGACAAAATCTGAACCTTGAAGAGGCTGGAATTTCGTGCCTTGTGCCAATTGACTTTAAAGTGGATCCCAACGCGGGCACGTGCTAATTGTTCACAATTAGTCTGAAATCTGGGTTGATTTGACAAGCTGTAAATTCGATAACTGCAAATGAAATCGAAGTATTGTCTCGCCGAGGATTTGAGACTCGACCAACAGAGCGCCAGGCCGGAATATATTGTTTAGCCCACAGACGCCCCAGTATGTCGTAGAACTGTGCGGCCGGATTGTACGGAAACTGAAGCTCACGTTCTTCGCATTTCTGCTGGTTGAAGCAAGGGGACGTCGGGATTAAAATTTCGGATGGGGGGAGGGGGGGGGGGGGTCTGGCCAAGGCCGAAAAAAACTTTGTACTATAACTTTTGGGAGGGTGTAAAAATGTTAATAGAGGCATGTGAGAGGCCCTAGGGAGGGAGAAATTTCGAATTTTGCTTCCCACTCACCTCAGAAGGTGTTGAAATGTCAATCTCAGCCAAGTTCAACAAAAGTGGTTGGTTGGCGGTCTCGGAGCAGGTTCAAGTTTCGTTTTTTTGCAGGTCTAATAAAAGCTTCTGTGTGGCAGTTAGATGAATATAAGTTCAGGAAGAATAATGTGCACTTAAAACTAAGTGGCAGTTGTTGTCCGACAGAGGTTCAATAGGTAGCGGAAAGTCCGGAGGGAGCGGCCCGGCGCCAGGGGTGGGAGACACCTTCCCGATATGGCAGGGGGGGGGGGGGGGGGGGGGGGGGGTGGGGGGGGAGTCCAGCCAAGGCTGAAAAAAACTTTTCGACCCCCCTTCCGATTTTCGAATCCCGACGTCCCCTTGGGTTGAAGTTCTCGGGCATCTCGGGCATACGCCGAGTTGCCGAATGCGCAGTCCATCACCCGCTCATAGCCTTTCCCCTGTACGTACACATTCCCAAATACATTCCCCTTACTACGCCCAAACCACCATTTCCGACACAGCCTGTGACTTGAGTAGTATCCCACCGCGGGTACGCTGCCAGTGAACCAAATCCACCCGACTCGGAGCCCCGTATTATCGTCCTCATATTTCACGAGCACTCTACGGCATTTGCCCCTATTTGACTCTTTCTCACTCTACGGCCCCAATGGACCACCCCATCTACAACGTGCAAGGTACGAGTAATTTTTTCTGTCTAGGAGAGACTACACCCCACCTGTTTTCTGGTGGAGCATCTGCAAGCTCACAAACTCTTGTGACTTTTGGGTCTTTTTCTCTTGTGGTAAAAGTTGAATAAAACAAAGTGCTAGCTCAGGCAAGGTGAGCCTGCGAGCCTGCCTGAGTGATAGGCAAGGAAGTGAGAGTAGGCGCAGGACTCCCTCGTGGTCCCGCTGTGTAGATTAGATCATACCAATCTTATCTACACAGCCACCTCTCGGCTTTCATCCTGCCATCGTTGTCCTCGTCGACTCCGGTGGTCCTCCTCGTCCTCCAGCCTCGTTCTTTTTCTTTCGTTTCGACACCATGGCTCCAGCATCGTGTCCAGGACTCCCTTCTTTGCTTCCTGCGGATTTTTACACCGGAAAATATTCGACACGTCCTGCCGACATCCCAGCGCCTTCCACCTTCGAACTGGGCGAGGTTAACGCGGAGAATGGGGGGAAAGAGGACGAAACCGAACTGTCATTGCCGACACGCGCGCCTACGCTGCTGCACGCGTCTCCGCCGCTGATATTCACTTGTGCCGCGCCCCCGCGCCTTCCCAAGCAACACTATCACCACGTCTCCCAGCACGACCGGAACCGCCGTCACCGCGCGCGCTGTCAACGCCTAAGGTTGTAAGGAAAGCCTCACGTCGATATGCGCGCCGCCACGAACCCCGTCAATCCTCTGTCCTTCTCTCGCGATGTTTTCTTTTCCATGGTTGATGCCCCGTACTTCCGCCTGTCGATCCCAATTAGCCCCTCTCCTCCATCGCCGTCAAGCTTCCCGGGTTACACCACGCGTAAGCTGCACCTCAGTATCTACCGGAAGATACACCAAACGTCGGATTCCAACGTACAACCTTACTCCTTTCTACTGTTAAATCTTTGCTCGCAAAAACACAATCTTCAGTCCTATTGATTCCTCTGCCTTCGCGCGCCACGACCCTCCTATCCGCGGATCACACCTTTGTCCCTCTGCATAATGCGCCACCGCACCTCGGCCTATCTCTGTCTCTGTGCGCATCGCACGTGTCGAGTCTCGACGCGTGCATCGCCTCTGTCTTTGCCCCTCACTAGCATCTCTCGATGCGGGCTTCGCGGCCTCTCGCTCTCTGCGCATTGCACGCGTTGAGTCTCGACGTGTGCATTGCCTCTCTCTGCGCTCTCGCGCCGCTGCTCTCGCAGCCTCTCTCTCTCGCTGGGTATGCACTGCGCGCATCTCTCGATGCGCACATCATGCCGCTGCCTCGCAGCCTCGCACCGCATACATCTTTCGATGTGCACCTCGCGCGTGGCCTCTCGCTCTCTGCGTATCGCATGCATCGAGTCTCGACGTGTGCATCGCCTCTCTCTGCGCTCTCGCGCCGCTGCTCTCGCAGCCTCTCTCTCTCGCTGGGTGTGAACTGCGTGCATCTCTCGATGTGCACATCATGCCGCTGCTCTCGCAGCCCCGCACCGCGTACATCTCTCGATGTGTGCATCGCGTGCAGCCTCTCTCTCTCTTGCTGGGTGTGAACTGTGCGCATATCTCGATGCGCGCATCATGCCGCTGCTCTCGCAACCTCGCACCGCGTACATCTTTCGATGTGCGTGTCGCGTGCAGCCTCTCGCCCTCTCTCTGCGCTCTCGCGCAGCTGCTCTCGCAGCCTCTCTCTTGCTGGGTGTGAACTGCGCGCATCTCTCGATGTGCACATCATTCTGCTGCTCTCGCAGCCTCGCACCGTGTACATCTTTCGATGTGCGTGTCGCGTGCAGGCCTCTCTCTGCGCTCTCGCGCTGCTGCTCTCGCGGCCTCTCTCTTGCTGGGTGTGAACTGCGCGCATCTCTCGATGTGCACATCATTCTGCTGCTCTCGCAGCCTCGCACCGCGTACATCTCTCGATGTGCGCGTCGCGTGCAGGTCTCTCTTTGCGCTCTCGCGCTGCTGCTCTCGCGGCCTCTCTCTCGCTGGGTGTGAACTGTGTGCATCTCTTGATGCGCACATCATTCCGCTGCTCTCGCAGCCTCGTACCGCGTACATCTCTCGATGTGCGCGTCGCGTGCAGATCTCTTGCGCTCTTGCGCCCCTGCTCGAACTGCGCGTATCTCTCGATGCGCATGTCATTCCGCTGCTTTTGCAGCCTCGCACCGCATACATCTCTTGATGTGCACGTCGCGCGCAGCCTCTCTCGAGGTGTGCGGCTCCTCCCTTTCCCTCTGGGGTCAGCGCGCACCTCTCGATGCGTGCGACTTCTCTCTCTCTCTCTCTCGACTTAGCACACATCGTGCACGGCCTCACTCTCTTTCTGGGCACGGCGCGCAGCCTCGCGCGCATAGACCACAGTAACTCTCTGTCTTTCGCCGCCGCCGTCAAGGTCGCAGGGCTTATCGAGTACTTTACTGACTTGGATAGTTTCCTGCATCGACCTACAACACCTGGTACCTTGTGGAGCTTGAGTTACGCTACGAGACCTTCAAAGGGGCGCGCTCTTCAACTGGAATACTACGAGCAGCGTTGGAACGTCGCCTTACACAATTACAAGACCTTCTGCGATATTGGCGGCATCGGCAAGAATTCACACTAGACAAAACTAGTTTACATCGCCCGACCTTTCACTGCCGATCGCCTTTGGCGGGCCCTGTAATTGTCTTTTCTCCGTGCTGGAACATATCCAAGTTATACAATCTGACAATGTTCCCGGACTTTGCTCGCCAAACACAATCTTCACAAATCCAATCCCAACTTGATTAACTGCTCTAGAGCTTTTGCGCATCGCGCGGCTGCCTCACGGCTTCCCTCTCTGCGCATCGCCCACCTCTCTCTGCTCGCGCCTCGCGAGTCTCTCCGTTCACACCTCGCACCACTGCTGTGTCACATCTCTTTCTCTGTGCATCACACCCATGTCTTCCTGTGGCTTGCGCCGCTGCATTGCAGCCCATCCATACTAGCCGCAATGCCGGCGAAATTCCAACACCCTTCCTCGCGCTCGTCACGTTTCCTGACGCCGCACAAACCAGTTACCAATAACGAGGAACTGGCCCTCTCACTCCCGCGTCAGTTATTTGTGTGTTGCGCTCATCCCTCGATGCGTGCCTCACACCCCTGCCTCGCAAGCTCCCCTTCCTGCACTTCGTGCTGCTGCCTTGCAGCTCACTCCTTTTCTCTGCACATTGCACACATCCCCTTCCACATACCGTACGGTTGCCTCACAATTTCTCGTAGCTTTCTCCTCCAGCACGCCGCACGTGCTCTCCGCGCATCCCAGCCCTGGAAGAAGTTCCTCTACGTCGGCGTGCCGCGCTATCACAGTTTCACTCCCTTTTCCGATTTCTTCATCATGCCCGCTCGCGTACAACACTCATCTCCGCCTCGCGGATCGCCGCTCCAAAGTACTCCCCCTCCTTCCCGAGATGACCGTCGGGGGCCGAGACCAGTGCTCATTAGATATTTCTATCCTCGCTTTCTCCGCGCTCGGCAATCTCACTCGGTCGGAATCCTCAATCATCTCTTTCGTCCCCAACTTCGTCCCCTCAGTGTTCCTTTGTGAGCGCGGGATGTACGTACGCATGTCGGTGTTGCGTTCTTCATTGGCGAGAAATAGCCCGTGCTCTAGCTCTTCCTTTTTCTCACTTGGCTCACCTCTCTCGCTTGTCTCGCTCGTTCGTGGTTGTTCTTCTTAACGCCACGCCCTTCGGTCGTCGACCCCTATTCTCTTTCCCACGTCTCGGCTAGATTTGTGGGTCCCTAATCCCTCTCTCTTTGAACTTGTGCTTTTTTCCATGTGCTGGTGAATCTCCGCGGTTGCCACTTAATCTCGAAGTATTTACAGAGTCTTGTTCGCATCATGCAAACAAGATTTTGCCTCCCGCTCATGGCTCACTCAACACTCTGTTTCATCTTGAACTACTTCCCAACTCGCGCTCGCGTATGCGATCTCAGGCTCTTGCAACTCCCCGTTCAAAGACGGCACATCTTGTCGTGGCTGTGCGCTCCTTCGCTTGCCCCTCCCTTCTCGACGTGCGCAAGCCGCCACACTCTCTCCGGGCTCGGGATCCATGGCTGTTCATATCACAATGGAGGAGGCCAGCCTTTCGCTCATGCCACAACGGCGGAGGCCGGCTTTTCGTTCGCGTTGTGGGTGTGCTTTTTTCAGACGCCTACTGCCCGCGCACGTCTCCATTACATGCATCTTACGGTGCCGGTCTCCATCGCTCCAACCAAATCTCGGACTCTCGGGTTGGACCTGCCCGCATGCGCACCTCCCCCCTTCTGTCCGAAAAATCCTGATCGGCTTTAATCGGCGTTGAACCGGTTCGAAGCCATTGCATGGTCAAATGGCTTTAGGTGGCTTCCACCGCACAGGTTAGAATCCTCCATGCGGTTCCAAGCCACGGTGCCGGTTCCATGCCTCAAAAATGCTTAAGAACCTTTCAACCGGTTCCATGGATCCCGAACCGGCGAATGCATCAAATGGTTCCTCCTCCGCCTCGCTCTAGCCAATATTGTACTGGAATTGCACCCCAAAGTAGCAAATATATTTGGTAACTAGAAGGTACAAGACCGGTCTACATATAAATAAGTTATTTTGACTGACAGCAAGATGAGCCAGAGCAAAACACCGCGAGTTGAAATAATAGCGCACCGAGAGCATGATGAGTCCATATAGAAAAGAAATCAACATAAGTAAGAGGATACCTAGTGAGAACGTCGAGAGCTGTTGCTGGATACGAGACCGGCGTCCGAGTCAGATTCAGAAAGGCATGATGAAGGATTGAATCAACGCACCCGGTGATCTTCGCAAGCGCAATAAGAAGTAACCCAGCAAGTATTGGTTTATCGCCGTTGCATTCAATGAGCGTACATGTGGGCGGGCGAGCGGCGAGATGTGGGCGGGGGAGATGGTAGTGGAGGGAAGGCAAGAGAGGTGGAGTCGCGCCAATCGACTGCGCCGGTTAATATAGCTCCGGTTACGGCACTGGCTCCACGCTCCACCACTCCAAGGGGAACTCGGGATTCGAAACTTGGAAGGGGGGTCGATAAGTTTTTTTCAGCCCGTCCTAGAGCCCCCCCCCCCCCCCCTCCCCCCTATATAGGGAAGGTTTTTCCCACCCCTGGCACCGGGCCGCTCCCCCCGGAGTTTCCGCCGCTTGCTGGATCTGGTTCAGACCCTGGTACCACTTGATTTGTATGTGTGAGGTACATGCCATGGTCCCAAAACCCATCTGTAATGCTGCTAAGGCCTTAAGTAGACCTTCAGAAATTTATTGAATCTCACTCCAAGACCACTTGAAGACACCTTTTGGTTGAACTTGGGTGAAAATATTGTGTTGACATGTCCTGAAGCAAGTAGGAAGCAGGATTCGCAGTTTTTCACCTACTAGGGGCTCTACCATGCTTCTACCAGCCCTTTTCTCCCCTCCCATAACTTATAGTAAGAAGTTTTTTTCAGCCTCGGCCAGACCCCCCCCCCCCCCCTCCCCCCTTCCGATATTTTAATCCCGAGTTCCCCTTGCACCACTCCACACACTCTTGACACACTCCACTCAATACTTTTGCGCTGAGTCCGCAACCCACTGTCTGCGTAGGCAGACTCCTCGCTGCACACAATCCAATACCACTAGTAATATTACCACCCTTCAAGTCCTGCCTATAACTCCGGACCGAGCGGGAAGCTTAATGACACCGCGCAACATCCAAACTTCACGACACAATGCTCACCATTCCACTTACAATTATATGAATAATAACCAATTCACCCTCATTTGTACTTCAATTTTTCAATATCATATGTGTGATGAGACGGCATGCACAGGATTGTAACTCACATCATGGCTTTAAATGGCTTAGGACCGGTTCAAAGCCCCTCCGCCACGCGTTCGAAGCACTCCCAAGCCGTTCAATGGCCCAATGCTGTCTAATGCCGTTGCAAGCTAAATGAGTTTTTTCCGACATCTTCTCGCCGCGTCAGTGCGCGCGGGCAAATGCATTTGTTTGTGGAGTCTCACTCCTTTATATTCATTCTGTTCTCTCTTTTATGGCTTGCCTGGATTCCTCGACTCCAATCTATATCTGGTTGTGAGAATTATTTCTTGTGCTTTCTCTCCGCTCTAGTGTGGGGTCTTCGGGCCCGTTTCGCCCTCGCGCGAGCCCTTTGGGCTCTGGGAGCTTCGCTCTAGCTTGGTTGCTTTGGGTCTCCTCCTCACGGACCCTCAGTGGCCTTTGCGTCCCGGGCTCGGCCGTTGCCGCGTTCGGTCCCTTTCCGCCTCGGGTTTTCCCGCTGCATTGCGCACTGGAGCCCAGGCGGCCCGAACGGCCGATCCCCCCGCAAACCCCACACACACCCTCGCACTCTCCCTCTCATCTCACCTCACAGCTCAGGTGCGAAGCACCGAGCGCTTCCCTTCCACTCCTCTCATGAGTCTTCTAGCAGACGATCACCTACCTTGCCTGGCAGAAATGATGTCTAGACTTCAATGGGATGGCTCACAACAAGTTTTTTTTTTGGGGGTCTTTTGGGTTTTTGACATAGCTTGTGGTCTTGCCGACTTTCGGCGCTTTTTTGGGCTCAGCCGATCTAATAAAAGCTCGGCTGAGGTCAAAAAAAGCAAGGTGTCAAAAATCCCTGTCTACCCAATGTCTACCAGCCGCAAACTCGCTACTTGCACACCGCCGGGAACACGGAGGAGACACGTATCCGACGGCTCCATCGGATTCGGCCCTGTCCGTCTGATCCCATTAGGGCGTTCAATCACGGTCCTCAACTTCGGCCGCAACTTGGCCAAAAGTTGGGGCAGGAGCTGAGGCACGAAGTTGGAGTTGGGACTGAAATCATGCATAGCCGCCAATAGCAGCACGACTTGATGCCTCAACTTTCGCCTCAACTTCTGCCCCAACTCGTGCCTCAACTTTGGCTAATCAGCGTTTTGAGCCGCTCTAGATACACATCTCTGCCTCAACTCCGGAGCTGAGGCAGAGTTTCTTGCGCAGGTGTTTCACGGTTGAGGCACAAGTTGGGCTCAAAAAGCTTACCGTGAAACACCCTATTGAGGACCCAAATGCTCACAACTTCAAATTGTGCAGGATGGGAACGTGGCGAGAGTGCTCTGAACATCCTCGCCAAAATAAACCACTGTAAGAATCACTGCGGTATCAGTATGCTTTCTACTGCGGCTGTTCAGATGCTGATATAGAATGACAATCCCTTAGTTGATCAAAGCAAGTATAGCAAGGTGTTGCAGAATATATATACCTGACTGGCCATCATCCTCACCATCCCATGGATTCCGCTATATCCCTCACTATCGGTGAGCCTGCCTCCCTCTCTCGTTTGACGTTGTTAAGCTTCTTCCAGGTGCCTACCAGATCGGTGTCCTGCTCAGCTGTTTCCTCTTTGGGGTTATGACGACCCAGACGTATGTATACTACGGTCGATTTCCGGATGATCCTCTCAGGCTGAAGATATTGGTATGTAATGACTGAAACAAAAGGTCTGTCTTTACCTGACCTCATCTCCAGGTTGCATTTGTCTGGTAAACCGACCACGCTTCGACCTCCCCGATTTTTCTCAATTCGCATTCGTAATCACTGGCAGCTTATTTGAGGTTGGGCAAGCCATTTGTATCGGTCACACACTGTACGTTTTGACTGTCGTCGACTACGGACACCCAGAGCGTCTCGCGGGAAACACTCCAAGGTCATTTCCCCTGGCCGCCTTATTTGCCGGCCTTTCCACTATATGTGGTGAGGAGTCAGTTTATTTGACAAGGGCGACATGCGCGCTCATGTATGCATGTACGGGCAGTGCAAGGATTCTTCTCTTTGAGAATATACCTGCTTTCTGAGCGCCGCCTCGTGCCCATCCTTGTCGCACTCATGCTCCTTTTCCGCTTGGTGGACAGTGGCATCATAGGTGCCACGGCCTTCAGCGAGACTTCGGTGGGGAGCTACGAAGCACGGTGGGGATGGCTGTTCACCACCGCATGGAGCGTCAGTGCTGCATGCGATCTCATAATCACGGGGACCCTAGTGGCCATTCTTATTCGACAACGCACCTACGGACTTCGGAGGTACGTACGATATCCTTAGGACTTCACGATTAACTCGATGCCCCGCTGACATTGCGTATTCAATGTAGGACCGGAGCATTGATGGATAAACTCATCGCCTGGACCATAGG
The DNA here is from genome assembly GCA_029378385.1 of Mycena metata. Taxonomy (NCBI): domain Eukaryota; kingdom Fungi; phylum Basidiomycota; class Agaricomycetes; order Agaricales; family Mycenaceae; genus Mycena; species Mycena metata. Next base: position 272,866 of record JARKIB010000042.1, on the reverse strand, counting down.
TTTGCCAAATCTTTTTGTCAGTTGAAAGGAGCTCACCGCAAACAGAGACGGGAATGTTGACGAGGTCAGACGATATGTGTATACCAATGCTATACTTGAACTGAAGATGACAGTGCTTCCTGGATTCTAATACTCGTCTGTGTATGTGTTCATGCCTTGCCATTTTTCCTTGGGTTTTAGACTCATTGCTCGCATTTCTAGTATGTGACGATGAGACATAATTGTGCGCTTCACAATATCCGTGGCCATGCCCCCGACCGCTAATTGCTACGCATGTAGTCGTCTGGGTCTCAGTCTTCGTTGTCAACGCGCGCTGTGAGTACGTCTCCAGTGTTCAAGCTCGACCGCTCACCTCCATCATCCATGACAAGTGTTCTCCAACTCCCTGTTGGCGAGGTACATCGAGTCTTATTCGTTTGAACACCAATTGACCATTTCACAGCCTAAACTCTAGAACGACGCTCCGGGCCATGAACGAGGTCTCCCTGCCCTCCCTACACCTTACCGCGGCGGTGCGCTCTTCCTCTTGCTTTTCCAAGTTCCGGCCATTTCATGATGAGAGCCGCAGCTTGAAGTACCTTCCGACGATTATGTACAGCCACTGAAAGGTATTGCCGGCGTGCAAGTCGATGAACTGCATCGTGATGGTCGGGTCGTCTCATAACAGCGGATACTTGGTGAATTCCATGGAGGGGGTCAGAAGTTGAACCAATGCAGATGAGCGGCAAACATCATCCCATCTATTTTCAAAAGCCAATCTACAGTTCTCCGCGTGTGTAATCATGCCCGGAGCCTTCCATCCTTCACCGCCGTCAAACTAACACCCGTACAATTCCCACCGCGGATCGTGATGCGCACTTACACCGCCCCTGACGTGTATTTCGGCATTTGCGGCATGTTTATCTTCGGTTTTGTGCGAGTCGGTGGAAGTTTTTATTTTAAAAAAAGATTCCGGGTGCTCGGCAGTCCCGCCTGTGATGTGTTTTCTTCATCTTATTTCCACATAGTGCTGGCAAGGTTCGGTTCGGTTCGAGTTCAGGGTACATTTCCGCGAACGCCGAACTCGAACGCCGCGTTCGGTTCAGCCAGTGCCTGAACCCCGAACCTGAACCTGCGTTTAAGTTCGGTTCGGCGTTCGAACGGGTTCGAACCTGAGCAAAATTCGGCCTTCTCGGGGATGAAAAACCTGGTCCAGAATGATAGGTTTTGGATATTTCTTTGAACTCACCTCGTCAATTGCATCTAGAGTAGCCTCTGGTGCCTAAATCACCCTTAAATCAACAAAATCCCACGGTTGAAAAGTTTTGCATTCTGAAATTAGACAGGAGGGCCGTGAGATCCAAGCGAAATCAACTCCAAGTCAGGCCTTGGATTACAGAGGCATATATCTAAAGAAGTGAAGGTCAAAATCGAACACCAAACACCCAAAATATGTCTGAAATCCGCTCAAGTCCACTAGTTTTTGAATACTTTCGGTTCGGGGTTCGGTTCAGGTTCGACGTTGCGGCTTGAGGCATGAACACCGAACCTGAACGCAGCGTTCGGCTCGGGGGCCGGCTGAACCTGAACCTAAAAAACGCGTTCGGTTCAGGTTCGGACCGATTTCCGAACCAAACCTTGCCAGCACTATGACCGCGAAGCGGCCTTTGGGCTACCACAACACCTTAGGGCTACAGAACCGCAATGACTGTGGAGCGAGTCAGAGCCCACCGCCAGACTCCAGCGCGTTGAACGGTGATGCGGACGTCATGCAATAAAATTCATTGATATGAGCGACATAGAGACACCTTTTTAACTTTTTATTTTCCAAAAAGAGAGAGAGATAAAATTTCGTGTCACGAAGTAGCGGGATATGGCGGGATACCAAAAATATCTCCAAGTAGGGAGAGACTCCTGTGAAGTTCTTTTCAGACTTATTAGACAAATTTTGGTGGCACGATCACCCCGACAGTGGTTCAAGGCGAGAGAGTAATACAGGCACAAGAAAGGCTGGGCAAAAGTGGGGATCAAAAGTTGTAAGTGAAAGAGGATACAATATATGTATGTACGGAAATCGTGTATGAGGTGAATGAAAATAGGGGAATATAGATGGCAACAAGAGTCAGATGGTCATGAATGTCGAGCCGGGTATATCATATCATAAACTACTGGAGGGATTCGGGAAAGAAGTCCTTTGTGGCCTTTGAAGGGAAATAAGGCTTATAGAGCCAGTCCACGAAGACTACAAAAATAACCAGGAAGAACACAAGGGACCAATCCATGTTGACTAGAAGAATGACCAGCAAGAACACAAACATCATAAACAATTGATGGGTCCAATCCATGACAACTAAAGAATGATCAGGAAGAACACAAACATCAACAGAAATGATTGCAGGAAGGAGTCTGCTGTGGCCCCTATGCCTCCTGTGCCACCTCGTCCACCCATACCACCTGCTCCACCACTTGCCCCTCCAGAACCGGTTCTGCCACCCGGACCGGTCCCTCCCTCCTCCAGGAGCGGTTGTGCCACCCAGACCAGTTCCAGCCCCAGCCCCTCCTGCCCCTCCTGCCCCCCAGCACCATCTCCACTTGCTGCACCTCCATACCCACCATACCCTCCTGCCCCCCTGTAGCTACTCGCACCCCCATAGCCACTTGTAGGGCATCAAACCGTCTGTTTTACGCCCACGGGCGTAAGAAATATGCTTGTAACCGTAATTTTTTTCAGGAAAACGGGACGTGGATTTTGCACCCGTATCCGTGCCGTAACCGCCCGTTACAGGCGTAAGTCGACCTTTCAGTGCTCATCTGAAGCACTTAGTAATTCTGTATGAGTGTAAAACTGACTCTTTAAGGAATACAAACCCACCGACATCAGCCAGAAGACCTCATGAAGCCAGGGGACTTACCCGTAAATCTGCAGTATTAAAACAGCCGTTTTTGGACCTCAAAATTGGCCGCACGGTACGGGGGCGTAACCGTTTTTACGGCCCGTTGTTGCGTAATTTTACGGGACGGTTTGATGTCCTAGCCACTTGCACCTCCATAGCCACTTGCACCTCCGCAACCACTGGTGCCCCCATAGACACCACCTCCGATTCCTACGCCGTGATGCGCACCAGCTTGCGCTGGGCGCGTATACAAATATAGTGCCTTTCTACCGAGCGCCTTTCCCATGGTTCATCGAATTGGAGGGCGCCTCCGCAACTCAACAGCGCCTTTTCCGTGCACCATTCCGCCGAACCGCATGGTCTCCGTCTCCGTATCGATAACCCCTTTCGCTACTCACTGAATTTCATAACGCTCCGCCATCAGTCCTCCGATCAATCCTCCGTTTCGCGCCCTCCGTTTCACGGTGCGCTTTCTATTTATATCCTTTTGGCGGCGCCTTTTCGATTTATCCCCATTTCTCGGTAGCACTGCCTCCCTCATTTACTATAAAAACCCCACCTACTTTCCTGTACTCTCCAGTTTTGTTGCCCACCAGCAATACATCTCACCTTTCGTATTTCGTACTTCACCCTTCGGTCCCTCGTCGCCATTGATGCCCACCGCCTACGTCATGTCCTTCGTCACCATCGTTCTGTCCTTCGTCGTCCACGTCCACGCCACCGTATCTGCCACAGCTCCCATCACGTTCCCTTGCGCGGCTTACCAGCCGAGTACTGAACATGGAGTGACCCACTCGCACCCCCGTTTCATGGCCGTCGGAGTGTTGAGTTTGATGTTTGTTGTGTCAGCTCACGCTCTCAGACGCGCCGAGAGCGCATCAACCGTTACCAGCACCACCCACCCCTCCAGCCCTTGAACAGGATAAAATCCACAGGGTAATGGCCCACACAAGGACCCAGAACCCAATGCACCACATGAGGCTTTGACGCCTAGTGGATCACTCCGGCTTGGCACTGATAATCCCGTCCATTGTAGACGGTGAAGTCACGAGATTTTGCCTGCCTGTGCTGACAATAACGTCCCACCGAGCAGACATGATGCTCTGAAGTTCGCTGCTGGTGAGCTCGGGGGCGCATGCATCGAATTTGGGGAGTGCGAGCACATCATACATGAGCATGGGGTGGGCACCAAAGAGGAGGAGGTTCTTGTATGTGATTTCAGGGATGATGATGTCTCCGACGATATTGCAATGGTATACAAGCTCGGTGGCATACACGTCGAAATCCTTATGGCCCTGTTTGAGGCCATAGCAGATTTGTGTGGTGTTGTTCACGCCACTAGTGGATAGCCACTGGTCCTTGATTGCCTTGGTCCAGTCGTCCATCCCCATTTTGAGGTATTTGTCCCTTCCCTGCATCCACCACTGCTGCATACTGGGTTCTTGCATCGCGTGACCCATAATGCGGTGTGATGTGGACTGCGGTTATTACAGATTCCTCGTCTGTGAGTAGCAGATTTCGAGAAAGGCGCTAGGTTCCTCGAGAGTTTGGTCTCTCGTTGGGGGCTAGCCTTCCGAGAAAGACGTGATGGGAGATTCTTCTACACCCGCGCGAAAGATTGGCGCTCTGCGATGCGAAGTACGCTCCTACTCGGTAAACCCGGGTAATGTGGTGTTTTTGTATCTCCTTGCTTCGTATAGGGCGTGCAAGCAGTTTCTTCAGAACTGGGTCAACACAGCGCCATCAGATTGTAGCACGCTCCTTCACAATCTGGACATTGGGTGCATGCGCGAATAACCAGGCATAAGGCACCTTTTTAGCTAGTCAAGTCAAGTGGGCTCAAATGGATGGGGGAAGTGGTATAGTCGAGTTGGTAAAAGGCGCCTTCTCGATAAATGCGCCCTACGCACGCAAGGTGTGTGTTATGAGCACCGAAAGTCAACAGTTACATGCAGCCTGAGTAGGTCTGCTGGCTGTTTGGAGGATCGCGCCGCGCTTTTCTTCAACTGAATGTGCGCTTCAACACCTGCTATTTCCAATGTTTCCTCCTTTCTTGTCTTGGAGGTCTCTCGCGCAGTTTCTATTCTGTACAACCGCGGTCAAGGTGACCCTGTTACCCCACTCTTGTGAAGGCACACTAATATATTTGATTTGACAATGTACTGGATTAGCGCCTCCCATTTTAATGGGAGCGCCTTTCCTTTTAGCAGTATGCAGTGGAAGTAATTAGATGCCTTCTCTCTTCTTTGCGCCCCCTTTTTATACCCTTTCCTGGTTCCCCATTGGTCTAACTCCGGTGAAACGGGCAAGATGCACTGACTACAGAATGGGCTAAACTAAGCTCTGAATGCGGGCTAGCTGAACAACTAACACACCACACACAAAACACACACACACCAACCCAATCCTATCTAAATTGACTCACGGGGGACTTAACGCGTCTTCCTCAATGAGTTCGGATCCTGAGCCATAGTATGTGACTGCGTATCTGATGTCTAGAGCATGTATGGTTGTTCTATGCGTTCAAAACGTCTCAAAATGCAGCGTCTAGACCCTAGTTGGCTTGGCTGCTTGGCTTCTAAACAAGACTTCCAGGGAAGAATGCACAGGTTTATATATAAAGGATTGTTACTAGGAATCGCACCAAAGTACAGGTGCCTAGGCGAGGAGGTGTAGATTTGGACTGAAAATCCCGTTCAAGGGCTGTGCTGCTTCGTCTAGACGGCCTCTATTGCACAGCTGGCCTCTCGAGAACTAGCGGCAGACTCAGACTCGCAACGCTTAGTGCAGTTCTCAAGCCTTCTAATGTGCGTGCGGTCCTGATTTATACGTGGAGGCAGTCGCCGCTCACGACCTCCCAACGCGAAGCTTTACTTATAAGTTCACACAAATGTTCTGGATCCAACAAGCACTACGATTTTATAGACTACTGTTACACAGAGAGAGATGGTACTTTAATCTTCGCTAAGTGGCCTGAGCACACCCGAATCGTTGTAACGATGAGCGGGGCATACACTGGTCCGTTGCGGTATTTTATGAGGCTTTATATACGATTCTGAGAGAAAGAGATGAGGTAAAGAGAAATGAGTAAAACAGGCCGATGTTCTGGTCATGCGGTCATCCTCGGAAGGCTAACTGGGTCTATGCTGGCTCTGGACTTGCCAGAAAGTCATATAGATGACGATCTAGGGGACCCAGTTCGGGTATATGGCCAGTTTGGGCCGTCTAGACAGCTCCCGGAACCTGGTAATTTGCAAAACTACATCCCCCGACGCCGGACTGCTCATCAATCTGCTCGTATACCCTGATAGCACACGGACTAGACATATATATGTCTGCCCATGGCTACATCTCAACAAGAACTCCTTCTTCATGTTTGTGCTTGTGGCGCCTCAACGCTGACCGCGTCGCGTTAGTCACCTGACTGGCTAGAGGGGCACTTTAGGGCAACCCCTCCTTACATCCCTGTGTTCCTTGCACCGTCTAGACACTGTACTTTGCGGTCTAGACCACCTATGGAGTCGTTCTATACTCGTCTAGACGCCTGTAGCTTAGTGCGCCGACTCGTCTAGACAGACCCTATATCATGCTGCTTACTTTGCTGGTGACGACCATAGCTTCCCTGTGCAGTCGTTGGTTCCTTTGATAGGGTAATTGACATTCTGAGGTACTAGACCCCGTATAGACCTCCTTGGTATGTGTACTTCGCACAGTGTACGCTTGTAACCGCGCCTAGCACTGTACTAATACTACAGCCAGCAGCCGGAGCTCACTCTGACTCTCCTTTGTACCACAAAACAGAGTTCTAGTGGGTATATTGACCCGTCTAGACGGCTGTATTATTACTTAGTAGCGTCTAGACAGACTATTGCTAAAAAGCGCAAATAATAGCCAGATGGCAGTGTATTCAGTGACACGCCATTTCACCGGTGCCTTTCTTCCCAAGCGCGCCTGCGCCTTTTTCCTCAAACCGCGCCGGCCTTCCTTTTAAACAGTGCCCGCACCTGTTCCTTCAAACCGTGCCTGCGCCTATCTTCAAACAGCGCCTGTGCCTTTCTTCAACCAGCGCGTTCTTTTCTCGTATATGTTGTTGTTGTTCCCCAGTCCCCAGCTATCACGGTCAGAGAGCACAGCGGTTAGTGTGCGGACACTTGATGGGTTCAAGGGCAATATTCAATCCGCTACCCTCGTCCGACTCGGGGTCTGGCCTTGCGAAATTTAACCACTTCTTTTTCCTAGTTCAGCGCCTTTTTCAACTCGCGCGTTTTTCCAGATAGTCTTTTGTCGCGAGTTTGTCCCGGTGCGTGCAAATAATGTGTGAAAGGTCGTTGGTTCAATATGGCGCTCTTTTCTTGTCACGGCGCCTTTGGTGTTTCGATAGTTATGTGCGACTCGTTTTAATCATCACGGCCAGATAGTACAGTGGTTAGTGCGCCGATGTTTGATGGAGCTAATGCAGTATTCGATCCGCTACCCTCGTTCGACTCAGGGTCTGGCCTTCAAAGCGGTAGCTTCGTTCCTTGAACAAAGCTACCTCTTTTTATTTGCAAAAGTGCGCCTTTCTTTGTTCTGAATCATCTGCAAGTGCCCAGTGGTTTCAAATGTGAATGCACCAAAACTCCGAGTGACAGTGCACCAGTGATTTCCATCTGTAAGTGCACCAGTGATCTCATTTCAAGTGCGCCAGTGTTTTGAAAGGCACCTTCTGTTCTCCGCAGAAGGGTGTTCGGAGCTAATCACAAAGTGATAGCTCACAGTGGATCCGATCAACTATGGCCAGCTTATTATTTCCATTCCGGCTGTTGAAAATCTTAAATACTTAGATCTTCGCACTGGGTGAGCCATGCGAGGAGGCTGTGAGGTGTAACACAAGACTCGGGATTGTAGACAGTGATGAGGTGGTGTGGAGAGTCAATGTTGGCCAGCATGATGATGAGTGTTCCGGCGACTCGAGAGTGCGAGTTGATGTGAAGCGTGAGAGCTGGGTGAATCTCAGTGACTAGGTACAATATCACAAATGACATGAGACATTACACCAAGATAATCTCAGCAAAGATGAAAAGATATGATGATAGAGCCAAGTTCTGTACTAGACCAGGTAGAATAAACGGGATCAAGGCTGGGAAAATACTCCAAGTTTATATACTTGTATGTAACCTTATGCTCACTATAACCCATCGCCCGGACAACGTGTAACCAGTACATATAACTTGTGTATAACATGCATGAAACAGGAGAAACAGAAGTGCAGACGGATGTAAGTAATAAAGGTAACAGATCCACCCACGGTCTGCTAGCCTCCTGTTGTTTGTAAGAAACATGTGTAAGTGTATGTTGTATCAATAAGCATGAAACAAAGAGTCATGCGACAAGATAAAAATAATTTGCCTTCACTCTGCTTCGGCCTTGATACTGGATTTTCCCGGTGATGGGCATTAAGTTCAACTGCAAATAGAAATACATATACTGCAAATGCGGCCAATGTACCTATACTAATGTAAGTAGCGGTTGACTTCCCATAAGAATAGAAGTTTTTCCTGGAATATTTGACACCGGGGGCAAACACCGTGGAAGGTGAACTGCAGCTTCCGCCAGGGAAGCTGATGAGGACCTGGCACGGAAGGCGTGCAGGAAGGCAGGCCAGCGACCTGCAGGAAGCCTCGTGCCCGGTGCTCAGGACGGGGTGCTAATTCTGGTGCCCCACCCAGGCGGCACTTCCCCGCCGGGTCCATGTCATGGTTAGTAAGTCTCATGGCAATGTTCGGACCACTTTGCTGCATTCCCGTGCATCTTCCCGTGCACCTTCCTGCACGCCTTACCCACCGGAAGCTGCATTTCACCTTCCATGGTGTTTGCACCTGGTCTTATATTTGACTAATAGCCAGGATCCTAGTCACCTTGCTTGTCAAGGTCTCTCCACCAAGGGAACTCGGGATTAAAATATTGGACGGGGGAGGGGGCGGGGGGATCTGGCCGAGGCCAAAAAAACTTCTTACTATAGGTTATGGGAGGGGAGAAAAAGTCTGAGAGAAGCATGGTAGAGCTCATAGTAGGTGAAAAACTCCGAATTCTGCTTCCTACTTGCTTCAGGACAAGATAATATTGCCACCCAAGTTCAACCAAAAGCTGTCAGGTTTCAACAAGTGAGTTCCGAGCTTTATGTTAAAGTGTCTGTCTACGAGAGACTATGTATCTTCGGGTGGTCTTGGAGTGAGATTCAAAAAAAATCTGGAGGTCTACTTGTGGCCTTAGCAGCATTACAGATAGGTTCTGGGATCATGGCATGTACCTCAAACATTAAATCAAGTGGTTGTAGTGTCTGAACCAGATCCAGTGAACGGCGGGAATTCCGGGAAGAGCGGCCGGGCGCCAGGGGTGGGAAATACCTTCCCTATATAGGGGGTGGTGTCTAAGTCGGGCTGAAAAAAACTTATTGACCCCCTGCCGACTTTCGAATCCTGAGTTCCCCTTGCTCTCCACACCCTCATAATTGTAATCCTCCCGACATCGACTTGTCTGGACTTTCTGCAAGTTTTACCCAATATTTACTTCTACTTTACCTAAGTTCAAACTCATGTTGATTCACGGCTCAACGTTTGAACCAGCGAGGACTCACACTCAATGAAAATTTCTTCAAAGAGCCAATGGCCGCGCGGACCAGAGCTAGTGAAGCACTCAATCCCCGAGGCTGGATCTGACTGACAGCAAGTCCAAAAACATTTGGTTTGGTAGACTTGGTGTAAATTTGGCATTGGAGAAATGGTCTGCATTAACAATGCTGCAATGCAATGAGCGAAAAGTGGCGAGAATGGTGCACCCTCCCGCCGTTAATTGGCCACCACCGTGCATACACACTGTGTTGGAGCAGCGGGGCCTGACAGGGTAATTCTGTTGCATTCTGTAACAGAAAACTTGATTGGAATGGCATCTTTCCATATAATTTTATACCAACCCACAAAGGGTGTTGAAATGGTACAAAAAGGTAGAGGATAGGGGTGCGACCGTACACTAACCGATGGGAACTTGTGCCAAAACTCAATACAAAGTAGATCAAAATTTAATAGCGCAATGGTACGGTTAATGGGCTGACAGAAGCCCAGACTCTCATGACAGGGCTCCCAGATTGGGATATCATGAGAGTTTGGTCCGAGACTGTACCATTACGTTCAAATCGACAGGGGGGGGTGACGCGTGACTGGTTCGACGAATTCGACATTTCGACAGCCATCCGAAAGGTGCGTGACAAGGGAAAAAATTCGACATGAGTGGCAAATGTTATTATTCCATTGAAGGTAATTTCTTGGGATAGTACAAAATATTTGCAAAGCTTGTTCAATCCTCATTGATATTTTCTTATGAGTTCTTTTTGCGGGCCATTTTAGGTTAATTTTAGGCCAGAAACCCAACCACACACTCAAATTTTACAGTTGCAGGTATGAATGGTTCAGAAACTGGTTTAAAACACACTCAGCAAGGGCAGGGAGTTGTTCACACGATTTTTCGGCCGCGTGACGAACCGCTTGACCTATTCGACACCGGCCTCCGTGACGCGTGACTCCTGCACAAAGGCTTTGAAAGCAGAGTGCTTCCTGGACAGCAGTCGTAGGAGTCGATCCATGTAATGAAAAGCATCATCCAAAACACGTGTGGGAAGTGTTGGTGACTGCTGTATCAGTGTGAAGGTACGCTCGATACCTAACCCTAACGTGTTGTAGAGATACTCCTCATCAACATCTGGCATGTCATCAAAATCCTAGACAATTTTAGTGGTCAGAAAGGCATAAAACACAGCAAGTTAGTGAAGTACCTGATCAGACAGACATGGAATGAGCGCACTAACGTGAAATGTATGGTCTCCCATACCAATGGTACATGATTGAGATGTGGTATCGCGCTCAATGTAAATACGATGTGCAGAGACATAATCTGTGAACATGGCCTTCAAGTATGGAGTGGACGGTGGGGATCCAGCATAACCGTTTCGATCATTGAATGCCGAGAATGGGGGGACTTCTCTTTGGCTGTAGACTCCAGCCGCTGCAAGGTACATGAACTCTCCATCTGCATGCAATCGATGTTGAATCTCAGAAACCAGTGCAGAAAACGGAGCGGGCCCAAAGTGTGCCGCAAAAGTATTGGCCATCTGCGACATCATGAGCTTCGAGATAGCCCCACGCGCTGAGATATACGCTGGGAGAAATCTTCAACTTCCAGTTGTTTGATGCAACAATACTTCATACCTGGAAAGGCAACTTGTACAAATCGCGGGAGCTGCGCAATCATGTCAGGATCCGAACCTTGATAATTCTTTCCGCAGCCCGGGTTGTTGTCGCATCGATCATCACAAATCCAGTGATTTGTGAAGAGAAAAAAATCTGCTGGCATTGAGCGGACACAGCGGGCGATTGGTTTATCGTTAAAGCCTGGGGAAAATGGTGAGATCTTTCACCCTACATAAAGAAATAGCTCCTACCTTTACAAGAGAGGGGTAGACCACAACTGCACTTGAGCCTTTCTGGGGCACCCGGAAGTAGGTGGGGAAGCCACACAAAAACATCGCACCAATAGACCATGTCAGGATTGGCACCCATACCCTGTTGAAGGCTGAAGACTGGATGTGGAGGCCTCCAGTAGAAATCTCCGCGAAGATAACACAGTGGACGTTTGTAGATGTCGATCTCAAGCTGTAGTTGTGTTTTCAAATATTCGAGGAGATCGGACAGGACAGAGTTTGCGACTGCTTCGGAAGATTGTGTTTCTCAGGATCGCCCCCGCATCCCCTGATAACTTTTGCTTGATTCTCTGTTGAGGTGCTGGCCACAGAAGGGGACAATACCAGGGATGATCCCCGGAATTTGCACCTACGGTGTGCTGGTTTAGAGCTGGAACCATGGGGAGTTACCACATAGTGAAAGAAAACCGACAGAGGTCAGTAATTGGAAGTGTTGCACTCCATCTGCCCTCGTATGAAGAAAGGGGTAACATTTTTAAAGCTTACCCTCGTTGAGGTTCGAACCCGCGTACAGGAATCTGCATAAGCACAGCAACCGCCAAGTAACCGCCGCGAACCCGCGGGATAGAAGTGTCCGTCACTTATCTTTTCATAAGCGGTGGTTGATGCCCCCTGTGAGATGCAGGACGTCGCGGTGGTGGATTTCTGCGCGTCGGGGAAGACGAGGCCGTGCCAAGCATTTGGCTTTTTACGGCTTTGGGTTTGCGGCCAGAGCAAGGGGGTGCAATTTTGTGACTCAAATATATCACGTTGATTTCTAGTGTAAACGAGGTCTGGGAATCCGAATCTGAAGTCCGAAAGTTGGCCCGGTCAGTAGCTCGAAAGATACGCCCACTTTTACCTCCAAAAAAATAAATATTTTTCTCGTATTTCTTTTCGAACGAATTGGCTCGAATCGCGTAACTTTCGAAAAAAAAAATCCGCCGAGCTGAACCAACCACGTCATCATGACGTCATAAAATTACTATCTAAGGCAGTCCATCACCCCAAAAGGGTAATCGATCAAAGTGCCCATATCTTTTCAACCACTGACCGGGTCAACTTTTGGACTTCAGATACCACATTTTCACTAGAAATCAACGTGATGTATTTGAGTAACAAAATTGCACCCCAGAGCCTTTGCGGGCACCACCATGAGTTCCCTGCGTTTTTCACAGTGGAACCAGCCAGACTTGGGCTGTTGTTGTCGGGATTCATGGTGGTGGCAAGTGCACGCAGAAAGGCGGGATGTGCTAAGTGCGGACTCCTGTTTCTGAGTGTTTGTTAAATTAAATGTTTCAGACGGCGGCTAACTATTGTTATCACTCGGACATCACTCGGATCATGATTCATTAATCACATGAATGGCGGATGTACATCTGCCTCCCCAGCTAATGAGCCTGGAATGGCTCATGGTTTATGTCTGGGGATTTGGAGGGGTTTTTAAGTTTTTTCAAGTTGAGGAGAAGGGAAAAAAGAAGAGAAAAAGAAGAGAAAAAGAGAGAGCTATCTACTTTACATCAATATCTTGTGGCAAGAAATCTAAAGATCCCGTTGACTGGTTCGCGTCCCGGCATGGATTGTAATCTTAAAAGGCTCACGTCGGTCCGCTTCAAATGATCCACTGATTTCAAGAAGATCCTCCTCGGCGAGTAATAGTTCGATTGGTCTAATTACGGCATGTGATACCCGAGTGCCGACCTGCCGAGAGTCCAGCCGCTTTGGCCGCATTCTGTGGACTACAACTTGAGCGCTATTCGAAAGAATGGAGGATGGGGAATATATGCAAGTAAAAAAAACATTAAGCACGTGATTTATGGAGCAAAAATGAGGCTGTAAGTTAGCGAAACAAATGGGTTAGATAGGCGAAGCAAATTTATTCAGGAATGGGGCTCATGAGTCGTAGAAGTGGAATAAAGCATGGGAATAATGGCCACTTATTTCTTAGGAAGACAATTCACTTTCGGTACTGTTGGATTCCCCTCCGGGTACTACTCTTGCGCATGCCGCGCTCCCAACAGCAGTTTTCAAACTCCGAGGAAATGGAAGGGAATGGGAGTGCGGTACATGCATAAATCACCTTCGGCTTAGTGTATCACAGAAGCCGAAACCTCAAAAAACCCACAAGTCGCGATCTATACTCACCGGCCCACATCACAGTTAGGAATAGCAGAGAATGGCAATTTTCTACAGACATACGGCCCGAGGCGGAGAAATGCTGCGGGAAAATCGTTTTTCTGGCTGGCAAATGTCAAGACCTCAATACAACCTCTCTGTGTATAAATCCCAACCAAAAGAATCCTTGTATTCCGATTTTACCAGCAATGGTTGAGCATTGGCTGAGCAAGCCGCGACGGGCCGAGTCGGCGAATGCACGTGATATCCCTTTCGGGGAAATCTAATTAGACCAATCGAACGGTTCCTCCTCCTCGGCGGACGCCATTGATTGACAAGTTTTTAAGTTCAAATCTAATCTTTTAATCTCTTCACGGCATGTTTCGGCGACGATGTCTTGTCAATCAATGGCGTCCGCCGAGGAGGATCTTCTTGAAATCAGTGGATCATTTGAAGGCGGACCGACGTGAGCCTTTTAAGATTAAAATTTATGCCGGGACGCGAACCAGTCAACGGGATCTTTAGATTTCTTGCCACAAGATATTGATGTAAAGTAGATAGCTCTCTTTTTTTCTCTTCTTTTTTCCCTTCTCCTCAACTTGAAAAAACTTGAAAACCCCTCCAAATCCCCAGACATAAGCCATGAGCCGTATTCTAAAGGCTCTCAATGTCAATTCCCAATGCAATCGTAGGAGTCGAATCACTGAAGTCGCTTGAAACTCGCCATACCACCCTCAAACTCACCATGACCCTCGACATGCCAGTGCATGCTGCACAAATGTCCGCGTTCTACTCGTACGCTGTATTAATAATGAGAGTGCTTGGGGAAGGGGTAAATGCTCTTTCAGCTGAAGTACTTACCAACCACCGAAGGGACTTGAAACGCGAGCCTGATCCTCCTGCCCTGCTTTCCTGGCACCGCGTACGTGGTTCCGCACGAAATACTCCCCATACCGACGCCCAGTAATCGCGCGTTCCTCAGGCTCTCGTGTTTTGATTATTGACCATGAGATGTTGTAGACCCCCATCCACCTCCCGGTGCCAAAACTTCACACCCATGCTCCTCAAATCCCGCTTCCCTGTTCTCAGGCTAGCCGACTAGCGCTTCGGAAGACACGGGCAACCGCCTACACAGTAGCGCCCGTGGCGCCAAGTACTGCGCTTCGCCGCCGCCATCAGATAGAAAGTTCAGAGCTGCGTTGCAATCGGAGAGCGCCAATTTATTTGATTGATTACTTAGATTTTACCAAAGTCGACACTGAATTGACACTGAAACATCCCCGGGCCCTTGCAACAACTTTGCAACATCACGACCGCCGAACAAGTTGTACCAACTAGTCTCCACCTTGACAGGCTTTCAGTTTTTATACAATTGCGGTGCTGCGGTGAGATCATAAGTACCTATGAATTCTACTTTATAGTTCGTTTTTTCCCTTGCCGTTGTTCAATTCTCAAGTCTCCTCCACCCCTTTCCAACGGTGCGTCTCGTCTTCTCCAGGATTGGACGATTTTATCTCACGTTGTCTGGTGGTCTCAGATGTTGAAACGTTTCCTCACCCGAGCCGTACCTGGTATAATCTTCTCCCCGGAAATATACGCCGCGGGTCAAGCTATCGCCTGCCCGCCCGCTTCCAGGATCGTATACAGTCCATTCGTCCCTGTTTCTCAGTCGAGCTACCGCAACTGGACGGGCGGTACCGATAATGGCTGCTGGTGGTGGGCTACTTGCGTCCTCGCAGAAGCCGACGAACCCCGCAAGCTCCAGTTTGCCTCCGTCGCCCTCGTCATGGGCCTCATCCCCCTCACGCTGAAGGATCTTGCCTGGCCAGAGCGCCGCGTCGTCGCCGTGTCATCCTGGCAGCTCGCGGCTCTCGTCCCAGCTGCATTCACCACAGTTTTTCGCCATCGGACATCCCAAGTGGAGTTGGATCCTGCTAGTGAGCTTCAGCTTTCAGTGACACTCGACCCAGGGCGGGAGGAAGTTATGCTTGCGAGCTCGAGGGTACACTCGATGCACTCCGAGTCTTCGAACGGGGACAAGGAAACGAAACCAAGGCATCTTCGGAGGTCCATATCCATGCCCGCCAGTCCGCCTTCCTCCCGCTTGGCAGGACCACATACACGACAAATCCCCACCGCGAGAAGTGACACCAAAGCCGTGGGGACAAACCTACAGCACAATATTAACGAGGATATATCGGCGGTACATGGACGAGGCATGCTCTGGATTGTCCCACTTATGTGGGCCGTTTACTACGTAGCGGGAACGCTCGTCTATTCGTCCATCATGGCTGTCACCGTGATTGAACTTTTTGTATGGGTTGTGGTTAGCTTTACGGTGGCCGTGACGGGCAAGGTTCTGGCGCTTTTTGTCTGTACGCTGTTTGAGAGGAGGTAGAAGTTTAAATCATACGGAACGACTCCCGGGCACTCAATTCAAAAACTCGACTGGTGGGTGACGGGGCTACGGCGGTCAGTGTCAGACGATTCAGGAGGCGCTCCGCCTTTGAGGGAGGGTTTGAATATTTCGCTCGTGAACACTGCCTTTCAATTCGGCAGGCAGGGAATTCCCAGTCTTGAAGCGTTTGGTTGAAATATCAACTCAGACTTCGACAAAGCAGGTGTTCATGACTTCATCTTTTCGTGGATTTTTACACCGACGCATCTGTAGTTTGTACAGACCACTGCGGAGTTACCGCCCAGTTCTTGAACGCCGCCGATTATGATGCGTAGGGCACCGCCACTGACGCGTCTTTCGGCATTTACGACACGTTTTTCGGGCCGGGGCCGAACGTGGGATTAACCTCCCTTTCCTTTCTCTTTCTTCCCATCATCACCAGCGAGCGCGTCCGTGCGCACGCTGCTCGCCACACTCACGCCGGACCGACGCCCACGCTGCCGAGTGTTGAAGCCAAGAGTCGACCAGCCTGGCAACTTGATAACTTGAAGAGGATGGTGGTGACTCGGACGAACTTCATTGACCCGCTGGGCGTTCTCGATGTTTTTTCTTTTTTCTTTTACTGATTCACAGCTTCTGGGAACCGTGCTGCGAAGGACCTCGTCTGATACACCGCCGTCGTGGGGATTGGCCGCTAGAAAGCCGTGCCTGTCTGATCTCACCGGCGATGGGTATCCACTCCGGCACTTAGTCTGCAAAATTCTGAATGCTTTTTGTTCAGATAGAAATGGGGTAAGAGTTCTATTAGGCAGAGCGAGAGTCAACACATCCTAGTTAAGAAAACAACTCTGAGAGTAAGTGGTACTCACTACTGTTTTTAAATATTGATAATGATAGTAGCGCCCCTTGTCGTTGATCAGCGTCAGTAGGTATATTAAGGTGTTGGAGCATATATATACCGGACTGGCCATCATCTCACCATCCCATGGATTCCGCCATATCCCTCACTATCGGTGAGCCTGCCCTCCCTTGTTTGACGTTGTTAACCTTCTTCCAGGTGCCTACCAGATCGGTGTCCTGCTCAGCTGTTTCCTTTTCGGAGTTATGACCGTCCAGACGTACGTGTACTACGGTCGATTTCCGGATGATCCTCCCAGACTAAAGATCTTGGTATGTGATCAATGAAACGAAACCTGCTGTCTGTTATATCTGACAGCATTTTCAGGTTGCAACCGTCTGGTAAACCGACCGCGCTTCGGCCTTGATGATTCTTTCTGATGTTGCATTCGCACTCAGCTTATTTGAGGTTGCACAAGCCATTTGCATCATCCATACACTGTATGTTTTGACAATCGTCGACTTCGGACACCCAGAGCGTCTCGCAGGGAACACTCCAAAGTCCTTTCCCCTGGGCGCCTTATTTGCCGGCCTTTCCACCATATGTGGTGAGGAGTCTGTTTGTTTGACGAGGGCGACATGCGCGCTCATGCATGCATGTACGGGCAGTGCAAGGATTCTTCTCTTTGAGAATATACCGGCTTTCTGAACGCCGCCTCGTCCCCATGCTCGTCGCAGTCATGCTGCTTTTCCGCCTGGCGAGCAGCCTCGTCATCGGTGCGACAGGTTTCAGGGAAACTTCGCTGGGGAGCTACGAAGCACGGTGGGGATGGCTGTTCCTCACCGCATGGAGCGTCAGTGCTGCAAGCGATCTAATAATCACGGGGACCCTAGTAGCCATTCTCTTTCGTCAACGCACCTACGGACTTCCGAGGTATGTACTCCGAGTCTATCCTCGAAACTTCCCAATTAACTCGATGCACCGCTGACGTTACACATTCAATGTAGGACCGGGGCATTGGTGGATAAACTCATCGCGTGGACCATAGGTTTGCCAGATCTGTGTATCATATGAAATCCGCTCACCGCAAGTAGAGACTGGAATGTTGACGAGGTCAGAATCTCGTATACTAACATTACACTCGGACTCAAGATAGCGTAGTGCTTCCTGGATTGTGATGCTCGTCTGCGTATGTATTCATGTCTCGTTTCCGTCGGTCATACTTACATTAATATCATTGCTCGCATTTCTAGTTTGTGACGATGAAAGATAATTGTACGTCTCACAACATGGTGGTCATGCCACAACCGCTAATTGCCACGCGTGTAGTCGTCTGGGTCTCAGTCTTCGTCGTCAACGCGCGCTGTGAGTACGTCTCCAGTGTTCAAGCTCGACCGCTCACCGCCATTATCCATTGCTAGTGTTCTCTAACTCCCTGTTGGCGAGGTACGTCGAGCCGTATTCGTTTGACCACCAATTGACCATTTCACAGCCTCAACTCTAGAACCACGCTCCGGGCCATGAACGAGGTCTCCCTGCCCTCCCTACATTTCACCACGGCGGTGCACTCCTTCCTTTCTCAAGTTCCGACCATTTCTTGACGAGAGCCGCAGCTTGAACTACCTTCCGACGATCATGTACAACCACTGAAAGGTATCATCGGCGTGCAAGCCGATGAACCGCATCGCGATGGTCGGGTCGTCTTATAACAGCGGATACTTACTGGTGGATTCCAGGGCGGGGGGTCAGAAGTCGAACCGCAGAACGCGGACGAGCGGCAAATATCATCCCGTCTATTTTTAGAGCCAGTCTACCAGTTCTCCGGATGTGTAATCGATGTAACGATGCCCAGCGCCCGCCGCCGTTGAGCTAACACCCGCACAATTCTTGAACGGCGGCGCCGATCGTGATGCGTACCTATACCGCCACTGACGCGCCTTTCGGCATTGACGGCATGTTTATCTTCGGTGCGGGTCTGAGTCGGTGTGATGCTTTTTTTTCCTGTCTTATTTCAGGCCCTGAAGCTCCCGCCCAGGGTTGTCCGCCCAGAACGTCGGATTTTGGCGGTAAAAACCTCATTGCGTGGTCGTGTTGGGCCCTCGACCTAAAATCGGACAAGGCCACGAAAACTAGTTGTGGCGCTGTAAAAATCGTTTTTCGCACCAGAACTCGAACAGACTCGAACGCCCAGGGGCAGCGAAGCAGGATCAGACTCTTTGGACTCCCTCAAAAACCTCGACGGCGGACGAGACTTGGGGTTTTTTGGCTTCGAAAAGCTGGTTTTCGGACAAGAAGGCCCAAAATTTGGGCCTCAAATGCCAAAATTTGCGGGCAATGGGGGAGCTTCACGGGGCGTCTTATTTCCGTGAAGCGGCCCTTGGGCTACTTGGAGCTGCAGAACCACAACAACTGTGGAGCGAGCCACTCACCGCCAGACTTCAGTTGAACGGTGGCGCGGACGTCATGCAATGATCATGGAAACGAAACATTTGGTTTGGCTTGCGATTCGGGTCTAGGTATTATGTAGCTACAGATATATATTGCGGGTTTTACAAAATGCAGGAGCAGAATGGAGACGTTCGTGGCGGACGTCGGGGATATGTCGTTAATAGGCAGGCAGTGATCGAAGCAGCTGAGGACGTAGGATAAGTCGATGGACGCATGTTGAGTGAGTGGTGCACGCACGCAGAAGGGTCAACGGTGAGGTGCAAAAATGCTACGTCCGTATGGCCTCTTGTTGAGTGTGGCCGTTCAGAGGCTGTTGGCCTGTTCGAATGACGTGAGCATCGTTGTTGGGCGAAGATGAGCTGGGACATACCTTGGTGGGGAGGAAGGGTACCATCGCGGGCGGCGTGTCGGGCGGGGAGCTTCGCGGCGGCCTCCTCGTGGCCCCGACTGTCCAATATTTTGCGCGCGGCGAGGAATTGTTTGAGGGTGTATTCTGCGAGATCGCGCGAGTAGCGGACGCGCTCGATGTCTTTGGTGCTCGCGGGCATGACGGGGTACAATGCACGAGGAATTGGGTGGGGATTGGAAATTATTGGGTGGCGGGGAGGTTAAAGGCGACGCGAGGAAGACGAGCTGGCTTTTATAAGTCGGAGCGGTCGAGTATTCGCAGGTCGCTGCGTCATCCGATGGCAATTCCGTTCCGCTCCACATCAAACTTACCATCAGACCCACTTTTCTTTTTAAAACGCGTCGCGGATCGACGGCATTCATGCCCGCTCCGTGGCTGTAAGCTGACAGTGTCTGACACCTCCGGCTGTGGAACAAACACTTGGCATGACGATTTGTCGCAACAACAGCGTCAGTCCTAAGCGCTAAGTTCCTCGCTTGAGTCGGTTATAAATCGCGCATGCAAGGGTATAAGATGAACTGAGTCGGAAAATCTTGCTGCGGTAGGAAAGAACCGTGGCCGATCTTGCTTGAACGCCAGTTTTTCTTTTCTTTTCGCTAAATCCCAATGGGAGTCCCTCCGGTGGCTTCGAAAATCACGGGTGAGTTTGGGGAACCGTGACGTTAGAAAGGGACCCTTAGACGTCGTCCAGAGTCGCCTGTCGAAATTGTCTTCTTTTGGAGCCTTCGGGGCCCGAACGCACTGGCTCCAAGATCAGCGCCATCAAGAACAGTTTGAACCCGCGCGCATCACCATTAGATGGCGTCCAGTGGAAGTAAACAGGCACCCCTGTGACCGTATACTGCGCCCAACCCTTGGCCCAACCAGCATAATTGTTGACAATTCTTGAAAGAGGAAATCGAATTGCCGGTGGACTCGACCGTGTCGGAGTCGTTCGGACGAGTGACATGAGCGCCCGAGTTCTGGCCAGGACTCTGATGCTGACCGAGGGTCGATGTCGTCGCTTTGCGAGGCCTGACGGCCGAGAGCTGAGACCTGCGACATGCATGCGGTACAAGCCGTACATGGGTGAAGGTGGGAAGCAGAGGTGTGAGCGCTTTACGGCATATCTGATTGCGGAACAGTTGAATGATGGCGGCAGAGTTTGGCGGAGTTTCAATACATTTGAACACCGTCAACTTCAAGTACCAACAAAAACGTCAGAAGCTCACGCTCGCCTGGTCGCGAGTCAGGCACAAGAAACACCGAAAATGAGACGGGAGCAAATTGAACGCACCTCTAGAGGCTGCAAGGAGAGTTCCGCGGCGTCCACATCGCCCTGCCCACAATCCCAGCGCATTAATTAGTGTGCATAAATATCTACATATATCTTTCAACCCCACTCCTTAAGCCCTACTCCCTACATAGGACAAAGACGACTGCGAACCGCCGAACCCTAACTCAAAGCCAACGCATGGCACTTCGCCCCTGCATTATCCGCACACCCCACAACGGTGTTGCTCCCGTCCGTCTTGCTGAACAAGCTAGGCCAGAACGACACCTGCGAGAGGACGGTGGCTTTTTGGCCCCAGACGGCGGGGCTCGCGGAGGGGGCGGTTTGGATCTTGAAGGCGGCGCCGTCGGGCCTGAGGGTTGCAGTATTCGTTAGTTGCGCGTTACAATTCGGTGAGGTGAGGAACGCGTTGGTATCGGTGAAATATAATAATATGGAGGATAGTAAAAGGAGGAGAGGAAAGGTGAAGACGAACCAGGTATGCGCGGCCGAGTTATCCTCGTCCGTCATGAAGGACACGACCAGCGTTCCTTGCGCGGAGGTGGCTACTTGCGGCGCGCCCGCTGCAATACATCACAAAAACACAATGATGAGCCCCAGTAGAATTAAAGGTTGGACCACGCACCGTTCTTCCCAGCGCCCGTCGGCAGGAACACCTGCGTCCGTCCGCTAAAGGTCGCACCGTCATCGTCGCTCACGACGGATTTCACGCTGAAGAGCGGGGCCGTGCCCTCCGTGGTCTCGAACACGCATAGGACCTGCGCCGCGCCTGTCTGGGTGGTGAGGTCCGTGCAGCCGGGCATGCCGTCGCGGCCTGTCGTCGTCGCGCCTGCAGAAAATGTCATATATTGAGTGGAAGTATTGAGAAGGGGGAGAGGTCAACGCGCCTGCGACGGTAGTTGCAGCGGACCAGGTCGCACCGTTGTCCGTAGAGGAGCGCATCAGGATGTCCTGGTCGTCCGCCGCGTTCTCCGCTGCGTAGTACACTATTCGCAGCACCAATCAGCCTAGAGCGGATATAGCTGGTGAATTGAATCTGACCTTGAATCGCGCCGCTTTTGGCGATGCGGATGAAGGGTTCCTGTATGTTGTAAGCTAGGGTCTGGGCAACATAAACAAATAATGGACTCACCCAGAGGCCATTCACGCCTTGGGCGGCGCGCTGGTCGATCTGCGACAGGAACGTCCAGGTCTGTCCGTTATCGTGCGAGATCGATGCCGTGAGCTGCAACAGGAATATCGAGGTGAGTAAGTCCAATATCCTAGCATGGACGAAGTATGACCACGCACGCGGTAGAACGTATACGCCCCCGACGCATCCTTGTCGTGGTTCCGGAACGTCGCCAGCACGTCCCCGTTGGCCAGCTGCGCCGTGTACAAATTATCCAGGTCGCCCGTCCCAGACGCGACCGTCCCCAACGCGGAGAACGTCTGCCCGCCGTCGGTCGAGCGCGAGACCGACAAAACGTGCGTGTCGCCCTGGAAGACGGTGGTGGTGCCGAGGACGCTGCCGTCCGCGAGCTGCGCGAGGCGCGGGTAGGTGCCGGAGCCGTCGGGGTTTGGTTTGATCACGGCGGGGGCGACGGCGGGCTGGATGAGTGCGCGCGGCTGGGGCTGGGGGCGGCGGCCCGTGATGCGGCTGTTGATGGTGCGTGTGCGGGACGTCAAGTCCGAGGCGGCGAAAACGAGCGTGAGGGAGGAGAGAAGGAAAAGGAACTTCATCTCGTCAAGAGAATCGAAGAAAAGATCAAAGAAAGTGAGTGAGTTGGGGATCGATGAAGACTTGGAGGGCCTCGGTTATTTAAGGGAGGGCAGCATCTGGGCAGCGTTACAGAGATGACAGAGCACACGGCCGTCGGGCGATCCATAGCAACCAGGTCCAGGTCAAATGTGGAGATCCGCTGGTGGGATTTCATCGTTCGCGGGGCAGAGTAAATTTTCGCCCTCGCAGAGACAAGGAAGTTGAGTTGGACGGGTGAGCTCGCAGGCGAAAGCATACCACTTGGAGAGAGAGAGGTTATTGGTCCTGAAGCGATTTGAGTCCGCCTGACGACCAAGATAAGGGGTAAGTAACGAATTTCAGATGTTGCCCGAAAGTTTGAGATTTGCTTCCGTTAACGCGTTCATAGTTGCTTGCAAAGACTCGCAGCAAGTTCCATCGTTGTATTAGTCCGGAAGTGTTGTTGGGACGTTGGGATTGCTACTCGAGTGAGATGGTTGAAGACAAAAAGCGTCGCAGGCACAGCCTTTGATTAGCGATCCCTTTTGTCTGATGATCCGCGTGTACGCCGAAATTTGCCGAAGCCACGCGGGCACAATCGTTCCCGCCTACGAGCGTCGACTACCGTGGACCACAATTGCGCAAGAGCCGTAGAGGTTGCTTTTCTCGCCGATGTTCGACATTCAACTTTTACAACGTGCAGATCCTGTTTTGATTTGGAACCCAGAATCGAGCGCTGGGAAATCAACAAGAAAAATTAACGGAATGAAACCGTCGTCCTGGACATCTCTTCAGCCGGCCACCATTGACAATTCAAGATGCTCCTAGCGAGACGTGACCACGTATTACCTTAACCAAAGGCTTTAACTTGTCTAGCGCTGCAGCTTCCCACACCTTCTGGATCGACCGGAGGACGAGGAACCTCAGCATCCATATTGTGAACGCAGTCGCGCTTTCCATTCCCGATTGACTCCTACGTCGCGCTCTCTCTTTACTGCACTGCCTTGTGATCCGGCGGCTGACGACGATAGCAACACGAGGAAAAATATTGCTGGGCGAAGGCGTTATCTGAAGCGACAGCGGAGAAGTTATGAAGTCGCATCCTTGGCCGTTATCTCCTCCACAATGAGAGAAATGAAGTCGGAGTAACAGATGGAAGATTTGAGACCTAGAAGAATCGTGAAGCAATACCGATCGTTAATCTCGGCTCCAGATCTTACGGTGCTAACTCCCGGCCGAAAAAAAACCCGAGGCAGAGATTTTGATGAAAAAGAGATGGGAGAACGCACCTGTAAGTGTATCGCGATCAAATTTCATCAAAACTTCTGCCTCGACAACATCTCGACATCCCCGGTTAGATTTCTGCCTGAGCGGAGCGAACGCTGCCCTAGAACGTCGGGAACGAGACTAACCGATCGTGGGAGCGGCGCGAGGTTATCACGTCTTCGACTAGGACCAATGAAAATGCGGGTGAAGGCCTGATTTTGTTTTGGCCTAAATGTCAGGACCGTTTTGCTGAAGAAATGTCAGGATTGACACAGGCCTAGAGCCCAAATTTTCGCCAAAATGTCAGGAATTTTGCAATAGGCCTATTTTTTTCGCTCAAAATAGCGCCGCAGCCCCAAATTTCTCCTCCTGCCGCAGTTTTACGCTGGTTTTCCGTCCAAATGGTCGTGTTTTCAAGCAAAATCGGCGCCGCTCGACCACTCATCTGAAATTTTTCTCTCGCCGACGCGGTCATGTCAGGATTCGCACCAGGCCATCGCGCCCAGGACCTTGATTTTGTCAGGATTCTCACCAGGCCTGGAGGCCAAAATCCCGGAAATTTGTCAGGATTTACATCAGGCATTTGGGCGTATTTTCATTGGTCCTCTTCGACTCTCCAAAATCTCAAAACGAAAATCTTGGCATTGGTCTGACTGGGGAGACTAGCGTGAGGTAAGATTGTCTGCAAAATGGCTCCACCGGCGACTGATCTTTCTGGTAATGGCATTGGTCCTCCCTCCGTTGTTGCTTTGCGAGTTCTAGCTCCCAAATTTCCGCGGAAGCTCACGCAAGTCTCACCGGCCACCTATTAAGCCTCGGATCCGAAATGAACGTCATGTTTTCATTCACGGCTGTACCAGGGTCAACCATGATACAGCGCAGTCGTTCTCTACCGCAGTCGTTCTCTACCACTAACAATCACTGCGGGAACAGCCCGTTGACAAGGCCGGGAATCGTCTGGCACCTGATGCTCTTGATGCCGGGCGCGAGGTTGTTGATATCCACATCGTCCGAGAAGTGCTCAACTGCGACATCGGCCGGGTTAGTAAAGTCGAGTGTGCAGTCAGGGTTCCTGAAATATGTGTCAATTCAAGGAGTAAGGATTGGCCGAGCAAACACGCACTGGACGGAGACACAGTCGTTGTCGACGTTCAGGACGAGGGAGACGACCGATATGTTGGTGTTGGTGCACGCGCCGAGGCCATCGCCGATGGAACTGGCAAGGTCAACGCAGGTGCCCGTTCCATTTGGGCCGGAGCAGGCTTTAGGGGTGAAGTCCGCACGAGCAGCCTGGTAACTCATTGTCAGTGTTCGTCGTAGTCAGTAATCAGATAACGAACGATTTTGACCGGGGCGCTGTGGACGGCGATCCCAGAGAGGGAGAGGACGAAAGTCAGTGCGATCGACGCGGAAAAGAACATGATGATCAAAAAGGAAGAGAAGAAGAAAGTGAAGTGGAGAACGCAGTTCTTGCGGGCCTCGTCCCATTGAGCGCCCCTTTATATGAACGCCAAGCGAATGCTATAGTAACGTCAGGCGATGGAAGCAACGATGACCATGTTGAACCATCAATCAACGACATAGTTCCATACGGAACAGATCCGAGGCTCAATCTCGATTCTCGATTCGGATAGTTGAAGGTTGGCAAAGATATTGGGGGACAAGGCTAGTACAATGGCACTCACAAATGAGCTAAGTGTGCAGATGCAGTCAGTACTGTACAGCGCGTACAAAAGAATCTCGAGCTTCGCTTGTGTTCGCGTATACTGGTGGATACGAGATACACGACATCACAAAATCAAAAGTCCGCGTGTGATTTGCGCTTTTGCTGCGGGTTGAACAGGGGTTTGAACATAGATGCGGCATTGCCTTCGTGGTGAAAAAAACCGTGAATTTCGCGAGGATATACCAGACGTGATAGTGATAGTATTATACACAGCATGGTCCAGTCTCTGAACGCTGTGTTCCCAAGGTCAGCCCAGCACGCGTGAGCCTCTCGTGCTTTCTCCTTGGACCCCAACTACCCTACTTGACGAGCTATTCGTACCGAACGTCTATCGAAAGCAGGGTGCGATGTGGTAAATAGAAGAAACTAATTTTTATGCCGCGGTAGCATCAGCCAGTGAAGAGGAAGGGGGGGAACATACATCGGAGCGGCCTCGAAAATTTGAACGACTTCATACGCAAACTGCGCAACTAGCGAGATCGTCTCTCTGTCAGCTATCAGACGGTCCAGACGCGGCAGCGCGACACACCTTAGATACGACACATCGTGCTCAAGTACGACACATTGATGGGAAATGTGTCGCACTTGTTTGGAGGGTGTCGCATTCGCTTTGATCGGCCATCAACTCACGTCCTCCATGAACAAGTCCCTTCAACAGCATTACAACATACCTCGACCCTCACCCCAACTTCTAACCCTAACCACTAACCACTAACCACTAACCCGAACCACTAACCTGAACCTCTAACCTCTAACCACTAACCAAAACCACTAACCCGAACCTTAACCGGCCGCTTTGCGGCAGGGATACGCCGGTTTGATGGCCATTTGATGGCTGCCGCGCTTAAGACAACACATTGATGGGAAATGTGTCGAACTTTATGTAGCACAGTGTGTCGCATTTGAGGAGTGCCGCACTGCCGATTCTGTTCAATCCCGGAATTTCGCCTGAGTCCTCCTCAATCCCTTTGGCGACGGAGAGAGGTAGGACGTGGCACATATCGTCCATATTCTGGACGAAGTTGAGTATAGCAGCCGCTGGATAGTAATCAAACCGACGCGTCAAGCTGTGAGAAAAGAAGAACTCGACTTACCGGCATTCACATCGCCAAAAAAGAAATTTCGACCTGGCTGAATTGGTTCCCAAAACCTTGAGCTTCGGCAACAGTTTCGGCAGCCTGCCGATACCTGTATCAGTTTCAGCCGCGGCCCGCCGCGGACCACCCCATGCCAGCCAGGCCGCAGCTGAATCCGCGGCTGAAACTAAAGGTTTCAACCACCGGCCGAAATTTCCTTTTTGACGGTGTGATTCCCACGAACACCAGTTTTGGTTGAGTGTTGATCAGTTCAAGTTTAAACTTGAACTCGACTCGAACAATATTCATTCCAAGGTGAAGGATGGAAATAAAATAGCACAGTTTTCGGGTGCACGACTGCTCTCAGTAATTCTGGAATACTGCTGCCATTTGACGCAATTGATTGGGGTTCGACTCCCGCGTCCGCATGTGGCTAGCCATTCGTGTTCTTCCCCTTCATCCTTGTCCAGCCTCCTTCGGTGAGCAAAGTTTCTGTTAATTCCCTCCCGGTGGCATTGAGACTTGCTAATGTCATTTTACAGGATATTCTTTGAGAACTAACTTTCAACCCTGGAAGTCGCAAATCATATTGAGGACCCATTGCACCGAGGAAGGGGTGTAGAAAGCGGATGTAGAAAGCGGTGCACAGCTGCATTGAATAGAACCACAACCCCCAGTGTTCGTAGCTTCTTGGGGTTCGACACCCGGCGTCCGCATGTCGAGCGTGGACACTTTTTTCATCTTCTTATTCCCAACGATTTGGCACCAGCGTTTTGAGCATTTCTTGTTGCAGATTGCGTACACCGGAATTTAACCCGCTCACGACGATATTTGCCGCTTTGACCACGCATAGGACCGATCACTCGGCACAACTTACGTTTTCTGCGTTATTCAAACACTTCAATTTTATTCAAAAGCGCGAAATGAAATAAAGTGGTGCTGCGGACTTGAACACCTTTCGAGCAGTTGATCCCGCATCCACATGCGCGAATTCAGGAGCTCTTTTGTCTCCCCGCACCCGGCTCCCGCGGCACTATTTGTTCCTTCTGGTCGGCCCCAATACTTTGACCAGAGCTGAACACTGGTACCGGGTCCACGGTGCGGCGGGTGGGCGGTTGAATTTACACTAGATCAATCCAAACAATCGATCTCTTTCGCCAATGTGAAAGCCGTGGAATAAAATACTACAGTTATTCGGTGACACCATGAAAGCAAGAACGCGGACGTAGTGCACGCGTTGAGTACTCTCATGGTCTGTGCTCAGTCGAGTGGGGTTCGACCCCCCGTGTCCGCATTGCGCGACCCCCCCCCTCGGCACCAGTCCTTTGACCACAGTAGAATTTTGCCTTACAGACTGCGCACACCAGAATTTGAACCACTCATACTCGATATTGAACACCGTGGGACCTATCACAGCTCCCATCACTACTTACGTTTTCTGACGTTTTCTGATCCCAGGGCCTCTCCACTACCCGCTTCACCCCGGGCTTCAGCCCAACTCGACGCCGTCTCCATCCCGCGACCAAAACTGGCTCAATGCTGAACACCCAATCGGTGTCGAGACTCGCCTGGGTGCCCGCTGACGGCCATTCGATTTGCCGAAATCCACGACATGCTGACACGGGAAATTCTTGGGGAAATTTGCCAGTTGTTAGTCGGCGGACTCGTACCAATTCTGGGCCGGCTGGCTGGCGTAATGGCGTGATATTACCAGACACCGCGCGTCAATGTGCGGGTCTACCAAATTCCTTTGAGGCAGGAGAACGGATTTACAGGGCTCTAACTTGTCTTGACGCTGCAATTTTTCACGCCTTCTATGATCGACCGGATATACCGCGGAAGAAGAGAACCTCAACAGCAAACACTGTGTGCACGTGGTCTAAATTTGATCCGGCGGCTGACGATCATAGGGGGAATTTTGAACGAGCATTGTCAGCCACCTTCAGGCCTTCTTCCGTACCACCACCATCCCCACGCTCGTTTACCACGTTCTTTGCACGCCACGCTCTTTACCATGCCCACGCTCGTTACCAGACCCCCGCTCCCCAGCCCAAGTGCCGAATCCACCATCGCCATCGCAGGACGCCTCTACTCCGCGTCCCAAGTGCACACCTTCATCCGCGGCGCCGCCATCCTGACCATTTTCTTCTTCTTCTCGTACCTCGCACTTGTCGTCTTCCCAAAGTTCGCTGCCCGCGGATACCCCCTTGCACCGGCGATTGCAGCAGTTTGTTTCCTTCCTTCACGCCGGTTATGTATATATTGATTCTCACTTCCACGCCGTTCACAGTCGCACCGCCAACCAGCACCAATTCCAGAGCGCCCTTTCTCACCCCGCCCGATAGCGTCCAAAGCTTCCACCGGCGAGCGCTCAGCTGTCTCCCCACCTCAACAGCAGCAATACGAGTGTAATCGCCCACCGTCACCCATACCCGTATCGAGCCCACCTCCCTATCCATACACTCCCGTCGTCTGGACCGCCGTCACTCACATCCACCGCATCGCCGACACCGTCATTGGTGCAGCCCCCGCCTCCATGCCCCTCGCCGCGCGCCGTATTCCCAGTCACGCCGGCCCCCAGACCGCCCCGCATCAAGTCCAACTTGTCTTCCCCTGGGTCCCTGCCACGCACGACTTCGGGCTCGTCCGGCGGCGCATCCCGCCCTCTGCATACCGCACTACGACATTCCCCCGGCCCCCGAGCGCGGTTTTGCTGGAAGGTCTGGCCCGGAAGCTGAATCTACAGTACGTGGATGGGAGTGGGAAGAGCGGCGTGGTGAAGACGCGCACGAAGAGTCTGGTGTCTGTGTCTGTGCGCCGGCGTCCGTTCTCGGCGGTATTCTACGGCGCGCAGGGAAACAACTTCACGGTCGATGGTCGCAAGAACGCCAAGGGTGGGAACGGCAAGGACAAGACCGCCGACAATGCGAGCGTTGGGCGCGGCTGGAAGAGGAGCGCGACGAGGAAGGAAAACTCCCAGGTGCCGATACGGATGGCGGACTCGTCTGGGAATTGAATGAGAATTGGGTTTTGTCAAGTAATGCGTTTCACTGGAATTTTACTGCAAGACTCTCAACTTGCTGCCTGTGCTCTTCCATTGGGCCTTGGTTCAACGAATGTCGTGTCGCGCGTACCGAGGTCAGTTTCAAGGGATAATTTGCCCAGAACTTGATGAAGAAATCTCGCTCCGCATCACTGGACCCCATCTCCAACAACACACCGAGAAGCGGAAAGAGCTACTCGGGACCACCAAGATCCGATGGCGTTCATTACACGACATGTTCGGTCCATCTAGTAAGCCAGTTCGGGTGTCTCAGCCACCGCCAGATGAAGATCGAAGGACCAGGAAACCTAGTGAACACCTTCACATTCCTCGCGCGGATGGACGCGGTGAACTTGGTGGTGGCGCAACGCCCAAGTTCGGAGGACTCGCTCTGGGCCGAGGTTGCGAGCACCGTGACAGGTACTTTGCATTAACCTTACTCGGCCTGACCCTGCTTTTCGCGTTCAGATGGACCTTTTGGGGCAGGTTCAAAGTGAACCTTCGGATGTGATGGGATCAACGGCCCCTATTTCCCGATAATAATTCTAGCAGGACTACGAAGCGAGTATCGGCCGGTCGCTGCTCGCCACCACACTCGATATCGGTCCACCCACGAGTCTCTCACCACCCATGAGCAACCTGCTACCCTTCTCTCTGTGCCGTCTTACGCCATCGAACACTCTGAACCTGCTGCATCAGTCTTTCTTTTGCGGAAAGCCCACGTGGAACATGGACAGCGATGTACCCGATTTGTCGGGCAAGGTCATTATCGTCACGGGCGGTAATGCAGGTATCGGCAGACTCACTGTCAAGGTGGGTGTCGCATCAATTGTCGTGGTACACCTCGCTGGAATAAGTCTAGGGCTTATTGCAACACTTTATATGGCATCGCGAAACACGCAGAAGGCGGAAGCTGTCATTCAGGAACTGCATGCGTTGACCGGAAAGCGTGCCATATTTCTGCAACTAGATCTGGCGGACCTCGTGTCCGTGAAAAGAGCCGCGCAGGAATTTTTGAGGTAACAGCCAGTACAAATAAATTCACGGCTAGCAGATGGCGCTGACGCATTCATTAGCAAGGAAAAAGAGCTACATGTACTCTATAATAACGGGTGATTCATGCCATAACTTTGGGAAATTCATTTTGACGGAAGATGCCAGTGGAATATTCGCGCCTCCGATAGAGGAAGTGGCATCGACTGGATACGACTCAATTGACCTAACGTTCGCTTCGAATACCCTAGGTATTCGCTTTGCCGTCGTTGAATAAACGCCAACGATGCCCACTCACTTCGATCAAGGCCATTTTTATTTAACGAAACTACTCCTCCCAACGCTCATCCAAACTTCGCACATCGCGGACCCGGCGCGCATAGTGACGATGACCTCTGTGCTACACTACATTGCGACCATCGACTACGGCACATTTAAAGATGGGCAGATGCGCCGAAAACGCACCCCATTCGATTTGTACTCGCAGAGTAAATGGGTTCGTGAATTCGACATTTTGGCGCTGATTTAACTTATGTGTTTGACGTATAGGCTAATGGCGTCCTCGCGATGGAACTGGCGCGCCGGTATGGGGACCAGGGGATCGTCTCGATGTCTGTGAATCCAGGTCAAATAAGTCAAAAACCTCGGGTATACATCTTGAGATCTGGGCAGGCAATGTCACCACCGAAATCGCCGACCATGCCACCGGCTTCGTTGCACTTCTTGCGGTGTGTTTCACTCCGTTACAATTTATATTTACGTGCCAATTGTTTTGCGCGCAGAAAATGTTCCTGATACACCCTCCCGTGTGGGGCGCTGTCACTCAGTTGTGGGCGGGCACTTCCGCGGAAGCCACACACTTGAACGGCAAGGTGCGTGTAATAAAAAGCAGAGCTTACACCAACATAAATTATCACAGTACATTGCACCGTGGGGCAAAGTTGCTAAGCATCGGTGTGATGTGGATGATCCAGAAAAGGGGAAGGAGCTGTGGGAGTGGTTGGAGGAGCAAGTTTCCTATTTAGCTGCAACTCCAGTGACTGTTGTCTGATGGGCGCCCGACAACGGACCGGTGTCTCGACTTCATTTCCTTCTCATTATCTCCTGCAATACGATGCACTTCGTTTCTTGCAGCTGTCGCTCGCTCGCGGATTCGGTTCGGGACGCGTGGTAAGTTGCAACCCATCCGAGGAATTGCTTGCTTAAATCTGATCGTCTTATAAGGACCAGAACTAACATGACCTGATTCCGAGGCTGGCCACGGGTTGACGATGCCTCGCAGCCTCGGCTTAACTGCACAATGAAGCTACTACTGGTAGTGGGATCATTTAGTTGACTAGCAGGTGTGTGACTACCTCATTCGGCTCCTCGTTGATATTCAATGATTACATACTAACCTGCTCCAGCGAGGGGCGACAGAACACAGTTATTCGGGATCAGCCATGGCATAAAGTATCTCGTCAAGCACGCACTTCCTGGTAATCAACCTATGAAGATAATTCTCGCTTGGTTTTTCTCGCTGTCGCTGGCAGGATCGAGCCTTGCTCTCTTCCAGCCCCAGGCCCTCACTGGCGACCAGGTCTACGAGTTTATGCAAATCGGGATGAGCCACATGATTTCAAAGCTGGACGCACTGAATGAAGTGTTGTGCGGGATCGATAGCCGCTCCACGTATCCTGTTCTGATGGTAGGTTATCCTTATGCACTGGTACAAGCGACTCACCGCAGCCCAGAGATTGCTCGCGGCATCCTCGGAATGTCAGCAAGCGATATTAATTGTTGAATATTATTTCCAGGTGAAGGTGGTTCATTCACATCGAAGGCATTTTAACAGCGATATACAGACCGTGATCCCCTATGAAACGAGATGGGGGCGCCTCGTTCTGGATAATTTGGAGGCCTACAACGCGAGTGCGACTAACGTCATGGAGAATCTTCCGCTCAAGAAAGCCCTTATCCTAATCGCCGCGTTCATTCGCGTATGCGTTTCCTTATACCTAATCACAGGGCTTCACCCCCGGGCTGCTGTGGTATTGTGTGAGGAGGTGGGCTTAATCACGAGGCACGCCACCGTATTCCTCAACAACATCAATGCCTTGGTTACGCAATGGGTCAGTATTCATCCACGGACCCCTGATTAAATGTTCTGACGATGAGACTGTGTCGTCAGGACTCGGATGCAGTGGCTGGCCAGAGAAACGCGATGCAAACCTACCTGTTGGGAAAGATCAAGACCGTGGTTGACGACTGCGCACCTGTCGGAGCTAACAGTCTAGACCTGTAAACGCTCCAAACGGCGGGTTCGCTCACATTGTGATTTGTGCTTTGTGTAACAGTCATCTTCCGTATGATATAGCAAGGACTCGTCGGTGGTCTTAACATCGTTTGAGCCCACATGGAAGTCGATTCAATCTAGAGCAGGAAAATGTCCCTACGGGTTACGGTTGTTTCACAGTCTATCGGGAGACTCCAAGATCTTGATCTTGTCCTTTCCCGGTCACCCGAGTACATTGTACCGCATTGATCGATTTTGCGATGGGGCTTAGCGGAGAGATACCACTGCATGGTTCAGAATTACGATCAATAACTCGAAATCTTGTCCCCAACTGCCTTTGCAAAATTAGTTGAATGCTGAAGCGCGAGTCGGCGCAAGTTTAAAGAGAGAGTCTAACCTGTTCTTCCCATTATAGCTTCCATCAGGACGACCCAACTGCTCCGGCGAGCTGATTCGCACCACCCGCATCTGTCCAAACAGCTTGAGACGTCCTAATTCGACCAGTGCAAGCGAAAAAGAAATCCCGACCAGGGAGCCGATCTTTTGGATTGACTTCGCCGCTGCCATCCAAGAAGATGTGCTCCAAAACGCACAAGCGAATTAGCCGGTGCCAAACTAGTTCCCACGGTTCGAATTCAAACCTCAAGTTGAACTACGACGTACTTGGTGAGATAACACTGTACCTAAATGGGATGCCCACTTGAATTAAGAGTCGATGTGATTTAGGTTGGACCCCACTAATCGCTGCACCCTGAATACCAACTTTCCAGATGTCCTCTGAATGTTCCTAGCCAAAGGAGTTCACCAAACATCGTTCGGTGTCACGGCCGATTGGTCTGTAAACACACAAGTCTCTTGTCAAGCCGTTTACTCAATGCAGCCGAAGGCTCCCAATCCAATCGCACGTGGCTCGCTGCATGGTCTTGTAGTTCAGTTTATACTCTATAGGCGCCCTGGAATTTCAAATTCCAAAGGCCAGTAATTACTCCTTCTTCGACTTCTTAATGTACGCTGTGAAGTAGAACTCGACAAACAAAAGGAAGTAGCTTGTCAAGATCACCGCACCAGTGACGATGGCGACTGGTGGAACGGCACATGCCTCCAATTTTGGCGAGTAGTGGGATATTACCAACGCCCATACTGAAGACCGATTTAGATGTGTCCCGGGGAGTCGATACCTCTAATACGCACTTGAAGTAGGGCCCACTATCACAAACTGCATAATTTGGAGCCCTGTTAAATGTTTCTTCCACTGTACGGTAGATTAGCGTCGGAGATTGGCGAGGATGGGAACTTTGGTACCCAAGGTCGATAGCCGTCGCTTGTGATGGCATAATAGTAATCTACTCGCACTTTGAATCTTTACCCTCACCAGAGGACTGTATATGGGCACTTACAGAGGATTATATGAACCAAAAGGTTGACAGTGATGGCGACCCAGGACTTCCCGAATAGATTGTCAGTATACGGTGATTATGAAAAACCAATGCGCGGCGTACGAGAGGACCGATGATTACCGTGGCTAGGTCACATCCCGAAATCGGGCCTCCAAAAAATTTTGTCGGGACTTTGCGTCCGTTGCTCGGGCAAAATTTTGTCGGGATTCCGGCTATGACCTTCGAGAATTATTTTTTTGTCAGGACTTTGGATCAGACCTCAAATTTTGGGCCAAAATATGACATAAATCATTGAAAAAATCTTATTAAATCACTCCTCATTGCAATCGTCCTCCGGAAGCTCCAGGATGTGGATGTTCGCCTTCCCTTTCCTCCATACCGTATTGAGACGCGCGACCGCCTTTGCTAGCCCCTCCTTCTCCACATAAGATCCTCCAATATTTTACGTCCGAGCCCCGATTTCTTTCTAGGAGAGTTCGTCGAGCGATTTCGACAATTGCTGTGACATTGCGATAGATTTTTCCGTTGCCTATCCACTCGTCAGGCACCCAATCTGTCGTAGATAGCTGATCTTTGTCCGCATCGTTCATTATGTCGTTCATGGTGCAGAAAGTTTCCGTGAGGTTTGCTCAATGAGTATGAAGATGAGAAGGAAATTTTGTTTATTGGGTGGCACAAACTAATTACATTGTTCATCCAATGTGTCTCGCTGGGGAGCGCTGAGGTCACCTCGCAAAATTTTACCCCTTCCGGTAATTGTCGGGACTTTGGCTTACACCTCAACCGGAGGCCCGCCCATTGTCGGGACTTTGACTCAGACATATTTGGAGGTCGGGCCGATTTGTCGGGACTTCGGCTCACACCTTGGCCGCCGAAATCAAATTTTTTGTCGGGACTTTGGATCTGACCTAGCCGCGGTAATCATCGGTCCTGTACGAGGGGGCTTTTGTTTCTCAGCTGGACGTGACAGAGGAATACCGCCGAAGCATGATGATAAACGTGGAGGAACCCTGAGCGCGGCCTGATTACTTGACTTTACTCGACCCGTTTCACTCACGTAGACGTCTTTTCCTGACAACGAGCAGCACGGTATCCAGCATCTCCACATACTTCAGGAAGTAGTTCAATCTAGACG
The DNA here is from genome assembly GCA_029378385.1 of Mycena metata. Taxonomy (NCBI): domain Eukaryota; kingdom Fungi; phylum Basidiomycota; class Agaricomycetes; order Agaricales; family Mycenaceae; genus Mycena; species Mycena metata. Next base: position 237,390 of record JARKIB010000042.1, on the reverse strand, counting down.
TCGTGCGTCAGCCCTGGGCAGCTCTTGAATGAACCTGACGAAGTCCCTTACTTGTAGTACATCTCCAGCCTCTATAGAATTCGTGAGATTTGTGGCCACAGCACCAGCAGGTTGAAATTATACCTGGGTCCACGCGGTGGTCGAACACATTGCGGGGATGACTCCGAACTTGCGCAACAGCGGTCCAATTTCCACCAACATCGAGAGCCAGAGTGCTAGGCTGACAACGCTCAGAACGATGTTGTAATTCTGCAACAGTCGCGTCGGACGAAACGCTACGCGGTCCTTCATCGCCGCCTGGCCCACATAGATGCCGGCCAAATATGTGGCAAGGACAAAAACAACGGCGGCCGTTGAGCTCAACAGCATCGTAGTGCCAGAAAGTTAAGAGTCGTGGTCTGAAGTTGTCGCTGGTTAAATTTTTTTCGGGAGCGAGTAACTAGGTGGACCACGAGAAACCGAACCGAGTCCGAGGATTCGCTAAGGCGAGGAATCCACCATCTCTCGATGCAGGGCTACTGTCAAACGAAGTCGGATTCGAGCTCTTACCGTGACACCGGAAAGATGGCAACGGAGAAACAGCATCGCGAACATCGGAGCTCCTCCGGTTTCAAGTGGTATTTGCCGGCTATTAGGATCAATCTTAACGTTCAGTCGGTTCGGTCTATATATTCCGCCAGAATAATGTTACAGGCGACGTTGGGTCAAACTAAGCCGTTCAAGTGTATGTTCATAACTAAGCCGTTAAGATACCACGCGGCGCAATTCGGGCAGGTGTCCCTCTACATCGCCCAGTGTGCATACGGCCTCCTACATGTTTTACAGGCCCCGACGTTGCAGCCAAAGATACGAGACGGCCACGACGACCCAAGTGAGACATCCGAGCAATACGATGCTGTACGGTCCGAGGACTGCGCGTTGGGGCTTCCATCCTGCGGCCGAGTTGAACGTATAGTGATCCCAATTCGGACGTCGCAGCCACCACCAAAATAAGGTCATGGGTCCCGGAAACGTAGCATAGATTTTGCCATTTCCGCCAGTTCGGTACCATGAAGAGCACTTGGACCAAACGAATCCCGCGAGCTTCGCCTGGATATGGCGATTATATGCATCGGTAGCCTCGATGGTCACTTCGAGGGACGAGATGTCCCCTGTGAGGATCGGCTGAATTAGCTGAATGATGTACTCGGCCTGCCTCAATTAGTGACACAGTTGACGCGAAAGAAAAACAGGGATATTTACCTGGATTTCGATGGCAAGTAGTACGGAAGAGCTCCCGGTGGCGGTATTCCCGCCTAAGCTGTTTGTTGAACTCCCAGCGAAGGATTTGGGGGGGCCACATACCGGAGATGAAGAATAAATTCGCGAAACCAGGAAGTGTCGTCCCGAGGTACGCGGTGGGGCCCCGTTGTGCGACGTAGTATTCGGCAACAAGCTGACCAGCATTGCCCTTGATGCTGATAAAATAGTCATCCTGCTCGCTGCCAGTCGAAGTCAATAAAACAGGAACCTCACGGTGTACATACCGCTATGTAACCCGTGCTATAGATGATCACGTCAAATTCAGTCCGGCCTAGGAATATTCAATGGTGTGAGCATGAAAAGAGCCAGTCCTTAGTACCGCTCTTGGTGACAATTCCGCTGTCGTGGATGGATTCGATCGACTCCCACGTCAGCGATAAGTTGGGGCGAGCCGAGGAAGCTAGATAATTGGTGTCGTATACCACTCGTTTGCAGCCCACCTCTGACATAGTTAGCATCGGTTTTGGGCGTGATCAGTGCACGAACTAAGAGCGGAACCCGATGGAATGACGTTGTCCATGTATTCTGGAGGAGCAACCCGCTTCATGTAAGTAGTGAGATACTTTTCATTGTCAGTTTTCTGCACGTCGGTGAGGGAGTACGCTCACTTGCTCAACAAAATAATTGGCAACATTGCTGCCAAAAATGGCGAAGTACACCAGCTCGTTCTGGGGACGGATTAGGCCAAGGAATGTACGACCGGGTAGGGAAAATGCTACCCAAAAGAATTGGAAACTTCGGAATGCTCTGAGGTAGCGGGGAGAATGACGGAACAACCATCTTTGCGCACTCGAATACTGGCTGAAAGCCTGTGGTCCAGAAAGTAAACGGTTGTCGGCAGGAAAAATTGAAGTAAGTACCGGCGGAGCCAACCAACGCGGCGAGCGACAATACTGCGTTATCTGAACGCTTAGATCTTGGGAAATTACCGGGACGAATTGTGTGCTAATACGAGTAAGCCGAGAGTCCCAACCGCGTAGCGTGTTTACCTACGCTGAGGGGCCGTTTCCAACAACTGCGACTCGTTTGCCAGCTAAAGACACGGAAGTGTCCCAGTGCCCTGAGTGAAAACTGACCCCGCGAAACTCTGCGACACCGGGGATGTTGGGAAACCTTGGCACTCCAAGCCTACCGACGGCAGAGACAAGGATCTTGGCCGTGAGGAGAACCCGAGTGCCATCGCCGGTCTGGGTAAGGATGTCGTAGCCACTGCCGTTCCATTCCGCCGATACAACCTTGTGGTCGAAGATTATATTGCTATGGAGACCATACTTAGTCGTCAGTTGTACCCAGTATTGCAGTATATCGGGTTGTGAAGCATGAGTGTGCGTCCAGTTCGGATTCAAATCACTTGAAAGAGAATAGAGATGGATTGGGACATCTGAGGAGCATCCCTTTGGCCGTGTGCTCAGCCACGGAATACAGACGAAAGTCAAGTGTCGCACGGGATAAATATTGTCCTGGAGGAGGGTTAGGTTGAGTCTCGCAGATGTAAATAACATATATGTACTGACTCGCCATGTTCCACCAACTTCGCTAGCCGTTTCAATGATCTGCAGGATCTCGTTAAAAGGAAAATTCGGTTTGAACAATCGAGGATGAATTACTTTGAAGTCAGAGCAGCCCATTTTCTTCAGCTTGATTGCCATCGTGAGCCCGGCAATTCTACGCCCACGGCAGTCAGCAAATATCTCTGAAGACACGAAACCGCCGTACCCTGCGCCAATGATCACAATCTGAGTTTGCAGCGACATATTGGTGGATGGTGGTGGGAGGGTGCAACTCGGAAGTGATGGCGATTCTCGTCAACCAACTCGGATGACTGGTTATCTCGGAGTTGGATGCCATACCATTGCCATCTCATCGATCTCGTCCTCCGAGGCAGTTGCTATCTCAGTAGCTTGAATCGGCATTTGAAACTCAAGCTCAACTACCGCTAGACCAGACACCCCCGCCGCTGTTGATTGATGTGCAGCAAAAGGATCGGGACCTCCATTGGTCGTGAGTTAGCAGTTGTGAGTGCCGAGGAGGAGGGGCCGAATTCCACCTCGGTAGAGAGATAAGTAGGTTAGTAAAGAAATCCTTGGAGGGCTAGGCCGCGTTCTATAAAATGCGCGAGGAGTGTACGATATTCTAACCCGAACCACAATGCATACCCTGCTGCCTTGGATGCTCTCGACGACGCTGGTAGGCGGGACGCTCGGCCTTTTTCAGCCCCAGGCGTTGACGGGCGACAAGGCCTATGAGTTGATGCGAAGCGGAGGAGAATACACAATCTCGAAGCTGAATGCACTAAATGCAGTGTTGAACGAGATCGGTGACAATTCCACCTTGATTGATCTGCTGGTGGGTGATTTCAAAGTCCTTCAAGTTGTGCACAACTGAGGGTCACGCAGAAACTACTGACTGTGTCGTCAGAATGCCAACAAGCAATCGCAATCGTCAGCTATCATGCCGAGGTGAACAGTCATCTATCGACATACCGTATCCTTCGTTTATCGCATTTACAGAGTCCGGTACCCTATGAAGAAAGATTTGGGCAGCTTGCACTAGAGAATATTGAGGCCTATAACGCGAGTGCGAGTAACGTCATTGCGAGTTTCGTGCACAAGAAACCCTATATTCAGAGTAATAATGACCGTCATAATCATGCCAGAGTGTTTGCTCATACATTTTGTCAGAGATTCATTCCTGTGGCCAGACGAAAGCGTGCGACGAGATTCGCGCGCTCACGGATCTTGGAAGCAGATTTATGCGGAACGTTGATAGTAAAGTCAAGGATTCGGTTGGTCGTCGAGCTCATGTCCGTCCTGTGGGTTAACGGCTGTTTAGAATCCAATTGCCCAGCAAATATTGGCGGTACATTCAGACCTCCAGGCTAGAATGGACGCTGTTGTACGTGATCATTGCACGACGATAGGTGCAGCGAGTGGGGAACTGTAGATTCTAGAGCCCGCCACGCGGCGACCGTAATGCGATTTAGTCGGGGTTCATTGAGCATTCTCACAGGACAGGGTGTTTTCCCCGACGGTCACGTCCATAACAACCCCGCTGTCCACGCCTCCATCGTACGCGACGTGGAACAACACGCCGGTTATAGTGGCAGTGGGAACGGACAGTGTGGTCACGGCATCTTGCGCAGCGACGCCCATTACAAAGTTGCCCAGGATGGTGAGTGCGTAAACACGTCCCTGCGCAAAACCGAACAGGTAGGTTGCTGGTTTAAGGATAAGACGAGGTGAAATAAGGCAAGGTAGCTGACACGGGGAACGCACCAGGGCTCTCTTTGATTCCTAAGATGAGCGTGAGCAGGGTGGTTGAGGCGACCGCCACACCCGACGTGAAAAAGAGAACCATGAGCCGGCGGAGAAGACTGCCAGCGGGAAGTGAGTGAAGAGTTTCTTGACGTATGCAGCCTAGTCCACCCACCTGTGCGTCGAATCTCTCATTGCAGTTGCAGTATTCATTCTGATAAATGTGCTCAGGAGGGCCACCGCAATCATGGTATCCGTCGCAGCGCAGGAGAAGAACGCGATCCTAGACCAGGTTTAGCGTATTCTTCGAATGAACGGGTTTAACATACCAGGCCGTCAGGACAATCTTGTCCGCTTCCAATTTGACGAAATTGAGCATAACGGCTGATGTGTACGAGAATGAAAGCTAGCGAGCGGCGGCGCATAAGTGGGGTTAGGATTGAAAATCACGATAATTAAGGTCTCACATGGAGCGCGACGGTGAATACGAGGAAAGCACTGAAGCGCCGATTTTTTGTGCTATCTAGAAATTAGGGAGAGCCAGGGCCACGGCAAGCGTTGTACGCACAGGTTGAAATATAGGAGACACATAAATGACTGGGCCAAGGCCGCCGTTGTGTTGGTCGTGAAAGTAATAACTGAGAGTGTGCGGAGGTAGGCATCGGTGAAGAGGAAGGCATCACAAGGGGGCATTAGAACACTCGAGTACACTTGGGTGCAGATCGCCCCGCTGCAAAGCACGTCTAATGCGAATATGACGGCCACTCCGGGTCTATGCAGACGGGGTCGCGAGGGGCGCTGGAAATATAGTATAAGGAGAAACGAACAGTAGGCAGTTCATCCACGACGCGACGAGCATGAACCTGGAGCAGTTGGTAAGCCGTCCGGAGGTTTGAGAGGAGGAAGCACACACGCATGGTCGACAACCACTGTCATGTTCAACGCGGAAGCTCGTCTGCAGGAGGGGGAGGAAGGAAGGAAGGTCTGTCGGCAGGCCTGGGAGATAGGGACGGGACTATCCGGTACGTACAGTCGGACATCGGCTAGCCAGAAAGAAGGATGAATGAATTATGATGGACAAGATACTTGGTTCGGAAATGCCAAATGGACCAATCAGTCTCACCCTCGAGCGAGGAGGTTCAAGACTTTGAAATCTGGGTAAACTCGAAGGAAGTCTTCTTCTCCGGACGCAAATGCGATGCAATCATGAACAACCGACAGCGGATGTAAAGAAGGGACCTTGAATGAGCGAAATAGACATATAGACCAATGTGTGATCGTGTACGCACCAACTGAACCCGCCATAGTGTGATGCCACTCAAAATCAGTGTTTTGTCCCAAGATTGAAATTCTGTGTCATTGTGGCGCCGCAGATGAGACTCGAGCCTTGAAGTGATTCGCGGAGTTCCCGAGTGCATTACACAAGGTCGCAGCGAAGCTGATCCCACCCCAGACCAGAGTTGACGAAATGGCGACGAAATGGTTAGGAGAAAGCGGCACGATCAATCAATCATCGCGAGCTCAATTGGGCAAGTCCGAATCGGTGCCGAGATCCGATATCTAGGCCGCGATTTGTGCAATTGGCCGCAAATTTGGCCGCGAGCAAAATTTGTCCTTCTCGGTGGCTGCCTTGGTGGGCACTCAACGTTCAATGGACAACCTCAGCCAAAAGAAAACAAGATTGTGAAATATTTCTTGCCCCTGAGTTTTCAACGTGTTTGAAACTGCGGTTCCAACGTGGGCAGATCTCTTATCTATTACCAATAATCATTCACTGCTCGTTGGCGTCTGAGACATGTACTAGTACTCGATTTAAGCCTCAAATATTCATCACTTGCACATTGGTGCGATTTTTGCAGTGCTTCAATTCAACCAAGAGGTACATTCATCAGCAAAAAATGCCTTGACTACGTCGTGCTACGAGGTCTCAGTAGACGCGGTAGCCTGGTAGGCAAGTCCCCCCATATAAGGCTCCTGGTAGCTCCCCGCCAAAGGCTGGTAGCTCCTGGTAGCCTTGGCAGTGAGGCTCAGTAGCCCCTTAGTAGTTGTGGCTTGCGAACTCAGTAGTTGTTCATATCTCACAATAGCTCACAACAGTCAGCTGTAGTCGGGTTTAAATTGTTGCAGGGGAGGGTAAAATTGGTGCAGGAGAATGTAATGCATTCAAATTAAAGTACAGTAAGTGTGTGCACGCGCTCGCGCCGGCGCCGAATGCCCGCCGCCGCACATTGGAAGTGCCCGCCGCCGCGCGTGTGGTGTAGGTCGGGCGCAGCGCAAACGTGGTGCGCTCGAGTGAGGCCTGCGCGCGCGCGGTGTAGGGGACAATGTGCGCGATGACAGGCCGGCGTGCTTGCGCCACTGGGGATGACGTGCTTGTAGGCTGCGGGGCGACGGAGGCGTTGAGGGCGGGGACGAAAACGCGGTCCTATATGATACGGCGACGTAAGGCGCGGAGAAAACATAAGAGAAGGAAAAAATGCTAATATATTGAGCACGCACCTTATATCTTGAAAGTCTCCGTGAAATATAGTTCCGGGCTCTGGGCGGGAGTCGGACTTGGATGTTTTGATTTGCAGAGTATTGAGGTACTTGTAGGTTTGCAGGGCCAAAGTTAATTTCGGGTGCTGACGCAACGGGATTGAGGCGACATTGATGCTGGTGGTGGGTGCGACGAGAACTTGAAGCACTTGACATGAATACATAGGCTTGCTGAATTGAGAACTTTGAAGCCTTGATTGTCTTGAGAAAGTCTTGAAGCCGTGCACGACGCTGGAGGTAAGACTCGAGAAGGTGCCAAAACGGGGAGAACGAGAATGTGTGAAGTGGAGGGCTCGGAGGGCACTATGAGGAGTTTGGTTGTGCTGCATGGAGGTGGATTGGCTTGAGAGGAGGTGCTGAGACTCTGAGAAGGAGAACGAGGGGAGGGGAGATGGAGGAAAAGGAGAAAGGGCGCCAACCAACACGTGTCTTTGATCACGGATTGATGACGGAATCTGACACGTGCTGGCGGAGTTTGAATAACTTTTGCCTTTTCCACAATTTTGTCGCTAAACGGTACTCTTGAGGAAAACAAGTTGGAGGACCTTTATCAGTACTACACACTCAAATTTGAGTGGATGTCGCCGGAACTCATCAGTGGCATCTCTAGCATATATAGCTGTGGCATGCAATGTAGCAGAATGTATGGGCTCGAATTGAGACCATGCCGAGACTTGGCTTGCGGCCCGAAACACGGTTTCCAAACATGTGTTCGGTTTGAGCCCACTTTACAAACCCACCCAAAAGTGAACCTAACACGGATTCCATTTAACTCACAAAATTCGGATCGGAAATGGAACTGTTCAAATCCTGAAATGCCCCCGAAAAACGGCACATGCTCTCTTCTTGTTGAGTGCAGAACAGGGGTGATCTTTCACTTCCAAACAGGCGGGTTCCCGCTGTCCCCTTCCTGTGTGTGCCTCAGGGGGAACAATTTTTCGGGGCAAAAGAAAGGGCAACAGAAAGGATTTTGAGTGAGTGTTTAGGTCGGGAAAATAAGATAGTTTGTCTCGCCGTTTACACGTAGAAAATGGTGCAAACAGTGTTCATTTTGACCACAAGTTTAGGTTGGATAAATCACAAAAGAAGATGCTTGGATCTCGGAAAAACGGATGTCAATGACGTCACGTGACCTCGTCGCGTCTTCAGCCATCAACAAACTGGGGTCAACACTTGAGACAACACCGATGCAGAGACTTTGCAAAAACCAAGGCCTTGGGCATTATGATGTGGTGGGAGCAATAAATCTGCAGTCTTCAGCTAGTGACCCCATTTGCGTACCCAGCGAATGGTCGGACTAAGGACGGTGAGCGCCAAAATGGGCAAAATTGTTATATTTATTATTCGCATCCGAGCTTGAAACATCCTCCGTTTTTTTTGGCCAACTGATTCATAAACGTACTCCATTTCTGGTATAATGAACCAGGATTTATATTCTGGCGGTGAGCATGCGCGCTCTGAAGAACTAGGAATCTGATTTGATTTGAAGGAAGACATATTGGAAGACATTGGATATCGCTAGGTGCCAAAACCGTAAAGTATGGTGCCAGACCGCCGAAGCGCGTGCGTAACATCTGCCGCAGTGATGGTGGTGCTTTAATTGAAGTGACTCATTATCAGTACCTGGAGGCGGCTCAAAAAATCCAGAAGCTACCGGTATGAATGACCCGTGTGGATGGCGCTGGCCTGTACCAAACCTTGCACATACTGTTGCAAATAGCTGCGACTCTCCTCGCACATTAGCCCAGAGATGCGCTTGACGCCGCCTCTGCGCGCGAGGCGTTTGATTGTGGGTCGGGTACCAACCCCTGAAAATCTCGTGGCAGGGGTGTATGTGTGTTCTGCACCGTACTTACCTTCCCCCCAAACGGAGCAGTGGAGGATACGACGGCGACGTGGTGGGGGAGGCCCGGAAGACCGCCCATTCAGCGCTGGTGGCACGCGGCGGGGCTGGTAAAGAGTTTCACACTGCGCGTTCGATGGATTGGGTTACATACAGTTCCTGGACCTCCTCGTGAGCGTTTGCAAGCCATAGCACGGACGAATAATCTGGACAAGGTCGTGGTTAAGACGGAAAGCTCCGAGCTCCGACCCATCAGATGACAGGATGCTGTGCGCGAGAAGTTGCCGAAATGCGGATTACAATTGAACTTGCAGAATCCCACTGGACATTCAAGTTGTAAAAAAAATTGGTTTTACACTGAACTCACCCGGGATCATTCTTTATCAATCGACTCAAGGCAAGCAGGCAAGTCCTCCCTGATTTTATAAATCAAGATCGGGGTCGCAACAGAATTTAACTCTCTTTTGCAAAGGTACTGGATATTTTTGCAAAGTTACTTAGGGGGTAGTCAACGGAGTTCGCGAGCGACCTTTGTTTTGGTATGGGCCGAGGAGTGTAGATGTGACTGCTTGTTCTTCATGCTATAATGCAGAAAGAGACTGTTGACGCTGAAATTAGGCTCTATACGGAGGCTGCAATGACGTGAGCTCTTGGTATACGAGCAGGCTGCGCTGTGATATCAACCGCCGCGAGCCAGCCTCGAAAACAGTCCACTTCATGCAGATAGGGGCCATTCGGGGTTATAGGCCCGGACCCTTACGTTTACGTCCGAGTCTCTAAGGTTCCGTTACTACGTCGTTATTTCTTTTCACTCTTCATCCACCACGATGTTATCTGATTTCCCTCAGGAACTCATCGAAAGGTTCATCGAGGAGATTGGCCCCGACGCGAGCGCTCTCCGCTCCTGTGCCCTCGTCTGCCGAGCGTTCGCGGCGTCGTCTCAACGGCTTATCTTCTCGGAGCTCGTGATCGCCATTACTCCGGAAACTTGCAATGTTGAGCGCCTGCTCGACGTGTTACTCCATTCCCCGCATCTCGCTGCCTACGTCCACACACTGAAGATCGTGGTCATTTTCAATCAACAAAACCGACACGAGCCGATATTATGGTCCCCGGCGGTGGCCCCGATTTTAGATCTTCTCCGCCACGTCAAGTCCTTCACTCTGCGCTTCCCGGAGCGCCGTACGCAAACCGACTGGGGTAGCATTCCAAAAGAACTGAAGGCGGCCATTTGTGGACTGTGCCATCAGTCACGGCTTGAATCCTTGCACCTCATTGGATTGGGATTCGTCCCGGACCCGGCCGAGTTCGCTCAGCTCGTCACCTCTTCTGCTTTGAAGGAGTTGTCGTTCATAGGCGTCACGATTCCGCCTTCAAGCGAACATCGTCCTGAGACGAAAGGCCTCACCACATGCTATCTTGAGCTGGGCCTCTCGCCGCTCGATTTCGTCGCGATATGGGGAGATTCCCTATCCAGTGTGCGAAACCTTCGTTTGATGTGGCCACAAGACATCGAGTCTTCCCGCAGCCCTCAGACGCTTTTGAACGCGGTGAGTCCAAGTCTCGAAGACCTCCACCTGGACTACTACAGACGCAAGTTTTATCCTTTGTGAAGCCACAGAGTTTTGGGACTCACATACTATGCAGCATTCTCGCAGGGGAGTTCGAACGCCGTCTCCTTGGCCAATTCGACAAAACTGCGGCGGCTCGTACTGCGTGTACACATCAACGGCCCGTTCATTACCAGGTTTGAGCTGTACAACTCCGTCCGAGGATGGGAAGATTTGTTGCAATCGGCATGCTCGCCAGCCCTGTCGACGGTGGTTATAACGATTATCGTTGACTTTTTTGATGATATAACCACGCCCCAACCAATAATTCCCTGGCCCTTGTTGGACGAGCTTTTAGCCGGGCCACGGTTCCCTTCTCTCGGGAACGTCGAGTTCCAGGTCAAACTGCAACCTTATCCGGGGGTCCTGGGCCCGCAATACTCTCTTCAGCAAACTCAGTTTGTGGAGGTTCTCCGCGCTGAGTTGCCCCGCACTCGAGCACGCGGGATATTCCAGTGTAACGAAATCTGATTCGCCCTAGTCCGATCCTGTAAGTCGTTACTCGTTCCCGTACTTCGTATTGGATTCTTACGCGATGCTAGGGATTACATTACAATAGTGTGGAGACAACTTTGACTGTTTCGGGAACGTACTGTTCACCAGTATTTTATCTCGTCAATTTCGATAACTACGCACTTCCCCTGGGCCTTGTCGCTGCCTGCATTTTAACTTCGAGTGCCGCCGACAACCCGCACCAAAAGCGCGAGTGGCGAGTTACGCAATTGTCCCGTTGAGAATCCCCAATCTCCTTCATCCTGACCAGCTCCTATGTCTTTCGAAGAGTAATTGAGCCAGGCTCTTGACGAGGGTGTCGCGACTGTGCGGAATGGCATCTCCGATGTCGAACCGCTTGGCGTAGAGTGGACGAAAGCGATGCCTGTCGGTGCTAGTATGCAGAGAATACCCCTTGATCCTCACCTCACGTACGCCGTCAGATACCGCAACTTGCAAACCTCAATTGAGTTACCCCGGCGTGGGCAATGGACCCGACTTGACCGCTGCTGTTGGGGACCGATGCCTTGCCTACGATACTCTTCCCGTTCAGGGACGCAATCTCCCAGAATCTGAACCGCACAATGCGGAATAGGGTTTTGAGCACTGCTAGCTGCGGTGGGACGATTACGCCCAGCTTTTCCTCGTTAGGATATATTTTACGACTTCAAGTTCGAGCGCTGGCAGGGGCACTGACCGAATATAGGTCGTCGGAATATGGACCAGAATTATTTTGAAGTTTGATATTTACACTTTTGTTTCACTTCTTTTCCGCAGCAAAACAATCGCGTATTTGGATTCAGCTTGGCGGTATGCTCTGGTGAGTCCATAAGCGAGTATTCGGCAGCAAACTTGAAGTCGTTTTCTTTTTGGAAGAACGACAACACCTCGTCCATACGACGTGCGTGCCATCCATCACAGAGGGGCAAAAGACGAAAGCTATATTCTGCAGAATAGAAATCTGGTCTTAAGCGAGGAAAACAAAACACCACGCCCTTGTGAAGTTGAAGCAGGGCGAGTCGGGCATCTCGGGGTTGAATTTTATGTTGAAATTCGGTTCAATGATTTTAGCCTATGCTGCTAGGCTTGCCCAAGAGGACTCGAAAAGTTCTAGCAGTAGAAATGAGTAGCGGTTGAATGGTGTGTTTTGTTGGGCGGAAGCCAGACGACCGACGGCTCGGGCATCTCGGGGTTGAATATTAATTTGACGTTGAAATTGAACTCGATATGTATTTGGCGAGTACGAGCGCAGTTTCAAAAATCCCGTTGAAAGATGTTCTAGTTATGAAAACAGCGAAACAGGATAAGGAATACGCGCGACCTAGAGAGGTTGATGTCTCGCCATTCTTCCCCCGTATCTGGTCCCGGAGGGAGGCAACATCTTCTGCGGTCGCAGCAGCGGTGAATTTGGGATGAGACATAGAGTGAGCAGGAGTCTCTCAGTCAGCGCACTAGTGTTATGTCGCACAATGTTAGCCATCTCAGCCATTTTATCGCGCACCGCTCCGCATCGTTACGAGTATTTACATGTAAATAGCTCAACTTCTAATCAAAATGGTTACCTGGAGTACCAAATCGAGAGCTCGTGGAAAAACCTGCCGAGAACTGGAGCAAACAGCCGACAAATCATGTTGCAAGGAAGGCGAGAGCCACAGCCGGCCAACCTGCCATTCAAGGAAACTTTTTACCTATTCCCTCTCCATGCAACACATCGTTAAGCTCTGACTTCCATCATGCTGTCGACCACTTGCTTAGAAAGGAGCGGGAGAAGAAGAAAGGCAGCGGGAGTGATCCGGGAAGGCAGCGGAGGTGATCCGCCATTACGAGTCCCTGATTACGTGGAACGTTACCTCCTTATATGGTAGTCGTTAAATCCGTAAGGAATGTTTACAACACGCGAAGTACGAGCGGATTTGTTGTAGCGTCCTTCCTGGCTCCCGCGATTATTTCCCAGCCTTCCCTCGCATTTTCATCTCAAGACTCGGCACCTTCAAGTTCACTGGCACGACGCTAGGACCAACTTCGAAGCCAGTCAATTCCTGGGAATTGATATATAACCTTGCACGACTTTTTAATAGATCGTGGCTTCTAGAACTGTGTGAGAGGAGTAAGCTGACGTACGCTATGCAGCTGTGAGCCTATAAAGTCCGTCTGTCCTCCTGGCGTTCTGCGCCCACAAAGTCCGTCATGTCGTCCAAACCCTCCACCGAGGCCACTCCGAAGGACACATCCTCCCAGGATGAGACTGTCACACCAGCGACGCCTGCGCCGCCCCCTCCAAATCCATCTACAGCCCTGACGGGCAAGAGGCTGGCGGTTGTTTTTGTTGCGATGTGCGCGGTATCTCACGTAGCCCATCTCCGCGCTCAGCGCTCAACTTTTAAAGGCTAATGTCGCTATTCTTGATCGCACTGGATCAAACCATCCTAGGCACGGCGTTGCCTCGTATAGCCTCAGTGTGTATGAAGTGTCCTTGGTTGAATTTGAGCTCACCCTGCCTAGGACTATAATGCATTCTCTCTTCAAGGATGGGTCTCGTCCTCCTTCATCCTCTCTCAAACCGTCTTCCTGCTCTTCTACGGCCAACTCTTGCGCATATTCCCCGCAAAATGGATTCTCGTTTCCGCGATCGCGCTGTTTGAGATTGGGAGTCTGGTCTGTGGGGTGGCGCACAACGTCGAGATGATTATCGCGGGGCGAACAGTATCTGGTGTTGGGGGCGCGGGTATTTGTGCGTGCTTTGCTGTTTTTCTTCTTGCGTTTCTGCCTAACATGTTCCCAGTCGTTGCCATGCTCCAAATAATTGTGCAAGTGACGCGTCTCGAGGATCGACCACGCTTGCTTGGGTTATTCGGCGGGGTTTTTGGAATCAGTTCCGTGAGTACGGGGCTCCTTCACAGCTGCACCTTTCTCAACCAAATCGCAGGTCATCGGGCCCCTGATTGGCGGCGCCTTCACTGACCATGTTACATGGCGATGGGTGTGTGTTGTTGCTTCCGTTGATTCCGCTTCTCTGACCGACACAGATCTTTTTCATTAACCTGCCATTCGGAGGGTTATCCCTGTTGGGCGTCACATTCTTGTTGAAAGCGTCGCCCCCATTGGGAGCGGACCCAAACAAGCGGTCCAACCGGGACCTCCTTGAACAGGTTCGCGGCCTAGATTACGTTGGCATGATCCTCGTCGCTGGCGCAGTTACTACACTGGTGCTTGCTCTCCAGTGGGGAGGTAATACAAAGCCTTGGGGCGACAAGGCCGTCATTATCGTCAGTATTTCAGCGCTGCAAATTTGCAGGATTAACTTACCCACTTTTAGTGCTTGGTATTTGCGGCCGTCCTGACCATTGTATTTATTGGCTGGGAGATATACATTGACAAAAAAGCCATGGTGCCAACAGCAGTGTTTAAATCGCGCTCCATGTGTGTATCCCTTCTATCTTTGATAGATTCGTATTTGAACATCATTCAGATATGCCATTCAGGTGTATTCGTTCTTCAATCAGTTCTGCCTCGTCCTCTACTCGTACTATCTCCCCATCCTCTACCAGGCCGCTCGAAACTCTAGCGCAACCCATTCTGGCATTGATATACTTCCTTTCATGCTGGGGCTTATCCTTACGACTGTCATCACCGGCCAAGTTGTCGGAAAGTCTGGCTACTAGTTAGTCCTTCCTTCACGACTCTGCCCTGGAAAATGCACTGACATCGGAACATAGCTACCCCTTCTTAAACGTCGGCGCCGCGTTCATCATTATCGGGGCTGCTCTCCTCTACACGGTGAATACCACTACCTCCGACGCGAAGATCACCGGGTTCCAAATCCTGGTCGGCGTCGGCACAGGCATGGGCCTCCAAAACACCATCGTCGCAACGCAAGTCGAGTTCAAAGCAACACCGAAACTCATCGGACAGGCGACCTCCATGGCTAGCTTCTCCAAGTTCCTCGGCGGTACGATCGCGCTTGGGATTGCGGAGCCAGTGTTCTCGTCGCAGCTTAACAAATTCCTCCGCATATACGCGCCCAATGCGCCCGCGCAGATCGTGCTAAACAGTCCCACGGCCATCTGGACGTCGATAGATAAAGCCTTGATTCCGGGTGTCGTGCAGGGCTACACGAGGGCGCTGAGGGTGGTGTACATCCTCGGTGTGCCCGCCGGTGGGTTTTGCCTCATTTCCGCGCTCTTCATCAAGAACATCAGGATTCCGAGGGGAGCCAATGCACCGGCACCGGTCAAAAAGGAGGCTGAGTTGGAGAAGGGAAGCGCAGAAGGAGGTAGAGATTGACAGCTTACTTTTTACTCAAAACGTTAGTACACGACTTTTCAACTGTATCACGACGAATAATGTATATACGTTTCATTTGACTTACCGTCAGCGTGGTGATGCCCTATGTGGACTTTTACATTCGGTAATGCCCTGGGGAAGGAGTCGAAGTTGGAGGTGAAACTTCAAACTCGTCGTCTGCGCCCCGCTCAAAATCCTTCAAAGTTCGTGGTGAACAGCAGTGTTCCTGCAAGGCGGCGCTGACTGCGATCAGACACCTCCCATTGACATCGAACGCATAAACGGTTTCTGACACACAGGCACAAGGAGATTATGGAGAGACGAAACGAAAGCTCTATCGCGCAAAAGAAAAATCCCTTAGGCGGGGAAACACCACGCCCTTGTGTTGAAGCAGGGCGAGTCGGGCATCTCGGGGTTGAATTTGATGTTGAAATTCGGTTCAATGATTTTAGCTTACGTTGCTAGGCTTGCCCACGAGGTTTCTCCCAATCCTAGCAGCAGAAAAATGCACCACATTAAGCGGCCGCGTCGGCACACGTTGCCGACGCCTGACGGTCCAATGCCGACTATGGCAGGCTTGACAAGGCTGTGCCGATCAGGCGTCGGCAGACTGCGTTCAGTAGACGTCGGCACATATGCCGACGCTGCCGCTGTTAATTTGAGGTTGAAATTGAACTCGATAGTTTCAGAACTCTAGATTCCTGGTCATGATAACATTCGAGGTCTCATTTCTCTTCTCCACTTCCCGACAAATTTTCTTCTGTCAAACTCCTTCCACCCATGACGCCGTGAGAAATTTGTCAAGAATAGAGACACTGCCATACGGCGGTGGCCAACAACGAACGAAGCAACGTCTTTGCTTCCTCCTGTCATGTCCCAACTGCGCCGTTCGTCCACTCCTCGGAGCATCCACAGTTACTGGACGGATAGCGCCTCCATTCGGCCTAGTTTCCCGATCCACGCGCTCGCGAAACCATTATCCAAGTTTATGTACCAGCGACAGGCAGCGGGGATCATCGCGCAGAACGCGGAGTCTCCGCTTTCAGCTGAGACGGCAGAAATCCTGGCGACCTACTTGACGTGAGTGTCTTTAATTCTCCGAAATCCTTGAGTAATCTGGGTTCAGGTTCAAGGACATCTTCCCTTTGACACGAGTGCTCGTTCTCGACCACCTTGCCTCTCGAGTGGCCAGGTCATGGCAGGACACCCAAGTTGTTGCAGATTCCAGTGTCCTCGGATCGCTTCCAGAGCTACTTTGGTTGTATACCAGTAGCCCTGCCATCCTTCGTTCGACTTGCGCTCTTATAAGACATCTTGCCTGGAACGAAGGGCCGAAGGCCAAAATGCGTGGACTCGAAATTCAGACGCAACTGACTCCGTTGTCAAAGTGAATAAAGTATCTCCTAAATCACCTTTCAACCCGGGTCATTGACAGTGTATGGGTAGTCACCTGGATTTTGGTGTGCAGAAAGCTGCTTTTCTCGCGCTCGATGCCTTCGACGCGATCGAACCATTATTGGACTGTTTTCTGTGGGCGGCTCGGTCCATCTGTCTCTTCTCATCCGGAGCTGACTGTCTCTTCTCAGACTAAGCAGTAGTTTCCCGGTGCAAAGGGAAATCCTCTGCGTTCTGAGGTTTCGAGCACAGCAAGGGAAGCAGCAGGCGCGGTTCATCGTGGAATGCGATACTGCTCTGCGAAGCTGTATCTCCCAATCACTTCGGTTGGCGAATGGCGAGATCCTGCGACTCATGTGCCTGCTACTTTTGGATATTTCGGAGTACAAGACAGTGATCATGAGTCTCGCCGATGCAAGATTTTTTACCCAGTTGGCCGAGTTATCTACGTTTGTCGTTTCCTTGCGGTCCAAAATCTTTACTCATTCAACCACAGTGCCTTGGCCCCTTATTACCGTGATTTCCCGGGCGATTTCCACCACGGGTTTGATCTGGAACGGAGGATCAGGGACCTTAAAGACAGTCTCGAGCTGTGGCAGAACGCAAAACTGCGGTGGGAGAGCTCGCATTCGGGCGTTTCGAAGACGCTTTTTTCCGGATTGGAAGGAGAATAATATCTAGTGTCATACTTTGCGTCTACTTGCATATTGCAACAAGTTTCGCCGCCCGATAAGCCAAGGACCATAGTCGAGCACCGCACCACATTTCAGTTATTTTCAGTCTCAGGGTCCGACTCACATGCATTATGAAACCCAAAGTCGACGACAATGAATCCTTCCTCATCGAATGCGGGGAAATACCAAGGTTTGCGAATGAGAGCGACAGAATGAATTGGCTTCGGAGAGAAAAATACCTTGCAGTGTCAGGCTGGCAACGATTTCATTCATTTTCCTCACCCTTCTCATGTAGGAAGCCTAACAGCGCCGCGCTCCAAGCGCCGACAATATCAAATGCGCGAGGTCCATACCCATCGTCTTCCCCGCCTACACGCCCTTCCTTCCATGTAACCCTCCAAGAAATAGCGCATCGCATGTTTGTACCTATCCAAATCGCCGTCCAAACGCCGTCCAAACGAATCAAATGAGCTCCCCCGTGTCGTCGCGCCCGACCTGCATCACCGATTATTTCGTCAGAACGAGGAGTAGGCGCGGAGACGCGGCCGGAGCACGTACATATGCACCGCACACGCGCGTTGCACCCGAAGAGCGCATGTATATGGCGTCGGGGCGGCGACGCACCGTGAGGATCGCGAGCGCCTGAAGTGGGGGGCGGTTAGGAGACTCGGTCCAGAGCGAGAGCCGTCCGCCTGATGCGGGAAAGGCTGATAGATGTGCACGGTCGTGAGTGCGCGCGCGCCGTCAGCGCGTTCTGAGGGAGTTGGGGATCAGCATTCGTGGTGGTGTCGGGGCAGCGGCGCACGATCGTGAGCGCCTGGGGGGCGGTAAGGAGGTTTGGGCCAGCTCGTCCTATAGCGGGAAGCAAACGCACCAACGAGGGGTCGACGACGACGAACAGCTCCTGCAGAGCGGGACAGCGCGCAGATATCGGTGATGGTGACGAGGCTGATGCTCGTGCGGTGGACGGAGACGCGGGTGAGGCGCGCAGCGTGCAGCGAGACCAGATCACGCCAGAACGCGTCTCCCGCAGGGGTGAAGGCGCGTAGCGTAGAGATGGATCGCCTCCAGTGGGGCGGACGCGAGGAGGGCGGTAGCGGCGGCGAGCCAGGCTTCGGTGTGGACGCTCAGGGTGAACGACTGCAGCCGTGCGAGGGCGTTGGTACCCGCCCAGTGCGCGCTGAGGGCCGCGATGTCCTGGGAGTCACGTCGTCAGTGTGCGGTGAGGCAGGGACGCGGAAGTAACTCACAAACTTCACGGCAAGGCCTTCGAGGCCGAGGACGCAGAGCCCAGCGCTGTTGTGCGCGGGGATGGCCCAGATACCGAGGTGACTGACACGCGGACAGCCGGTGATGGAGAATTTCTCTAGCTGGGCAAGACTTGGCGCGATTGCCCCCAGCACGCCGTCCGTGACGAGGGGGGACATCTGGTGTACTCGTCAATGACGGGGACACACGAATGGCTAGATGCGCGAAGCCGCGGAGGAGGGCGGCATCGTAGTGCCCGTCGCTGTGCCTGTTAATCTCCAGCTCCAAGAGCGTATCAGACGCTTGCAGAACCGCGAGGACCGCCGAGTTAAGTGCACCGTCGCGCGTCCAGGTGCAAGCGCGCAAGCTGACGCAATTTCGCAGTCCTTTGACGACGAGCTCCCCGAGTTCATCCGCTGCCACAGACTTTGGAAAGTCGCGGATCTCTGTCGCCGGGATTCAGCATAGATTGGGCCATATGGACGCTCATTCGTAGAGGCGAGAAACACCAAATCCGTGGAAAGTCTGGTTAACGCGGCATGCATAGGCCACGTGTTTGGGCTGCGGGTCAGAAATAAGCGGTTGTTTGCGCTCGTGTGGCGAAGGCTTCCATCGGTTTGATCGGGCGAGATAGGGGTGGTTCATTTTTCGCGTTTTGCTTTTGCGTACCTCACAAGTCGTTGCTTCAAGATGAATAGCGGAAATTAATCTCAATTTATTTCTCTCTGCGAGGCCTACAGTATATCATCAGGGTTTAAATGAATACATTCGGAACATTCCAAGTTCAAACTCAAGTAACGTAATTTTGTCCTTCAGGCGAGGGAAAATCGAACTACACTTGCAAACTTACATATTAACCGTTAGCTCGATAGCGGATGGTCCGCATCCACGCAGCATAAAATGCGAATGCACAATGCAAGTGGACCTCGCCTGTTCGATTCAGGCCAGAGTCATGGGCAGTTTGATCCCGTTTTTTTTTCTTTTCACGTCCGAGTTCTTCATTCTTTTTCCCTCGCCTCGATGGCGGCCCATTTCACCAGCTTTAAAGATCTAGATTCAATGTTCACCCAGAGACAAGGGAGTTAATATTTACTCACCTTGAGGTGAGGTTTGAACTCAACCACTGTACTTACTTGGCACTTAAACTCAATAACGACTCGGTAGCGGATGGTCCGCATCCACGCAGCATACTTAAGACGCGCAGTTGCAATGCAAGTGGACCTCGCCTGTTCGATTCAGGCCCGAGTCATGTCCCGGTTTCCAGACACGCGTTTTTTTGGGGGGCGGTACAAGTTCTCCGTTCTATTTAATATTTATACACTTTGAGGTGAGGTTTGAACTGAACCACTGCACTTACTTGGCACTTACGTTCAATAACGACTTGGCAGCGGACGGTCCGCATCCACGCAACATTATTTGAATTTGTACAATGATGCAAGTGGACCTTGCCTGTTCGACTCAGGTCCGAGTCATATTGTAGGTCCGCATGGGCCAGGGGGTTTTCTTTTTTTTTGGCGTACGAGTTCTTCGTTCCCTTTCCTCTCTTCTTTGGTGTGTCTGGCCGCCTCTAGATCTACAGGCTAGCTATCCAACGTTCGCCCAGAGACAAGATACTTCTTCACCTTAATGTGAGATTTGAATCTAACCACCGCACTTGCTTGGCACTTTCTTTCGATAACGACTCAGTAGCGGATGGTCCACATCCACCCAACATAGAGCGTCGAAATGTAATGCAAGTGGACCTCGCCTGTTCGACTCAGGCCCGAGCCATGGGCAGTTTGATCCCCTTTTTTTTTCTTTTCACGTCCGAGTTCTTCATTCCTTTTCCCTCGCCTCGATGGCGGCCCATTTCACCAGCTTTAAAGATCTAGATTCAATGTTCACCCAGAGACAAGGGAGTTAATATTTATTCACCTTGAGGTGAGGTTTGAACTCAACCACTGTACTTACTTGGCACTTACACTCAATAACGACTCGGTAGCCGACGGTCCGCATTCACACGGCATAAAGAGTGAACACGCAATGCAAGTGGACCTCGCCTGTTCGACTCAGGCCCGAGTCATGTTCAAATAGGTCCTCATGGGCCGGGGTTTTTTTTTGGCGTACGAGTTCTTCGTTCCTTTTCCTCTCTTCGATGTGTCTGACTCTGAGCAGTTTTAAATTAAAGTTCATCTACATAGATCCAATGTTCGCCCGGAGACAAAATACTTGCGAGAGAACTGCGGTTCTTCACCTTCACCGTGAGGTGAGTTGGAACCCAACTATTGCATTGAATGGCACTTACATTCAATAACGACTCGGTAGCGGAATCCACGCGGCATACATGGTGAAGATCCAGTGCAAGTGAACCTCGCCTGTTCGACTCAGGCCCGAGTCATGCGTCGGCCGGTATGGTCCTTTTTTCCCCGTCCGAGTTATTCGTTCCGTTTCCTCGCCTCAGCGGGTCTGACCAGCTCCACATTCGATGTTCGTCCAACGCTCGCCCAGAGACAAATACTTCACCTTAATGTGGGGTTTAAATCCAACCCTGCACTTGGATTCAATAACGACTTGGTAGCGGATGGTCCGCATCCACGCAGTGTGGAGGGCGAAGATTTAATGCAAGTGGACCTCACCTATTCGACTCAGGTCCGAGTCGTAGCCAAATCTTGGCGTACAGTTTTTTTCGGGTTGGCGGTAGAGTCCTCTGTGCCTGTTTCCCCTCCTGCGGGGCGGCCATTGGACCTTTAACTTCTCCTCTTCTCGGTGTGTTTGACTCTGAGCAGTTTTAAAGTCCATTTACATAGAGCCACGAGACAAAGATATGTAAACTGCGGTTCTTCACCTTCACCTTGAGGTGAGATTTGAACTAAATCACTGTACTTAATTGGCACTTACATTCAATAACGACTCGGTAGCGGACGGTCCGCATTCACACGGCATAGCTCGTAAAGATGCAATCCAAGTGGACCTCGCCTGTTCAACTCAGGTCCGAGTCATATGCCATCGTCCCACAATGTTCTTTTCTTTTTTGGGCGCACGAGTCCTTCGTTCCTCTTTTTTCTCCTCGGTGTATCTGACCAGCTCTAGATCTGCAGTCCAGCTAAAGATTGGATGTTCGCCCAATGTTCGCTCACAGGCAAGATAACTTTTTCACCTTAAGGTAAGGTTGGAACCCAACCACTGCACTTACTTGGCACTTACACTCAATAACGACTCGGTAGCGGACGGTCCGCATTCACACGGCATAAAGAGTGAACACGCAATGCAAGTGGACCTCGCCTGTTCGACTCAGGCCCGAGTCATGTATAGTCGCCGGTCTTCATTTTTTTTTTTTGCGGTACGAGTTCTCCGTTCTTCTTTCCCTCTCCTCAGTGGCGGCCCATCTCACCAGCTTTGAAGATCTAGATTCAAACTTCTCCCGGAAACAAGATACTTGGGGATAAACTGCGGCTCTTCACCTTGCCGTGGGGCTGAACACACGGCTGGACTTACTTGGCACTTACTTACATTGAAGGACGACTCGGTAGCGAATGGTTCGCATCCGCGCAGCATACATCTCCACAAAACTATGCACGTGAATTTGGCCTGTTCGACTCAGGTCCGAGTCATGTACCACCCTTCGTTTATTTTGCCGTCCGGGTTCTTCGTTCCCTTTCCCTCTCCTCGGTGTGTCTGACTAGCTCTAGAGTTCATTTACATAGATCCAATGTTAATATAAATATTCAATCTTCCCCCGGAAACAAGATATTTATTCAGAGATTTGAACTCGACCACTAGACTTACTTGGCACTTACACTCAATAATGAGTCGGTAGCGGATGGTCCGCATCCACGCAACGTCAACTAAGTGTGAAAACGATGCAAGTGGACCTCGCCTGTTCGACTCAGGCCCGAGTCATGTATAGTTGCCAGTCTTTTTTTTTTCTTTCTTTTTTTGGCGGTACGAGTTCTCCGTTCTTCTTTCCCTCTCCTCGGTGGGTCTGACTAGCTCTAGATCTACAATCTAGCTAAATATTTGATGTTCACCCAACGTTCGCTTATAGGCAAGATACTTCTTCCGTGAGGCCGAACACCACTGCACTTACTTGGCACTTACACTCAATAATAACGACTTGGTAGCAGATGGTCCGCATCCACCCAACATCGAGCGTAAAGATGCACTCCAAGTGGACCTTGCCTGTTCGATTTAGGCCCGAGTCATGTGCCATCGTCCCACAATGTTCTTTTCTTTTTTGGGCGTACGAGTCCTTCGTTCCTCTTTCCTCTCCTCGGTGTGTCTGGCCGGCTTTTAAGTCCATTTAGATTCAACGTTCGCCCGGAGACAAAATACCTCTGCATTCAACCACTGCTTACTTACATTTAATAACGACTCGGTAGCGGACGTTCCGCATCCACACAGCGTGAAGGAAATGTGAATCATGCAAGTGAATCTCGCCTGTTCGACTCAGGTCCGAGTCATACGTCTTGGGGGAGTTTTTTTTGGCCATAGGAGTTCTTCGTTCCCCTTTCCTCTCCTCGGTGCATCTAATTCTAACTAGCTTTGGAAGTCCATCTACTAGATTCAACGTTCACCACGGGACAAAATACTATAGTACGTGAGAGCCTGCGGTTCTTCACCTTAATGTGAGGCGGAACTTGGGCGGTACACGGCTGTACTTATTTGGCACTTACTTGCAATGATGACTTGGTAGCGGACGGTCCGTATCCACGCAGCGTGGAGGAAGTGTGCAGACGCAATGCGAGTGGACCTCGCCTGTTCGACTCAGGTCCGAGTCATGTCTAGGTCCTTACGTGGTTCTTTTTTGCGGTAAGAGTTCTTCTTTCCCTTCTCATCTCCTCGGTGGCGGCCATCTGACCAGCTCTAGAGTTCATCTACATAGATTCAACGTTAATATTCAACGTTCCCGCAGAGACGAGATATTTACTATGAAATGCATACAAAACCTTTGAAACCCCGGAGTTAGGTTACATTTTTCACTGATGGCAGGCAAGGAAAAAAATGTAGGGGTCCCCGGAGATACGCATTTTTATCGATCCCAAAGACACACTTTGTGGGGTCAAGAGGAATATAAGAACGTTCCACTCAAGTTCAACCAAAAGCTGTCTTCGAGTCACTAAGTGGTCGTACTTCAAACATAAAATCAAATGGCTGTATAAGCGTCGTTGAAGCGGAACTTTGGGGTGAGCGACCCGGCGGTAGGGGTGGGAAACACGTTCCCTATATAGGAGGGAATCTAGGTCGGACTGAAAAAAGCTTATCGACCCCCTTCCGACAGCTTCCGACTTTCGAATCCCGAGTTCCCCTTGGATCTCATGACCTGTCCGACGACCGGCCTCCCACGCTCTCATTCTTTTTTGGCAGCATCCGTTCACATCCCGGGGATTCCTCGGGCCCCCAAAGCCCTCTTATTGACAAGCTTCGCTGCATTCTCGTTTGCCCAACCATGCACTCTCTACTCACCTTGTCGTGCCTGCTCTCCGTCATCGTCTCGTCCCAGGCGAAGCTCACCTGGGGCAACACAAAATTCCTCTTCGTTTTCGGTGATTCCTATACGACGACAGGTGCTCCTGTTTTTTCTGGCCTCGTGTGGATCGAATAACTCATCCCTGGGCAGGATTTAATATCTCAGCTGGGATAGACTCGGTGGATCCAGGCAACGTACGTGAACTAGTTGAATATCGAGCGAAATTCTGAGGACAGTCGATCACAGGTTTCCTCTAACGGACCTAACTGGGTCCAAGCCTTGAGGGATACCTTCAACGTCGCAGGAACCAAGGTACCTGCCCACACATAGCTGTGTATCTCAATCTTCAGCTGGATTGTAGATTTTCGACTTAGCATCCGGCGGAGCTACCATCGATTCCGCGCTGGTCACCCCGTTCGAGCCCACTGTATTGTATATCTCTCTTTCCTGTCTTGAAAATTTCAGCTAATGAATCGGGATCCAAGGTCCGTGGTCGATCAGGTAGCTCAATTTAAAACGTTCCTCGCATCGAAGCCTCCTGGCGCCGAGTGGAACAGTTCCAACGCGTAAGCTTGCAGTCCTGCTCCAATAGTAATCGCCCATATTGAATTTGTATAGGCTCTTTGCGGTATGGATTGGAATAAATGACTGCGTACGAACCATGTTGAATTCGCGTTGAGACGGTTCAATGATTTATTCATTTACTCAGGGAAACGCATTTTCATTCGTGTGTCATATACTCAATTCTCCTTGGTTGGCCACTAATAAACTTGTCCAATACCAGACGAATACGACCCAACCGGCCTTCAATAAGATCCTTATGAACCGCCTAGCCTCTCAAGTAATGCCCTTCAAGATCATGGAAAGAAATCTGCTAAAATTCTCACAGATCGAAGAGCTCTATTCCTTCGGCGCGCGCTCGTTCCTCTTCCTAACGGTCCCACCAGTCAACCGTGCTCCCCTGTTCCTTGTCCAAGGACAGGCCGTCACCTCGCTCTTGGCCTCCGACATCAAAAACTACAACCTCCAGCTCACCGAAACTATGACTGGCTTGCAGGCGTCCCACAAGGGTTTGGAGGTCACCATCTTCGACACGCAACCGGTATTCAACACTCTTTTGGATGAGGCTAAAACGTTGTTTCTTTTTTATGCCCTGAACTTCGAGTTGAACTTATTCATTATTTTGTCTTAGGTTTGGGTTCGTTAATTCAACGGGGTTCTGCGACGCGTACCAAAATGGAACTCCGGCCCAGTCGACTCAAATTGCACCGTGTGCACCGGTTTCAACCTATTTGTGCGCATGTCGTATCAAAAGAAATCTTGCTCATACATTGATTGTCGCAATCTCCAGCTGGCTCAACTCACTTCACCCTCTCTTCACGGTTCACAGGTAAGCGCCGTCTCTTTATTTTGGCCTTGGCTGTTTTACCGAGTACATTGAACCCACTTTCCAGCATCCTCGCTCACGCTATCACGACCGTCATCAGTGCTTAGGGTTACTCAAGGGTAAATGGACCATGATTCAGCCGTTAGGAATCGGCGATAAAAAACCTAGGCCCTTGTTCGAATTTCCCCGCTATACATTCATATTCAGTCCGTGTTTGAACATACTACAGTACTGTACTGTATTGCGTCTACGTATCCTTCGGTTGTCAACAGAAATAGGATTATCAGGGAAAGCGAGTCGACGTGCGTGCGGCGTTTGGGAGCTATAAAATCTATGCGTAAACCGAGGGGGGAGGAAGAGTACAGTAACGAAGGCAGATACACTCGGTTTCTATTCTTTTGTTCTTGTTCGGGACGAGACGCGTGGGTGCAGGTAGGAATTATGAGAGATGCGATATCGAGTCCGAGTCCTCAGGGCGCGTGAACATTGAATTCCGAGGCGGCTGAGCTCGTGAGCGTGGGCGAGGGCAGGCTGGAGGTCGAGGTGGATGGGGTCGAGACTCCGAGGGAAGTGAGAGTGGTGGCGGCGTCGAGCTGGGGCAACGATATGAGTGCCTGGGTACCCGAGGCAAAAAGATGCCAGTCGATAACGCAGTGAAATAGTGTTCAGGAGAAAAGGTCTTTCAGTCGAGCTTCGAGTGATGGGACGGCGGTGGAGTTGCGCACGGACGACAGCTCGGCGTGGCAGACAACGGAAACACGAGAGGGAAGACTTATGGAGGGAGTATTGGCATATGAGGACCTACCAGAGGCAAAGGAGGTACAGCCACGCGAGCCGTCGACGCCCGGCCTCTACCAACAACCTGGGGGCGTCCACGCGAGTGTATACGTTCATAAAGTCCACATTTGTTGCACAACTGCGACAGAATATCAGTCAGCCAAGAAAACTCGCGAATAAACACCCAGAACTTGAATGCCACTCACGATCTTACCCTTGACCAACTTCGAGCGACGCCAAACGCCCGTGTCCGTCGCGCGGCAGTTGAAGCAGTGACAACGTACGGACGCGCTAGGCTTTATATCAGCGTCATCCGTGTGTACTACTGGCGCTGGCGCGGTATGGACGGCTGGGCTCGGTATCGGCGCGAGCGACGCGTTGTACGGGGCAAGGGGCGGATATTGGGGGTACTGGTAGCCCTGACCGAACATATAGAAAGGGTTAGGCGGTGGGAAGCTGAATTGGCCTATGGGGTCGACGGGATCTATTTCGTGTCAAGTCTCAAGGTGGGTGTTTGCAAGGGGGTAAAATTTTGTGAACGACGGAACATATGCCGGTTTTTGTTTTTTTCAAGATTTCAGTGAACCAACCACCCACGTCATACCATGTGACGTCCAAATAAGGCAATTACGGCACCCTTTCGCGTACACTTTTGCCCTAACTTCTCCTCAACTTGCGCGTAGGATCCGCTGGTAATGCAAGACAGATACAGAACGATCTGGTGGTGCATGCCCTCAGGGCAAAAGCAACTCAATTGGCAACACCAAACCCAATTGATTGAAGCAATCCGCCAACCACGCCGCCAAATGTAAGCCATTTTTCATGTCCGACGACACTTCGCCGGAAAACGACCACCAGTGGAGATGCACACATCACAAACCTGATTTCCCCTGACATTTTCCTGCTCAAGATAACAGAGGTCATACTGTGCAATTAGCGCAAGATATTTGAACTGGTACGCAAACAGCTCTTCCTGGCATGTATACGTCCTTTGTCAGAGAGCATCCAAAATACGTGTACGCCCTTCGATTGTCTATTCTTCTGTCGCCATCTTTGAGTGGTCGTGCGAAATTTACTCTGATTGCGCGTAATATTCTATTTTTTTGCACTCGGTATGCCGGACCATTCACCGAATGCGGAAAACAGTGTCGACTTCTGGTCGCGACGGTCACAGAACGGTCAAGGTGGTATGTACATTCATTGTGGGGTTAAAAAGAGGCTCCAATCTCAGTTATAAATTGTTTCTGGACCGAAAATTTTCCCCACCAAAAAAAAAAAATATCGAGCTCGGCGCCCAACCAACCACCCAGGGTCCGGTCCGGCATTCACGGCCCGGCACCCCCTTGGGTGTTTGGGAAGAAGGCAATTGGTGGCTGTGTTCCGTCCGTCCCGGCAAGCTGGCCGGGAAATTCCGAATCGGATTCAGTCGGGCCTATGGGTTGGCATATTCGCTGAACGAGGTTCATTTGCGCTGTGAAATTCAGGAATCAACGATAAATGACAGCAGTTCAAAGTTGAACCTTGTCGGTGGAATTTATTGTACGTACTCGGCAGAAAGAAGTTAAACAAACTGCCAACCCTGAAGTCAAACAGGATAGCTCGTTCCAGTACTCCATTCCTTCGCAGTATCCATATCAGCCAGCTGTTGGCTGTGAAACGCCCGGACATTTGAAAACGCGTCGTCTCCGACTACAAACCGAAGCGATAGCTGGCAGCGCTTGGGGTCCGTCACGAATGCAATGATTTTCGCAGCGGCTTTCACTGGGTCACCCGGCTCCCGGCGACCAGCAGTTTCGTTTATATGGTCAATCATTTCATGCCCAGCTTGATACCCTTCCACGAACTTCGCGGCGCGATTTACATCGGTGGGTTTCAACACCTCGGTGCGAAATAGGCCGGCCTGAAGTTTCCCTTATAAAATACAATATACTCAGAATGAGGAGAGAAGCTCACCTGGATTGATATCGAGCGGATGTTGTATTCCGCCAGCTCGTGGGCCCACGTGTCAGAAATCGCGTCCACGGCGGCCTTGGAAGCGGTGTATGCACCAACGCCGGGCAGACCCATCACGCTCACATGTGAGCTGATATTGACGATCGTCCCCGTTCGTCGCGCCCGAAAATAGGGGAGGAAGGCGCGGGTGGTGTTCACGAGCCCGAAGAAATTTGTGTTGAATTGCCGCAGGACCTCCTCGTGTGAGGTCTCCTCCATAACGCCAGCGTGCATAAATCCTGCGTTGTTCACCAAATAGTCCACTTGGCCGCTGGGGGTACAGATAATTTTTCAGTGGGATGCGAGTAGTGGTGTAGCAGACATACTAAATAGAGATAGCCTTGGCGGCAACCTCAGCCAGCTCCGCCTCAGAAGAGGTAACGTCCAAGCTGAGCGCCTTTGCTCCTCGCTGTATGAGATAGTCGAGGGTATCAACTCGACGAGCGGTTGCAATGACCCGGAAGCTGCGGTGAAGGGCTGCTGTGGGCCCATCAAACTATTTCCTTGTCGTGAGTTTCCGAATCCCCTACCAATGGCCAGTTCGCGACCGAGGCCCGAGGAGCAGCCAGTGATGAGAAACACCGGAGAGTCAGATGCCATGAAGTGGAGTGGGACAGAATTGGATGAAGCCAAGCACGGGAAACCACAAGCGTGTATACTGATAAAGGGACGTGAATACGGCTGATAAGACACGCTGTCTAAGATTCGAAGGCGCCCAAGTCAAGAACGGGGTTAGTAAGCTCTCCGGCGTTCCGACTCCGTGTCGGGTGACCGATGGGGAGTTCCCCAATTCATAGTTCAATCAAATGGCTGAGTAGTTGTGTCGTACGATCCGCACACTTCCTTGGACAATAATTGCACGTTATATAGGATCGCGATGAACTCAGAAAATAGTGCGGTTGACCTGATTTGTGTGTTTAAGCAACCCCATTGACAAGGTTTGAGGGTCTTGCACGGAGAGGAACAATCCTGTGCTAAAGAGCTCAACGAGTTCCGCACTCGACTCGTCTATTCAACCGTGAGAACTGAACTTCAAACCACCATCACACGGCCATCACCGTGCCGCAACATCGTGGGTAAATCACAACGCGAAGGCTGTCCTTGGGCGCTTAAATTCTCTCCTCACCACTCTCTGCTGCACCTATGGAAGCCGATCTGGCGCAGGCCCTCAATGAAGAACCCGTAGAGGACACGGAGTACGTCTCGTGGGTTCTTCATCTCGTTCCGCTCGCCGTTTGAATCACGCGCGCTTGATCTAGGTATGGCGGCATTTTTGCTGCCTCGCATCACTTCACGGTAACCGGAGGAACTTACACGAACATCACGAATAACTATTCATCTGCGCCGACTTTGCCACATAGTGATTTTCTTCCAGGCGTTCACTGAAGGGCTGAGCATTGAATGATGATAGGTTTCCGTATGATTCCCATTGGAGACATCGACCTTCAACGGGAATTGCTGGTGAACGGCCAATCGGGGGTGCTTTATCGTCGGCGCGAACGACGTTGCGCTCGCAGTGTGTATTCTGCCAAAGTCGACGGCCGCCACTCCGCCGTCACTGTGGCCATGTACCAGGGTGACGCAGCGGAGGAAGTGTGTTATTCCGTTTGATTGCGGGTGACACTCCGAGTTCAATCTTCCTAGGAATGGCGGCGCGATATCGCACAATACATGGCCCTCCGGTAAGCTCAACTCACTCCTTTCCTTCTTACTTTCTGACGTCGAGCAGCCATTCAAATATCATACAACTGTACGGGGCGGCTAGTTCAGGTCCCCTTCACGCGATCGTGTTCCATGGCGGTCGGTGAATAGACCTCCCCGCATTCTCTGACGCTCACAGGCAATAGATCTCGTACCATTCAAACAATTCGTGGCTCGCCATCCACCTACTATGACGGTATATCTATATGCTCACTATGTATGTGCCCCCGACTCCTTCCCTCCTATTATGTACTCATTTTCTGTTTAAGCGGAACGAGTGGGACGTGCGTAACATGTAACTTGCTTTGGCGGCCCACTGACTCGGCGGTCACAGAATATAAGCGATTATCTAGAGTCGGTGTTTCAACGGCCGATGGTGAACGCAGTGCTACGGGTATAAGCCGGCAGTTCTAACCTCTGACTTCTTCTAGACCTATTGGGACCGCGCGATATGGATACGTTGCTCAACCGGTCACATCTCCGTAGACCTCGTTCCGTCGGATCCCAACGACGAAGTCCGCTTGGGTCGGAGGTCCCTTCGGGTCCAGATACCTCCGCTACAAGACATCATTTCCTCAAGCACAGCACACCAGGAGACCATCGCTCTTCATTCTCTGACACTGACGCAGTACCATGAAATATGCTCTTTAACCCTTCCGCAATTTCGCGCAAACTCCATTCCCATCTCCGCCTCGGTTACTCTAGGAGCGGTCGTCTCTTGGCCTCTGCAAGGTCGATACACGGATAGGGTTGAAATTGCATCCCCGACAGCGGTCAAGGTCAGTTACCGTGGACGGCATCTTAGGGAAACCAGCGTCGGAGATAGTATGAAGAACGGTTGGACACGGTATTTGAGTGCTCGCGTGATGGCCATCGTTTACTGACTTCATCTAAAATCGCAGCTGCAGTTCTGATGCCGTACTTAACATGGAATTCGGGCGCATTTATTGGTGCCATCACCACTCGACCTCCTGGTTGAGTCAAGCAAATCACATCTTCAACCGCCAACACATCAAATCTAATTTCGAGGATTATAGTAGGTTAACTTTCTGCTGACGTATTTCCTTCCTGACTAATGCTCCGACAAGTTTTCATAAAGCAGGTTGAGTTTAAAATTACAATTCCAAGCACCAGGGACCCTCCCGCTGGATTCCTATTTCTCTGTCCGAAGGACGACTTTCGAACAGGACAAGCCTCATTCAGATGGTCGGACTGCCCTGCATATTGGTCCCTCGATCCATCGGGTACTGGTCGTCTCAGCACGGAGGATGCGACGCGTCTCGGGTTCCCGCCCATCCAGCTGAGCACTGAGGTTGCGGGGCTCTCATGGGACTCTAGGGCCTATGCCGGCTTGCGCCAATTTCATCAGGCGAAAGGGTTTAACCCTGAAAGCCAGGACATTGCTCGACACCTGCGTAAGCCGCTGTATCGATTAGTGAACGAGCGACCACCTTCATTATTCGCTCACGGTGAGCTGCGTCGTACAGTCAGGGTTATCTACGTTGACTCTTCGAAGTGGAGGAAATCAGCGACGATGGGGACAAACACCCCGACGGAAACTCGCGTAGTCCAATTTACAACGCGAATGATCGTGAGGGAAAGTCGTGATTTCATGATTGGCAACTAACCAGAATTGCAGGAGGCGAATTGAGGGAAGGGCGCAAACACGACGAAGGACCACTCAACACCCAGGGCCGGACACAACCCTCGCGGAATCGTACGTGGGCGCGTTTACTTCATATACGTTGCCTCACGAAAGAAATACGCTAGCACCGCAACACCTCAAGTTCTTGATGAACGCGCAGCTGGTGTTGGCTCTATTCATTGCACTGTCGTGGATCTACCGTCAGTGCGGGGGAGTACTTACTGCTTGTGAAACATATTCTCAGTTGTCTCATTTTCAACCAGATTTTCCAGTACTGTTTTCTGTTGATGAATGATCAGCGCTCAGCGTGTGCCTGTATAAGTCCAACTTGAGTCGAATTAATTCCGTTCAACAATGTTAAAAATCTGTGATTGGTTGATTGTCGACATGACACTCCACAACAACGGCAGTCCCACCTTCACGTTCTCCCGCCACCTTTCGATTCTCGTATATTCTTGCCCTGGGCGGCGCGACGCCCGTACAATGCAGGTCATATCCTTACTGGTCGTCTTTTGCATAGGGTGAGCATTGTTAGTCTCAAGAACGACGTTTGACCGAACTGTGAGTCCAGTGCGGCCTCGGTAGCGCGCGCGCTCATTATAACTCTTCCAACGACGACGACGACGACCGGCCCATTTACAATAACGTATCAAAGCGAGGCTGCCGACCCCAAAGGCAATCTTACATTCTGGATAAGCCACACCGGCGGTGTGGGTGGGTACTTTGACCTGGAGCAAAACGTGCTTCCGGCCACCACTCCCACCCAACTGCAGCTTGACCTCATTGATGAAACTGGTGATGGGTATGTTCTCCTTCTCGCGGTTTGGAGTACCACTCACTTCTTACGCGGATAAGGCAACGATGGGAGATCGCCGTAGGGCCTTCTACCAAGCTGTTCGTACTTCTATCCCCTGGATATCGCAATTCTCATTCCACTTGAAGGGTGGACGGTATATTCGCGGTTTCAAACCCTCTCACTATCAACCCGCCGGCAAGCTCTTCAACCACCTCCGCCTCAGCCTCAGCCCCCAGTTCGAGCCCCAACCCCTCGTCCACGTCCGCGACAAATTCGGTCACAACAGGAGGGACGGGCACGGGCACGGGCACGAGCACCGGCGCAGTTTCGCCGAGTTCGTCGTCATCGAATGGATCCTCCAGGTACGCATTTTGCCCCATCCCGCAATTTCCTTCGTTCAATTGACAGCAGTAAATCCTCGCCGTCTGTCGGCCTCATCGTCGGCGTAACCTTTGGCGCAACAGCGTTGCTCCTCGTAATCCTCCTACTCCTGTTCCTTCGTCTTCGAAAAATGCGCCGCCGCCGCGGGGATCTCGAAAGGCCACCCGCTATGGGGCCAGCCCTCATCGAAATCCCTCACTCCAACCTCCCACCATCCTTTGCCTACGCATCTGGGACCGATCACACAGCACTCAAAATCGAGCCTTTCACGCCCAACGCTGACAGCTCGGTCTCCGGAGCGAACGAGCCCGGGGCCCTGAGCTCCAAGGCCGCACAGGCGCGACAAGAGTATCTGAGAAATCAATTGCGTACGGTGCAATGGCAGTTACAGGCGCTCGAAGGCGTCGCTGGGTCAGCTTCGGCCTCGTCTGTCCCCTCTGAATCTGTCTCCGCGAGCGAGACGGACAGCGCTGGGCTGCAGCAGGCGAGGCAACAAAACGAAGCGTTGCAGGAGCGCATACGAGCGCTGGAAGGGCAGCTGAATTCTCGGTGGGCGTTGGGGCTCTCGGATGAGCCTCCACCTGGATATATGGATTAACTTGTTTTCTTTTTCTTTCGATCTATATATATTATTTTACCTGATGAAACTTCGCCGCTTGGGCTCAAGTTAGACTTGTGTTCCCGTACCGGGCGAGGCGTAGGGGGATACTGAACCATAAACCCTGAACTTCAGTTCAAGCCTTGCGTCGCGGCGACTCGTGGATTCATTTTGTGAGTGATTCACTTCCCAACCTTGAAGATGAACTACTAGACGTATTGGATTGGGACCATAGCAGAAGACGTTCAAACAATGCCCTGGATTCGCGCACATATTCCAAGGTGGTTCGAACTCCAAGCGCCAGCCCAGGGGAGGTTTGTGTGAAAGTATTGAAGAACATTTCACCGAGAGGAAACATATAGCGCGTTGGATAAGCTGCTCCTTTTCTGTTCGGAAAAACGGAAACAAATGTATTCTTGCGTTTCAAAATAAGGTTGGTCTATCCTACTGCGACCTATATTCAGTCACTGTTGTCCTCGTCGCTGCTGTGAGCCCCTCCGAATTTCCTGTGACCCTCGATGAGGCGGTGAAATTCGGTGGCAGGAATCCCAACTACAGTCTGCGAGAACCTCCTCTGCCGCCCGTCTGCGCGTGCCGCATTCGTGGTCGAAGTCATAAAGTAGATCTCAACGAAGAAACAGTGGAGCTGCCACCGGATCTCGTAGTGCTCAAAGCCCCAATCCTGGAGTGTGCGGTCCAGATTCTGGTAGATTGCATCCTTGTACGGGAGGAGTATCGCAGGCAGGGTTTCGGTCGCCAACAGCAGCGATGAAGTCGAATCCATTGCCCAGTCTGGGGGTAACTCAAGGGAGTTTTGCAGGTTGCGGTAACTGACGGCGTACGTGAGGATCTATGAAGCAAAAGAGATATTTCTCTGCGTACTGAAAGCTAAGCGTCGACAGGAACTTCGCTTGGGCCGCTTTCGTCCATTCTACGGCAAGCGGTTCGATATCGGAGATGCCATTCCGCACAGTAGCGACACCGTCGTTAAGAGCTTGGAACAATTGTTTTTCGGAAGACATGGAAGATGTGGTCAGGATGAAGAAGATAGGGGAGATAGGGATTTCAAATTTATAGGGGATTATCAGACAGGCGCAAATTGCGTAACCCCCGGCACCGCGGCGACGTGATGACAGTACCGGTTCTCGGCGGTACTCGGGAAGTTGACCAAGTTTATTTAATCTTGCAGTCAAATTATTTCTCAGGGGCCGGTTTGGGCCTAAATATCTGGATGTTGAATCTGCCATACCCATAGTAGGTAGGTAGGAAAATATCTATGGGCTCCTTCCCTCCTGCTGATCCCAAGCTGATCCACGCCCAGATTCGCACTGCTTCTTGATTGATCTTCCGTGTTCGTTGCCAACCGGACGGGTCACCATCGCTTTCCCATGCGCTGTCCTTCTGTCATCCTCCGAGTCCATGCACACTGCTCCCCTTACTCTGTTCGACCTCGACAGCAAGGACGGGACGCCGTTCTCTCCCAAGGTGTGGGCAATACGGTAAGTCCGAGCGGGGGTTGTTCAATTCAAGGGTTGAACGTACATAGGCTCTTGCTCAATTACAAGCAGATTTCGTATTCAACGACATGGGTGGGCTTCGCCGACATTGGGACGGTTCTCCCAGCCGCGGGCGTCCCCCCTACGCGCCGTTCCGCACCTCTCTACACGGTGCCCGCGATACTTGACGGTGAAAGGGCGATTTCGGATTCGCGGGCAATTGCCGAATACCTGGAGCGCACGTACCCCGCTCGCCCAGTGCGTCTGCAAGCGCACAAGGGAGTAGTGGAAACCCATATTTTGTGGCCGCTGGTCCCGCTCGTGGTCCCCAACGTGGTGAATATCCTCAACGAGCGGGATACCGATTATTTCGTGAAAAGCCGGCGGCAAATCTTCAGTAAATGCCCTTCCAAAACAAACCTAACTTTATTGAGCCTTCAACAGGAAAAGAGCTCCATGAGATATGCCCGTTATCGGAGCGCGAGGCGGCGGTGCAAACACTGGTTGACGCTCTCACCGCGCTCGCAGGTTTGACTGCTGACAAAAATCCGGAGGGTTGGGTGTTTGGGGCCGTCGAACCGGTTTATGAAGACTTTGAGCTGGTGGGGCTATTTATGTGGCTGAAGGTCGGGGGCTTACCTGGGCTGTGGGAACGGATCAAGGATTTGAACAATGGAAGGTGGGGTGCGTTGCTCGCTGCTGCCCAGCCATACATGGAGATCGACTAGGCAAGAAATATCCAGATTTCACTTCAGTATTTAAAATCAACGCGGGGGCGCTCTTTACAGTACTACTCTACTACTGCCGGAAGAGTAACCAATTCGACTAGGCCTCTAAATTTTGTATTGCTTGATGATGATTGTGAAAGGCAAGTTATTTCCGTCTTTTTGCGTACACTTTACGCTCAAATCGCTTTGAAGTTCAGAATCAGGCTTTATTCAGTGTATACGAAGCCTTGCTCATCCAATCAAAAAATTAGGCAGTTATCTGGAACGGTAAACATTTTCACGAGTCAGCTGCAGCACTGGCAGTGCTCAAGGCCAAAGCGAGCCAAAAGACACAATTATTGAACAGTAAAGAGGGTCAGCATTGTGGAAGCTTACAACATAACCCGAGAAGAAATCGCCCATTGGCACCCGGGCAACACTCGGGAGAGAATCGACAAAGATCCATGGGTTCGACAAAGACGGCTCAACCCCGCAAAATCCGACCGGATCAATGATTGGATTTGATACGCTTCTCTTATTTCCCTCTTCCACCCAGGTGCGATGTTACCTGCTCATTCCGGTCCCACACGAACATCTGGCTGGCTGAGCGGCAATGATCAAGAACAATTCTGTGTTCAACTTCAAGGCGCAGATACAGTACAGTTGTCCGACCCCAATTCGGCCCGTCGGGTTTTAATTTTGGTC
This sequence comes from Mycena metata, assembly GCA_029378385.1. Lineage (NCBI taxonomy): Eukaryota > Fungi > Basidiomycota > Agaricomycetes > Agaricales > Mycenaceae > Mycena > Mycena metata. Next base: position 201,119 of record JARKIB010000042.1, on the reverse strand, counting down.
GGCTTTCCTCGCGAGGACCCGGCAAAAACCAGGGGGTGACCCAGGACCCTAGAGGTGGGTGAATTTGAAGCCTTCCGCTCGACCGGACATGAGAGGAAACTGACAATTTTTCCTAATCCGGCGCGGTGGCACCTTCGGGATCGAACAAATGTTCCCCAGATGAAGTCTGCGCCGGTTATCGATCAAGTTTCCACCAGCGATGTATCAAGTTCAACACTCTATATGCGGCTTGTATATACCGGTGAGACTCCGGCGACGATTTAAATGCACGTCTGACAGCTGCTACAACCCCCCGTATTCGAGTTGGCCGTTGGGGCTATATCCGCCGATTTGGCGTCCATTTAAGGCGCAGTTAACCTAAGTGCGAGCGAGTATATTAAAGCAGTGACTAGGCGTCGTATATTTGCCCCAGGTCCCAGGAAAACACCCTCAACGAAGACATGGCCCCAGTTCTAACCACACGCTTCAGCAACATCATTGCCAGCTTAACCGATGTGGTCTCGCTGCTGGAAAAACTTGACGAGGCTTGTGAGACCCCGTTTCTCCCTGCCATCTCGGCGACGATACTGTCCTTGATAGCCTGCGTGCAGGTAAGGCGACGACGACCTTTCTTCGACGTGCGCTGATCGATACGGCGCAGGATACAAAGCGGAATAAAGAACAATCTATGCGCTTCATGGAGGATATTCTAGATCTTCTTCAGGTGGTTGTTGCGCTGCATATTAACGCGGAGCCCGCCGGATGTCTAGCGCCTCAGACCTTGGACGCCGTCGGAGAGTTCACAAAGTAGTACTTTTCGCTGAATTTAAATTGTGATCCGTTGACTCTGGCTGTGAACAGAACATGCCGCTGGCGGTGAACTTAATTGCGCATCTTGTCGATTATGAAGGCAGTTCAGCTGTTCTGGCTCGATGGGACAACGAGAAGATTTCTCTCCTTTCCGCGGGTCATGACAAAAGGACCAATCTGGAGGCATCTATTCAAATCTCACTTTTGAGTTCTCGTTTCACCGCACAGCCTGGGGCCAAGGACTTGCTCGCTCTCCTCTCGACCCTTCCCGATGGCCTCTCGGACGTCGAACTCCTGCAGATGAATCTACCCATCCAAAATATCCGGGCGGCCAGATCAACTCTGCTGAGCACTTGTCTGGCATACGTCGACGAAGCCAAACGTGTCAGGGTTTTAGGGCCGATCCGCGAGTATGTTCAAAAGTCAAGCCCTCCCTCTCTATCTCTACTGCGGTCTCCTCGGGAATATTTTGGCCACCTTCTCAACCTTTACACCAAATACTGGGGAACCGCTAACCCTGCAAGTCACGCTAGCGGTCTCGCGTCGAATCTTGCACACATCCATCAAACCTTCCAGCGAGAGCTGCACACAAACAACCCAGACCTTGCCGAGGCCGTCCGTTGTGTCCTCAAATATAGCTTCTTCAGACACATTCACGGATATGGCCGTACCGACTTACTACCGCAGGTTGAAGTCCTCCTCCCTCAGGCTTGCGACGACCACCTGGAAATCGAATACATCACACGAGTTCTCCTGTCATACATGTATTACCCTGTATCCGAGCCTGAACTCCTGATTAAACGGGGTTTGGAATTGTTACCAAACTTGACCGACCCGCAGCGCAAGTGTGCGTATATTGGTTTTTATCTGGCAACGTGCCTCATGGTAACGCACAGGTCAATTCTACCGAGGACTGGGCATTTATTATTGCTATCATCGGAATGATTTTTCTTTGAGCAAGCAATTTCTGGCAAAAGGCACTTACTGCGGCGAGGTCGTCTGGTTTCACCAAGAGCGTAATCGATGTACTGCTCAGCAGCGCAGAAAGTGGATCTGTTCAAGGAGATTATTCCGCAGCCAACCAATATGCTCAAGAGGCCCGCAAACTTGCCCACCTCTCTGGGGATTTGTATGCAGAGGCACAGGCACTGTTCCTCTCAGTGATAGCGGCTGTTGATGGTAACCTCACTCATCGGATCCTCATGCTGGATAGAGCGAGAGACTTCCTCCGACTGTGCAACATTTCTGGAGGAAGTTTAGACAACAATATTCTGGCCATAATGGCTTTGACTCATGTTTGTAAAACGGAATACGCCGAAGCAAAAGAGATTTACACTGATATCCTCCAGAGGACATCTGCAGAGCAGGACCCTTTCAACCACGCCTGTTGTTTGATCGCTGTCGTTGAAATTAACCTGGGAAACGGTCAAATCGAGCACTCTGACCGCGAGGCTCTGTCCAGTGCTAAATCTATATGCCAAATGCTTCACTATCCCACGGGGAACATTCTTTGCGACCTCGCTATGAGCAGCCTCCAACTCAACGACGGCGACGTCACTGGTGCCTATGCCAAGTTAAAGCAATGTGTCTCTTCATCGTGGGGCAAGAATGCCTCGGTTGTATCCGATTGTTTAAGCAGACTTGCCGATGGTGATCGCTGGCCACTCAACGACACTCAGCATACTTGGACTTGGACCATCACGTACCTCGCCTGGGTGATTACTTCCTCACAGAAGAGGATGAGGAAACCGCTCGGAATATATTCGCCGCTGTCCTGGACGGTTTTACACAAATGGATATTCATCAAGGGAGGGCACGTTGCATGCTCCGGCTCGGGGATATGTTGGAGAGATAAGGGCAAAGATTCATGGCCGTCGAGCTTTGGACCGTATCCCGGACACTTTTCAAGAGATCTACGCAAGAGAAAAATGTCGCAGAGATCGATGCCCGATTTGCGGTGCAAGAGTCGCTGGAACAAAATGAAGTCGGGGCGCCAGTTGCTCGGGTTCCTGTGCTAGGGTCCTGAGAGACCAAAGTATAAGATGCGAGGAAGAACTAAGCTTACTACTGTACCATTATGTTCAAATCGACAGGGGGGGAGGTGGGGTGACGCGTGACTGGTTCAATGAATTCGACATTTCGACAACCCCTGAAAAGGTGTGTGACAAGAGAAAAATTTCAACATGGGTCGCAAATTTTACCCTTCTGTTGAAGGGAATTTCTTAGGATAGTAAAGAAATATTTGCGCAATGTGTTGAAGCCTTGTTGGTATTCTATTTCCTGTTCTTTTTGCAGGCAACTTTAGGGTGATTTTGGCCAGAAACCTTCAAATTTCAAAGTTGCGGTATGAATGGTCCAGGAATTGGTTTAAACCGCACTCAGCAAGGGTTGGAAGTTGAATTAGCGATTTCTCGCACTGTTTTTTTGCGCGATTTTTCGGTGGTGTAACGAATCTCTGGACCTATTCGACACTGTTCGACACCGGCCTCCGTGACGCATGACCGCGACCAAAATTCGACATCGACAGGGGGGTGCGTAATGAGTGACTGTCGATTTGAACATAATGGTACAGTACTTATTTAGCGGTGGAACACGAAACGAAAAAAAATCAAATCGCTGGAATCGCGATCACGTGTGACACGTGATCGTTATCCAGAAATTTAAAGCCGTCCATCCAAACTCTTCACCACGTTTTACACATCTGCTCCGATATTTCAGAGCACGGGATCTTTCTATGTTCTTCCCAACCGTGTGATCGTCGACATCTCCCGCTCTTCGCTCTAATTCCATCTTTCTGGCGCTTAATAAGTCACGAGTTCAAAATGGTACAAAGGATTTGGGTATCGACAGAAAATATGCAAATCATCAAGAAACAACTTCAATGAAAGCTCGAAATCTTCAACTCCCCGGGGAATGTGGAGTACTCGGCTAATGAATCTCCACTACCTCCGTCTCGAGCAGAGTCTGTAGCTCCTCGCATATGTGGGGAAACTGTTCCTGGAGTTGCTTCGCATCTAACCCCTTGGGAACCTGTTGGTTCAATCGCTTCACTCCGTCCCATATCGTGCTGGCATCCGAGCGCATGGGTACGATGTACGTGCGAGGAATGGTGCCTTCCGCGACGTGGAGCAAGTGCATCTCGAAGCAGCCGCCACCGCGATCGGTACGTATAGAACAGTACTCCAACTGGGGCCCGGATATCCACTCCCTCAGCGAGTCCATGGGCTCAGGACTAATGGCAACACGTCCCGACTGTTCAGGCCCAGGAGCAAGATAGCTGAAATGGACCGGGTGGAAGCCGTCGAGAATTTGGCGAGTTCGGATAGTTTTCCGCGCTTTGAGGTAGTCGTAATGCAGAAGGGTATGCAAGAACGAAGCATTCCTCCTGCCAAGGTTCTTGCGCAATCCTAGGGTCGCTAATGTAGTGCCAGAATGCTGGAAGACCAAGTGTGCGGACTTGAGGTTGCTGCAGCGCATACGATGACCCTCTGGCGCCCTCCAATCCGCTATCTGGCACTCTTGCGAGCAGTAATAGGTTTGCATACATCCAGAGCAGCGGCGGAAGTCCTGTCTTGTGGAGATCCGCCCGCACTATTATAAATTCTTCAGTGAAAATCGAGCTGAAAGCACAGAAGAACCTGCCTCCGTATTGTCGCATGCCTCGCGCAAAATGTAGTCTGGCGAGTCATATAACTTCTTTGCGTTTAGCCGGTCCGCTGCGATCTCCAGGAACGTCAGATAGATGGCGCGCACGTCTGGTTGGAGATTCTGCAAGGGCCTATGCGACGCCGCCTGGAGGGATAACTGTAATTGAGACAGTACAGAGTGATAGACCGTGGCGCAGGGAAGAGATGTTCGCAAGATATGTTTTAAGTCTGTTCGGTCCACATCTGGGTTCTGACCCCAGGAGAAAATCAGGGAGATGAGACCCGCTTTAAGGGCCTGTGTGACCCATGGATATCCGGGTTCATGATCCAACATGGTCCCTAGGACACGAGAGAATATTCTTCGCACTTGTGGAGGACCAGTGGTCAGATAGTCCACCGTTCCCGCATAGAGAGAGACGAAAGCCTCCACGATGCGATGGCTGAGGACGGCGCTGATGATATGAAAATCGAGTTCCGCAGCATGCTCGAGAAATGTCAGTGCACCCAGCAACAGTCTGACCGCTACTGAATCAGAAATCGGCCGGCGGAAGAAGCGGGCCACGAATCGGGTGTGATCAGCGATGAGACAGGCGAGGTCATCGATAGTTCCCCCAGCACCGTACACGATCTGTGTGAAATTGTCACCATGCATAATGCCTTGGTTAAGGCGCTCGACACATTCACACACGCAGACGAACATGTCAATGTGGTCATTGTGATCAATGTGGCGAAGGAGGTCTGCCCAATTTTGCGGAAGCAGCATCCAGACACTCGGAGTTGACTTGAGGACAGCCGCAATTCGAGGGCGGTGGCCAAAACAGACGATTGCAGCGCCATACCATGAACAAGCATTCCATGGTTCCAAGTCACTGGGGGGTAACGGCAGAAGAAGGGCGAGATGCATCCAGAGGAACTCGATCCACTTCCAAACACGGGGCCAAAACTCCATTGCCAAATCGTCAAGAACAGTGGTCCCGATGACCAGAAAGATCAACGCCTTCAGACCGATGAAGGCGTTGATGACGACCGTCTGGTGTTCTTCAGATATATCTCCGTCGACGTCAAAGATTTTGGCAGGATCGAACTGAGGGTAGAATGCGGGTAGCAGCGGTACCGCCTCGGCCCTCTCGACTTGCTGAATCAGCGTATAGAGTTTGCGGACATTCGGGCCATTGCCACGGGCGGCCAAGATCGCAACGCCCTGCGCTCGAGTTAGAGACCACGCGAATGACATTGGCCGCACGACCCTTACCCGATAACTCAGTGGAAGTCTGGAAAGGTTTTCGAGTCGGAGAGCGGGGTGCATGGTGGTGCGGAGAAGAAGCGATGCTTGAGCGCCAATCGATTGTCCCCAAAATACGGAAGGGCAATGCAGCGGAGATTACAACCGATCTAAATATAAGTATCGTAACTTTAGATTTTACTCAGTTATCTAGAGGTCGTCGGTCAACAAATATCCTAGATTATAGGTTGCTCTGCAAGAAAACGATAGCACTCTGCAAGTCGACCGACTACTTGCTAGCGGTGATGCTATGTATTAGGTTGGCTTGAAAACCCTGCGTAGGCTTCGCTTCAGTGCTTTAGCTTGCAATTCTCCAAGCCAAACCCAGTCAATGAAGCTGGTCTGGCTTGGGCCGACTCTGGCTCGAGCCCTGGCTTTCGGCTACAGGATTTCCCACGGTTGATAATCTTCAAGCGTGTGAGAAAATACCACGAAAGTAATAGTAACGGCGGGAAAATACCATGGACCTTGTATACACGTACTAGGATCTTGTATATGCATAATAAGGCTCCAGGACCGTGCCAAGTTTTGAGCACGATGTTCACTTCACGGATATCTGACTAGTGATGTGTTTACCAAGTGTTCGAGCGCGAGGTGAACCTAAAATGGGAAACCAGCACCAACGAGGATAGAAAGGAGCTAAAAGCTACTGGGCACAGTCGCTACTCACAGCTTTGATCTGCGCGGGCGGAGCTAGAAGTGAAAGAACTGTGGGAAACCATCCGGCGATCTCGGTGATGTTGGTTTCTGGGCCTGGGCGCATCAGTACATGGTGAAAGAAAGTTCCGATTCCGAGGGGAAGGGCAGCTTCAGAGAAACAAGTGAGTGGATCACGATATTGGCTGCCAGGGCATCCTCAACATAGAGAAAGTGTTTAGAGAACGATCAGAAAGCACAGGGATCGCGTTCCAGCACCCGTGCTAGACCGTCGCCGTGAAAAAAGAAAACTCAAGGTGTAAAAGCGCTGAGACGCGCGGAAAACGGCTCGCTAGGAAGCTTAATATCGCTGGTGAGCTGGTTCGACTCGAGCCCGGGCCTTCAAGCTTCAAGCCTCAAGGCCGACTTCATTTCCTTTTTACTCCGGAGGTCACTGACCATGATCCAAGGTGGGCGCCCCTCCGAGTCATTATGAGGTGCGCCGCGCTGAATTATTAAATAAAGTTATAATGCGCATTGCCTCAAGCGTTTTTTATTCCGGTGGATTGACTCTCAGACTCGGACTTTACCGCCCTTGAAAATGTCTTGTTCCATATCCAATGAAGTAACCACGCCAGATTTTCTTTTGTGCCAACGTTGCACGCCCAAAGGATCGGACTACGTGGTTCGAGACACATATTTTCGATTAATGAATCTCCACATTGTTCTTGTCCGTTATTTCGATCAAATTCCGAACAAGGGTCTCAACCTGGGAATTCTGGAGCCCGCGGGTGCCGCTTGCCAGTCGCAGCAATCCATCGTGGAATCGCGAGGTCGACGCGTGTAGGGGGAAAAGACTATTACTCCAGCTCGTTCCATGGCCAAACCTCACAGCGTGGAGGGTTAAACGGCCAGCAGCGCGAGCAAGGCGCCCCCAGTGAGGAATATCTACCGCCGGCCCCAACTGCGACATTGGCATGACGGAGCACTCAACCCCGGCAATGCCGGTGTAGTCGAAGCCGACGAAGAATAAGGTGTCGGGGTACTGCACAATGAACTGGAGGGTGGTCACGGCAATTTGAACCCGTAGCCGTTGATAGTCTGAGTGCACGAGAGCACGGATAAAGTTTCGTTCGTAGTAGTGGAGCCCGATCTCCGCAAACGCTGCACATGAATCAGACATTATCCAGGTTTAAAAGGAGAGACTGACTGAGGTGGGCACGTCGAAGGACGTTACACTCGTCACGGTGTCCGTCTATCCAATCGACACGTTGGCATTTCCGCGAACAATAAGCGGCGGTGCGGCAAACAGAACACCGTCGGAAACAATCTCTTCTGTCGACTTGGTGGCACTGGAAATCGGATGAAACAAGCACGGTTGAGAACGTTCGGAGGCCCACCTTCATGTTATAGCATGCCAGAGATGATGCTCTTCCAGAGGCCTCCCAAGTGTCCAAGATTTCGGCTCGCTCGTCCACCAAGGATCGCAAAGTAATCCAATGTTCAAACAACGCCGAGCGAGAGAATTCCTCGCCTCGTGCCGGCGTTTCCAGCTCCAGGAAAGCCCTTTTCATCTCCGCAATAACGGTATAAGCCACCAAATTCTTGGGCAGTACAGTCAAGAGCAGCTGTGGATAGTTCCCGGCCTCCGATATCGCCGTGATGTTCACGCCGGACGTGATGACGTGTCGGAGTAGGCCGGCTTGAAGAGCCTTCACCACCCACGGATATCCCGGGGGCACATCCATGTATTCGATAAGCGTCTCGAGGCCAAACTCAACGCTCATCGGCCTGTCAGGAACGCCTTCGGAAGGGGGTGGGTGTCCATCTATGTCGAGTATTGATACCAGAGACGGGATAATATCGCGGGAGAGGAGGTAGTCGACAAAATCTGGAGATATTCGAAAGATATCCCGCAGAAAGCAAAGCGGTGGAGTGATAGAACCCGGAGCATACGAGGACTTTGAGTTCATAACTACTTGGGAGATGTTTTTGGTCAGCGTAGCTGCGAGGGACTTGTAACTGCCTCCGCAGGCATCGACCACTTCTTGAAAATGGAGCTGGGTTGACATGTCAGCTAGGGCAAGTAAGGGTAGCCCTATAACTGTCGAAGACAGTGGGTCCTCTGGTCGAAACGAGTGGTCTACCATTGTGGCCCAACCCTTTGCGAGGATGCGGCGGACGCCGTTGGTTGCAAACATTGCCAGAGCGGTTTCAGGATGTTCCTGGAATCGCAAGAGGATTTGGGAATGTCCTAGATGTGTCGAGATTATCTCGGGCGGGGTGCGTGCCGGAAAACAGTCGTAGTACAAATGGACACATTCCATCCATGACCACACCCGAGGCCAGAGATTTGGGATAGCGTCAAGCGGGAGAATCGCACTAAGGGTAGCCAGGCAAGAGAGCATCTTCGTGGCGTTTTCAAGGGATGGGAGAGTCGACGAAGTGAAGATGGCATCCAAAATGTCAGGTGACGGGATGAGCATCGGATCCAGATTCGCGTAGATCACAGGCAGGAAACCGACGACTTCGTGATCTGGTAGAGTCCCAGCCTGCACCACAGTACATATTCTGGCAATGTCTTTTGAGGAGCCATTGATCGCGGCCAATGCGACCGACTTGTGCTCCAGGTGAGTCCGCGCGCATGCAATACAACGGAATTCTCACACGGAGGGAGTTGCGGAGTCGGGAGGTGCTCCCAGCCAGGAGAGCAGGGTGAGTGGTGGTCATCGTCAACGAGAAGGGCAAAGATCTTTGTTTTGCGCAGTTTGGCTATTGCCGTCATGTGATCGACGCGTCGATCGCGAGTCGCGTACGTACACTTCCCAAATTCATATTGCGGCCAAGGAATTCAATCAAAATTCATGCCCCTCGTGTTTCTCCCAGGCTCCCAGTCCGACGGTGCCAAGTACGCCCCGACGGCGCGTGGTGCCCACCCGCGTTTTGAAGTCGTAAACTTGTGGGTAGGCTCGTTCGATTCGGGCCCGGGCCTTGAGGAATATTGGCGTCGCTTTTTCCCCTGGATATCTGGAAGAGGAACAACGGGGAGATCTAAACGAAAGACTTGCTTGATACCAGTCCGGAGGTGTTTCGTGTCCTGCAGTTAAGACACACAGGAGTGAATGAATAGCAAAGCGAGCCCAGGAACCGCGTTCCAACTCCCAACCCGTCACGAGGTGAAATTCTTGGTTCACTCTGGAAAAAATTGAGAGCTGTGAAGGCCCGGAGGCGCGTGGTGCGCACCCGCGTTTCGAGGGGAATTTCACAAACAACGATAACGTTCGAATCGAGTCCGGGCCTTGGAAATGGAATCTGTCGTCTGTTTTCCGCCGAGGGAGATGTGGATGGGGAATGAGATCGTACCAGGTCTCGTTCGAATTTCTGTTGAAGCGCTTCGAGGCCCGGAGGCACGTGGTGCGCACCTATAATTTATAGGGCTGCAGATTGGGTGAGCTCGTTCGAATCGAGCCAGGGCTTGAAACTTGAATTTTACCACCAGAGTGGGAATCACTCTGGGGCGGTGTCCGGGTGCTTGGGCTGTCGTGCTGCAGTCGCGCGATCACGACGAGCATAATAAGCGGTGGAGGTCAGGCGCCGGTCAGGCTCGAACATGGAGCCAGTTGAGGGCATAGCGCTGTCGGTCAGTAAAACTAGGAATGGCCCCGCGTGGCGCGGGCGTTTCGTGCAGTTCCCACTAGGGAGTGATAAAACTGCAGGCGCGCTTGTTCGACTCAAGCCTGGGCCTTGGGTGGGATCCTCGACCTTCTTTTTCTCGAGGATGTCTGGACGGGGTGCTACAGAAAGGCGACAGGTTTGCCACCAAAATGGGATTCAAGTAGCTCTGCGACGCGACCCAATGAGTAGCGGAAACGTTAGATTAAATTCAAGGGAACACGAACACGTCACGACATATACATACAACGGCAATGCGCTCCTGTGCTCTGCAATTCTTCTCAGTCCAAGGATGGGTTATGGCCAGGAGGCGCGTGCGCCCCTGCGTTTGTGACATGAAAGTAAAAAACTTGCCAGCGTCGCGCGTTAATCTTAAAGAACGGACGCATTAAATCGAATCGAGGCGGTTGGCACGCAGCCGCGAGGCATCTGTACTCTGCAAAGAGTTCGGCCTCAACAAGAAATGGCCCCGAGGCGTGTGGTGTGCATCTACGTTTTGTACAGGCTTTGGAGTTAATACTGCAGACAAGCTCGTTCGATTCGAGCCCTGGCCTGATTTCGACATGTCTTTCCTTTTTTTCGCATGCAAACACATATCACGATATCCTGGGATTGAGGGTGAGATAATAGGGATAAGTTTATTGTGCAGGGGCCATGCTAATCTTCGCTGTATTTCCAATCTTTCGGATGACATCCGTAGGACACACCTTAGCGCGATCTCGTTCGACTTTTTTAGCGGTTCTGTTTCTAAAAGTCTCGCGCCGAGCAGGAAGGCTACTCCAAGGATCGTATTCCCAGAGCACACAAGATAAAGCTCCTACTCGACCTAAACGTAAATCAGAGGGGTGTAAAGGCCCGGATGCTGATGCGCACCTGAGAGAGATTTGGTATGCGGATGAGCTCGCCCTGGACTGTATCGGGCGGTATTCACGCTGGGAGGTACGTGGCCCTTATTCCGAGTTGCATAGCGTCAAGTTTGGATTTCGTTGTCTGTCGTTCCTCTGGCGCCGGGGGTACACTGGGCACCGCTAAGCTTTACTGACCCGTCGGGCTACAAATAGATATCGTTACCCAAGTATGGCCCGCGCGTGGTGCGCACCTGCATTTCGTAGATTGTGACTCCATGCGAGAAATTTAATATTGCGGATAAGCTCGGTCGATTCGAGCCCGGGCCTTAACCCACGTTTGCAATCCCTTTTGCTCTTATTCCTGGAGAAGATGAGGATGTGGAATATTAACGAAATATCAGCCAGAAATACATCACTTGATAACGGGGTTGCAAGTCGAATATCCGGTTCTTTGGTGCTCAGAAGTCTTGCGCGGAGCAGGAAGGCTATTTCAAAAACCGCGTTCCAAGATCACACGAAGCAAACCTCTCAGTCGACCTAAAAAAATCCAGAGGATGAAGGCCCGGCAGCGCGTGGTGCGCACCTGGGTTTTCGTAAGATTTCATTAGGAATGGTACTGCAGGAAAGCTCGCTCCTTCGATTCGAGCCCGGGCCGTTCGCAAAAAACTAAAATTCCCGCCTTTTCTTCTTGGAGATTAGGATAGACTTGGGCGGAAGGAGGTCTCGTTGACCTCGAATTTAGGCTTGGTTTGAGTCGATCCCATGCAGGAAAATAATGGCGATGTGGTTTGAGAGTTGATCATGTGTTGTAGATACATACGAGGGTGAGTAAATTCCGTCCGGCGGCGATGTGGGTTCTTTGTATGCTGAGTGGCATGTGCTGAGCTGCGATAGAGCGGGCGGGATCTCTACGAAAATACGCTGGCAAGCTAGTGGCTCAAGGGACAGATGATCAGAGGCCGAGATATAATAATGAATTGCCTCCGCGGCAGTAGATCGTCGGAGATTGCGCGAGGAAAGATTCGGGGAGGCGACGTGAGAAGGCGCGAGGTGAGAGGGAGTCTGAAACGCGAGGACGCGTCGTGTACCGGAGGGAGGTCGCCCGAGAGACAAGGATAGCCTGAGAGCAAGGTCGGGGCGGAGTGCGGTCAAAGGGAAGGAAGTTTACTGCACGCAGCATTTGAGGATCAGGTTAAAACGTCGAGACTGTCGCACTGGGATAGTTTGTAAAATTATCATTATTCTGTTCATTTCGCTGCCGTCTTCCGCTTTTCTATACACAACGACGCCTCAGTCAGCCTTCCCCACTACCCGCGAAAACGGAGATAAACGTACCTCATCCTTCCCCTTGGTCCTTCATCCCCACACGATCATTCACTAACTCCCCTCCGGCTTCCTCCCCCCTTCTCGTACCCTTCCTTCCCGCCGTACCGCTGCCTGCCCGCGCCCCGCGCGCCGTACGGTTTCTCCTGGTCCAATCGTCCCGTGCTCTTTCATCCCCGCTTGCGCGCGCCCGCCGTATCCTAGTCTTTCTTGCCGCGCGTTTTGGACGCCGACCTCGATGCCGCATGCATTCGGCGTCGTCGCGGCGTTGAGACCTGGGGAGAGTGGGTGAAATTTGAAAGCCTGACGGCATTGATGGAATCAGCTTCTCACGGGGTTTGATGGCGGAGCTCGAATGCAGTGGTACTGCAGTGATTTCAAGGATTTTTGGTGTTATTATTTCGAACCGTGGCGTTATCCTCGTGACCGTCGGCGGGGATTTGTATCAACTTCTTCCTGGATGTTTAGCTCATTTATGTGGCGGCCAAGGAGTTTGTCACCGCGCTAAGTTCTAACTTGACTTCGACTCGGATGATTTGCCTGGTGCCAATTCTTTGAACAAAACCCTTCTGTCAACAAATCCCGAGACCGTAGTATGTACAAACAATATGTATGTTCATGTAGTTGTTATGCTTTCTCCCGCTCATACTGCCTCCTTCTTTGGACCGTCGACCGAACGTGGTTGTTTTTCCTCCCCGTTTTCCCAAGTCAACGACATCAAAATACGTTCCATCCGTACCATATCCGCTTGATCCTCTCCCGAGCCGAGGCGAGATCCTACCAATTTATTCGATCAATTTGAGCACCAACTGCAGAAAGATCAGTTACCATTCCCTCGAGGGACTTTCTGAATGTTGCAGGTAGCACCCAAATCACGAGCGCAATTCCCATTAGCATGAACATTACGAAGAACCTGATAAGGCGATAACAGTAGTTGTGGTGGCGAAAAGAGCACTGTCGCTCACAGGTATGCTCCGTAGGTCATATTGTCCAACATGACTGGTACGACAAGCGAGACAAGGAGCTATGCGGTTTCAAGGTTGGATGTTGGAATGCTGAATATTATATGGGACCCACATTCGTCATCCAGTTTGCAGACGCAGCAAGCACGACACCATGTGCTCGAGTGGACAGTGGGAAGACCTCCGATATCACCTGGATTGTTTGTGTGAGACTGGCGCCTACATACACTGCGTTCCGGGGTTACCTAAACAGATCCACGAATAGCTGCGCATATTATGCGCAGCTATTCGTGGATCTGTGTAGCTAAGCGTAGATCACTACACAGACCTAGAGAGGCTCTGTTTAGCTCTGTGTAGCTAAGCGCGGACATCTAAACAGAGCTAACTTGCGCTTGGGGGCCACTGCTCCGCATGGCAGTACGAGTCCTTTTTTTTGTGGGTCTCCCGGCTAAAGTCAACCTGGGAGCTCCTAAGGAAGGATAAAATTGGGAGGTAGGCATGCTGGTGCCCCTGCCAAGGCACGTCGGCTGAGTCAGTACGCCGCTGGTTTTCCGGTCTCGCATATCCTTTTCAGTTTAAGACTAGACCTCCTGGGCCCCCAATTTCTTCCTTCATCTGCCGGTTGTTGGTGGCGGCCGTCAATACTCCCATTGAGGGCGCTATTCGGCCGGTTCTCACTTTTTCCACTCTGAGCCGTCCTCTGCAACCTAGACGCACCGTGAATCGTATTGACCCTTTGACATCACAGTTGTCACTCCGGATTATTGCCTCAGCTCCCGCCACGTCCCTTTACCCGATCCATGGCTGTATGCTCCCCGCCTCAGCGCAACTGTCGTGTTTTGATTGTGGCATACATACAGTATTAGGCGCCATGTGTATGTCGGTACAATGCCTGCTTGTTCCTTATAGGGACCGCGACAGCAATACATCCTCCTCCTCCTCCTAACTTGTGAAGTATTCTGTTTCAGGATGTGACCCAGCTGCCGCCTCACCGCAGACATTCAAAAAGAAACCAACAATATTACCCACCTTCCCAGTTCCCCCGACCTAAAAATGCGGAACCGGTACTAACGAAAATCGAAAACCATAGGAACGAAAACGGAAACCTGGGTTTTAACCGGAATCCTGCCATTCAACCGGCCGGCCAGTCAATGTGAGTCAAGTGCGCACGACCCCCTGGAATGGTGTGTGCTCCGTTGGCATCCTGTGGTTTATGTAAGGATAACCACCCATACATTACTACTTGTTTGTCTTCGGTAAACTCGTTGTTCAGACATTTGGACCACGCGAGTATAATAAACCCCCCTCCTCCCGATCAGGCGGCGTGCGCGGCCATCAAATCTCAAGGTGCCACACCTCGGCAAACCGAAAAGTGAAGGGTTTCACCCTTTCGAAGGTTAAGGACCGAGTGAATCGCCTCTGACCGACCAAGATGGAGAGGGCAGGAACTCAACCAGGACCAGCCTGTAGAAGCATCTGAACACCACAATATTGTGGCTCGCTCTCACTGCGTTAAGCGGCTGCGTCGGCACAGGTGCCGACGTCTGACGACCTGTGTCGATCATGCGAAACACAGTCTGCCGACGCTGATCAGCACAGCCTTTGTCGATGCCTACCATGATCGACAGAATTCCGCCACAACGTGGGATCCCAAATAAGGAGATTTGATACGCGGGCGTTTGATGGCCGATGAAGCCGAGGTGGCTGTGAGTACCCAACGAAACATAAATCGACGCGCTCCCCACTTTCAGTCAGTACGAAATTCAGTCACCGTTTGAGCTGGAAGCAATCTAAGGTACTCCTTAATTTTCTAAGATTTAACCTCTTTCAACCCCGTTCGTACGAAATGCGCAAGTATATTCATATAAGCTGCCGGACAATGCAAACTACGAGATACGAGGTCTGCGTTTGACGTCGTGAGATGGGGCGGAGGTAGGGGAGTGGAGTGGAGAGAGGGGCCCGAGTAGGCGTGAATATGCCACGTCCTGGGACGACATAGGAGACGGCGGCAACGGGGTGGCGGGCGAGAGCGCGAGCGCACGGTCTTCTTAATTTGTTTTTGTACTTGGGCAATCTTCCCGGCGGCGAGCGGGACAGGGAACTATATGCGCGCACTTTGTGTGCTAGATTTGAGAGCGGGGAGCGCGGGGGCTGTAGTGGGTGGCAAGGGCAGCTTTTATTGGGGCACAACTTATTGACACGCGAGTTGGTGCAGCGATGGTCGGCTTTGGGGTGAGGGCAGTAGAAGGCGGGGGCGTTGATAATGGCGGGAAGGGGTGGAAGAGGAAGGAGGGAGAGAGGTGTTGTCTGTTTCTGTTTACCAGCATGGAGTCAGCCACCGCCCGAGTGATGGCATCGCGCGCCTAACAAATTCCCTTATTTGGGATCCCACGTTGTGGCGGAAACTCAAAAGTGGATCGACATAGGGTCGTCAGCTGTCGGCAACATCTGCCGACGCGGCCGCTTAACGCAGTGTCTAAGATGTCGCAGGCACACCGACAAGATAACAGCCAGGATAGTATATTAGTCTACCGCGGTCCCATTTTGTAACATACCAAGTTCAGCGTACAGTAAACCGGTCCCATATCATATACGGTACTACGCCATTAGCCACCCTCTCTACGAGCTAATTTCTCCCGGCGAGGCCATAGATCTCGCTCGGGTTTCTGAGTAGTAGCCTATAAGTACACTGACATTTATATGCGTTAAGTATTGAATCACCCACCCGGTCCCCACAATTGCCTTCAAACTTTGCAACCATGGTCAATCTGTCAAAGCCACAGCGACTTGAACATCGCCGAGAACGCCGAGGCATCTAATCTTTCAGTGCCCATCGGTCATTTGTTTCGGCGAAAGCTCATCTCGATCGGGTACGTTCCCGATCCGGGGTGGCAGTTGTGCCAAACCTGTCAGTTTGGCATCGGCGAGTCACTAAGATGGTGCTAGTTGGAAAGAATCAATTTCACTCGGAGTTACGCTGAGTCAAGTAGCCAAATATGTTTGACTCACTTGCACAACTTGACTCACCCGCTCGGGACGAGCCTTTAAAGGCACGGCTCCAACATGGGAAGAGGCTATTCTGCAATCACCGAATTGTGGAACCCCGTGAACTCACTACTCTTCCTGCACTCCAACTAACATAAATTCACAGAGACCTACGTGTGGTTGAGGGGCCAATGCTCAGCATGGCAGGTACGAGTCCTTTGAAGGCCGCTTCGCGGCCTTGTCATAACTCTGATGGCAACAAAAGACTTCACGCTATGAGAGGAATAAAAATATAGCTGAAATTGCTCAATACAGGGAAAACACCAACACAAAGCATAATGCTTACTAGTGATCCGCTGAGGCGCGGGATGCTCGCGAAGCGGATTCACTTGACCACAGCCACGCCTCCTTTAAAATGCGCAAGCAATTTTTTTCCTTCGGGCATAGACACAATTTTAGTACCAGTCGGACCGCATCGGCGAGGGCTCTCGTTTGAAGCAACTCTCGTCGAAATTGGAGGAGGTTTGAACATTTTTGAGGGTATTCTTTGCTCGAGGGACTGTCAGCCACCTACATACGGGTTTGTTCTTGTTATTCGCATTTTCTAGCCCCCAGTCCGCGTGCCTTTAAGGTAAGTGCTTCGCTTCGCTCGCAACCAACCGTCGACGGAGTTGGTGGCAAAACGGGAGCTAAGAACTGGGTCGAAGATAATCATAACTCATTGATCAATAACTTAAGTGATATGTAGGAGTTGGGATGGTTTTGTTATTACAAATTTAAAGCCAAGGGAGTATTAATGTTACATTCTTGCCGCATCCTCTGACCTCGGTCTTCTTCCTTTCCCTCCCCCTGTCCCTACCCTCTCCACATCCCCACCGGGGCCCCTCCCCACCATAACACTCTATTCATCTACAGCATAGATGAGTGTAAGGGCAGTCTTTCCCCTAGCATGAACAAGGGAGTTCAAGTCTATAGAATCTATGTGGCCCTCTTCCACGCAGTTTCTAGCTGTAGTTATGCCATCATTAAACCACACTGATCCGTGGGCAGATATATATCTAGAAGTGAAGTGAGCAGACCCACCGTATATTATACCTCGCAGCCTTGAGACAACAATTGATCCGTCAACATCAAAGTGCAAAGACTTGCTGAACAACATGTTGCCACAGTCCACTGTTATCATCATTATAGGTGGAACACTGTTAACTTGAGAACGCATTTGCAACCTGACCCGTCGTGTGTTACGCCTACAGGCAGGGCATATGATCTGAGAAGACGACAAGTGTGACTTTACCCACTCTGACACCGGGAAACCCATTGGGTGGGCTGCACGCTGTGCAGCACTAAGCGCTGTACACAGATAGGGCTCCAGTAGATGGTGATTTTCCATATTCTCGTATCCGCATTCAGGACACCATTGATGACCGACTGCATGTGTGGTTTCAGGAAGAATAATCCTGGCAATGCGGTCTATGGAAGTTCCATTCGGTCCATACGGGAAGTCCAGAGGCCGTGCGGTATGCATCCTGGCCCGCATGCTATTTCTTGCACTTTCAAGTGAGCGCTGACCGGCATTTACTTGTCTGAGAAGCAAGGTCCAATACAGAAAATATGGACCTATGGTACAGAATCGCTCAGACCACACATCCATATTCTGCATCCACAAATTGGCCAATATTCCCAGTGTTGTATCATATCCACAGCTATAATCCGCTGAATCCCAAACCATTCCTACTGGTTCATTAATCAACGGACGATGGGTTTGAGAATGCACATCAGCTACTGTATTTGACGGATTATCACCGGTCTTAAATTTCTTAGCACCCTTAATGTCAGTGGGCTTATCTGAGGCATCATTATCATCTAAATGATGCTTGGACGTTGCAACTCCAGATGGTCTCCACTCTGCATAATCCACTGTTTCCAAAGTTGTGCCATCCAGTTGCTCTACGTATTTCATAGACTCGTGAAAATAGTCTGGATCCGACAAAGTACCTTTCCAATCCTTGAATGACCTGAGGAGCTGACGCCTGTATATACCAGCAACTGACATAGGGAGTTTGCCGTCAACTCTCAGTGTAGTTATCTCATCAAGCACTTCAAGTTCTCGCAACTCTTGACGCAGATGTCCCGACATTCCACATGTCATCTTATCTGTTGTAAAGTCCTGGAGAATAATGGTTCCTTCTGCCGTGGTCGCTCGCGATAAGGCCACATAATACGCTCTATGATCTTTACAGTTGGTCAAGTCCACGGGATTCTTTGGACGAGATCTTCCTTGAGCAGTGTAATCTGTGATAGAGAAATTAAGCAAGCCGGTAATCTGTTCACGCATAATAGACAGCAGTGTATCATCCTCCAGGAGCACAGTGGTGTGAAACGAGGACCTCATCAAGGGGACTACATTTTCGGGAAGACCAGGTATCTGGACAGGTTTAGGCAGGTTCTCAAGCCTCACAAACAACGTGTCAAGCACTCTCTGCTGTTGCGGGCCAATCGATTCATCCCATCCAACAACTACGGAGTCTTGGCCTTTAGTCATGCAGAGCTCTGTTGCGTCGTTTGTTCTCAGGAGCAATGGCATGCCGATACAGAGTGTAAGTTTGCCAGGTAGCATTTCGGAGTTGGTAGAAGGCATAGCATCCCACAATTTGTTCTGCAACCTGGGGCCAATGACTTTTATGGCTGACTGTTCACATGACCTCCACTTGCTCTTATCAACTCCCCTAGCACTTATTTTATCAATTGAATAAAAGGAAACTATTTCCTGGCCCATATCAATTGCAAATTTTCGTGCACCCAGTCGGTTGATGACATCCTTTTGAGAATTCCAAGCAGTAATGATCGACACGTTACGAAATTCGGAACTGTCCAACCGTGGGTCTCCCGGGCGAAAACCAGCAATCCTTGACTTCAGAAAGGATATATCATCTTCTGTGCACGATGCATACCTCAAATTGGTCAATGCCAATCTCAGTCTGTCATCATATTCGGTTTGCTCTTTCTGTCTCATGTTTTGACGCAACAATACCACAGTGTTGAACTGGTGCCATAGCACCTTTCCTAGTACTGCGTTTTGACTTCTCAAATCGGTTGCACCACGCATATTTGTACTAACTTGATTGCTGTACAGAGACGCCCCAGTGGTAGGAGGAAGCTGAGCGAAGTCTCCCGCTGTTACAACGCTAAGAGCTCCAAACGTCAAATCATGTATATTCCTGGCCTTTGCAGCTTGTGTGGCCAATACTTGAAAGTCATTGCATGAGACCATAGAAATCTCATCCAACAAAATATAGTCAACACCTTGGAGACGTTCGTTGACAGCAGCCACTGATGCAGTGTTGTTTGATGTCCCATCAATATCATCCCTGTTCTTGCCCTTAGTCTCCCGTGGCACTCGGAACACAGAGTGATATGTGGATCCACTGAGCATAGCAGCAACTGAGCCAGTTGGACCAAGAACAATAACTCTGTAGGCTTCATTGCGCCTATGAAATAGCTCAACCATTGCCTTGATGACTCTGGATTTGCCTGTACCACCCATGCCACCCATGTACATACGAAGTGGAAGCTGCTGAGCTGTAGCAGCATGATCTGCAAGAATCCCAAAGGCCCTTGCCTGTTCTGTGTTGAGTGCAAAATCTTTGATAATTGCCAACTTTAAATCTATTGCATCGGCTTCGGTCACCAACCGTGTGCCAAAGAAAAAGCTAGGAGGCAGCTCAGTGACTTGATCCCACAATGCTTGTTTACGCTGCTCAACAACCTCAGGAGGAGGCAGGTCAACCAGCTTGTTTGCTGTGTATTTCATGCGCTCATTTTTTACCAAGGTCAACCAAGAATGTCTCGTCATGTATGCAGGGTGCACACGATCAACCAACATGGGTGGAACATCGCTCCCGATGAAAGATTTTCTCAACCATCCACTAGACGCAAGTATTGAAATCATGTCGTCTTCCTGCTTTCGCAACCTGGTAGTTCTGGGTCCAATGTACACACCTGAAGTGTCATCTTCTGCATCTTGCTCATCATCCAGATCGTAAAGGTCAGGGCTCATATCATCTGCTAGCTTGTCACGCATACCAAGGGGGTGTGCACTTCGGTTCGGGTCGCTTAATTTTGCCTCCTGCACATTGCGCTTCATTTGGGCAAAGTGATCAGCTCGGGCATCATTACATTCATATCGAACATTGAAGTTTGCAATCAACTCTTTCTGTCGTTTGGTGAAGTCATGTTCATCAAAAACCTGAGACCAAGTAGAGTCTGCATCCTTCAGTTCTGCAGGAGAACGCCATGGCTTAAACAGTGTCAGCATTGTTAAGCAGTAAAAATTGCGATCCCCTTTATCAGCCCTTGGCAAAGCACCACCTATAAAATTAGGAATTACCGTCGACAATTTGTTCAGATCACACGACACAACATGAGATTCATGACGCGGATGACCTATCAAAAAGGATCGTCTGACTGGCTTACTATCCAAGTTTCGCTTTTTCTGCTTGGAGGCAATCACGTTGTCCTCCTCATCTGTCTCCCAGTCACTATCAGAGAACACTACACTTTCATCTTCCTCAACACCTGCATCTTTATCGTAGTCGGGATCAATAATATCATCATCATCGTCTTCTCCATGCACATGAGACGAAGGTTGGCCCAGCATTGCAGCTATATCCTCCTTGAATTCACGACGCTCCTTTGCTGTGCGAACTTGTTTGTCAGAACACTGCACCCACTCAAAGAGATTAAGGTTCTCGTGCACAAAGGGCCGATACCGATAATCGTCAACCGAAGACCCTGGTACAAATTGTCCTTCAAACCTGGTTACTGTTACCTTTTCTTCCTTGACTCCCTCATCATCCAGCACAATGTCGTTAGAAGCCCAAAATGCTCTAACAAATAAGGCATACGACCTCCAAGCAAAGGGAACATAGGTATGACTAGCATAATGATCTGGGTTTCCCAGCACATACATTGCTGCCATTGGGCTTCCAATTTCCATTTTGGTTGAGAGAGAATTGACCATTTTCATCATCAGTTGTCGTGACCTCTCATGCTCCTTCTCGTCGCCACGTAGGGTTTCCGTGTTATCCTTGAAAACTTGGAACACAGAAGCAAAAAGCTGATACGACTTCAGTGAGATTTTTGACACATAATCAGATACGTAGGCTATCACTGCCTTGACTGCGGTTCCGGACAACAAACTGGTGACATCTGTGTTACAGCGAGAGAAGTAGGTGAGTACTGGGTTGATTGGGTTCATCATTGGTTCTATGTGTCGTACAGATATATGACCATCCTCAGACACTGCTGTTTCTTCAATCACATGTCTGGGAAACCGTGCCCTACAGACATTGTTTCTGTTCATACACCCTTTACGCTCCTGCACCCGTTTTGATCCTTTCTGCTTTGGTTTCAGCCCTCTCCAGTCCTTCTTCCGTTCATTAGTGTTGACATCCTCGATGGAGTGGAGGTGAGAGTGCACATTTGACCTAAGCAACAAATCATCTGTTTCCTGCGAGAAGTGATCCCACCACCGCACAAATGAAGTACATGTAGAGCAAGTACCTGGACACCATCGATTACGGCAGATAGGTGGTGGGCCCATTGGAAGAGTGTGAGTAGGAGGAATGTAGGATGGGAAGCCGTGCATGCGCGATTCAGCTTTTAAATCCATGCGAGACTCAGAACGGATCTTGTCTAGTGGACCGGTCAATAGTTCCGCCTGATGGGCTCCTTCTAGATACTGAAGTAGGTGCATGCGGAAAGAAGAAGACGGATCCATTATCCGCTCTCGAATCTCTTGAGGTGACACGGCATTGCTAATCCACAGTAAGAGGTGAATATGGAGGGTGAGTCTTCCTTGTTGCTCAACAGTGCCATAATAGGCCTTAGTGTGTCCAAACAGTCCGCGTTCTTCATTATGCCACCCGAGAACATCCCGAATGAAGGCATTTACCATGAAGTGAAAGAAACGCGCAGCCGAAACAGGATTTTTAGACATCAAACGGTACCTATCGGTGCTAGTCCGCATCTCTGGTCGAAATACGGTGTCGCTTTGTGCATAGTAGAGTGCAATGGGATGCAGAATATCAGCCCAAGCCAAGGTGATAAACCAAGTAGGTGCATTGAAGAATGAAGTCGTAGACCATATCTCGTTTCTGATGTATTTTTTTGATGTCATTGAACCCTTAACATGGCCTGCGACCATGTCAAGATCCTTTACAACTTCAAAGCATAGTCTTTCAGCATCTGTTGAGGGCTTAACATGTTCACCTGCGGAATAACGATCAGCTATATTGGCTGCTACTTCAGGATTGATAGCGTTTAACCTTGCCTTGACGGCAGTAAATTTGGATCGATCCGCAAGAAGCCTGCTTCCAGTAGAAGAGGCCTTGAGCTGCTCGTGGTTAAAGGCTATCATTGGAAAGTAAACATCCAACTGGAACCGTTTGTCGTGGTACAGCAATAAATTCCGTTTTCGGATCACATCACTCTGCTTTCGCTTGTGTGTCACATGATCAATACCACCCTTGCCATAAGGAAACAACCAAGGAAACATGCCAGGGTAAGCCTCTACGGAATCATACATGCTCACAGGCTTCTCGGATCTACCAATGCCAAGAACATACCCTTTACGAGTTATATGGTCCAAGGCTAAATGTTTGAGCGAGGAGAGAGTTGAACTATCATATTCTTCACCAGTGAGCCCATGAACAGAAAATGTACATTCTCCGGTATCAGTGCCATGCTCTTCACCGTTGTCGTCAACTGATCTAGCAGATGCGGGAACAGAATCATCTGGATCAAGATCTGAATGCCTATAGTCTACCACCACAGGTATGTCGCGGTCTGCATATGAATTTAAATTTTCCATAGAAATCTCTAAATCCGCATAACCTTCGTGATTAAGTTTCAACCACTCAAGAGCAGCCTTAACCCTGACACGCCTAACAAGCATTGGAGTGCGTTCAAAATCCTCCTGCGTGGGTTGTGCCGACCCTGTAAACACGAACGCAAGAATTTGATGCATTTCATCTCTACTAGGCGGAAGCTTGTGGTATACCTTGAGCACGGGTGAAGAGAACATGATGGCATTTGCATTCATCCTGACTCTGCCTGAATGGACTCGTACCACACATCTATTATGTCTGACCCTTGCTATCATAATTTGCTCTGCATATTTCAGTCCTTGGAGTGCAGGTGGAACTGGGCCAACCCAATTGTGGAGAGCTAACGCGTTCTTTGGTATCTTCTTGTTCACCAAAGCAATCTCGCAGTCAACACAGACTCGGTCACAACCATCGGCCAAAACAGGACCATGAAGTTCTTCAATCGGATCAGATGGATGAAACCTTTCTTTCCTGGTAACACCCTGACATTCAAGAACAGACAGATAAGGCAATAAAGGCTTTAGATCACCCAGGCGAGTGGTCAGCTCCAAGCATCCACATACCGCACAACCTGCCTCTACAAATTGTACAGGTTTCATGCCCCTGCAGTATCTTACAAGCATACGATGGAGCCCATGAAACGACAACGGTTTAGGTGGAAAGGAAAAGTCCTTCAACTGGCCCTGCTTCTGCTTTCTGAGCATCTTCAATTCCTTAACATAAGCGGACAGATCGCCGCGCTCCTTTATTATCCTCTCGCGAGATCTATATATTTTGTTGTCTGACTCGACCCCATCGGGCATATATTGGACACACTTAAAAATAGAGATTATATCGACGCAACTATTGCAAGAGTGATCGGCGAACTTGGATCTGCATTCGCTTGCGGACATGCGAGACGGGATGTACATATTGTGAAATCTGACCAGAAGGGCCAGCTCGTGCCGCGCAAGGTCCTCGGACATTTCGTTGATAGGGACAGTAGCCGACACACAATCACTATGCCTAGACAGCACGTCCTGGACGTCAGACTTATTACACTGAAGCTCGAAAGTGTACTTCGAGCGGTCCCAGACCACCGTCGAGTTGAGGTCGTTGATGTATTTCCGAAGCGCAGAGCCATCAAAAGTGGTGCGTCCACCGCCGAGATAGTCGGCCGAAAGAGCGGGCTGATTTGCTTTTTCCTTGTAGGGGTTGCGTGAAGACAGTCCAAAGACATATGACATATGATGTATGCTGTTCAGAGCAGAGGACCTGAGCCCGGACAATAACGTAGCATCTGAATGGTAGACCATCCAACATGCGGCGCAGAGTGTAGTCTCGAGGGCGCAAAAAACATAAGCATAACCCTGTGGAGGCAAGCTATTCCACAGCAAGACATAAAAGGCCACACCCAATAATCTAGTAGGTTTGAAGGATGCCGCATCTGTTCGTCGTTAGAAGGCTGCGGATTACAGATACAATGCAGCACGCACTCAGCCAAGGTGAAAATGCCGATGGGTTGTCTGCGTAGCCGTAGACGACCAGACAAGTGCAAAAGCAGTAGAAGTAGAACATTTGGGAGGTTTGTTTAGTAGAGAAATATCGAGTTGTGGTGGTGAGCGAAGAGCAGCGTTTGTTCCGTGCACAGCATTTGAGGTCTAGAGCGGATCAAGTGCTTGACATATTGTTCGCGCGCTCCGGTCGCCATACATATTTTGCCGCCTGCCTTGCAGAGTCTACGGAAACGGCTTCCTCTGGCTCTTCGATGAGGGATAGCAACTCTGCGCCTTCCACAGCGCCATGAGTGTCGAAACCCAACTCCAAACAGACGACGTACTACGACGATTCTGGCTCCGTGTCGGCGACCTGTGTGCGAGATCCCGCGTATCTGACGGGTGGGTGGGCTCTCCTGAGCTTAGGAAGTGGAACCAGGAAAACCCCGCGGTGCGAACAACCATTTGAATTCAACTCGCAACTTACAGCTTAGCAGCCCTGTGGTCGCTGTGCGCTTAGCAAGGACCACAAAACCTGCACGATAGCGGAAGACCACCCAAGTTGTTTAACATGCAGAAACAAGAAGTTGAGCTGCGACCGGCGGGCACGCTTCGTTTTCGAGCACACCAGAGACGAGTTCTTCGCCGACTTCGACGAGTTCAGGAGAGCATTTTCGCTCGCACCACCGAAGGACGTCCAAAACATCAAGAAGACGAAGAGTCGCACCAGGAAAGCTGCACTGGAGGCGCTCAAAGGATCCGGTCAGCATGAAACGTGTCGATATTAGCGCGTCGTTAACCCGTTATTGACTGCCTAGCACCTTCATCTTCATCCGTTCAAACGCCCAGGACACCTATATCCCTGTGCGTATCGTGCCTACAGGATTTCGAAAAGGGCAAGAAAAAAGGGAAGATGAAGGCACCCTCCGACGCACGGCCGAGGCCGCTGCACACGCTGCTGTCGTCGGAAGAGCTGCAAGGTATAATGGATGTCCATACAAGGGATCGACAAAAACTAAACTGCACTTCTTTTCCTTTCAGATGCTGTACAGCGTTTCGACTCCACCAGAGCCGAAATCTTGTCGCTGAGATGCGAACTCGAAGACAAACTGGAATCCTTTGGAGGTACGGCACCAAGCCTATGGAGACTTCAATCAATAACGATTTTACGCAGAATCGGACTCTACGATAGACCAGTTGATATCATATACATACTACTACGAGTCGGCGTTGCTGGATCATCAGCGATTCATCGGAAGTGCACGCTCAACATAAAGATGTCGCAGTACCGACCAATTAATAGACTATTATTGCCGAGAGAAATGTTCAGTCTGAGACCGACAACCACGAAGTCGCAACATTTTAGGCATGGGCATAATTTCATATTCATAGGTGGAATCGGCATACAGATTGATAGCATAAGAGTGTAGAAGGAGGGAGCATAATGGATCATAATGGCGACTATAATACTAATGTCTAAGCACCGGGGTACCGCAGACGATGGCCCACAGAACATTGCAGCCTACGTGCGGAACCCTTTGGGTGGTGCCGCTCAGCGCCGAACTGTACGCAGATACCGAGTAGCCGACAACGACAAAGGAGCTGAACGGGATTTCGCCCGTGAAAGCAGGGAGCACCGATGTAAGCCGCCCGAGGTCGGTCGAAAAGTCCACCACCGTCTTTCTAGCGTCGAAGACAGGAACTGGGACATCACAAATAATCAGGACGCAGCGAATTTATAGCTAAAATAAAAGATAAACTGACGAAAATCGTTGTGAGCCAATAGAGTCTTGGCTTTCGACGGGCTGATCTTGGAGGTGCTCGCACGAGCTTTGACGGGTGTTGTAGAGACGACAGGACTGAACATGTCTGCAGGGGCGATTTTACTGAACTGGACGTCGGAATCTGAAAAGCACGGTTAAAGACAGGCCACAAAAAACGAAGCACACACTCACCTTTACCACCCGATGCACTGTCAGGACTGATCATGGTCTGGAAAGCCAAGGCCTTCTTGTTGTTGATTTGGGTGTACATTACATCTTCCCCAAACACCAAACACACCACAGACTCGAACCTTTCCCAGTCCTGATTGTGCAAGATGCCGGATATCCACTTCCTCGTTCGCTCAGTCTTCGTTCCGATCTTGCCAGCCGAGATGATCATAGAGTCGGTGCAAAATATGGCCGACACGCAAACCGCAACCTTTCCATCCACCAGCAAGCGCTGAGTAGCGGAGGCACCAGACGACGCCTGTTTGCTGAGGCGGAGAGGAGAGACTCTGGATAAGTTGATGAAGGCTGGCGCTCCCTCAACAAACAGCATAGCACCGATGCAGTTACTAGGGTGAGGTTCGGGGTAAGCACACACAGTCGAAAGTAGGTTAGTCAATACGAACTTTGCGAGCATTGTCTTCAAGTGTCGACGCCATGAGCTGAATTTGGCGCGGCCCCCTTTAACATCTGAATCCGCAGATCCGTCCACACCTCTAGTCGGATCGTACACGGGTAGAAGCTGCCGTCCGCCGCTGTGAAGAGCGATGAACAACACAGGTTACACCACAAGGATAGGACATACGGAAGAGGAGGCAGCTTTCGGTAAGTGAGTGCAAGCGCAGGATCTTGCAGATCCGGGTCAAAAACCCCGCAAGGTGCATCAGGGTCGCTGTAACGGTTCGTAAGCAGCGAGTAAAAGCAGCGAAGTAACACACTAGAACGCCTTGTAGTTCTCCAGATCCTCCAGGAAAACTGTGGAGGGAGGGTCTACGTCATCGCCCGACGAGTCAGCCGCCTCATCCGCAACGCCAGCGACCACTACAGCGGAGTTCTCCTTGAAGTACTGGGCCATAGTGAGGTTGGGATCTTTGTGGGCCAACTTGGCTGCAGAAACGGGAGAAGCCACTGTCTTCTTCTTGATAACGAAATTGTCGGTCTGGGATTTGTGGGCGGCCCCTTGTTTAGCAACAGAACGCTCAAGGCTTGCATCGGCTGGTGCAGCCTGGAAGACGTCATCGACATCCCTAAAGGTAAATATTGGCCGAAAATCAGCAAGGTCCAACCGAACAACCCACTTTATGTCTGCGAGACGTTCTTTAAGTTTCCCCTTTCCCTTATCTCTCTTGCTGGATGCAGCTGCACAATCTGCATCGGCATCCATCTCGACAAGGTCCCAGTCGGGAGAACGGCGACCAGGCTTGACTCCAGAAGAAGAGGATTCGACCTTCCTATGAATATCAATCAGTAAGCACCGAAGCAAGAAATATATACTAACTTCGACTCGGCCCTAGAAGCGGCGAGACCCTTCTGCAAGGCAACCTGATCGAAGTCGATACGACGGAGACTGGGGGTCTGCTGAACAGTGTCTTCATCCGCTTTACTCTTCATATATTCGACCATGAAGGCGGCCATAAACCTGAGCACCCACGGAGGTCACAGTAAGGACGATACGACGCGAATTTAAAGCGCACCCACTTTGTCATGGCGGCCTCGTCGAAAGGTATGGCAGATTTACTGTACCTAGAACGTAAACCATCTTGATTGACCAGTAAAAGACTAAGCTCACGCAGTAGGAGCAGAGTTGGAGGAGGCCGTCTTATATTTCTTCTTATCAGGCTCGTCGCCTTCAATCTTTGTCGAATCGTTGATACGCTTGCTGGACGCAAGACATACGTCAAGGGGCTGCAAAATGTAAGGAGCAAATGCTCCCACCTCCTTGTAAGCATAGAAGGAGGCAACGCCCTGGAATGTTATCAGATAGCGCAGCATACTAGAAGAACAAATGTACGCAGCCTTGACACCCGCGGGTTTCCTGTACATGCTAAGTGAGGTCAATGAAGGGAATAACACATCAGGGACTCAGCCGATGCTCACCTATCATCCACCGCCATTCTCTCCAGATCCCTAGACGGCAGAAAATCAGCGGCCAGCACAGCTTAAGGATGTACACGCACTCATCACTGCTTTCCAGCTCTATCACGGCTACAGACTGTGCCTTTCTAGGGATCCTGCAAAGGGAGTCAAATTGCGAAGCAACGAAGACAGAGAAAGAAACCGTGCAAACCTAGACTCCTTGCCAGGATTTCTTTGCGTCAGTGGAATCTCAGGAGCTGGCGTCCTAAGGCCAAATCGGTAAGGTAGACGTACGACTGCATTTGCCACTTACAATTCAGGCGTGCCGAAAGCCACAGCGGTGTCGTGATCCCTGCGAACAAGGTAGTTGAACTCGGCATTTTCAGAGCTAGATCAAACACTCACCGATCGTCAATGAAATCCGGCTCATAACTGCCACATCATATCAAGATGTGGGCCAGGATGCAAACCTGAAAAGCCTACCCCTCACTATCGCTGCCTGCGTTTACGTCCCTACAAGTACAGCGTCAGGGAAGCAATGAGTGGGGGGTGTGGGGTGTAAATACTCACGCGGGGTCAACAAGAATCCCGTCTCCATCCCTGGAGCGATGAGTAGGAAAAATCAGCCAGCAATCAACGGACAGAACCACAAGGTCCTCACGAGTCACGAGCTTCGTTGTCGATCATGGAAAGAAGCTCTGGGAAATCGTTTTCGGACCTTTCTCGAACTCTTACAGCTGCTCTAAAATGCTGTGAGATTCGAAAGGTACCAGGAACAATAAACTCACTTGGTAGATGCCTTGGGTTGCGATCTAGGTAACAATTAACGAATTATCCCAAAGTAATAGAAGGGGTGCTCACTTCGCGAGTCTTGGCATTTGTATCAGTTGAGTATCTCACCAAAGGTAGTGGGATGAAGTTGGACGAAGCCGTGCAGAATTGCTTAAATACCCCGCATACTGAGAACCCGGGCTGCCGCGGCATGCAACACTGCCAACCACATTAAATAGGATCCGCACGACGCGGACTAGCCGAGGGTTTGAGACGTTTCACCATGTATGTGAGTCGGAATGCGGTCTGAGCGGTGTACATAGGGACTGCGGAAGCGCGCAGCGCGGACAATAAATAAATACTGGACGCCGGCTGCAAAACGATATTGGTGGTCCAGGAGCAAATACGTTTCGCGGCGACAAAGTCAGTAATAGCTACATTTAACACGGTATAAAACAGCACCTCACTTAAATTATGCAGGAACACTAAGCCTGTTGCTTCCAACATGAACCAGTTCTACCGATCCAAAGAAGCTGGTCAGGAGAGATACATCTCATAAAATACGAACAAAATCTGACATGCACACACAGCAGAGAGCCTGGAAGCGGAGGCGCAAGCCATGCGAGCTGCAATGGCCGCACAAGGAACAGAAATATCCCAACATCTGGCAGATCTCGATGTAAGCAGCAACACTGATACTACGACACTATAAGCACTGACCTCGAATTGTTGAACAACCACAAGGTGGAAGCGGCCATGGTGGTCGAGTGTGGGTCAGGGCGCAAATCCTGGCGGATATGCATGAGGAACCCAGCCGATGGAATACCGGACGAGGTGGTGTTTGCGGTACAAGGAATCGTATGCAACTCCAATTTAGTGCCCGTCAGCGTCCAGCAGTAAGAAAAAACCCCTTCGTGTTCCGACCCACCTGTTAACACACTCAGTATGGACCACAGGAAAGCGTTGCGCCTGACACAACACATAGAAATAATGGGATTCAATACCGGAGTGTTCGAGGAAGCTCTGACCAGACTAGAAATCGCGCAAGACATATTTTCTCAACACTTCTGCGGTATTCCGGTTGTCAGGTTAACCACGGCAATGGGAAGGACTGGACGCGTACTCGGAGCCAGCAACAGGATATTCACCATGAAGGTCGATTGTCCGACCGAGCAGAATTCGGAATTCCAGCCGGGAATGGACCCATTGGGGGCGCTGGAAAGGCTGAGGACCGAAGAGCTGATACACGCGCCTGAAAACATAGTGAGATATTATAAAAGAACAGCCGAAAAGGAGACAGGGTATGTGTTTGTCTCGCGAGAAAGCATAGATTCAAAATATTCAATAGGAAAACAATTTACGACACGACCTTCCCTGGCATCTTCCGACAAGGGGACATTGCGGAAATGCATGCATCGTTGATAGCGATCCAAACGGGCGACAAAAAGATCAAGGTGAC
This sequence comes from Mycena metata, assembly GCA_029378385.1. Lineage (NCBI taxonomy): Eukaryota > Fungi > Basidiomycota > Agaricomycetes > Agaricales > Mycenaceae > Mycena > Mycena metata. The sequence continues at coordinate 170,538 of JARKIB010000042.1, read as the reverse complement.
ATGCAGGCTTCACGCCGTAACTCTTCTGGATAACTCCTTCACTAAGGTGAGCGTTGGGACAAGTCGAGAACTGCGAATATGCTGACAGGCCAGGCCGCCACTGTAGAGGGAATATTGCAGAGAAGCAGGCCGACGCAAACAGTAGCCGTGAGAAGCAGGGGTATCTACGAGATGTACGCCGCAGGGAGGAGCAACAGAAGTATCCGTGGTGCTCCAGGCCAAGAATAAGGGGTTCAATAGTTTAGCGAGAGCAGATGCCGTTATTTATTGATCACTACACCGCATTTAATAATAAACAAACCCCTCTCTTTACTTCCTCGCGACAATCTCGCTACCGCGCGTGCCTCACGCTCCTGCGTGACGGGAACAATAACCAGAACGTCTACAAGTCGAACGTGTTTTATGACACCTGCAACGGTGCGTCTATTCCTTCCAATCGTATGAATCACAACAAAGAAACTAACGAGCAGCACACAGAGCTCGGCATCCTCGTGCGGCAAGACTACCAATTCGGCTGCGGCGTGTACCCAGCGCACGATACGTTCGTCGCGAGCGTGCGTGAGGAGGCGGAGGACAACGTCCGCTACATCACCCTTCACTGGCGCTATTTTGCGGGAACAACGATAATTATCGGAAGATTCTGCGGTGCGGTGGTACATATGCGTCCTTCCCTCCGGCTTTTCCCTCTCCTTCACTATCCTTGCTGACATTAACGCGCTCGCGTTTAGACGTGAAAGACATCCCCGCCATCAAAATCGACGAAGAAGTACTCCCAATAAAATAACCGACACTTGACGAAGGGAAAGTGTGGGGCGGGAAGGAGTTTCCGTGGCAGAACTATGTAAAGCTCGGGGGCCACCTTGTTTCGTGCGTCCCATCTTGCTCCTTCCTTTCCTCGCAGTCCGATTAATTCACGCTGATCATAATCTGCCCACCCACAGCGAATTCGGCATCCCGAGCCACCCTGAGAGGAAGACGTTAGAGTACTGGATGGATAGCGCCGGCGCTGAGGCGCGCCACCCGCAGAGCGCGCTCACGCCACAGCATTGTCGCGCAGGGAGCTTTGACCGCCGGCTCGCCATTACGAGGAATGAGGGGTCTAGGGTGACGGAGTATTTGGAGACGTTCGTCTCCTCTCTTTGCTGTCATTCGAAGGGCTAACAGCGTTGCAGATACGCGTATAAAACACGTATTAATGGCAGCGGAGGCGGTGGGCTACGCGTATCTGCGGCGGCGCAAGTTGGGCGGGAGGGGAAAGGAATACGTGCGTCCGCTTTTACGTGTCGCACATACCGTACTAACTTAATCGTAGGTATAAACGGTCGGCGTTCTGGTATGGCAGCTGAATGGCTGCTGGCCGGTAACATCGTGGGCGATAGCAGATTATTTCGTGCGCTCCCCACTCCGCTTGCTCAACGCACCGATAATTAATTGATTGCTGTTAGCCGCGCCCCAACCCGTGCGTTTCACGATTAAGAAGCAGCTGGAGACATATTATATGGGCGTTCTGCGTACCGTAAGTACCTTCGACGTTTCCACACCCTTCCCATCGCTGACCCCATACTCCAGGTCATAATAAAAAAAACCACGCGAACGACCGCCCTCCGCATGTAAGCAGACATACCTGTTCACCGTCCGTCTTTTATTATTATGTGTCATAGTACTACCAATACGGCAACTTCCAAACCTACGGCGCCACCTTCGAATCTTCACCCGCGCGCCGCAACCCTCGAAATACGCTGCGTCGGCCTCGAGTCACGCTGGAGCACACCGACACGCAAACCCTCACCCTCCTCCCCAACCAAGCTACCGAGCTCCTCACGCTCCCGAGGCCCGCAGCAGGACGTCGCAGCAGCGCCGCCGACAGACGACGCGCAGTTCGAGAGCAAGCATTCGGTGGTGGTGGGTGCGCGACTGCTTGACGGCCACGGCGATGGCGAGACGGGGAAGGTACTGGCGCGGTATGCGGACTTGCCGCAGCCGTACCGCTTCATCGAGCCTGGCTCTTGGGGCAGCCGGGGTTGGACGTGCACACTGCAGATCAACCGCGCGACGGGGGAGGTGCGCGTGAGTGCGCAGCACCGTAAAGGGCCTTTGGTTGAGTGCGATGTCGGACGACTAGAAGGAAGACGCAAAGTCGAGTCCCGCAGGTGGATCTCGTGAAGGGTTGGGTGAGCGGGAGGTGGAGGCTTCGTGGCTAGGGTGAGAGAAGGGGAAGCATAACGTATCTGGTCCCTCGACGATTTATTACTTTATTTTCTGTTTACGCGCTGCAAATATTCATTTCATCATAGGATGTGTAGAAAATACGTGTGAAACCACAACAGTAGCGACGAAGTGTAGGTGGGGTTAATATATATGTATCTGTACGTATTGTTTTATTTTTCTAGCAAGTGGGGGTTATTCTGAGCGGGGGGAGGTAAGAAATCGTATAGAAATGGTCCAAGAGGGTGAGATGTACGTGCACACTTTTAGTGCTTCAGCCAATCCATCGAAGAGTCCGAGGGGCGATCGGGATCCATCGCAAAGGAGTCGGCCCCAAGGAAAGTGGCGATCCAGGTAAGGTCGGCTTCGCCCTTCTCGAAAAAGTCGACCACTTGGTACATGACCAACCGGCGGAGGACAATGCTCGAGGCCGTGCGACGTTCGACAAATCGCCTCATGGCCGACGGTGCAACACCCCGAACAGTGAGGTCGGCCAGCCTTGGACAGAGATGCGAGTTATCGTAGGGTCCGTCAGGAGAATGGAGGGCTTCGAACGCCACCAGCCCTGAAGGCGAAAGGTCCAGGACCTCGACGAGAGGTAGACTGCTTGTTATATCCGTGCGCCAAGGCTTCGATCCACGTCTATCACACTCCGGCACAACCTGCTCAACTCCGGTCCACTCCGGAGTTCGGAGACTACCGGAACCCCGGAGACCGCCGGAACACCGGAGACTACCGGAATATCGGAGACTAGATCGGCACGACTCCCGTGGTCATAGGACCTCAGTATCAATGGTAACGTTCACTCCACATGCATCCCCTTCTTCCCCAAGCTTCGAAGTTTATACATATCACCTCATGTTGATTATCCGAAGCATTCCTGATTTCATCCAACTTCTCATTCCGCTTTTGGATGTCTTATTGTTTCCTATTGTCTTCTCCACATGTACCTCCACATGCTTCCTCCTTATCTCCTTTACATTATATTAAGACTCTACACTATTTAATCCCGCTAGTTTACTTCTTGTTCTTCAGTAGTTTAATAAACGTCGCTTCCCTCCCTCCGAAGTGGTGTCTGTCGCTCCCCTCATCTCCCTGACTCCCCTAGACTCTGTCCTTCTTGTCTCGACGATTCCTGGCAGTATACGCTCACCCTGCGCCTCAGTGGTGTTGTGTCAATCAGCTCCGCCGGTCCTCCTTTCCAACTCCGGTGTCTCGGAGACCGCTCCAAACCGCCGGTAATCTCGGAGTACCTCTCGCTCGTCCGGCCGACTGTCCCTCTACCCCGCTCCCGCGACACGGCTCATAACAGTATTAAACTACTCACCTGTCCAGGTTTCGTAGTTCTGCACCAACATGTCTGCCGACTTCATTCTGCGCTCTTGGCCTTCACCTCGCACCGCTAATCTGGGTTCTATTGCCTCGTATGTCGTCATGCTGAGCGACTCGTCGACATCATCTTCTCCACCGCATGACCCTTCGAAAAAGTCTGATGGTTCCGGAGAAACACCGGTGACTTACCGCACTCTCTTTCCTTTTTCGGCCACGACGATCCCTATGGGTCAGTTCACCGTTGGTCCGCCTCAGGACGACATTGCGGTTTATCCGGGTACGCCTACTCCGCCTCTGTCCGCCTCCGATCCCGTTTTGGAGCCGGAGTCCTCGGTCGATCCCATTTTCGAGGATGCCGTGGAATACGACGAACAAGGCTTTCCACCGCTCCCCGAACTCGATCGGGAACTCGAACTTCTTTATCCTCCGTCTCCGGTCGCAGCGCCGGCGCAGCCCGTGCTCCCGGAGGACTACGCTCCCAACTTGGAAGAAGAGCTCATACCATCGGAGCGTCGCTCGCTCCGCTCCAACTCTCCCATGTCTGTTCATCATTCTCCGGTCGTCACTCCATCACCTGCACCCGTTCCGGTCGTATCTCCGACCTCCGAAAGTTCGCAGAACTTCCTCCCGGACATCTTCGATGGTAAGGAAGCGGATGTCATGCCCTTCCTCTCCCAATGCTACGCATTTTTCGCAGCTCACCCGCGTGAGCTCCGGTCGGACGACGACAAGGTCACTTTTATCTTGTCGCGTTTCCGGGGAGTCCCTCGGACCATCTATGAACGTCCCAACACAGCCAAGCTCGATTGGCATGGAAACCTTTCCGCGTTCATTTCGGAGTTCTTGCAGATTTTCTATACGCCGGACCACCAGGCTGACGCGGAGGATCAGCTTCGTCTTCTCCGGATGAAGCCCTCCGAGGAGATCGCTCCGTTCCTGCGCGAATTCGAGGATTTGCTCACCCGCCTTGGTTGGAGCAAGTCCGCGAAGTGCCACGCTCTCCATCATGCGCTTGAGCTTGGAACTGGACGACTGCACTTGCTATCCGAGCACCTACGCCGGACTCCGGGCAATGGTGACTCGTCTCGATAGCAAGTACTGGGCAACACAGCCGGAGTCCGCACTCGCTGAAGCCCGGAGGAACGCTCGCTTGTTCTGGGGCGACTATGGTCCCAATCCCAACTCTCCGGGCGCCGAGGATTACCACGGTACGCCCTCCGGAAACGATCTTCTGGACCGCGGTACCCCCAGTCCTCGCGCTGCGTCTCCCGCTCTCTCGGACATCTCCCCTGGCATGCCCTCGCTCACTTCCCTTCCTGTTTTCCACATCGCCTCAGATTCCGGATCGCCAATCCCCGCCAATACTCGGGCGGTTAGGATTGGGGAGGCTGGGCCGTCCTCCGGCTACGTTCGGACGGCGGTAGATCCCTCGCGCAAACGAACCGCCGAGGTGGCCGGCTTGCTCAATAATAAAGGCAAGCTCCGGAAGGAAGAAGCAGATCGCCGGAAGAGACTGGGACTGTGTATGTATTGCGGCAGCAGTGATCATCATGTCGAGACGTGCGATCGCATTTCCCGCATCGTCTCCGACAAGCGCCAACGCACCGGAGAAGACCTCTCCGTTGTCGTCGAATAAATAGCATCAGCAGAACACGAATTCTCTTCCCGGAACGTCTGCGTCGTTCCCGGAGAGTTATATCACCAAAGTCCACGCCACCGCTCTTTTGTTCCCCACACCCGCTCGCTCTCCGGAGTTGAGTTCTTACGACCGCTCGCTCTCCGGAGTCGAGTATTAACGATTTCAACAATCATATCTCTCCGAGATTGCCTCGGGATTCAACTCCCGCTACGAACATTTTCCCTCGTCTCTCATACTGGCTGTAACTGTACTTATATGTGAAATTCAGAAGGTTTTTGGCTTCGTACGCGAGATCTCCCGCAAAATCCCTCCGGAATTTTCCCTTGGCAACACTCATCCATTAATCGGCAGTACATCTGTCATCTATCCCCTTTTGGTGATGTTCGCATCCCGACATCGCGTCATCGTTCTTGATTTCCTCCATCGTTCTGGACCCTGGAACCGGCAAACCTCTCACCCGCATCCGTTGATTGCAAGATGATGGTTTCCAACATATCCGGTCCTTAACCCCTGGGGTTATTAGTGTGCACACGACCGGCAATTATGCCGGATATTGTTTTCGGTTGCTCCCACAAGGGACCGGTGTTTACCGCCGACACCGACAGTGCTGACGCCCTCACCAAAATGAAACCTCCGGAATCCAAATTCCCTCCGGTTTCACCGGCTACTCGCCATCTTCGTTCCTCCGAACGTTCTGGACCTAAAGCTCGACCCTTCGGAGTTACTCCGTTGCCTCGACGCTCGGTCGGTGTCCAAATGGCCACACTCCGCTCCGCTATAGGAAGTCCGGCACCAAGCCCTTCCTGCGAGCACCTCTCCGGAATGGTTTTGCGGTTGCTACGATGCTCCGCACCTCCGCCGGAATCCTTCATGAAGCATATTCGCTTCTCGATCCCTCGGAGAACTCGACACCTTGCTCTCGTTCGCCTAGGATCAACCTTCTATGAGACGCCTGCCTTTGGCCGCGTTCTGTCCCCTATTTGTCCTTTCTCTCCATGCATCTGCCATGTCGATTGTTGGCCAAATCAATAACTCGGGAAAAAAGATATTTGGGCAAAACGTGGAAACATGTTCACCGGGGACGTCTAATAAACGTACTCCACCGAACCCACTGCGCCTTCTTCTAAAGCCCTTGATTCACCGTTCCGGTTTTCGACTTTGTGCTCCGGAGTCCTCGCACGGTCAATGTATTGGGTAAGAGCTCACCGGAGAACGTTTAGCGACGTTTTCTCCAACGGGCCTCTGTTCTTGACCTTCGTCGCGGTCTCCGGTCCCCTGCGGTCGAATAATCGGTACCGGAAAGCCGCTCTAACGACAATCTGGCACTTCTTTGGGTCTTCGAGACTTCGCTCGCAACGCCCTAGTTGCGGCTTTGTCCGGTCGCCCATATCTTCGATTCCGGTCCATCGGAGTCGAACATCCTGGTCGTGTTTCGTTTCCGGCATCTCGGGCCGGCGAAACTCTTCTACTATAGCTTTGCTCGATCACCAAGATGGCTTGAGTATCTCTGGCAACAATTATCCTTGGCGACCTCGCATGCTTGTGTACGACCACCAGAAATGGCCATTTTCTCCGGATTGAGTGTTCACTCGCCCGGAAAAAATCGCTTTTCTCCGAGAATTCCCTGCCCCTATGGCATATTCTGGCTTTAAGCCAAACCGACTCTACCTCTCAAATGATTCGCGGTAGCCTTGGGAAGTCTACCCTAAGAGGGGGATACGCCCATACAATTTCCGCGCAAAAATCAAATTTTCCTCGCAAAAAAGGATAGCTGACCGGAAGGTCTGGCATCATTGCAGGAATCTCCGGAGTCGTTCCCCGTCCTTCCGGAATCTGTGGTTAGACAAACCAGTCGACACTAGCAGACTCCGCATCGACATTCGTGCTGGAGTATCCACCGGACCTCATGAATACGCCTCACTGGTACTGGAAATGCTCAAACACTGGTCAGAGTGACCTTAACTCTGACTCCGAGCACGTGTATTTGTCAACCTAAAGCACCGTCTTACCCTGGCAACCTCCGGTCGTACTCCGGTTCACTCCGGAGACTTCTTGTCGAGGTTGTTGGTCGGATAGTCGGAGTTGACGCAAGCATTGCTCAGTTTTTCCAAGACCAACTGGCTTTTCGGTGTACAGATATCCATAGCACCTCCCTTTGGATCTTGGCAACATACATTAACTTCGCCAGATAAACCGAAGTCCCTTGCCCACACACTCCTTCCTATACCTTCGGGCATCTCTTGCACGCAGCGTTACGCTCCGGCATTGGCTTCGATCTCCGGTGTCCGGAACCGGAACCGGAGGACCGAGAGTCGTTCCTGGACCCTCGCTGTCTTGCTATAACCTTCCAGATTCCCTCCCATAGACTGCGGCGTTACTTCCGTACAACGCCCAAGGCACCTCCAAGTACTTACGCCTCTCCGAAACCTTCCGGTGAACTTCGGAGTATCGGAATCATGCTACGGTCGGGTAACCTCTGGTGGTTCATATCCGGAGTCCTCATCGACACTCGAAATTCCTATCCCCGATCACTCCGGTTTGTTTCGTTGCAGCAAACAGTCTAATTACATTTCATAGCCACTTGGCTTCAAGAAAACATCAAGAAAAAAGCAAAATACAAGTACATTAGTCGTTGATTATGTATATGGTCGTTGTCATCACCAACTCCCCATCCTCCGTCCTTACATCCAATAATCCTTCCCTCAATTGCACCACCTCCGGGGCCGGGATCTGCGCGTCCTGCTGTTCGGTCTTCACCGCGCTCCCGGAGTCCCCTTCACCCGAATTCTCCCCACTCTCAGTCGCCTCCGGCGCATCGACATCCATCGCCGAGTCGAGTTGCTCCGCCAACTCCTCGGGAATGTCGTCGTCGGTGTGTGCGACACTCAACCTCGCCACGGAGCGAACGAGCTCCAAGTCTTCCTGGCCGGCTTGCTCCAGCAGCTCGCGCTCCGGCGTCGGCCAAACACCACGAGGAGACTCCGGTTGCGCCGCTGCACCGGAGTCCTCACCGCTCGTCTCCGGCTGCACCGCTGCACCGGAATTCCCACCGCTCGTCTCCTCTCCATCTCCTGACGCCCCCGGAATGCTCGGTTCAACCGGCTCGGCCTTGGGGGTTAATGGGAGCGCGCGGCGGCGGCGAACAGACTTGCCAGAATCGCCAGCTTTCAAGACGAAAGTTGAGGTCGGCGGTCGCGCCGTTTCCTCGACAGATGGCGCCCGGGCAGAAAGTGCACTTCCCGGGGCCGCAGCAACAATCTCCCGACCCAAACGCGGCGTCCCGCGTTGAGTCGGAGACGACTCCCGATTTCCCCCATCCCACTCCGCATCGCCCAAGTTTGGCGGCATCGACAACTCTGTCTCCGAACGCACCGGTGAACTCGCACCGGCTCCGGAGACAACCTCTGGTCCGGAGACCGCACCGGAGTCGACGTCCATATTGCTGCCGGAGCCTCCGCTCTCGTCGGTGGGGTCTCGCGCGTCGTTGAGAGTTAACGCGAAATTGAGGTCGTCATCCGCGAACGGAATCAACCCCAACGGGACCTCGGGCTGTGGGATGGTGATCCTTTCCCTCATGATCCTCGCCAGTTCCTCCTTCAACTCCTCGTTCTCCATCTTCAGCTCGTCCCTCCGTTCCACACCGCCCTGGATCTGTCTCCGGGCACCCTTGAGCATCGCCCTTAAATCCGCTATTTCCTTCCCCATCTTCATCCTATCCTCCTCCAACCGGCGCACGTAATCATACAACTCCTCCACCGCACCAAGAATCGGTCGCTCCGGATCGAGCTCCCGATGGTGCAGCGAAGGAGATGCTTGACCCGCCGCCGGTCGCGACGCGGTGCCCTTGTACCACCGCGACTCCGGCACGAAAACCTCCTGACCGCGGTACGTCTTCCGGACGTAGCGGCCGCCGTCCTCGTCGATTGAGAACGCCTCGGAGTGCTGCCGTTTGACTCCGGAGCGACCGGAACGCCCGGAGCCACCGGAGACTCTACGGGACGTCCCCGCTTGGCGCGAAATTGCGCGCCTGTTTACGCGCGTGGTCTGCGGGTTGAACAAACACCGCACCTTTTTGCGCGCACAGCGGGCGCACGTTTTCTTGTTCGAATCGCGGCGCCGAATGCAGTCGCTATTGATTTCTGCGCATTTTCCACACCCTGCACATTTCAAATCAGTTCTAATTCATAAAAAACATTTAGATAAAAGAAAATCAATAAGGACTCACGATCCTCCCCATCAAAATGGTCGTATCCAACTTTCCCCCCAACTTGCGTGTCGGACGGTTCATTCCGGTCGTCACCGGAACGACCAGTCCGCCCCCGCTCGACCTCCGTTTCATCCGCTTCCTCCTCCTCGCTATCCTCGTCATCTCCCTCGTGCTCCGGACCCCCCTCAGCACCACCGGTATCGACGCCCGTGTCGACCGGCAGGTCCTCGGGCCCCGGAGTCCCGCGCAACGGATTGGTGAGCTCCATGATGAGGAACTCAATATCCTCATCAGGCCCCAGCGACGCCAAGTCGTTTTTGAGCATTTGGAGCTCCGCCAATCGCTGCTGCGACTCGCCGCGACTAGCCGTTACCGGGGCCCGCACCAAAGCCCGCATTTGGGCGCGCAAGAACTCCCGGCGGTCGTTGCGGAGCTTCGCTGCCGCTGCCTCCTCGTTGGCGGTCTCGTCCCGCAGTTGCGCAGAGGTGGCGCGTCGCTTTCCCTTGCCCGCTCCGGTGTTTTCTTCCCGTTTCCGCTCGCTCCTGGGAACTGGTTTCCTCCTCCACTCCCTCCTGCTCCGCCCTGGGTGTTGGTTGCAGTCGACATGTGGTTGGCGTTGCGGTTGGGTTCCGGTTGTGGGTGGCGGGAGTCAAGAAAGAGTCGACGTGTCAACTTACGGCATCGAGCACGTGACCACAGAGCACGGTCCGGGCACGTGACCACTCAGCGATTTCGAGCAGTCAAGTCAAGAAAATTCAAAACTATTCTTCAAAATTCATTGGCCATTTCCTCCATCTTTCCATCAACCATTTTACTCGTCCTTGAAGCATCAGTAACCCCTAGGTTCACATCTGCTGAATATTTTCGACTCCGGTTGAAGTGTTTGGCATGGGAGCCAAACCCAAGAGGGGGATACTGTTATATCCGTGCGCCAAGGCTTCGATCCACGTCTATCACACTCCGGCACAACCTGCTCAACTCCGGTCCACTCCGGAGTTCGGAGACTACCGGAACCCCGGAGACCGCCGGAACACCGGAGACTACCGGAATATCGGAGACTAGATCGGCACGACTCCCGTGGTCATAGGACCTCAGTATCAATGGTAACGTTCACTCCACATGCATCCCCTTCTTCCCCAAGCTTCGAAGTTTATACATATCACCTCATGTTGATTATCCGAAGCATTCCTGATTTCATCCAACTTCTCATTCCGCTTTTGGATGTCTTATTGTTTCCTATTGTCTTCTCCACATGTACCTCCACATGCTTCCTCCTTATCTCCTTTACATTATATTAAGACTCTACACTATTTAATCCCGCTAGTTTACTTCTTGTTCTTCAGTAGTTTAATAAACGTCGCTTCCCTCCCTCCGAAGTGGTGTCTGTCGCTCCCCTCATCTCCCTGACTCCCCTAGACTCTGTCCTTCTTGTCTCGACGATTCCTGGCAGTATACGCTCACCCTGCGCCTCAGTGGTGTTGTGTCAATCAGCTCCGCCGGTCCTCCTTTCCAACTCCGGTGTCTCGGAGACCGCTCCAAACCGCCGGTAATCTCGGAGTACCTCTCGCTCGTCCGGCCGACTGTCCCTCTACCCCGCTCCCGCGACACGGCTCATAACACTGCTCCATAGATCAGCAGAACCTCCCTCGAAATTCCATCCACCTGCAGAGTAAGAACAACGACGCGGCCGAGGAGCGACGAGCAAGCCAGCAGGCATCTCAAGTCAAACTCGGCATCGAGAATAAGGGATAATTTGCGGAGCGCCGGGAAGCTGCATCTGGACAACACTTCAGGGACCCCCAGCGTTCCCGACAGGTGTAAATCGAGCTCCACGAGAAAAGTGCATGTGATAAAGGCGTGCTCGCGAGGGGGGAGGGGATCGCACTCGACCTCCCGCAAGGACAGGCGAACGAGGTACTGAGCAATGGAAATAATTGTGTACAGCTGTACGGCGGTCGGTCCGATGGGCAGGCGGAACCCCCACAGTTTGAGGACTTCGAGACGCTCGAAGAACCCGAGGTTTCCCCAACCCACCGTGGCGTTGCACAGGCGGAGGAATCGCAGCATAGGGACTCCTGTTCTGAAGAACAGGTTGGGCGCGGCGTCGAGCGGAGGAACTATGTCCTCGAGAAAAGCGAAATACACCCTTGAAATAGCGAGGGATACCAGCATACGGCCGCTGGCGACGCCCAGAGCGCGCATGAGGAGCGGGTAGGATAAGGTTGCCTCAGCGTCGATACTGAGGCGTGCACACCTGCTCAAAGCAGGAGCGATGCGGCCAATGGTTCCGCGTACGCCGAGTCGGGGAGCGCGCGCCGTAGACCGGGGATGATACAACGCGAAGAGGTCGTCGAAATAAAGCCGGAGGTCCAGAGGGGCGTGGTGAATGCGCGACAGCCAAAACTCCAGGGAAGCCTCCAGCCGATGAGGAGTTAGACAAAAAGAAGACCACAGGCCACCGCAATCCGCCAAGAAAGTGTACCAGTGGCGGCACGTCGCCGCAAGCGAGAACAAGGCCGTGTAATGCTCGTGTCGAGCCGGTTCTGCGTCGCGATAAGGACCCGTAACATCGGACATTATCTGAAATAATATCTCGTTTGGGAGTCCGAGAGCCGCGCTTGAAGCCATATTATTCGTCAGTTTGCAAGCACCACACAGCGACATCACAACTCACGTTTGTTCAATCCATACGGTGATACCACAGACGGTGCCAATGAACGGCGTGCATCGACCAGCGTGCCCAATGCAGGACGGCCAATTGACGACGCCATGACCGATCGAAGCATCTTGAGCGTCGGCTGCGCGAACGGCGGCCAAATCATGGTGGCGCGAGAAGGAGATGGGAGGTGGAAGGCTGTCGCGCCCGTAAGGTAAGCCGTCGTCGTGAACGTCGGAACTGGAGCAGTCCAGAACAGTGGCAAACGAGGGGAAGACGGTGTCCGCAACTGCTGGAGCAAAAGCTCCGGCAAAGGCAAAGGCAAAGGCGACGTCGGGGGATACGAGCTGGGGTAGCGTATGCGAGAGCGCGCCACCAGAACGTCTGGACGATCCACCGAAGACGAGGGCGCTTCCACCGTCGGCCGCCGCTGTTCCAAAGCCGGACCCAACGAAACCAGGAGCTTCGCCAACGCCAAAAGCTGAATTTTGGACGCGACGACCGCCGTCAGCGCCGAAGCCTATAAAGAACGTCAGTAGGCTGTTTTTCCCCCCACCCCCACGCATACTCCAGAAACGAAAATGTATATGGCCGACAAAAAGCACAAAGAAGACGGGGGAAAATGGAGACTCACAAATACCAGCCAAAGACGCGAGCCAAAAAGCTGTGAGAAGCCCATTCATTCAAAGGGTTGGAAGGTAAAGAGGTTGTAAGTCAGAGCGGGAGGAAGAGCGGTGACTTATAAAGTGATGATTGTGACTTTAGGCGAGATCTCGGTATCGTGTTTGATCCTGAATCTCCCTAAGGGGAGGCCACATTCCACGACCACCCCCCGACCATAACGGCAGTCAGGGCCAGCATACCGTCCAATAGGAAGGCAGGATGCCAAAAATTAAGGGCGGTGCGTAGACGGAACATAGTCGAAATTCCGTCTGAATAATTTGCTGCATCGCGCTAGACCAATGCTGAGTCGCGCTCGACCAATGCTGAGTCTGCGAGAAAAAACCACACGTACCAAGACCTCTAGAAAATAAAAATTCAGGACGCGCTGAAGCGCCGTCCAATATCAAATCTCCAGAAGTCGCATCTTTCCCGGTCAAGTGCATCCAAACTTGGTCGGCCGAAACTAACGAAACGAGTTAGCACCGGATATAAAAGCCGTACACATAGCTGCAATACCAAAAACGCGTACATGGTGGATCAAGCGACGCACCTGAAACCCGCTGCTCCAATACGCGCACCACAGAGAACGTAGAGACAGGTGCCAAAGGAAGCTCTTTTTTTTACGTCTAAAATTATACCGATGCGGTCAGCGACGCGACATTCGCAAGTAGTTTGGAGCTGGACTGAAGGATGGAGGAGGAGGAGGTATATTAATGGTGTAAAAGCGCGTCCAGGCGCAGCAGCGTTGAAACTAGGCACAGAAGATCGAAGACGAAAATCCGGTCCCAATTTTGAACGCCGCTACACGTGAGAAATAAGGATCGACATACCAAAAAAATTAAGGGATATCTCACGGATGTACGTTGGACATTAGTCCGTCTGCAAGGATGTCCGCATCACAAGGGAACGCGTGGGTCGACGGCATTTCACGACAAACGAAGCTGACTACGAAGTGCTATGGGCCCGACGTCAAGTTGATTCCCTAAAAATGAAGCAGGCATTTCCAAAGTAAGCGCTAAAATAAATAGACGGATAAAAAACCTGTACCTACTTACTGAAGGTCCAGATGGACACATTATCCCAACCTGTCCAAGCGCGCTCCCTAATGTCTCTCCCTCGGCGCGTACTAGTCCGAATAATGCGTCGACTTTGCGAGAGCGACATGGCCGCTCTGGCCAGCACTTGCAGAGCGGGAATGAGAATCGCGCGTCACACGACCTGGAGCTCGAACGTACGATTCAAAAATCTGTGCCTAGAAATAGCCCCCGCTGGTTCAAGTGAGTACATGTCCCAGCTCCCACAAATAATATAATAAGCCTACTTCGTTACAGTTCCTCCGGCGAGCGGCAGAACTCCCATCAGAAGCATGTCGACCGAAGTCGTCAGCATAATAATGACCCTCCTGGGGCCGTGGTCAATGCTCAATTTTTCCTTGACCTGCAAGACCTACAACTCAGCGTTTAAAGCTCACATGCTGAGCATTACGTACCAGTCGATGAACAAATTCGAGCTGCCACCGGAGACATTCATGAAGATAATGTTGTCGACGTCCAGCATCATCGCAGGCTCCGTTGCCGCTAATATTGTCTCGGGCAACAACTTCACTCCTAGCGATATCGACATCATCTCCCCCTCCTCACAGGAAGACAGCATGCGGACGATTTTCACCGATACGCTGGGGTTCTCTCCGAATGGCAGCGCGGTCCCAGACGGACTCCAGAACACCGCGAGAATGGTCCACACCTACACGAAAAACAACAGATCAGTGAGACTATGGATTGCGACAGGGGAAAATCCTACGGTTCCAGTTATGCTCACGGCGTCTACTTTTGTAATGAACTTCATCTCGCCGTGGGGAATATACTGCGCATAACCGCGCCTCACCCTGCTCAAGCGAGCAATTATTAACCATTTCACGGACGACGGCCCAGACAGCCGATTTGATCTCACTTACACGAGAGTGGGAGCCGCATTCGACAAATACACGACGAGGGGAGTATCCTTCGAGGTGGACGACAGGAGCTGGACGGACACCAACAAGTCCCATCGTTGCTACGTGTCACCCACCTGTACGCACACCACAAGGAACCTGTACGACCCATGGGGCATGCACATTCCTTTCCCGGTGGCATACAACGGCGTCCCATCTTTCATCGCGAAAAATACCAGATACGACTCCAAGCACACTACAATTTGGTCATTAGGAGGGGACTACTGTTATGACCCGGTACTTTACCACCGAGCATTTGCGCAGAGCAAGAATCTGTACGGCCGAGTGAGTGTCTTCATTCTATTGTTAGAGCCGCATACCCGAATACAATTGCTGATTGCCCACCCAGAAGCCCGTCGACGTAGAAGAAAGTTCGGACTCCGAGGAAGAATGCGAGGAAGAATGCGAAGGGGAATGCTGTGTCGATGGAGAAGAAGAGTAGGGACTGAAGGGGAGCGAAAGAAAAGGATTGATGTTAGATGGCATCGAGAATCCAAACAACCCCAATTCATCGAGATAAAATAAAAAATGGGTTTCCCCGCACAATAATGATACAAGAGCACGTCGCGACACCCCCGCGCTGAGAATAAGGTTATGTTAGCCAACAGAAACCGCGGACCAGCCATGCAATTAATATCTTGCCGTACACGGGCGCCAATCGGCAATGGAGAGAATAACGGCGATGGAGAGAGCGAGATATTTAAAGAAGCACAAGAATGCTCAGAATCCTGTCCAAGGACGAGAAAGAGAGGAGAAGCGAAGAGGGAAGAAGGGGACCCGGAAAGCTCGCTAGCCGACGTATCCGGAACATGATGCATTGATGCGTTGGTTCATCAGTGATCGAATTTGAGACGACAGCGAAAGCGGAAGCGGAAGAATTCCACAATAAAAATCCGAGCCGTGAAAATCTTGCAACAGGAAAGCCAAAGGCCACAAACGGTATGTGTACCGTCATCCTTCAAGTTGGAACTAGTAGAAACAAGTTATTTTTCAATTTCGGCGGTAAGGCTGCATGGATACACGTATCGGACCTACGACAGGTCGTAAAAATTGTGATGCAGTCGGACGACAAACAATCAGTAATGCACGCTGAGTGTGCAGCGTGTCACAGAGAGCCAGCGATATCCGTTCGCGGATCTTCCGGGCGAATGGCCCAAGTTAAAACTAAGCTGCTGAGGGCACCAACAACACGACCGCCAACGTCTGCGAATCACTCACTATGGATACCAGTAAGGCCGCCCATTATCAGCGCATGTGCGAGCTGACGCACCATCTTGCACCGGACCAGTACACCAGAACGTTGGTAGAGTCTTCGAGACTCTATCCATCTGCGACACCGATCCAATCTGCGTGTTGACCCTGTTGCGAATTACCCGAAGCATCGTATCTGGGTCAGCAGCGTTACGCATGGTGTCTGACATTGATTTTACGCCTGGTGACCTCGACATCTACACTCCACTATCGCAGGAAGAGACAGCAATGGAGATCGTCCAGCGCGACATGAATTTCCAAGCAGTAGCCAGCAGGATGCCACTGGGTTATACCGACCATTCGGGAATCTTCAAAGTTCACCGGCTAGAGAAAGGGATCAAGTCGATCAACATTATAATTGTACGAGGAGAAAACCCTACAGAAGCGTTGTTTCGGTTCCACTCGACTGTGGTGATGAACTGTCTCACCGCTTTTGGACTATATTGCGCATATCCTTCTCTCACCCTTTCGGACTACGGCGTCGCAAACCTTCCTGTCGTACTCCGAGACGTCGGGGTGAGACTAAATGCGTTGGAGTGCTTTGAAAAGTATAGGGTTAGAGGAGTCAGGCTGGTCAACGACGTGACGAAACTTCCAGGCCACGCTAGCCATCTTTGCCGGATGGACGCGGAATGCCCACACACACTGCGGTCCACTTTAGACTACCACGGGCTCTATGTGGAACTGTTTGAGCCTACGGACTCCGAGGCAGAGTACGTAGCCCGGCACCGCTATGCAACTATATGGATGCTGGGAGGGCCCAAGTGTGGAGAAAGGGGAACATACTTCAACAATTTTGTCGCTTCCATCAAGGCGTCGGAAATAACTGTAAGTAGCGCCAAACAGTGATAATTCCGAGTCAAAACTGACACACCCCAAAGGAAAGAGTACTTGTGAACGGCGACATATAAAGCGGACGTGCGTTGGACGCGGACTCGGTACATGGTCAGCAGTATTTCGCGCATGGCCGGGCAAAACGTACCATACGTAATGATACACACCAATACAATAACATCCCCACTCTCCTGTGCATGAGCAGGCCGCGTCAAAGGCAACCATTTAAAAGAATAGACCACATACTCGCTTCCCATAATCACCCATGGATCCCACAGGAAAGGAAATGCTCCAGACACCGGCTGCCGCAACCTATATGGGTGTCGACTCCGCCGATACGATGGAGGGATTCATCGGCAGTCCGGAGACGTCGACCGAAACAGTACCCGACGCAGGGGCATCGTATAACGCGTCTACCCCAACGTCTCCGTTTATATCTGGCGAACACCCAGTGGGAGCCGACAAAGAAGAGCCTGAGGACGAGGGACCTGAACAGACGCAGGCCGACAGGGAGTCACTGGCGGTATCAATGACAGCGATGGTGAGTCGCTGTCTTCTTACATGAACCCATGCTAAAGCGAATAAATAATCTGCAGGATCGCTTGAATATAGCAACAGTAACTTACATCACTTCAGAAATCCAGGCCGACGAGGAATTGGCGGGCATAGTCGAAGGCGTGGTCGGGTTTGACACGGAGTTCGTCAAAAGGGTCTTGTACGGCGACGAAGCCATAATCGACGACATGCCAGTGATGGGCGCCAGCGCGAAGAAGACGGCGAGACTGGCGATACAGCATCTGGAATCCAGGCTGCCGACTTTTTCCATTCACTGGGACAAAGTCGGGCTATGTTTAGTCCAACTCGCACAAGCGGAGAGAGCCTGGGTGCTCAACATGACTAGAATCCAAGGTGAGTCTCGAGGACAAATGTTATACTCGACCAGCCAGACTTACCAACCGGAAGCCTTCCCAGCAGAACTTCGTCGCATAATAGAGTCTCCAGACATAACTAAAGTTGGAGCGGGCATCATCAGCGATGGCGTCGTGATATGGGAAGATCTACGTTCCAACGCGAGGAATCTAGTGGACGTAGGCCTGATCACCAGACTCTGGGGGGCCTCCCGCCACCCAGAAGAGCCGTATTCCAACCTCGCACTGGACAAAGCATCGCTAGAAGTTCTCGACTTAGCTATAGACAAAACCTTTCAGACGACAGTGAACTGGAAGATGGAGCCTAACGAGGCGCACATACTATGTGAGCCAAATCAATAACACACGGCACAGGCGCTAACAAGTCTCCAGATGCCGCTATCGATGCCGCGGTGGCACTCAGGGTGCACGAAGCTTTGGCTCCCAACATGGACGAAGAAGAAGCGGACACAGATACCACGTTCTCCAGAGACTGGTACACGTTCAACTGCACTTTCGGAGAAGCTATGAGGATGAAGAGATCAGTGCGAGGCGTGGAGATCCCATGGTCCATGAAGGATTGTACCTGGTATGCGAACAACAAGTTTCAAGGTAAATATTTCTAGAGTATATATCTGGTAGAACAAGCGCGTCAGATAGCGAATGAAACAATAACAACCTCCCCTCACACAACAACGGCACTAGTGTCCTGTTTAAAGTGGATCCTTCGTTCAGGATGGCGAGTACGGATAAATATCCTCAGGTCTCAATCGCGGACGCGCAAAGCAAAAGAGGTCAGACTAAGAGGCGAAAGAGCAGAGGGTGAAGTGCATCATAAATGCTGTGCAAGAAGAGCTGTACACGTTACGTTAAGTTACCGCGTACGACCTCGACCTCGACGCTGAACGTTGAACTCAGGCCTTTTGAAGCTGTGGCTTGTTGGTGGCTTGCTAGAAGGATTGAAGGAAGGAGAAGGAAGACACTTACGAGCCAGGTAAGTAGTATCTGTGTAGATAACACTCACAATACACTTGCGCATGAACACAGGCCATGCTTTGGTCGCCTCCCCGGATTTTATACAGGCCTATGTCGTGACAAAGTCCCTGAAATTGGTCTATCATATCTATTCACTGACTTAACCCAGTCCAAATGTGCGCCTCGATACAACTGCCTTATCGCCACCCGAACCTTCCACTCCTCTCGTCGATGCCGTTTCCTTCTCGGTTTCCCCCTCCAAATACACCCCACCTCGTTTAATGCGCTACCGACTAGTATCTGAATCAATTCCTACCGACCTTATAATCGCCTTTAGCACCCTCTAAATCCCAACTCACGGTTTCCTCCTCCTGCAACTACACTATCATCCGCCCACCTCGTTCAAGGCGCTGCCATCCAAGACCTTCAGCTTTGGCCTCGGCCTCGGCCTCCACCGCTTCTCGCTCTCCTTCCATTACTCTCTTCATCTCAGCAACCCGGCGGCATCTGTATCATCATCTCCACTCCGAAGGCGACCCTATTATGCGAAACAGAACGACGTCTTAGGGCTCACCTATCTATGCCGCAAACAGTATTCTCATCACTCACGCCCGCTCCTCTCCCCCTCCCCACCACCACCACCGCTCCCGCTCCCGCCTCCTCCCTCTTCACCGAGGATGGCGATGGCGGCAGAAGACCAAGACACCGAGATGGACGGCGACTTAGGGTATACCGGCACGCAAGTGCGGGGCGAAGACGGTGAGGTGCAGACATGTAACAGGACGACAACCGGAATTGCGGAGGATGCAGTGGCGGCAGCGTAGACATAGGGGCGGGTCAGTACATCGATGAGGGAGGGCGCGCTGGGATGCGTGCCGGAACGACGAATCGTACGTCCCGGCTTTGCACGGATGGTGCTTAACTCGTGAGTTTTGAACATCTTTTCTTTCTTTCCATTCACTTAACGTCGATAGGTCAATACTTGGGTGTCAAGGCGCCTATACAGCAAGCCGGACCGAAACCAAGGGCTCGCAAGACCTGCGCGGTCTGTGCAAGCGTTGGCAGAGATGGGTCAGGTGTCCAGGGTGGGGCAACCGGGAGCTTTGCCTCTCTTTTGGGACACCAGGCCCAATTGGTCGCAAACGACTTTCGTAGCTAATGACTTCTTTCTTTGTATTTGGGAATTGAATCCGGAATATTGTATACTTTGAATCGGCGGACAACAAACGGGTGGTACGAGACAGAGTTAGTCCCACTAAAATGGCCGCCGCGGTGAGATTCGAACGAGGGAACATCGCGTCATTCCACGGTCAATACATCCTCCTCCTCCTCCTCCAAAAACATAACACACAACAGCGTAACCGCCCCGTCAACAGGCCTTGAAATATTGGCCCCCAAGGCCACTCAGGTGGCAGGTACCCGAATATTTGAAACAAAAACTGTTTCATGTATTTGCCAGGACATAGCACCAGAGACACCGTGTACTTTATTGCTGCGTTTCGTGTGCATGCTTCTGCAACACAACCCATTGGGATCCGTATTCCGAAGCAAACGACTTGACCAGGCTTCGACTTGTGTATAAACGAGCAATTAAATGTTGCAGCGGTAGCCGGGCTTAATTTAGCCTAACGGATCAATGTATAGACGTGGGATCTCTCTCACTGTCAGACTCTATCGAGTCTGACAGTGAGAGAGATCCCACGTCTATACATTGATCCGTTAGGCTAAATTAAGCCCGGCTACCGCTGCAACAACAACAACATAATAAGAGTGCGTTGGGAGTGCGCAATACTATTTCACAAGTCGAGGTCGAGTCGCTTGATGGAATACGGATTCAAATAAGCTGTTTTAACACAGACCAAAAGAAGAATAAACGCAGCAACACAATGTTATGATAAGAGAGCACAGACAAACAACTTCAACTACGTCATTGGAAAAAGTAGATTCGTGTTGGTGCAAAACCATGACAAAGAACGATTCTAAATTTAAAAATTTAGGACTCGTAACATCTCATAGAATTCAGCTGTAGCGAGTCATAGGCGGCCAGCTCAGGCACACCGCCCTGTAGGCACAGGACACAGGAGATATTCTAAGTGGGAAGAGGCAAAGAAACCGTGTAAACGTGAAGTAGTGATTAACGCCCGAATAGAAAACGCGAGTATGAAGTACTTATTCAGTACACGTACCTAAGGAAAGAAAAGTGATCTTCAGCGGTGAACCAGAGAAGATTTAGTACAATACAGCCCAAACTAAAGCCAGGGAAAGTCTCAGAAAGTGCAGAAACTACAGGATTCCCACGATCCAACATAGGCGAAAAAGGTCGCTGAAATATGTTCCATCATTCACTCTGAGTCAGTTCATCCAGGCAAAAATGTTGATTCAGCACGTCGGGACTCAAGTTGAGTCAGAATGTCGGACTAACTAGGGAAGTGAAACGCGCGATGGTTTTTTTTTGGTCCATCGGAGAGGGAGTCAGGAAAACTGATGTGGTGGTACAAGATCTCACAGTGCCCCAAAGAGAAAGGAAGGGACCAACGAGAGGTGTTCCACAATGGTAAGGAGGGATAAATATTAAGCCTCCATTCACACAACGGTATCATGAATACAAACCCATAACCAGACTCACACGGAGTCATAAATTTCAAACATGGGATAAACGGTCAACCCGTATTCACAAAGATAAATAGGCACTGAAAATAAGGAAACATGTCAAGATGCGGAGATTAAGTTCGACTCCACCTTGAGGTATACTCGAACACAGTCATAAGGACGTTTTCTGACTCTGTTGGAGTCAAAAATTATGACTTGACCATCCAATGAGAGTCACGAATTGCCTAAAATCTCTCACAGTACCTAAACAGGATGATAGAGGGCCAATGAAACGGCTTCCAGAGCACCGGATGTTGAGTTGTTGAGATGTTCATGACAGAATCAATCAAAAAAGAGGGGGGGGTGGTTGGGTCCCTCTGGCGCTGGAAGATTGCCTAAAGAACGAGTCTAAAAATAAATTTTAGGACTCGTAAACAGAGGCTGGGTAGCTCTGTGTAGTGACCTACGCTGACCTACACAGCTCCACGAATACCTGCGCATTGTTATGTTTAGGTGATCCCGGAACGCAGTGATATACTACTCATCCCAATATTTTGGTTGCTCACCGTCCATGAAACGGGACCTGAGTTTAGTCGTCAGCCACTAATAAAGGAGGAGAATCGTGAAGCACACCCCACGACCAACCAGAGAATCCTGCGTAACACTAAATGAAGGCTGCGGTAGTCCAAGCTGCCGCGTCGTCGTTCCACTCCGGCTCATATGTTGCTGTGAGCGCTGCGATCAAAATCAACATCAGCGCCACCCCGCTTCCACCGATGATCAACAGCGGACGACGTCCGACATGGTCTATGGTGGCGATTGCAGGCAACGTGGAGATGATGAATACAACTAGAGACGATGAACCAAGGGAGCAAGAAGCGGGCTCCACTTACCGCCAATAAGTAACGCCGGCCGCAAGGAGTGACACCGTTCTACCATGGAGGCCGAGAGATTGGAAAATTGTGGGAGCATAATAGACCTAGCATTCATGATAGCATCAGGCCTAATAATCGCCTCAGAATTGACGAGACTCACGATGGCGTCGATTCCGGTCCTTATTTATGTTACAGCTATTTGCGGAACATAAGGCGCGGATCATTTTTTTTCTAAAAATGGCCACTGTGATCATTTTCACTGCTGCCCCTCTAATGCATTCAATTCTGCCTCAAATGCCGTGAATTCTTCACTAAACATCTTCAATGAATGTTCCAGAGTGCGCTGTCTGCTCAAATTAGTTCTCTTATTCAGTGATGGCTGAGTAAGCCAGATGATCAAAATTTACCTTGCTACCCCTCCTTCAAAGGAAGGATCTATTGGGGGGTGCTGAATATTTGTCTCTATGTTTATATATGTGTTTAAAAGTGCACCGGGTACTTTATGTTGCAATTCTGCCACGAGAAACATGTCAACAAGCCCATCAATAAATCCATTCATTTGATCGTGGTACCTGTACCATGGCAGGAAGGTATATTGCCCGAAAGGCTACACTATGCACTGTATGGGACACTCATACACCCACAGGTAAAAGGCTAGGGCATCCTCATGTGAATTCCTCTTTAAGCAGGGTCAGTAGTTGGAAGTCCATGGCATTTGCTTACAAATCCACCAGTGGGAAAGAGAAACTTGAGAACCGGCCTAAGCACTGTGAAATACCACCAGAGATCGATTGAAGATGGTTCCAGGGCTCCAGGTGAAGAATTGAGCAAGATATCGGGGTAGCAGTGAAAACAACCCTTTTTGATAAAGATTTGATCTGCGCCTTATGTTCCGCAAATAGCTGTAATTAAACGACCAGTGAATACTGAAAGAAATGGACGAACATCTGCTGAAGAAATTGAGTGAGGCAGGCAGCTGAAAGGATTGGTGTTAGATCAAGCATCCAATAGAGTGGGGCACCTCACTAGCGGTCCTTCTGAACATATGGATTGTAGTGAAGAGCTCTCCAAACTGGGCGACTTGTAATTTGAACTCAATCAAGGGTCCACAAGTTTGGGGAACCGTTCCGCTGTTATCTCCGCCTCTATGATTTCGCGTTAACTGAAAATACTGTCAATTTGACGAGAATCCTGACCGAACATAGCCTCCGCCTGGATTTCGGTGTATTCAAGTTGAAGAATTTTCGAATCTTCAGGCATCTTGCGGAACCACGCCAGTGTATTCACAGCGTCGTATCCACGACCCTTGCGGATAAGCCATCTTGGTGTGTATGGTAAGGTGAAGCTGAGGAGGGCGAGCGCTATGGCGGGAACGCCCTGGCCTGCGAGGCACACGCGCCACGACGCAGAGTTGGTTTCCGAGATAAAATTTGTGCCGTATCCGACCCTGAGATCCACACAAGGTAAATATTAAACCTTAAGGTGCAATAGTGAAATTACCAGAACCATATATAGATCCCAGCGGTGATTGCCAGCTGCTGTATAGAGACGATGGTGCCGCGCAACTCCGGCAGCGAGATTTCCGAGTTGTACCTGTGGGGAGTCGTTCGCTACTCGTGCTCGGTTGATTTACGACCCACGCACAATGGTACCACAGCGGAAAGAGATCCCACAGCCCAACCAATGAAGAACCGTCCCACAAACTGTGCGCATACTTATTCTTCGGCGTGGGGGGGTATTCGGGTATGTGCTTACCATCCATGCTGCATTTTGCGCGCCAGTTGTTAACGCCGTCCCCAGGCAACAGATCAGCGGTCCCACTAATGTCCACCGTCGGGATATGGTGTCGCAGAGATACCCCTTCACGAATGTCAGGGATAGTAATCAGCTGTATAGAAGTTCGCACTGACGTTTGAAAGTGCTCCGGCCCACCCCCCGAGGCTGAGGGTCCTGCGAGCAAAGTTAACTTCTGACTGCATGTGAAATCAAGTGCGTACAAGACACTCCATCCCTTGAACGACGAATCGTTGGCAATACGCGAGAATTTAGGATTGGAGACAAATGCGTCCATGACCAAAACTTGTGAACAGGCTCCTTGCTCATATCCTGTGGATCTGTTAGGCTCGAAATTTTGTGGAAACTGGTAAGTCAACCATAGCAAAGAGCACCAAGTCTGCACCAACATGTAAGAATGAATTTCAGAGACATGCGAAAACCCACGTCGTAATTACTGCCAAGCGTTGACCACACCACGAAGTCCTGCGGGACCGGCAAGTTCAGCTCTGGGCGCAGCATTAATGGCTTGAAGGTTGGACATGGTCGATGAGCGGGGAGTCTTGAACGGACGTGCCAGTAAGCACCAGGTTTCTTAAACGAATGTCTCCCATAGGCGGGCCCAACGGTGCCGGGCAGGTTTCGGACTTATGATGTTCAAGCGCGGCCATTAAGTCTGACGCCAGTGTCGCGCCGGAAAAAAACATGATTTAGCCTACGCCCACCTGATGAGTTGGTTCGGTGGCTAAGTCGGGTTTTCCGTGCGCTAAAAAAAGAAAATTAAGATGACTCCGTGCCTTCAGGGCGCTGTCAGGTACTGACTATGACAAACCGTAGATTCAAGTCACAGGTCACAGCACTTGGTGATTGAGCATTTTAATCAAGTCACAGGTACACCAAGGAGTTGAATTAGTGGCCGTTTTTGGGCCCTGCCCAGGGTACAAATTCTAATTTCTCCAACACAAAAAGAGCTCACACACATAAATTCCTGCAGGATTCTCTCCTCCGCTCTGCCTTTGCGCACTCTATTTGGGCCTCACACCTACTGTGGGGTATTGGTTGAATCTACATAAAGTTCAACATCCCATCAGTTGAATGTTTTGAATGATAAAAATGGCAGTCACAGGTCCCAGCCAACCTTGAAGCTATTGAAAGTTGAATCTAATGGGTCACAGGTCACAAGGCCTGAATCTACGGTTGAAATAGTACAGTACTGTCAGGTATGCCTAACCTCGGTCGCGTGTAAACAAAAAGTTTACCTGCACAAGAATGGACTAAGACTTCGACTCACACATGTGTGACTACAGCAAAATGTTATAAAAGTCTTTCCGTAGTACCTTATAGCCAGTGATTGGCACGGGTATCCCACCTGAGACCTTCTGAAGAGCACCCGCCCTTATAGGCGGCGCGGGTACGTGTTATGTATTATGTTCATGTGTCGGCCTTACTCGGGTGGGTTCCACGCAATCTTCTGAAGAACACCCGCCCTTATACTCGGCGCGGGTACGTGATATGTATTATGTTCATGCATCGGCCTTACTCGGGTGTAGGGAGTGTTGCTTGTTTATCCTGCCTCACATTTGCCTATGCTTTCCCTACTTCCAACTTGATATCATTCGGACCACATGGTACTTGCTATTTAAAATACTTCTACATTAGTGTGAAACGGAGGGGACTGAAGTCCGCACACGACGGCCCATCCTTCCCCTTCGAATTACCCCAATTGAATCAAGCACCTGGGGCCGCGTTGGGCTCAGTCATCATCCTCCTCCTCCTTGATCGATTCTGCTTGGTGTCTCGGCGCGGGAGGTAAAGCGGATTATTCTAATGCGAAACCCGGTTCTCGAGAAACCCCCACCGACCAGGGAAATTTCCATTTATCTGATGCAAAACCCCTACGGGACTTCCGGTGCTCGGGCTTGGTATCAACTTGAATATTTCCCCGAATAGAGAGAGTGACCGTGTGCTGTGCTGCGCTGCGCCGATGGTTCCAGGTTCTCAATCTAAAATTTTACTGGGTGTATTATATTTTTTGCCATCATGGATTCAAAGATTGTTAGCTTGAGTCATTGGGACAGCATTATGATCTTAGCACCCTAGCGACACGCGGGGTCGGTAGGTAGGTAGTTAGGTAGCATTACATGGCACACTCCAACTCATGAACACCGGTTTCCAGGAATTCTCCCGGTGTACACAGCAGTAAGTAAAATACACCATCGTCCCTGGGCCCTCCAGAATCCCCTCAGCCGAGCTCACGGTCGTGTTTGCTGTATCATCTGCGGTAGAACCAAAAGAACACTGAACACGAAAATATTTAGCACGGGAAACCTCTCAAGCAGCTAAACGGAACACGGGTACGGCGTAAAATACTTCCAGGGCATCAAATGCATGCTTCGCAACCAGGGAATCATGGCTCTTGGATAGATAATGGCTTTCCGGAACTTTGTGTTGGAGAGTTCGACCCGGGGAATGCGAGCAAAACTTCACAGCAGGCGATATTGATCGCATCAAATAGCTATTCCCACGGTTCAACTTTCAGCGATCTCATTCTGGAGTACCATTTGTAGCGGGTGAGCTCGTTCAACTCGAGCCCCGGACCTCAATGGGCCGTCAAATTTTGATCCTTCTTTTCCCTCGAAGAATTAGGACAGGGAAGGACGGGTGAATGACAACATCCAGATTCCATGCGGATCGGGATGGTGAGCAGACACCTGAGCGCTCCCGGGGTTCTCGCCAGGGACTACCAGACACACTCCTCCTAAGCTCCTCGGCGGGGCGCTCCAAGCCAGCGATGAGGCTGTAGGCGGAGTCCTTGAGGACGGCGAGCGAGCCCTTGCTCTCCTCCTCACCCTTCTCGACGTTCCCGCCCTTTGCGGATCGCACGAGCTACGGGTCTGTATCATTATCGTATGTGATGGGCGAGCATGTCATTACTTTTCGTGGTTCGAAAAATCCTCATCATTTTGGGGAAGTAGATCACGCATTTAAAAGGACCATTATAATTGGCGCAACTCCCCAAACGTGAAGTTCAAAAAAAACCCTCAAGCCCAGGTCCAAGCCCAAGCCCGACCTGGCCTGGGCCCGATCGCGACCTGAGGGCTTAAACCAAGCTGACTGACCCGACCCTAGGTATCAACAACGCAAGTTTTGGAATCCATTAACTCTTGGACCACATCAACTTCTCAAGTAGACCAGCTATCAAAACTGACTAAGACCTCTTCACGCCTTCAAATCCTCTGGCTCCGGAATCCTCCTGTCCGTAGCATACTTGTCCGCCATTTCGACGTGATATTCGATCTCCTTGTTGACTTGAATGTCCTGTAGCTCATTAGTGGCGCAGCTTGGACTTCAATTGCAGCCCTACGATATCCGCGACTTCGCTATGGTCGGTCGTAACTCCTGCGCGGGGACTCATGGGCGGGAAACGGGTCTTTTGGGGTGTGTTGCGTGTGAGCGAGATGCCCATGGGCCTGTGCACGTGGCGGTACCAGTTGCGGAGGTTCAATCTATAATCATCATCCACGATGGGTCCGCTGTGGAATTAGTTGTCGGGAGACGTACGTAGCGAGTATTGAGTTGGCGAACACTGCAAAAAAAAATCCGATAGGTGAGAAAGCTGCCTTGGGTGAGGCGCGGCGACGGATGGCGTACGTGGGGAAAGGTTGTAGAAGAGGCCGATCCAGACGAAGTTTGTGTGCATGCCCATGGACTGGCTCAGAGATTAACCAAAGTTGCAGAAGGTCGAAGTCGACATACAGCATCCCAAGATGGCGATAGCAATAACACCTGGTTTCGCGTTCAGTCCCTGGGCGGCAGTGAATTATCAGAAATTGACGCACTGGTAAGCAGCCCATCGTTGAGCGTGAAAACCATCACGGTGTCGACGACTTCCCGTGTCCTATCAAACAAGAATTAACTTCAAACGGTGTCGTTTTAGCGGCAAGAGTGGCGCACTGAACGTAGCCCTGCTTGAGCTGACGCAGGTAGTAATATCGTGCGGTGGAGATCATTATATCTGCGGCTGCAGACGACACGAATGACAGCGCGCGAACAACCTGAAGGAGGTGGATCGAAACAGAGAAGTAGAATATGGTTCATGATGAAGACCAACCCAGAAGTGCTCATAGACTGTGGCCCACACCCAGTATTTCACCCTGGTTCGCATTTTAGTCAAACCATCCGATTCTTCAAGTTTGCGGATGCGCACTCTGCGTAGAACAGTACTGGAGGGGTGTGAGGCGCGGTCCCGCGACCGCTTCAAGTTCAACGCAACTGGTAATATGGACGTACTGAGAGCACAGGCTGCAGTGTTCGAATTCGAGCATGAGCATCGTTCTAATTCCCAACGTGCGAGGAACTCACTGGAGCGGGATGCGCATAGCATAAGCTTGAATTCATGTTAGTACTAGTCGAGGAGGTGAAGGAACTTAGCACAATTGACACAGTTATATACCAGTTTCCTTTGCTCACTGCTCCAAATTCAGTGAAATAGGGTGGAAACAGGAAAGCCACGCACTCTTGTGGATCCGCCAAGTGTAGCAGCTGACGAACCCGTGTTAACATCGTAGAGTATACAGACACCAAAAAATTACAGATTTGCGGTTAAGGTGGCCACTAGGGTCATCAAGAGGTGCGGCTAGAAATTATGAGGAACAGATGCAAGGCAGAGTGTGCAACGAATTATACCGGATACCATCTGATTTCGTTAAATACTGGTATTATCTTTGACGGCGGAAACACGCACTCGTTGATTACTTTGAGGTATTCATTGTCTCCAAAGTGAGGGACAGCGTAATTCCAGGTCGTTAAGCAGATGAAAACCGTGTGGAGGGCGTCGACGAGCCTGCCATGCGTTCAGTGTCGGTTAAATGAATGAGGCAAGACACACCAAACCCACGAGACCTGCAGAGATGTAAACTCGGCGGAGTGAGTGAAATTCTGAAGTAAGTACACACCAGGAGCTTATACCGCATGTCGTCTTTGGGCCCATAGATTCGGAAATACAGAAATGTCTGAAATCCCACAATGGTGGAAAGCCTGGGGGTCTTCAGCACCCGGATCGGCGTACGAGATGAAGTGCATACCCCACGGCAGAAAAGGTCCCTGCCACCAGTGGACCCAAGGTCAGCAGAACCCCGTGAGGTGAAGACATTGGTTTTGAAGAGGGGTGATAGAGGGTATCTAAGCCTTATAAGCCAAGTTTAATGTCCGTCGTTATCCGAGTTGAAGTGATTTGAACTCCGCATAGTCAGCTGCCCGACAAGCGCATCCGAGGATGATCAAGTGTCGCGGAGGAACTTATGCCTTGACTGACACTGGACAGTTAAGAGAAAAACGATGGACATGTCTCATCTTTAGATCTAAGTTTGGCAAGCGGCTCGAGGTACTGTGCGACTCGAACAACTCCGTTGAAAATGTCCAGTCTGTTATGTTCACAAGTCCCGCCAGCACTCAGAGCATAGGTAGCTGTGCTTACTGAGAGTTCCACGTTTAGTATTGAAGCGGAGGAATCTCAACTGCCCAGCGGACGTTAACGTACGAGTTGTCTAATGACTCTAACAGACAGATGGGCTCCACTGTATTTGGAAACTGCGCATTTTCGGTTGAAACTCGCATTGCGATTCGTTGGCCAAGCCAATGATAGGGAGAGAATCAACATCGCTGCAGAAGTGAGTCATGTGGGTTTCACTCTATTTATATAATTACGTGTGTGACTGTTGACAGAAGCTTTTAAACTGCACCTTTACCATTCCGGCGGCTCGGATTCATATTCTTATTATAGTTACATACATCCAGCAAGTGGGAGCCTCTCATCTTATCAGTGCTAAAAGGATATGACAATTATTATCGTCGTTTACGTCCCAAGCTCTGGCAGGCCAAGGGTTGATGAACCAGCTCTGGACTGAGCCACCTTTTGAGCGAGGTCAAGCGGTGGCATTAGAGGGCAAGAGCTCCGCACTAGCATTCCTTCGATACATCCCAAGACCAGATCGGAGGAGGGACTGTGAAATTGGCGAGATATTCTTAGAGGCATCAGCTCATTCCCTCGAGAGTTTAGATCCCCGACGTCCCAACGATGGCTCAACTGGCCGTCGTAATAAATCAGCGTGTTGCGATACGTGAGGGTGTCTGCTCCAGGAATAAACAATATGCCAAGCTCACGAATGAACCAGCAGGAATGCTGCTCCAAATCTAATTATCTACTTCCCGTCTCTATACCAAAATTAAGCAAATATGAATTCAAGCGGACAAGAGTTCGTACCTCATTCTCGTCCTTGTATTTTACAACTGTTATCAAGGATGACTCTTCAGATAACCTGGCGACAAAAACTTCCATTTCTTGAGCCTTGCTCGACATGGAAGTTTCATCTAGGAGGTTACGTACCGAAGGCGCCGATCAGTTTTTTTCTCTGAGAGCTTTCCGAAGAAGTACCCATCACTCACTCAGTTCTTGACCGTTTGACCTGTAAGTATGCTAGAAATGGCAGGCTAATTCACATGAAATTAGTCATAGAGCTCAATCTACGAAAGTATTGTGTCTTGGGTGACCGGGTAAATCGGGCTTGATGCTTGGCGGTGAATTTCCCTCAGTCATGTCAGATTGCATTCAGTGTGACCCACATTCAATGAGAAGCATTGAATCCGTCCTGCAATGGATTCTACATACACAAAATTTTGTATTTTCACTCCAGGGGCTGATGGCTGTTTGGGACCAAAACATCGGCTCCAAACATGTTTTCTTTTTGGTTCACTGTTTGGGTCCAAGTCAATTACAAACCAGAAATAAGCCATGTTTGGGTACTCAATTGACCAGTAAATGTACACTATTTTTCGAACCCAAATGCTCACAGAAAATCCGATATGTTTCCCAAATCTTCTGGAACCGAAAATCAACCTTTTTGAGTTTGAAACAGCAGATAGTTTTTCCGGCCCAAACTGACACCAAACATCTTACATGTTTTGGCAAGTTTAGATACTCAAACATTCTTAAAATTTGAGAGTTACTATATCGCACTGGGAACCTGGCCACACTAGGAACCTGGCCATAGGCCAACTGTAGGACTTTAGGGTGCATAATATCTTCCCTTTGTATTTCCACAATGGAATATGAACCATTACGCACCTTGAGACCAAATTTCAACCCAAAGTGATAAGTTGATGCAAAACTGTGCCTGGATTGATCGCGGTCCGGAGGGTGAGAACGTCAATTTGATAGTCCCGAGCGACCGTTTCGCCTGTTTCTCAACCAATATGCCGGGGATCTGGGACTTTAGGGGCTCAGTTTTCTGCTAGAACCGGGTGCTTCCTTCTCAGTATGTTTTACCCAGCCAAGGACCCGCCCTCCGTAGCCAAATTCATCCACACAATTGGAACAGAAACTCAATGATCGCGCTCTTAAATTCGATATACCGATGGCCTCTTCAAGACTAGAATTCCAACGCCTTGCAGTATCCATTATGATGGGTCAGACATGCATATCCTTTATTACATGAAACTTGAATACTTCCCCTTCCCTCCTAATATGAATACCGATAGAAAATCACCCATTGGACGCTAGAAAAAAGATTAAACGTCGGGTTCTCAACAGTACACCTTGCAAGTAGATATATGCATTGAGATTGGTCCATTACATTCCAGTAAACCTCCCTATCACTTATTTTGGCCTACGATCCGTCACCACTGGCGCACCAACCCGATTTAGATGAAAGTACGCATTCGCTGCCGAGGACCCCTGTAAAATGTCTCCGCTACACTACTTTTGCAAGGTCCAATGTATTATATAGGTGCCCAGAATACATTGTACAGGTCCCACATACGCTATAGCCAATGGCGCGGATGTTCATTCGCCGCCAACAATATGCTTTCGAGGGTGGCCAGGTACCCTGTCAATTACCATTTTGGGGAGTTTTTGAAAACTAAATTCGTTGGGCACTCAAAACGGCACCAAAATTATCATAAATATGCTGAATCTCTTCGGAAGATGCGCGCCTATCGTCTGAGGCCCATAGAGCTGGGGAAAACCTCCGTGGAACATCAAGATCGGGCTCAAACCCCTTAGGTGGCCAGGTTCCCGGCGCGATATAGTAAAAGGTGATCCAAAAATCAACTATGTTCGGTTCATTTTTGAGCAGGCTCCAAAAGTTGTGCTAACACTGGTTGGGAGATTCAAGTTTTTCAGCACAATTTACGGTGAAAAATGTCGTTTGTTTTTCAGACATTTTTCACTGAAAAAGTGGGTGAAAAACTCAAATCATTTTCACTGTTTTTGAGCTCAAGGTGAAAAATTCAAAAGAAAGGCAAGAAGTGGTGAAAAATGTTTGAATTTTCCACCTACTTTCTCAGTAAAAAACGTCTGAAAAACAAATGTCATTTTTCAGTGTAAATTGTAGTGAAAAAATTGAATCCCCCAACCAGTGTGAACAGAACACATGTTTGGAAGCCATGTTTCGGACCCAAAGATCCATCAACCCCAGGAGTGTTACCACTGATAGCTTCAAAATTGAACCGTGGGAATCCTACTGGTGATGATGTTGAAATTAATATGTTGGCCAGACTATTGCATCAGATTAGAGACGTTGAACATGACAGGATTCCAGGTTCCCAGTAAACTCAGCTATGTGCCTACTTTCAGTAGGTACCGGGGATAATAGAGGCTGGGAATCACATCGCCTCCCGTTGGTCTGAGTTAATAACCAGCATTCTGGGATACATGGTGCCCAGTCTGTCATAGACATTCACACGTTGAACATACGGTATCGGCGATGCGAATTGAACAACTTTGTCAATCTCAATATTCTCGCCGTGTGGTTCAATTTCGGACTGGTGGGTGACGTACCGGCTCTTGTTTTGTCTATGGAACCTGTCACAACATTTGTAAAATCCCCCTGCCTGGAGGCGAACCAGATCCAATGTGAACTGACACCGGATCCAACATGAACTGACACAACTGGGGCAAATTCACCACCAACCATCAAGGCTGATTTACCCGGTCACCCAAAATATAATATTTTCGTAGACCGAGCTTTATAACTAATTGCACATGAATTAGCCTGCGATTTAATAGCATACTTACAAGTTGAATGGTCAGGAACTGAGTGAGCAATGGTAATTCTTTGAAAAGCTCTCAAAATTGATCGGCGCCTTCGGTACTGTCATTGGCTGTAAGATTCTGAGTAGGAATATGAATAAACCATACAATAAAGTTGGAATGCAATTCATTCACCCGAACTCTACAGTGATCTATCTGGTCTGCGACGGTCACGACTCGCAGAAATTCTCGAAACTGTCCTGGTATGATCACGCTTGGATCACGACTCGGCATACTCGGATCAGCACGGCACAGACGGCAGCAAATTTTCAAATTCCGATCAAGTTATTCAAACCAGGAGGTTTTGATCAGTATCGAAACCCCCTCTACGCCGAATAACTGTCGCATTAACCCTGTGTAGTGATTAGTTACGAGGAAACCCCGAACACCAAGTTATTTATCACTATAGAATCAGTAGTAGAATCTCCTGTACAGTAGATTCTACTTGATGCAGGCTTGAGCTCTTGCTTTAGACCCCTCGACTCTCATTCCCTCCAGGGTCTAATTCTATCCACACCCCATACTATCTAGGACGACTTCCTTATACTCCAACCTTGTCAAATTCAAACAAGGGACAGTATAGTCCGTCCGGAACAAGGTCAATTATTTGCGATACTTGTATCAATCGGGTGCACTGGTTGAGAGATTCAAGTTTTTTAGCACAATTTACGGTGAAAAATGTCGTTTGTTTTTCAGACATTTTTCACTGAAAAAGCAGGTAAAAAACTCAAATCATTTTTACTATTTTTTGAGCTTGAGGTGAAAAATTCAAAAGAAAGGCAAAAAGTGGTGAAAAAGGTTTAAATTTTTCACCTCTTTTTTGACTGAAAAATGACTGAAAACCCAACGACATTTTTCACTGTAAATTGTGCTGAAAAATTTGAATCTCCCAACCAGTGGTGGCACCTCATATGTAACCTGCGGGTAAACAGAGTTATTAGAAAGCCAGATGCAGTACTTACTGTGGCTAATATTCACAACCAATGGCTGAAATCGGTGAACTCGGCCTTGCAACGCGACCGCATTCTCACGGACAAAGTTAAATTTGGCTCACTCGCGTTAAACAAAAATGTTGTACAAAACACTTGGAGTGGGCTGCTCATGAACGCGGACTCATTGCCGGATGACTGGATACTCACAAAGGGGGGTTTTAGTGGGGATATGGCCAATGAATGGAATAGGATAACTTTTTGCAAGGCCAGAGTCCCACACTGGAATAACATTGTGCGTAACAGCATTTCCTCCTAGACAAACCTCACTGGCATGACTGCTCCAAACCAGCAACACAAGCGGATGACTAGGGAAGGCTTCTGCAGACTGAGTTTAAACAACATACCAAATGCTACAAAAAAAAAAAAAAAACCTTTGCCATTGATCCAGTGACGAGATATTGGCTTTTCTCGGACATGAAACCAAATTCTGAATTAATCAAACTTGGAATCAAACTTTGAAGCCGTGGGAAGTTGAATTGATGGATTGATTAATTTGTGCTGGCGTGAGGATCTTCTTTGAGGGAATTGAAAGGGTGTCATCAACATTGCTTATGGGGCCCATGAAAAACAGAGACAATACTCATAGTGCCCGAGCCCAAATAAAGCGGAGATGCAATACACGTGATACTAGGCTAGTGAGGTGCAAATGTTGTCTCAAGAATGCATGTATACCATGCTGCATATGAAGCCCAGTGAAAACAGTGTCGAGCCGGCTAGAGTCTGATCGAGTGATATTGAGTCTCTCGTTCTCCCTCGACAAAGTCAAGCATACATCGATCTCCCTCGATGAACAATTGATGGAAATCGAGCAACATCAAGTGGTGTCGAGCGACTGCAAGCCGTTAACAAATTTATTGATTTACTCTTCGCTACACCGAATCCACTGCTTTTATCGGTTACTCAATTGAATCCAGGGGTAAACAGGGAGAAAGAGATATATATTAAAATTTACTAAAGTTGCTAAAGACACGCCAAAACTTCCGTGGGACCTCCATACACCGCACATGTTGGAGGGGACTAGTGTTGCCGCGACTCCAAAAGTCAAGTCGCGACTTAGTAAAATGACTTGATTCCAAGTTTGACTCGACTCGACTCGACTTGAGCCACTTCAAGTCACTCAAAGTTGCTCAAGTCGACTCGAGTTGGTTAAGTCGAGGAATTTTTTCTGAATGACTGGAATCACCACCACACTGGACAGAAACATTGTGAATGAACGAATCCCGATGAAATCATGCAGGAATGATGAGACAATGTTTAATTTGCAATCACACCATGTTTCTGAGCGTATTTTGTGAGTTGAATGGGTCGAAAGTCTTAAATATAGTGTGATGCATTTTTCCAGATTTTTTCCAGATTTATTGAGCCCTCAAAACGCCATGGGATCGCAAGCCAACTCAGCTGTGACATGTGTGTGACCGGTGTCACATGTGTGACATTCGGCCAGAAAAAAAAAAAGAAACTGCCCCAATCGCGTTTACGGACATAAATAAGCATTTTCTAGAAAACCCCCGACTCAAGTCACTCAAGTCGACTCAAGTCGACTTGTATTGACTCGGAGGTCGCAGCAAGTCAATCAAACAACTTGACTTAACTCGGCTCAAGTCGACTTCCGTAGGTCGACTTGAGGAGGTCATTCGGAAGTCGCGGCAACACTAGAGGGGACTTAACTGCAAAAACCTTTGAAGAGAGCTTGCACCTGAATGAGACTGGTCTTGAGTTTGATAAATAGGCCAGACTTTATGCCCTACTCTTGACGTTGACACTAGGGGCAAGAACCCAGGCACTTGGAATCCATGTGCGATAAACGAAGGTCCGACGCAGATGGACCGGAAATATCGAAAGGTAATATAAAGACTTAACAATGGTTCTTTAATACACAAAGGATGGACAAAGGATGGACAAAGGCCAAACAAAGGGCAGGGGAGATTTCCCCAGTGCAGGGAATCATGCCCTGGGCTGGTCCTGCCCTTTGTCTACCTTTGTCTTGCCTTTGTGTAGTAAAGAACCATTGGCAAGCTGTCGCGATATCTCCGGTCCATCTGCGATGGACCTGCGTTTATCGCACATGGATTTCATGTGCGTGGGTTCTTGCCCCTAGTGTGAGGCTCGAGGAAGAGAGGCTTGGTGGCAACTTGCTTGAGCTTGATCCCTGGGCAACAATTTGGCTTTGAGATTGGGTTGACTTGCATCCTTGAGTTTGAGAGCTTTGAGAGGGTCCTTGGTGGCAACTTGATCTTTTTTGAAGCTTGAAGTCATAGCAGAACTTCGGATTGAAGACGCCAGGAGAGGCCAAGGGTACAGCAGTCCTATGTTGAGGTCATCACTGAGCTGAGAGCCAAAGGGGAGGGGGAGGCGAAGGGAAGTCACAACATTGCAGGGAGTGT
The DNA here is from genome assembly GCA_029378385.1 of Mycena metata. Lineage (NCBI taxonomy): Eukaryota > Fungi > Basidiomycota > Agaricomycetes > Agaricales > Mycenaceae > Mycena > Mycena metata. Next base: position 134,177 of record JARKIB010000042.1, on the reverse strand, counting down.
CAACATCTGGACATCAAGCTACGTGTCAAGTCAACAGTGGCCTCACGGGGCCACACCAAGCTTATCTATTTTCCGCTCAACAGATTTCCTCTCACTGGTTCTTACGACAAACGAAGTGAGAGGTATGTTGTTTACTTACCTTACATATCTTACGGCTACTCATTTAATTATATAGCTCTGTACTTACTCAGTTCGTACAGGTAAATATATGTTTACTAGTTCTTACGATGAACGCTGAGACGACCCAGGGTCGTAATCTTGCCATTTTTGTGTTTTTAAGTCCTTAAACAAGACTTATAAGCAACCAGTCGTTTCCGGCGGAAACGGTTCGCACTGCGACCAGAGCCCAGGAACCCTGCTCGGTGATACATAAGAGAGTCAAAGTGAGCTCCGAACTGTTGACTGTAAACTGCTATGCTGGGAACAGATAGTTGAACCACCAAGTAGAATGGCCGCCCCAGCTAGCCAAAAGAAGGGTGTAATCTACTAAGAGCACCAAAGACTGCATGTCTAAAGGGACTCAGGGTACCCAGGAGGGTCGGTTAAGCCTTAGGAATGAGTAGAAGGCATTGGGGGACGGTGCGAGGCCAAAACCCAGTTTCCGGCGGAAGACCAGTTTTCCGGCGCAAACCTTTGAAAGACCAAAGTCATAGAAGCTACATGTTACAAGGGACCAGGATACCAATGAGTGGTGTCTGAGCCACTATAGACTAGTAGAAGGTGTCAAAGGACAAACAAAGTCCGGTACCAGTTTCCGGCGGAAAACCAGTTTTCCGGCGCAAACCTTCAGACGGGCAAAACAAGTCATTTAATGGGTGGAGTGCACCCAAGATCGAACACTCGACTACTACCAAGCGTGGTAGTGTCACCAAGACTTGATCCGGCATGTCGGCAGATCATTTCTCCCTATCCAATGGTCCGGTCCAGGATGCAGGGACTGGGCTGGTCAAGACGGAGGTTCTAGAGCATCTAGACTCCTCATATGATCTCAGTGGACCCGCTGAATAACTGAAAGGGCTGGATTAGCAACCAGGCCGGTGCAATTTGTGTGCACGGCTTTCCGGCGGAAATGCAAATATACCCAAAACGGCCAGGAAAGTCATTCAAGTTGACTTCCTCAATCGGCCAACAACTACGAATGGACCCGGCAGGCGTTTCCGTGGCTGCTGCATGAACAATGATTGCCTATTTTACTCATATCTGTTTACTATATGTATATTCTCGAAGTAGTATAAAAACCCTGTAAAGAATGTGGTTCAGACAGTGCATTCTGCCTCCCCAAAACGTCCTCGGCTTCGGCCATGGTCTGTTGAAGGTTGGTAGAGTGTTCTCACAGAGCTCATTCCCCCCTCCTGTATACTGGATAGCCCCGACCGAGAGGTCCGCACTGGTCCTGAAGGGAGAAGAGTGTTCTCAGGTCGGCTCCACGGAGAATTGTGTTCATTACATCTCTGATTAGTGTCGTTCTATAAATTCGGATTCAGTCGGCTGGATAAACCCCTTTGTGTGAATCTAAGCTTCCTAAGTTCGACGTTGTTCGCTCGCAATTGACGTTCACGTATAAATTAAGAAATGTCCTGCGCTAAACACGCAGTCCTCTGTTGGATCTAAAGGCAGACCCCAGCAGTGTTCTGAAGAGTTGGAAACTTGTACCTTGCAACACTACTCTTTGCTATCTGCGGCAATCCGTGGGAGGGGCCATTTCTTGGACAAACTATATCTCGCAAACCTGCCCCTGAGGAGCCTACACGCCACCCTTAGGTTGACCCTTATTTAACTATAAGGTCCCCCCCTTGATAGAACACGGTTCACCCCCTGGTTCACGTTGGCATTTGCACGGACTAGCATTTACTGCTGTTGCGTCGCATTCAGGACAAGCTTTGTCTCTGAAGTCTCCTTCAAACTATACAAAACCCCACAAAGATTCACATTGAAAGTCCAATCTTAGTCGCATACTACGACGTAGACCCGAATTCAATAGGAACATTTTGGAGTGATAACCTAGTGTTGTTGTGTGTGTGTTGTGTTGAGTGGTTTAGTGTTGAGTTTCTTAGTGAGTTCTCCATTGCCCTAGCATTCGCCCCATCCCATTGCCAAGCATCTCAATGCAGTGAGAGCTCTGTACTTACTTAGTTTGTACAGGTCTCCCTGGTTCACAGGTTATAGGGCCCCGAGCAGCGCTTATATCCACGCGCAAACAGTCAACCAATGTCGGGCACCAAATTCGCGTCCTTCAACGCCCTTGCGTATGAAGTGAACAGATCTCCGGACACTTGGCCGACATGGGAATCCCAGGCCAAATCTGCACTCGTCCTGTCCAACTTATGGAACTATACCACTGGGCGCGGCATTATCATCCCACCCAAGATGATTTCCGACGGCATGTCACCACCGGGGGAAATTGAAAGCCCAAAATACAAAGATTGGCTGGAGGAAAATCTTATCGTGTTATCGTGTCTCCGGCTACGCCTCGGGAAAACAAACCTACGTCTCATTAGGGATGAAGTCATTGCCAGTACGGCTTGGGCCACACTCAAAGCCGCCCACCAGCCCTCAGGGGCACTGTCGCAGCTCACCATCCTGCAGCAGGCACTGGCACTTTGGTATTCACGTGAGACCACTCTTGTGAAGACCACGGAGCAACTCAACACTCTTGTCGATTCTTTTTTCGCTATCAAGCTGCCGACGGAGGATGAATGGTGTTGCATAATTTACCTCAACGCCATGGCAAGCTCCGAATTCAAGGATGCTCGTTCATCCCTTGATACTCTGCTCAGTGCTGGCAAGCTATCCTCTGCTGCCGTTGCCGCCAGAATCAAGCACAAACAAGTGCGCATTGATGGCGAAAATGCGGATACTGCCGCCAACGAGGCTTCCTTCGCAGTGTTTATGAAACGCGCGGCGGCAGAAGCGCCACAGCGATCGTTCCCTAACGGTCAAGGACCTTGCGCAAACCAACAATACACGAGCCACATGAAGCAGTTCCATGACTGGGACCACTGCTACAGTCCAGGCGGGCGTGTGAAAGCACCGGGTGCAAAGAGCAAGGCGAAGCGATGATAAGCCAGCAATTGGGCCACGCGCCGAATTTGCCAATTTTTCTCATTCAGTGCCACTAGCTGTATTGTAATCGGCTATATAAATTACTCAACAGACGGCTAGTGTCAGTCCGGGCAGCTAGCTAGGAGACAGCAGCATATATACTATAAGCTTTAAGGTGTGTACTCACTGGAAGGTCAATACTGGCCGGAAAGTCAAAATCATACTTAAAGCTTTAAGTCAAACCTTCTCTTTTAACAAACCCTCAGGGTTCGTAGGAGTTGGGTGTTCACTCTAATCAAGGACAGGAGGAAATACTATCCATCCGTGATCAGGGTTGAGGAATGGGGCTTTGCAGGGGCAACCTATGTTGACTAGAACATGTGTCTGCGGTAGAGTTGGCATTTCCTGTCAATCAAGCCGAAGATCCAAGGACCGGAAAGGTCCGACGGCATAGCCAGGAACAGCACCTCAAAGGGAGCAGTAGCGGCAGCAAGGTCTTGCCGCTGGCTAAACCAAAATTGTGATGCCAAGAAGCTATTAATAGTCTTGACTCGAACAGACTCACATTGCTATTCACGAATGACTCGAATTGACTCGAATGACTCGAGGCTGATTCACCAGGAGTCACACACACCGAATTGGGACGACATGACGAGGCTGGGATATTATTTGGACACGCCAGAAGTGGACATATATTATTTATTTTAATTGTACCAACATCCATGCAGATTATTCTCCTTTTCAAGTCAAGATTCGTATGTAAATTAGTAGATTGTATTCAGTAGGAGTCCGTATCTTCACGGACTCAACATTTGGACCATTATGTACATTACTGTTTCGAGTTTCTATGTTTTATAGTATTTGGTATGTAGGATTTAGTATATAAGTAGAGGTAGAGCTTAGGTGGAAGCCAGTGGACCGTACCCTTCTTGTTAGGAGCACAGCATAACGCGTGCCTCCGTCCGGGAAGTCTCACGGAATCCATTCGGTGTACATTTGAGTGTCTTAGAGATACTTTGGTGTCTATCAATATATTGGGATTGGATTATATTTGTTGTGCAGCGTCAGCGTCAGCGTTTTAGGGTCAGTGTCAGTGTCAGCATTTAGGGTCAGCGTCAGCGTTTTTGGGTCTCAGCGTCAGCGCCAGCGAATATTACAGCGGAACTTCTTATCAACTCTCAGTTACAGTTCAAACCCAGCGTCGAACTAAGTTTAGTTCACCACACAACCACCCGGTGTATATCACCACAAACCTTTTTGAAAACCACAACTCTTCTAAGAACTATAAAGGTCGCATCAGCGCCCAATAGGTCCGAGAAACCAAACAGTCGACTTAAAGCTTTAAGTCGAAACCTAGTTTTCAGCTATTGCAACAGCCGTAATACTTCGGTTGGAACCCCATGAACGCATATACAAGCGGAGAAGTGATTAGGTGTTTGATTTGGAGTGTGTTTAGTGTGTGGTTTAGCCATACATCGAGACCCAGTATCCAGCTCATTTCCCGGTCGGTCCCGATCCGCGGCGTATCAGCGAGGAGGAGGCTCATCGCACAGAAACAAGGCCAAAGTCGCGGTCGAAAGCTCTGATGAGTCGGACACCCGCGCTCGACACGGAAGTTGCAGAAATTGTTCGCCGACCTTGCAGGCCCACAGGCAGTAGCGGCGCGGGGTGGATACTTGTAAACACTTCAATTGATAGACGATCATTCACATGAGCAATGGACTATTCTGTCGACATGGGGACGGAGTTTGATTCAGCGGGATTAGCTCGCTATCTACGAGAACACAGCACTCGTAAAGAGATATCTGCCCCTTGTTACTCCTCAGTGCAAATGGGCTTGATTGAGTGTACCCACCACACTCTCATGAGTCGTGCCCTCACATTGCTCTCATCAGCAAAACTCCCGTGCAATATGTGGGGTGAAATGATGCTCACCAAGACTCTCATCAAGAACCGTACACTGACAAGCACCTTCCATAATTCCGAGCAAACTCCCCATGAGCGGTGGACCAACAAGAAGCCAGACCTATCGCACATGCGGGAAATTGGCTGCCGCGCGTTTGTCTTGAAGCTCCCAAAGTCGAAAAACCCGAAGATCTTCAATCAGTCTGTAGAATGTGTTATGGTCGGCTACCACCCAACATTCACTGACACGTACCGATGCTATGAACGCGCGACGGGACGTATACATGTCACCCGCAATGTCGAGTTCATCGAATCACATGACGACATGCCGCGACCGCTGGAAACTAAATTAGCTAAAACACCATTTCACAATGCAAACAACATACCCAACGTCTCGAAGCACCCCCAGCACCAGATGTAGGGGAATCAGTGTCTGAAGAGGAGGGCGAGGTACAGCCCATGCCCGAGATTGAGGAGGAGTACATACTTGAACCCGCTCATAACGTGGGACGCCCGGCACGCACGCGAACTACACGCCGTGATGACGGAACTTTCCCCACTACTCGGAAAGACGCCGCTGTTGCCGAAGCTCATGCCGCTGAGGTACACGCGAAGAACGGCAAGCTGAGGCAAAGTCGCGATAAGCAACAGTTGAAGCTGTCAATGACAAACCACCCGCGGTTGAGGAGGAGCCCGTACCCCGTGCCGGCACAGACGAATATGAGTACTGGGCATTTAATGCAACTGCCTCAGATGATGAGCCAAAAACGTGGAAACAAGCTCAAAACTCATCCTTCTCCGAACAATGGTGCACCGCGTACCAGGCCGAACTCGATTCCATCAAGCTTTATGGTGTATACGAGCTTGTACCCCCGGAATCCGCTCCAGCTGGTTGAAAAATCCTGCGCTCTCGACCTATATTCAAAATCAAGCACGGGAGTGACGGTGGAATAGTCAAGTTTAAGGCGCGCCTGGTGTCTATGGGCTATGCTCAGATCGCAGGACTTGACTACAACGAGACTTACGCACCAACTTCTCGATTTGAGTCCTTCCGCATGGTCTTGCACGCCGGAGCAACACTTGACTACGAGATTGACCATGTCGATGTCAAGACGGCGTTCCACAACGGCCTGCTTGAGGAGGAGATTTGGCAAGCACAACCAAAGGGGTTTGAGGTCCCAGGGAAGGAAAACTGGGTGTGGAAGCTCAAGAGAGGCATGTATGGACTAAAGCAGGGGAGCCGATCTTGGAATCGCCGTCTAAACGACGCGATGATTTCGTTGGGCTTCAGGTGGGTCTCGGTGGAGCACAGCATCTACTCCAGACGTCGAAACGGGGCCTCGTCTTTAGTCGCCGTTCACGTTGATGATCTGTGTGTCGCCGCGAGTACGAAATTAGTGCTGGCAAGGTTCGGTTCGGTTCAGGTTCGGGGCACTTTCTCCCCAACGCTAAACTTGAACCTCGCATTCGGTTCGGGCATTGGTCGAACCGCGAACCTGAACCCGCGTTCAGGTTCGGTTCGGCGTTCGAGCGTGTTCGAACCTGAGCGAGAATCGGGCTTCCCGGGGATGCAGATTTTGGTGTGAAAGTGTCTCTATATATTTCTCGGGTACTTGCTTGGTAGGTGGCCCGTACAGCAGCTGTTAGACCTTTGAATTCATAGATAGATCACAAAGTACAGTGGCAGAAAAATTTCGCGCATCAAAATTGAACCACAACAGGTGTCAAAGTCATCGTAGACCAACTTTGAGGCAAGCTGGGGGTCCCTTGAGTATGTATCTAAGGGAAAGAGGGTCGAAACCGGCACCAAAAATCATGGAAACTGCACAAATTGATCCAACTTTGGGCCATTTAGGTTCGGGGTCCAGTTCAGGTTCGAACCTGGCTAGTCAAGCCCGAACGCCGAACCTGAACTCCGTGTTCGGTTCAGCCATTGCCCGAACCTTGAACCTGCACGCGGTGTTCAGTTCGGTTCAGTTCAGGTTCGAACTGATTTCCGAACCGGACCCTGCCAGCACCGAGTCGGCTTTCATTACGGAAGCCAAGATGAAGGGATTCAAGGATGAGCTTTGACGGCATTTCGAGATCACGGATCTCGGACCTGTCAAATGGATCCTCGGAATCCGAGTGACGCGCGATCGGCAAGCGCGCACAATCTCCCTCAACCAACAGCCCTACATCGAAAAATTGGCCACGCGTTTTGGCCTCAAAGATGCCCACCCCGTCCGCACCACAATGGTCCACGGCGAACCTCTTTCCCACACCATGTCGCCTTCTACTCCTGCGGCAAAAGCTCGTATGGCTGATGTCCCTTACTGCGAATTAGTCGGCTCTCTGATGTATGCCAATGTCGCGACTAGGGCCGACATAGCTCATGCCGTCGGGATCGTGAGCCAATTTTGTCAGAACCCCGGTGAACTTCACTGGCTTGCCGCAAAACACATTCTTCGTTATCTCATTGGAACTAAAGGCTTCTCGCTCATCCTTGGTGGTACCGCCTCAATTCTTCTGGCTGGATTTACCGACTCTAACTATGCCACGCCTGGTGATCTGGACAAGCGGAAGTCTACTTCTGGCTACTGCATGTCACTCGGAAGCGGTGTGATCTCTTGGAGTTCGAAGTGCCAGAGCACCGTCACAACTTCTAGCACGGAGGCCGAATACATGGCGTGCTGTCATGCAGCCAAGGAGGCTGTGTGGCTCCATATGCTTTTGCATGCTGTTGGCCATACCCAACGGAGATCCACTGACATCCGTTGTGATAACCAGGGTGCGTTAATTCTGACCGCCGACCCCTCGTTCCATTCGCGCGCCAAGCATATTGACATGCAATACCACTTCTCGTGTGACCGCGGCGAGCGCGGTGAATTGACTTTCACCTATGTCCACACCTCCGAGAACATAGCGGACATATTCACAAAGCCTCTTCCGGAGCCGTTGTTCAAGAAGTTCAGGACGATGCTGGGCATCGTAGGTTGACTGGACGTGTTTAGCACGCTGAGGAGGAGTGTCAACATCTGGACATCAAGCTATGCGTTGATAAGCCGTGTATTGGAACACGCAGAAATCGCGTTGTTTATCAAATTAAAGCACGCACATAGCCTAAAACAAGGACTAACGTCACGTTAGTCCTTGGATTTGAAAGGAAATAACAGGAAGGAGAGTTACCAACTGGGCCATAGCAGTATTGAAAAGTGAAAGAACACTCTGAAGGTCCCCTAGCAAGCCTTTTGATTCAATCAGACTTTTCTGATTGCATTTAATTTGGCTCACTATGAGCTCTATCAATGCAGGAAACTTCAGAAAGCTCCTTTAGTCTATGTGGATAGAAGCTATCTCTTTATCTTTACTCAAACTCAATTGCTTTGAGTTCAATTCCCGATGCTCCGGCCCTTTTTAAAACCCGCGGTTATTCTGGCGGTTATTTTGCGGTAACGGGTGCGGGTGACGGGTTTCGCGGGTACGGGTACGGTATGACCCCGTGACACCCGCGGTATCACCCGTGTCACTCCCTACAGTAACGTGTCATCCTGCACGGTTAGTTAAAAGACTTACTGTGGTAATCACAGTTCGTGCGCGACCCGCTTAAGCAGAATATTCACATACTGCTTAAGGAGTTTGACGTCGAGCATGACTTGGGCATAGCTGGATAACGGTTCAGAAGCCACTACAGGGTCTATTTGATCAAGGGATTAGTACATATCCACTCTGTCTAATATTGGGCTAAAGGGGAAACTACCTTAAGCCGACTTCTCGAGATGTTGTGTTTTAGTTGTTCGCTTTGACGTGACGTGCCTGATCACATGATCTGCCGCAGTCCTTAACTCAATGGCGGTTAAGCACTGTGCCGGATGTCCGACTTGGCCGGCCTGCCAAGGAACCGATCAGTACCTCCTAAAACAGGGTTGCTATTGATGATGTGAACTACATGTTCAGAACCACAAACATATTGGTGTCTACAGAGAGCTATTTAATGGCTGAGTTCAACCAAGGGATCCTTGCTTAAGGGATAAACGGCTACCTCGAGTGCAAGGTGGTACAAACGACTTGCTAAAGTGATCGATCAAATTAGGAACCAAGTGAACCCTTGGTCCGCTTTTGAATACAACAAAGGGGTCGGATAGCTTTCCGACTGAATAGAATGACTGTAATGGACCGACTAAAGCTCGGATAATAACCGCCGCATGAAAATAACGTGTATGTAACTAGTATGTAGGAAATGTATATAAGGGAGGCATAGTTTAGTAGGACAGCACGAAATCTCCCCCAAGAGAGCCGGCAGCTACCAGCGCCCACGCACCAAGGGAGACTAGGGCTTGTTTCGCTAAGACTACCTCCACGGAGTAGCTCGAATATAACAAGTTGACTGGCATTGATTTGCGAAACCCTTAAACCAAACGGACCGAGTTACGGAATTGTGGTTACCAGACAAAGTGATACTATACAACGGGTTCCAGACAAAGTGATACTATACAACGGGCTCCAGACAAAGTTAAACGACGAGAGAACACAGGATTTATTGTGCACGAAGTGGGACTTTGTCCGAATTGGTTACTTAAAAGAGAATTGCAATCGAAGCTGAGAAGCTGTAATATCTACAAGTCAACTCAGGCGTTCAGGACATTGGTTCTGCACTTGACAAGGCGAACAAACGGTGTTTTCACGCTTAACAATTCATAAAAAGACTACTTAAGCCATCTCGGTACTTGGTCCTCGTCCTTGGAAGTACATTCGTGTAATCTTGGACAAGCATCTTTACTCGTCGGCGATAGACCTTGAAAGGGGTGTTTTGGTGTTAGTTTTGGTTAGTAGTTGTTATTTGTGAGGCCTTATCCACGGATTTGGCTTAAGCAGCAAAGCATCTCGCTTGTCAGCTTTAGCATTTAGTTAGCATTCTGGTCTGTTCCCCGAGCTCCCGTTTCAGCGTCAAGTCAACAGCGGCCTCACGGGGCCGTGCCAAGCTTATCTATTTTCCGCTCGGCAGATTTCCTCTCACTGGTTCTTACCAAGTTCTTACGACGAACGCAGTGAGAGGTATGTCCTTTACTTACCTTACATATCTTACGGCTACTTATTTAATTATATAGCTCTGTACTTACTTAGTTCGTACAGGTCTCCCTGGTTCACAGGGAGAGACATGGAGGGAAAGGAAGAGAAGGCGTCGACATCAACCAAGTCCGAAGCGAGCACGTGCCGGAAAACTGGTTGATGGATTGGAGTTCGGAGAATCTCTGGGATAAAATTAGAAAAGCTCTACTGCACTGCGACCAACCCACACTTTACCTGACAGTATTTTGTGAAAGACTCGCACTCTCTCGAGGTGGCTCGATGGAAATTGATACATCTCACGATTCTCATCATTATCTCTGTCTCCCTCGATCAGGCTCTAGCCGGCTCGGCGCTGTTTTCACTGGGTATGAAGTCTTCCAATCCCACTCAACCAGTGCTGGTCTATGTTCACAATGTGTGTATTGAGAGCTGCGGACTGGCCAAACAGAAAATAAATCACCCGTGAGAAAGGTGCAACGGAGTATTTAGTGTTTGATAGATTTTCATCGTTTATAGAATAGTCCAGGGCCGGGGTCAAGCGACCAATGTGAAAGGGATGATGAAACTAAAAATCCTAGGAACTGAGTTCAACTTCCGCCCTAGACATCAAACTCTCAATCGAGCTAAGCGTAGTTCAGAGGCATGTACAGGCCCGGCGGGGCGTGGTGCGCACCTGCATTTCGTGCTCAGGCTGAAAAAAATCCAACTGTGGGTGAGCTCGTTCGACTCGAGCCCGGGCCTTGCACGCCACCGACCCCCTTTTTCCCGCGAGAAATATCAGAGGCAGGGATCTGTCACCCAAAGGTAGCATTCAGGCCTCAGGGTGGCAAATCTGCGGCTGTTTCTGTTTCTCAAAGTCCTGGGTGGAGTCAAGGTGGAGTACAACCCGGTAATCGCGTTCCAAGATCACACGAAACTCTCAATCGACCTAAACATAGTTCAGAAAGGTATAAAGGCCCGGAGGCGTGGGGTGTGCACCTGCGTTCCGTCCTTAGGCCGAAAATAATTAATATATAGGTGAGCTCGTGGGACCCGAGCCCGGGCCTTGTGCACATCACCCACGGGTGGCGAATTTCCGGTGTTCGAGTGCTCAAAGTCTTGGCCCAAGCCGTAGAAAGCAATCCCAAGAACCACATTCCACACGCCGCACGCAAAGATAGAATTCCCAATAGACCTGAAGAATTCAGAGAGCTGTGCAGGCCCGGCGGCGCGTGGTGCGCACCTGCGTTCCGTAGTCGTATTCCGTTGATGCTGCAGGCAAACTCGTTCGATTCGAGCCCGGACCATGGGCGATTGACACAGGCCTTTTCTTTTTGCGTGGGGAAGATAAGGAGTTCTGGGCAAATAAAAACGAGAATACCATCGCGTGTTCGAATATTAATTTTGGGGGGTTTCGAAGTGTGCATTCCCTGATACTTTGGGTCAAACTTGCAATCGAGAAAGGGTGAAACTCAACAAAATGATACTGTTGTTGGATTTTGTTGTCCAAAACTCTGTGTCTGTATAGGCTGTCGAAGTCTGGGAATAATGAACTTACAGAAGACTAGAAGTGTGTCAAGTTTTGCTGACAATGATCATGCAGTGCCGCATCTCGGGTCGATGTGCCGCATCTGAACGCCGTGTGCCGCGCGTCTGTTCAATGGGCACCCCGCGGGGCTCTTGTACTAAGATAGAGGGCGTGGAATTCCAGCACCCTTATGTAAGCGGCCATCAGATGAAAATTCGGCTTGTTATCAAGGGGGAATCGGCATTAAAATTTCGGACGTGGGGAGGGGGGGGGGGGGGGGGGGGGGTCTGGCCAAGGGTCGAAAAAAACTTCTTACTACAAGTTATGGGAGGGAAGAAAAATAGGAGAGGTATGTTAGAGCCTCTATTGGGTGATATACACCCAAATTTGGATGCCGCTTGCCTTACGAGGTGTTGAATTAATAATTATAGCTAAGTTCAACTAAAGGCGGTCTGTAGGAGGTTCCAGGGTGGGTCAAAAAAATTCTGCAAGTTCATTGAAACCCTTTATAACACTTAAGATGGTGCTATGAACGATTATATGCTCCTCCTGTATCAAAATCAGGCGGCAGTAGTTGTCCTAACCATGTTTGGTAGGCGGCGGGAAGTCCGGGGAGAGCGGCCCGGCGCTAGGGGCGGGAAACACCTTCCCTATATAGAAGGAGGGGGGGGGGGGAGGGGGGGTCCAGCCAAGGCTGAAAAAAACTTATCGACCCCCCATCCGATTTTCGATTCCCGATTCCCCCTTGCTTGTTATACCGTCAACCCAGGAATACTGAGGCTTATATCGAATCCATAAATTCAATACATCGATGTGCCTACGCACGTCGCATACTTAGTGTTACTGAGCCCAAGGGGAACTCTATTGAATTGATACTATTTTAACCTGCTCAATTCGGCACCCTTGAGACGAACAGGCCAACCTTGGGGAACTAAAGGCATCCTGTCCCTTACTGTTCGCCCACAGTGCATCGCAACTAGGAGGTGAGATCTTTACTTGCAGATAGATCCCATACCTACCTAGAGGGCCGACCCGCGTTGGCCGCCACGCGGCGACCGTAAATTGCGATTTAGTCGGGGGTGTTTTCCCCGACGGTCACGTCCATAACAACGGTATGTCGACTCTATAGGTGGGTCAGTATTTCAATGATCATGGAGGAATGTCCGATCATACGTGATTCGAAGTTCCCCCGCTGTCCACGCCACCATCGTACGCGACATGGAACACCACGCCGGTTATAGTGGTAGTGGGAACGGACAGTGCAGTGGTCACGGCATCTTGCGCAGCGACGCCCATTACGAAGTTGCCCAGGATGGTGAGTGCGTAAACACGGCCCTGCGCGAAAATGAACAGGTAGGATGCTGGTTTTGGGAACAGATGAGGTGAAATAAGGCAAGGTAACTGACACGCGGAACGCACCAGGGCTCTTTTTGAGTCCTAAGATGAGCGTGAGCAGGGTGGTTGAGGCGACCGCCACACCCGACGTGAAAAAGAGAACCATGAGCCGGCGGAGAAGACTGCCAGCGGGAAGTGAGTGAAGAACTTCTTGACGTATGCAGCCTAGTCCGCTCACCTGTGCGTCGAATCTCTCATTGCAGTTGCAGTATTCATTCTGATAAATGTGCTCAGGAGGGCCACTGCAATCATGGTATCCGTCGCAGCGCAGGAGAAGGCCCCGATCCTAGACTAGTTTTAGCTTATCCTTCGAATGAACGAGGTTTTGCGTACCGGGCCGTCAGGATAACCTTGTCCGGTTCCGATTTGACGAAATTGAGCATAATGGCTGATGTGCACGAGACGGTCAGCTGGCGAGCGGCGGCGCATAAGCGGGGCTAGGGATGAAAAATTGAGACTCACATGCAGCGCGATGGTGAATACGAGGAAAGCACTGAAGGGCCGATTTTTTGTGCTATCTAGAAATTAGGAAGAGCCAGGGCAACGGCAATGTACGCACAGGTTAAAATATAGGAGACACAAAAATGACTGAGCCAAGGCCGCCGTTGTGTTAGTCGTGAAAACAATAACTGAGAGTGCGCGGAAATAGGCATCGGTGAAGAGGAAGGCATCACAAGGGGGCATTAGAACACTCGAGTACACTTGGGTGCAGATCGCCCCGCTGCAAAGCACGTCTAATGCGAATATGAGGGCCACTCCGAGTCTATGCAGACGGGGTCGCGAGGAGCGCTGGAAATATAGTGCAAGGAGAAACGACTCTAGCATAAGCAGTAGGCAGTTCATCCACGACGCGACGAGCATGAACCTGGAACAGTTGGTAAGCCGTCCGTAAGTTTGAGAGGAGGAAGCACACACGCGTGGTCGACAATCACTCCCATGTTCAACACGGAAGCTCGTCTGCAGGAGCGGGGGGGGGGAGAAAGGGAGGTCCGTCGACAGGCCTGGGAGAGATGGCAACTATCCGGTACGTACAGTCAGACATCGGCTACCCAGAGATTTCGAAAGGAGCTCGAGGATGAATGAATTCTGATGTACGAGATGTTTGGTTCGGAAGCATTTCGGGCTGCCAAATGGACCAACAGCAGTCTGAGACCCTCGAGCGAAATTTGGGTAAACAACTTGGACTTCTTCTCTGCGCGCAAATGCGATGCAATCCTAAATAGTGGGTGCAAAAAAGGGACCCGTAACGAGCGATAGATTAATGTGCGATCGTGAGCCCACCAATTGAACCCGCCATAGAGTGATGCCACTTAGAAATTTTAGGGTTGCCGCCTGTGCCCGTGACGGCCGTGGTCGTGGAATTCACGGTATTGGCACGGCACAGACCGTGAACTCGACGGCCGTGGGACAAGGTTCAAAGACTTGAACGGGACGGGACGGTCAACGGCACGGCCGTGACGGGCCAACGGGTCGATAGAGTCTTGAAGGACCTCCTTGGGACAAATTTCTTGTTTCTTTTATTAGGTTTGATGTTCTTCATCGGTTTGGAAGATATCGAATCCTAGAATGCTCAAAAAACACTTATCTGAGTATAACTTTGGTGCTGGGAATCAGGATGAGAGGTGTTTAACACATCTTTTAATCCTATATGCTCACTGAAAGTTCCGGAAACACTCTCTATATCATATCCTATCAGTTCAGGTCGGCGAAGGGTTTGAAGTTCAAAATTCAAACTCCGCCATCAGTTCGGGAATTGCCGCTTGGCCTCGAGCCCACCGAGCTTTTGAGGCCAGGGAGGAGCGAGTTAAGGTGATGGCACCTGAGGACAGTAGTAAGCTCATATTTGGTTCAGTTAGTGCGCCAATACCGATTAAAAAGCAGTATTTGGGTAGGCCGTGACGGCCGTGTTTCAACGGTCATCCGCGGCCACGGCTCGAACCCGTGCCGTGGCCGCTCCCTGGAAGAGCTTCCGAAATACTCGACGGCACGGTACCCGTCGAACCGTGGACACGGTCGCGGGCGGCAGCCCTACGAGTCAGAATCCGATGTTTGCACAGCTTCAAGTTGAAGATTGAAGCTTCAATGTTGAAGTTCGGCGTCGTTGTCGCGCCGCAGATGAGACTCGAGCCTTGAAGTGACTCGCGGAGTTCAAGTTCCCGAGTACATTACACAAGGCTTTAGCGAAGCTTATCCCACCCCAGACCAGAGTCGACGAAATGGCGACGAAATGGTTTAGAAGAAAGCGGCACGATCAATCAATCATCGCGAGCTCAATTGGGCAGTGCCGAGGTCCGCGAGCGAAATTTCTCTTTGTGGGTGGCCACCTTGGTGGGCACTCAACGTTCACTCAACGCTCAACGGACAACCTCAGACAAAAGAAAACAAGATTGTAAAATATTTCTTGCCCCCGAGTTTTCAACGTGAAAACGTTTACACCGCGGGCAAGTTCGTTCGATTGGAGCGCGGGCCTTGTCGTCAAACTTCGCGCTTTTTCTTTATCAGGATGGGAATGGCGAGAAATATTTTCATACCACGGGTGGGAGATTTGAATCTCCGTCTCCGAGGAGTATTGGGCCGAAGAGGGAAGGTGTTTTTGCAAGGACATGCACTAAAACTCTCAGCCAGCCTAACCACAATGCAGAGTTGTACAGGCCCGGATGCACCTGCGTTTCGTATATTCGTCTTTGCAAAGTTGTTACTGCAGGCACACTCGTTCAATTCCAGCCCGGGTCATACATGTGAACCAAGATTCACCTTTTTTTTTGGCTCAAGGAGGATACACACCCAGGATAGAATTATTTTAGGCCAGATTAAAAGGCTAGTGGAACTAACCTGTTTAAGTAGGCAAATACATCGTAGTTAAAATAACGTGAATTTAACACCGCAAAATAGCCTTTGCGGAGCAAGATGCTTTATTTCAAGTTTTTCGTTCTCGGACACTGTCTTATTTAATTCACATTTGAAAGGGGATTGAAGTCCAAGAGATTTGACTGCACAATCAGGCTGTTTGATTCACCAGATTTTCAACGGATTAAGGAAACAAAGGGTTTCCATCTTTGTTTTAGGCTGGATTAAAACAAAGGTGGAAAGTCTTTGTTTCCTTAATCCGTTGAGAACAAGTCGAATCCAACAGCCTTGATTGTGCACTCAAATGTCCTTGAGTTCAATCACCTTTCAAAGGTGAATGAAAGAAGATGGTTTCCTGGAACAAAAAAGTTCAACCAAATTATCTTACTTTGCGAAGGCTATTTCACAGTGTCAATTTGCATTATTTTGACTACAATGTATTTGCCCACCAATACAAGTTGTTTTCCCTAGCCTTTTAATCTAGCCTAAAAGAATTCTATTCTGGGTGTGATAGGGAGATCTGCGTAAATCACAGCAATAAAGATCATACCAGGCACAGAGACAATCGCGTTCATATTTCCCGGTGTTCTTCTTTTTCTCAAAGCCTTGCGCGGAGCAGGGAAGCAACCCCGGAATCGCGTTTTAAGAGCACACGAAAACTCCGAACCAACCTAACAATAATCTAGTGGTGTGAAGGCCCGGCGGCGCGTGGTGCGCAGCTGCGTTTCGTATGAACGTCCTTGTGGAAACAATTAATATGCAGGCAAGCTCGTTCGACTCGAGCACGGGCCATGTGCCACAAACTCCGCCCTTTTTTTTGCTCGAGGAAGACAGGGAGTTCTACGCAAATCACAGCGAGAAATAACATACCAGGTGTGTTCGAATATTAATTTCCGGCGGTTTTCGTGTCTAGACGTCTTGGTTGTCGAAGCACATACGCTAATAAACTCTCAAACAACCTAAACATAATTCAGAGGTGTGAAGGCCCGGCGGCGCGTGGTGCGCACCTGCGTTTCGTGGTCATACCCGGGATCATCCCATTGATGTTGCAGGCAAGCTCGTTCGACTCGAGCCCGGGCCGTTCGTGGACGTTAAAACTCTTTTTTCCTGATCGAGGATATCAGGATTTGGAGTGAGATTTCACCAATAAAGATCATACCAGAGTGCTGGGACAACAGGGTCCGAATTTCCGGGTATTTGAGACTTTTGCCTTTGTGTCTACATGGGAGTATTCGCGTTCCGCATGCGCTCAACCTCTCCTCTCAATGGACCTAACCATATATTTCAGGGAGATGTGAGCCCCGGCGGCGCGTGGTGCGCACCTGCATTTCGTACTGGTGTTACAAATCAAATGAATGCAGGCAAGCTCGTTCAACTCGAGCCCGGGCCATGGTCGTCCATGGACGGTAGACTTCAACCTTTTTCCTTCTTGTGCTCGAGGAAGATAGGCAGTTCTGTGCAAAGAACAGCGAGAAATATCATACCAGAGCGTGTTCGAATATTAATTTAGAGTGTACAGGCCCGGAGGCACATGGTGCGCAACTGCGTTTCGTGCGTACCCCGGATCATCCCATTGATGTTGCAGGCAAGCTCGCTCGACTGGAGCCCGGGCCTTATGTCTAGTCAAGAATCGGGGCATAAAACGACATTGGGACTTTCTCTAGTTGCTAGGCGGGAATTTAATTCAATGGCATTTACTGCCAATCTTATCCGAACGACTCGCTCAACTAACTGATTGAGTAGTTCCAACGCAGGACTTGGTTCGAGCTGGGGTTTACTCGAGCGCTTCGACTCCAGCGATGGATTCGTCTCGAGTGCTGGGATTTGTTTCGAACGGAGTTTGGGATTCGAGCGCCGAGCGGGAGTTTGCTTCAGCGGAGAGCGTGCTCGAGCGGAGACTGTGCTCGGGCACGCGCTTGGATCGAGTCGCTCGAGCAACGATGGTACCATTAAATACCATTCAATTGTCATGTAGTAGTACATTATTGAGATACAGCGCAGTTCGAGTAGCTCGAGCAATTCGGCGACTCGAGCCGAATTCCCGTCGAGACCGGGGTCGCTCGAGAATAGCTGGGCATGACCTCATGTCAGGGCTAGGATTGACTGAAGAATAGCTGTAAAGCAGCTGCCGACATTGACAAGATGGTGATTATTTTGAGTGGTACGATGCCTGGAGGCAGATCCGTTCGTTTGATACCGACTTGAGGAGAACGTTTAAGATTTTTACCTTGCTTCCCTGACATTGCTGCTGGAGCGCCCACGACGCGTCGACGCATTCTGGATGACAGTGGTCCGTGATCCGGATTATCATACTCACCACAGCTCAACTTTTTCAGAGTGGGCGGCACGATACCGCGAGCAGATTTAATTTGGAACTAGATAGATTTGGATGAGATAAAACCATCAACTGCTGAAAAATCCAAGGCAAAGCACACAGGCCGAACAAGAAAAATTGGATATCCTCCATTTCCGCTTCAACGCGGCAAGGGGGGACAGTTTGGTCCGTTGGGATTGAAGTCGCAAGGGTTGCGACAATGATCTGCGATAGAAAGCAATCCAGGACAACAGGGCAAAGGCTCGCAGCCCAGCTGGACGCAATCCTCATCGGGCCCGCCTTCGCTAACACAAGTGGGCTGGGGCGTACCGACGGGCCACACCTGGCCGAGGGAGCAGCTGTTTGCTTGCTTGTAAGCTGTCATATATCGCTACGGGTGGGGATCGAGGCGCACTAATTGTCATCCGGGGTGTAGCAAGTGTCGCCGCACTTCAAGGTTTCGCCGTTCCCAATTTTAGGGCAGAAAGAAAATCCGTCGAAGCAAACCCCCTGGAGTTCCGATAAGAAATTATATCGAAATTGTTTCAGTCAGTCAACTTTCCTGAGACGGGTCGTACTGCCCGAAACTACAATTGTCAAGTGCATTTACTCCATTTGGATTGTAAAACTCGAGGGTGTTGTCCGAGCAGCTGCAGAGGCTCGGTATGAGCAATAAAATTGGCTGGTAACGGATCAAGCCTCTGCATACCTGTATTGGTTCGGATCATAGCAGGGGATATCGCATGGGGGAACGTCGCAGGCGACACCGCATGGGAGAGTTATAGTGCCGTTTAGAATGGGACAAAGGATGAAGTCGTCAAAGCAGGTGTACTATTAAATGTAATTTGAGGAAGTCAGCTTGGCTTCGTGGGGAAAACAAATATCTATACCTGAGATACGAAGTAATTGGAGGCGCCGCAGTGCAAGAGCTGGTCGGCAACGACGATGCTGCAAGAAGCGAGTGCAGTGAAGACGATAGAGAAGAGTCGAGCCATACCGGGGTGCGAGAATAAATTCCTACCTGCCAGTTTTTATACGACAACGGCAATGCCGTTGGAGACTGAAAATGACATGCCTCGTTCCAGGGCCATAGCTGTCGAATGAGGAACGGCTGGAATGCAGCTGCCTAGAGCTGCCTGCCAAGATTTTGATCACTTCAAGTCATGTAGCGTGCCTGAAAAAGGGTATCTGGGGTTTCAATACATCACGGGGTTCCAATGAGAAGAAGAACGTGATGTATCAATCGTTCTAGTTAGAAGGTTCGCGATGTATCACCTTGGAACACTTCCCTTTCAAGGTGGTAGGGTTGCGTGGGCCGTTGACAATGTTAGTGCTGACCGAATACGAATACAATACGCGATTTGCCGTATCGTATTCATATCCATATCATATTCACCGTCAGGCTGAGTATTGTATTCATAGTCCATCATATTTATATTTTTGCAGTGAATGTGAATATATTTTGAATATACTGTACTATTTCGTTCAAATCGACAGGGGGGGGGGGGGGGGTGACGCGTGACAGGTTCAACGATTTCGACATTTCGGCGGGGTCGAACTTTTGCGTGACACCCCGAAAATTTCGGCATTCGAACTGAAAATTTTGTCTTTTTTGCACCTTTTGGGCAGTTTGGGGACCTGTGTGACCGCTGGGAGGTTCGACAGAGGCCCGAGTCACACCGCCGGGGGTTTAATTAAAAGGGGATTTTAATTGATCTTAATTCCGATAGTATGAAGATCGGAAAAAAGCGGCCCGAAACGTAATCTAATATGTTTCATTAAGGCGTGGCAGAATCTAATCAAATCTAATCTCTGAAATTCCAAATAAAGCAACACTAAACTTTGAATTTTGCCATATGTTCTGCTAGGGATGAAGTTCAACATATAAGATTAATAATGGTCACTGGTTGAGGGATTCAAGTTTTTCAGCACAATTTATGGTGAAAAATGTTATTTGTTTTTCAGACATTTTTCACCGAAAAAGTAGGTGAAAAATTCAACTATTTTTCACCACTTTTTGCCTTTCTTTTGAATTTTTCACCTTGAGCTCAAAAAATAGTGAAAATGATTTGAGTTTTTCACCTACTTTTTCAGTGAAAAATGTCTGAAAACCCAACAACATTTTTCACTGTAAATTGTGCTGAAAAACTTAAATCTCCCAACCAGTGGGTTCAGCTTGAAATGAGTTTTGAAATTGAAGGTATGAAGGTCACAGAAATCTGCCGCGATACCTTAGATTTCAGACTACATTCAAAGGTTACTGAAAGGAGCAGAATGCATTTTGGTTTAACGAAGTTTGAAACTAAACAAGAAACCTCATGTTTAAGACATCAATAAATTTATCTGCAGATGGTCTGCAGATCATCGGCGTCAATGATTTTAGGGCCAAAAAGAGGAGTGCCGATCATCCAGACCGTCCGCAGATCATCTGCCGACCATCTGCAGATGAGTTTCCTGAGGTCTTAAACATAAGGTTTCTTGTTCTGTTTCAAAGCTCTTTAAATCAAATCACATTCCTCTCATTTCAGTTACCCTCAAATGTAATCTGAAATCCAAAGTATAGGCAAGGATATCGAGAGGCTTTATACCTTTAATTTCACAATTCACTTCGAGATCAACTATTCCTAATTCTTTACTTTGAGTTTTACAGCGGGCAAAACATAGGATAATATTCAAAGTTTAGTGGGGCTTTATTTCGATTTGGATAGATTAGATTTAAGACTAGATTCTGCCAAGCCCTAAACAGGACATATCAACTTATGTTTCGGCTACTTTTTTCCTATCCACATACTATTGAAATCAAGATCAACTAAAATCCCTTTTAATTAAACCCCCAGCGGTGTGAGTGACGTGTGACTGCAACCAAAATTCAGCATCGACAGGGGGGTGCGTGACACGTGACTGTCAATTCGAATGAAATAATACAGTATTCAAATATGCATATTTTGTCCTGAATTTTGATAGAGTCCAGTTATGCCTTTGCCCGGCCCCGATTTGAGCCATTCGGCGTAATATTGTTGAGCAATACTGTTTTCCCAGCCATAGATGACTGAGCATCGGAAAAAGTGTGCTTGAGGGCCGGGCTAGTGATGTTCACAAACAGAACCTTAGTTCTTTTGTGCTTTAGAGACCAAAAATGTCACCAAAACACTCACGTGCCGGTGCATAGAACGTGACCATTTGGTCATTGCGCTGACCTAGGCTCGGAGCAAACGGCCATTTCTCGAAGAATAAGGAGTAACAAGTGACAGTTCAAAACTCCCTGGGTACATCCTGAAAAAGATACCCAACCAAGGGTCCCGGGACCACCAAATTAATATTCTGCACACCTTTGTTTGCTGTCACTTTGCTCAACTTCTTTCGTTGCCATCAATGCTCACCCAAATCGGGTGAATGTGGTTTCTAAGGCTGCAATTTTTCTAGGTCTCATGTCGTGCAATAACATTTCCTTCGATGTGCATATCTACCTACTCAAAAATTTGAACGGACGGAGGGACGCAGGACTGTTCTAAGTTTGCTTCCAA
Source organism: Mycena metata (assembly GCA_029378385.1). Taxonomy (NCBI): domain Eukaryota; kingdom Fungi; phylum Basidiomycota; class Agaricomycetes; order Agaricales; family Mycenaceae; genus Mycena; species Mycena metata. Next base: position 112,594 of record JARKIB010000042.1, on the reverse strand, counting down.
TTAACAAGTCTTCCCACATGGCACAGCTGTTCAACTTAATAAATGTCTGAGTTTCCAGAGCCCGACGAAGGTCCTGCCTTTTTTACTTAGCACTTCCGTTGTTTGACCAAAAACACCCACCGAACGTAACACTGACCATCGCTCCAAAACTGTTTGTGCCCGCCGCTTGCCGGCAACCCTCAATCATCTTCAACAAACGAGTTCCGAGCTTTTCGTTGAAGTGTCTGTCTCCGAGAGACTAGTGATGTTCATGGCTTGGCTTGAAGCCAAAAAGCCACGAAGCCAAGCCCTGGCGTGCTCAAGCCAACACTGGTTGGGAGATTCAAATTTTTCAGCACAATTTATGGTGAAAAATGTTGTTTGTTTTTCAGACATTTTTCACTGAAAAAGTAGGTGAAAAATTCAAATTATTTTTACCATTTCTTGAGCTTGGGGTGAAAAATTCAAAATAAAGGCAAAAAATGGTGAAAAATATTTTAATTTTTCACCTTTTTTTTCACTGAAAAATGTCTGAAAACCCAACAACATTTTTCACTGTAAATTGTGCTGAAAAATTTAAATCTCCCAACCAGTGCAAGCCAAGCTAAATGTTTGGCTTGAAGACGGCTTTGGCTTTGGCTTCAGGTCTAGCCTAGCCAAAGCCCAGCCAGCAAGCCATGGCTTTGGGAGGGTGGAAGAAAAATACAACCTTGCCTGATACGAATGGTGTATGAATGGTGCTGAACCCAACCTCTTATGCTCTGGAAGCCACCTTCGGGTTCGAATTGGTTCAGAATCAGGATTTTTCGGTGTTTGCTAAGCTGGATATCCGCAAAATAAATTCATCCTCAATGATTTGGACTGAATTGGGGTGGAAATATGCACATGTGAGCCATATAGTAGTAATGCGGCAAATCCAAGTCAGAAACAGTACTTTTCCAGCGGTTTGAAATATTTCTGTTGTATTTGTGAGCCCAAAGTGTGCCTGGTGTGATGCGGACTGCGGTTCTGTGAACTGCCTGACCCGGGGTGGGTATAGTCAAGTAGTGTTTACAGAATTTAATTCGTCCTCTACGGGGAAATTGCTCTGTCGCGGAGCTGCGTAGTTTAAGGTACGCTAATGCGCGATATATAATTTGTGGTGTGTGTGTGTGTACAGTTCTCTCTGTTTGGATTGAACGCTTTGCCAGGTTCCTCAAAGATTTGGTTCTTCGTTGGGGGCTGGCCTTCCGAAGGTACCGCGGATGGATAGTTTTCTACACTTGCTCGAAGGGTTTGCTCCGCAATGCGAATGCTGTTCCATTCTGGAGTACTCGGGTTATCTGTTATGCCTTATCCACCCGTCTCGAACGTATCGGACGGCAGGTCTCTTCAGTACAGTGCAACACTATACGGACAGCTATAGTGATTCCCTTCGTAGCCTGGTTTCTCCGTTGGTGAACACCTTGAAACGGAATCACTTCTGTTTCGAAGACTCAGGGGTGAAGTGTGCGAATTGAATGGGGGAAATGGTATGATCATGTAGGATAGGCCTTCCATGTACGATGGGGTGGGTTCCTCGCAAGGTTATGCGTTCGAACTCCGAAAAGGAACGGTTGCACGAAGCCAAGTTAGGCGACTGGCCATTTGGTGGTGTGCCGCGTAATCTACTACCGCGCGCTTTCAACTCCGGATTGACTATATTTCCCCCGTATCGATTTATCGAAACGGAGGCAAGACGGACGGGGTTTCTTGACAAGCCCTGGCCTTTTAGGTGACCTTGGTTTGTCCTACTATTGGGCGGCACGACCCGTAGCGGAGTGTATTTAATTTAGTTCCCCACCCTGGTGTACTTCAGGGGGAGTAGCTTTAGGTATATGCAGTGGGAGGTAATGAGATGATCATTCCGTAGCATACAGCTGGCTTTTATACCATACTCTGTCCGATACTCGCGCGTGTACTTATACCTTTAATTGGAAACGGATGTTCCACCTTTTCAGTTCTGACTCGCCTCTGTGATCGCCCACGCGTTCCCAATTCTGATTCCCAAGAACCACCTGAGTTCTCCGTTCAGTCGCTCTGTTTCCCATACCGCAACCACTCTGTCTCTGTTTACTCCCCCGTTTCCTTCTCTTTAGCACCGGTGAAACAGTGCACTGGAATGCAGCTGTGAAATCGACCAGAAATGAGAGGCTAAATGAGTGCAGCGAGTATAACTCAACTAAACACTCTAACCAAACTCAAAACCAAATCTAATCACTAACTCCAATCTCAATACTTGTGTGTGTGTGTGTTCGGGGAAGTAGGGTACGTATCACCCGTCGAAATGGTTGTTTCTCAGAATGAGGTAGCGGCAATGGCAACACTTATAGTGGTAGCGGCAAGCGGCGTAATAGCAAGCTTTTATCTTTGGCAAGAGCTTCGACTTATAGGCAACTTGTATGAGTATAAGCGTCAGAGATGAACCGTGCAATGCTACGGTAAATACTCCGGCCACAGAATAATCAACCAGTAAACTGAAAGGTAGAGGTTTTCCTTTATTCCTTCGAACGGACTATTGACAGAGCAAAGCTCAATGTCGGCTGCCAAGAGCAAAGCTCAATTGGTGGCTAGAACTGTCGAACCACTTGTCTTTCCAAAGGGTGGCGACTGGCTAGGTGGCACGCACTTATATCGGTCTGCGAGTTTGATTCTAGGACGTACTGGCCTCGAACACAATCTTATTGCAGTTATCAAATCTTTAGCTTTATCTCTGAGTGCACTATATTCCTTCCACAAAGTGGGGGGGTGGTGTCTACTGAAGTACATTGGTGCAGTTCTACCATATTTATACAAGTTAAAAGTCCAGAATGGAGATAATCGGAATGAGTCGGAATGGTGTGAGAAGCCGTGATTGATTCTGTTGGGATGCTGGCGGCAAGCGGTCCAATGGGGTGCTGGGTATTGAGTGAACCGTGGGTATATGGCAACCGGTGGCCGCTGCTGCACATGGTAGTGCTGCGGCATCTATTTTTAGTGGTAGCGGCTACAAGCTGACCTCAGTCCTTTGAGGCTCAACCGTGCCAGCTCAGTAGCGGCAGCCGCTGGAGTGGCGGCTACAAGCCTTGTGTTGAACTGACTGGTGTAGCGGCAGGCACTTTTCATGTCTTTTAGCTTTATCTTTGGTGGTTTCACACATCCGGTTCACAGTGGCTACCACATTGTTGGTAGCGGCTGGCGATTCAACTATCTGAAACATTCAACTTTGGCCGCCGCCGCTGGAGCGGTAGCCGCAGGAGAAGGATTCAAGTGAGTAGCCGTTGCAGCTCAGTAGCGGCTAGCGGCCACCTCCAATATCTTTACTTTACTTTTTAATCATCAGGAAGGGTAGCGGCTGGAGGGCGCGCCTGCCCTAATGACCTCTTGCCTTTCCACACCTCAATTTAACCCTAACGGCGTAGCCGCCGTCAAGATCTGCATGATTGTGCTATTCTTATCTGGTTGAGTTCGGATCCAGCGGCTAGCTGGGTCCTAACTCAAATTTGTGGTTGGTCCAAGTCCAACCTGTTTATCATTGAGGCTGCCGCCGAGTAGCGGCTACCACCAAGACAGTGTAGTTCCTCTTGATCACCTCAAGCACTCAAGGAATCTGGCGGCCAGCCAACTCCCAGAGCCCAGCGACTGGTTTGAAGACTGAACTCGGTTCCCGCAAAGGTCCCTTGTTGAGCTTCAAACACATAGTGTTCACTGGCTTTCGGCCGTTATAAGTGTAGAATACCATTCCGAGGAGGATGTACCCTCTTAGTCCAAGTCTCACTCCAGCCTTTAGATAGGTTCAGAAACAAAAGAAAACTGGTTGTTTTCATGCGTGTTTTGTGTCATGATCCGGTTCTTTTCGCCAGACCCCGAGACCCCGGGGTCTGACCCCGAACCACTAGATTCCCGTTTGGGATATGATGCGGCATCATCGATCGCATCAAGACATCAAAACCCGAGACGACTCGATCCCGATCAATGTGTAGGCAACGCTCCTTTATTTAACCCCTGCATTTATACCCCTTACCTTCCATCTTTCTCCTTAACTTCCATTTTGACTGATTGTTGACGCATAGTTACTTATTAGTGTTGTGAATATAAGCGGGGAGGGCGAGAATATAATAAGAGGAGGTAGGATTGCAATAGCACTGTTGATTAGAAGGCTGCTTTAGAGCAATCAGATGCTCTGGCAGGATGCTACAGTGAGCTTATATACTACAGGAATTATATCTAGAATATTCTACTTGTTCCTACTTGAACTATCGGGGTTACTAATCAATTGCCCGAAGGCCGAGCTGCCAATCTATAATCACAACAATTAGCAATAATGCCTAGGTTACTCTCCTATAGTTTATAGTATAAGTACTCTACTTGGACGCATGTACTGTATACTATTCTGGTCTAATCTCCAGTGGCTTTATTTGTTATCCCTTTCGTCTTGTTCTGTCGCCTCAGTCGGACTCAAACCCCGATCACAGGCCTCTGTGCTGACATTTTGGTACACGCCCTATCACCGGCCAGATGGCGCAACGGTAGCGCGCACGCCCTTTGTATATGTTGACCAATGTATGCTCGCAAGGTCTTCGTTCGATTCGAAGTCTGGCCATGATACACCATCGAGAAACTTTTGCCTCCATTTCGTTTTTGAGTGAATGCGTTTTTTAGTGAACGCTCATTGAACAGCCAGGTAGTGCATGCGAGAATCAATATTTTCCTTGTAGGTCTCCGTTCGATTCGGAGTCTGTTGTTCATTTAAATCAAATCAGGTCCGTCTCATTCTTTTTGTCCGTTTGTCGAGGCTCCTCGTCCTAATCACGGCCAGGTGGCGGAATGGTAACGCATGCGAGACGAATACAGACACCGCAGTGTTTACTCGCAAGGTCTCCGTTCGATTCGGGGTCTGGCCTTGTGGAATGGTGTGAGTCTTGTTCCTTCGGAGGTGGATCACTTGTCGTATTCTTGGATACGGAGTCGCCATTGTGAAAGTATGATTTTCCTCCCGTTTGGCCGCGTTCGGAGCGCATCACAAAGTGACAGCTCACACCGGAGGGCTTACTGATGGCTTACTCATCCTCTCTGAGAGTGTAGATACATGTAGAATATTCTAGGTACTACTGTGTAGTATATAAGGTAGCCACTGGTGCCTAAAGCCCCAGTGGATTGTAACCCAGACCTAACAGTCGAGTGAACCAAGCTTACCGATCAGCCGAAATCACAACAATTTCGAACTGTGGGAAAGCCTCTAGCCGAAAGCCAGGGCTCAAGCTGAAGCCAGGCCAAGCCAAGCTAGCTCTTGTGGCTTTGGCTTTGGCTTGAGGAAGTGGAAGCCAAAGCCAGGGTTTCAAAGTCAAGCCAAGCCAGAACATTACTAATCAGGATTAGGAGTGAGGTTTCAGCAATAAAGATCATACCAGGCACGGAGACAATCGCGTTCGAATTTCCATGTGTTTCGTTACCCGGGGTCCTGGACCAAGAAGCGAAGGTGTTCCTTTATCAAAGCACACACACTAGGAATCTTTATTGACCTACGCAGTAATTCAGAGCTGTACAGGCCCGGCGGCGCATGGTAGGCACCTGCGGTCTGTAGGGGTGATAACGAGGACTTAATACCGCGGGCAAACTCGTTCGACTCGAGCCCGGGCCGTTCATATCGGATAAGCTTCTGCCTTTTTTGCTCGAGGAAGATAATGAGCTCTGCGCAAATCACAGCGAGAAATATCATACCAGGGCGTGTTCGAATATTCATTTCCGGGGGTTTTCGTGGCTTGAGGTGTTCGGGTTCAGTTGTGCGCTTCATCAACCCAAACATGGTTAAGAGGTGTGAAGGCCCGTAGGGATGAATACCGTCCCGTAAGCGGGCACGGCCGTCTATTGGATCGTTTTCGAACACATGTGGGACGGTACCGCAAAAAGACGGCCTTCAATCGCAAATTGACAGGACGGCGGCGGCGGGATCAATTCTCCCTTCTAGGCCCGAAATAAAGGTATCAGAGGGTGTATATCATCCAGTTAGTGTCCCTCAATAGAGAGAAGTGTTTTTAACCACTCACATTGGCTTCCGAAGGAGTTCAACTGTGGTTAAATTTTTTTCGATTCGGTGCACATGAGTAGTTGTGGTTGAAACTGCGTTTTCGGCTTCAGTGGATGACACCATCGGGGCATTAGCACTACCTAAACCTTCAATGACTGTCAGAAAGGCATTTCCTCCCAATTTAGACAGGATTTACCTCGGAAAGCCCCGACAGGCGCCCACAAACCGTCTACGGCCGTATGCGGCCGCCCGTCCCCGTCCCGTTCATGAGTTTTACCACAGGCTCAACGGGACGGGACGTAAAGACGGTGACGGTGTTCATCCCTAAAGGCCCGGCGGCGCGTGGTGTGCACCTGCGACTCGTAGTCGAGAGATTTTATAGGGCGGGCGAACTCGTTCGATTCGAGCGGGGGCGGTGGGTCGACAAGAGCCTTTTTTCCCTTGAGGAATATCTGGAGTTCATTTTTCCCCCCGAGAGATATCAGCGCCAGAGATCCATTATCAAGTAGCACTGACCCGGGGTGATAGACACCGGCGCGAAATATTTTCATTCCAGGTGAGAGACACGAATTTCCGGGTGCTCTCGTCTCCGAGAAGTTTTGGGCCGAGCAGGGAAGCAGGCTCAGTAATTGCGCGCACCTGCGTTTCGTGGGACGTTGAGATGGAGCATTTAGTATACTGCAAGTCGAATGTCTCTTTCTCTCTCTCATCTCTTGCTCTCTCTTACAATTTATGGCATGCTAGTGATAAATTGCTCTTACCCACCATCCTCTCCCCCGAGCCTTATGTGGTGGGATTCTGCCTTTTTTTGGCTCCAGGAATTAGGATAGGGACGGACGGGCGGACGGCAAAATATATTGATACCACGGCTCTGAGGCTGTCTCGTTCGAATTTTCGGTTCTTCCCTGTCCAGAAGTCTTGGGGTGTTGTCGAAGCACGCGTTCAGAGGGATGTGAAGGCCCGGCGGCGCGTGGTGCGCACCTGCGCTTCGTAGCGGTCGTGTACCAAATCAAATTACTGCAGGCAAGCTCGTTCGACTCGAGCCCGGGCCTTAGCCTGATCTTCTAGATCTCTTTCTTTTTCTTTTCCTGGAGAACACATCAGGATGGGGAGTGGGATATCGGCGCTAAATATTTTCATACGAGTGTTTCGTCTCCGAGAAGGTTTGGTCCGAACAGGGAGGCAAGCACCAGGGATTGCATTCAAGATTACATGTGGTTTCTACTACTATCACCGCTCCAAGGACTGGATTGGAATCCGAGGAGTGTGGCAGGGCTACCAACTCCACTTTGATCCACACCAACTGCACACCACAATTGCCGCCAGAAGGTGAGAGGCATGTCGTTATGGCTCTATTGCGACACGCTGAAGCCCCGTAGGCCCACATATACTACCGGCCAGCCCCGGCAGCCAGTAGGAAAGCCCAACGGGGAGAGCAGACGGTCGCCCATCCGGCGTCGTCAAGAACGGCGGTCCACTTGAGGCCGAGCGTGCCGTGCCGAGAGGCTCTAGTAAGTCGGTCGGAGAACACACGGTGAGTATGCCGATCCCGCCACTGCGTTAGTAAATGACTGACACAGCTCCCCGCGGTATACCTGGGTATGTATACCCGCCCCGGGCTATGATTGTAGGCCCGGAAGCGTATAGGCAATTCGTAACAACAACAATAACCCCCAGACGGAAGTCAACGACAGCAACACGGTAATTTCGCGCCTCTCTAGCTCTGGAGGGGTCCGCGGCATTTCCATCGGTCGCGCCCCCAATGATGGAGCTGGAGAGATTGGTGATGGAAATAATCCTGGTTTAGTTTCGAACGAAGGTCCGCGACGCTCCCAACGCCTGCGAGACCGGCCACAAGCCCAAATAAATCGAGCGGCCCCCGCTACAAGGGTGCAAACCCCTCGCTCCTCCCCGAGCGCTGCGGCCCCGTCACCCTCCACCAGGCGCGCTGATAAGCCGTGTATTGGAACACGCAGAAATCGCGTCGTTTTACCAATTTAATGCACGCACATAGCCTAAACAAGGACTAACGTGTCATCCTGCACGGTTAGTTAAAGGACTTACTGTGGTAATCACAGTTCGTGCGCGACCCGCTTAAGCAGAATATTCACATACTGCTTAAGGAGTTTGACGTCGAGCATGACTTAGGCATGGCTGGATAATGGTTCAGAAGCCACCACAGGGTCTAATTGATCAAGGGATTAGTACATATCCACTCTGTCTAATATTGGGCTAAAGGGAGAACCTACCTTAAGCCGACTTCTCAAAATGTTGTGTTTTGCTTGTTCACTTTAACGCGACGCGCCTGGTCACCTGATCTGCCGCAGTGCTTAACTCAATGGCGGTTAAGCACTGTGCCGGATGTCCGACTTGGCCGGCCTGCCAAGGAACCGATCAGTAACTTCCTAAAACAGGGTTGCTATTGATGATGTGAACTACATGTTCAGAACCACAAACATATTGGTGTCTACAGAGAGCTATTTAATGGCTGAGTTCAACCAAGGGATCCTTGCTAAAGGGATAAACGGTCACCTCGAGTGCGAGGTGGTACAAAACGACTTACTAAGTGATCGATCGACTTAGGCACCAAGTGAAACCTTGGTCCGCTTTTAAATGCAACAAAGGAGTCGGATAGCTTTCCGACTGAATAGAATGACTGTAATGGACCGACTAAATCTCGGATAATAACCGCCGCATGATAATAGCGTGTATGTAACTAGTATGTAGGAAATGTATATAAGGGAGGCATAGTTTAGTAGGACAGCACGAAATCTCCCCCAAGAGAGCCGGCAGCTACCAGCGCCCGCGCACCAAGGGAGACTAGGGCTTGTTCGCTAAGACTACCTCCACGGAGTAGCTCGAATATAACAAGTTGACTGGCATTGATTTGCGAAATCCTTAAACCAAACGGACCGAGTTACGGAATTGTGGTTACCAGACAAAGTGATACTATACAACGGGTTCCAGACAAAGTGATACTATAACGCTGGAGTTAAACGGAGAGAGAACACAGGATTTATTGTGCACGAAGTGGGACTTTGTCCGAATTGGTTACTTAAAAGAGAATCGCAATCGAAGCTGAGAAGCTGTAATATCTACAAGTCAACTCAGGCGTTCAGGACTTTGGTTCTGCACTTGACGAGGCGAACAAACGGTGTTTTCACGCTTAACCAGCGCAATTCATAAAAAGACTACTTAAGCCATCTCGGTACTTGGTCCTCGTCCTTGGAAGTACATTCGTGTAATCTTGGACAAGCATCTTTACTCGTCGGCGATAGACCTTGAAAGGGGTGTTTTGGTGTTAGTTTTGGTTAGTAGTTGTTAGTTGTGAAGGCCTTATCCACGGATTTGGTTTAAGCAGCAAAGCATCTTGCTTGTCAAGTTTTAGCATTAGTTTAGCATTCTGGTCTGTTCCCCGAGCACCCGTTTCAGCGCCGGCACACGCGCCCGTGCGCGTGCTCGAACACGTGTAGACCGTACCTCGTCAGTCAGCCATAGCCAACGGAATGACAATGACCCTGATCCCCAGAGCAATGCGACGGCCACACCTCCAAACCGACGCCGCAGCAATAACCAATTCAGAATTCCCCGCAACGAAGATTCAGCTCCAGCCTTCCTCAACCGTAAGAGACACAATCAACAGCTGAATAACCCAAAGATTTCGAACAACACTCGGGCGCACGTTCGCTTCGCAGCACTAAATGCAAACGGCCGAAATGGTACAAATTTCTATCACAAGGAGAATCGATGGAACGAAATTAATAGAATGGTGTACGATGAGAAGGTTGGCATACTGGGACTGGGAGAAACACATCTCTCGGGTGCTCAAGTCGATGAAATAGAGAGTATTTACCCTCGCCTACATATCCTAAATAGCTACGATCCTGACTCCCCTGGTAAAGGAGGAGTAGCGATAGTTCTTAACCGCGACCTTACAAATATAAAAGGTGTAGTTGTTCACCGCCTCATCCCTGGGCGAGCCATCCTTGCCACGATCCCATGGCACAAGGATAGGACTAGGGAATGACACGGGTGATACCGCGGGTGTCACGACGTCACACCGTACCCGTGACCCGTGATACCGTACCCGTCTTCCCACGGGTACGGTATTACGGGTGTGAACCCGCGGTATTTAAATAAACACCCGCGGTTCAATTACCGGGGTGTTTAACTGCGGTATTTCACTTGTTCCACCGATTTCACACTAAGGGAACATCACATAAGTAATACTAATCATGGAAAACTGCCTAAACAGGCAAGTACTTTGTATTATACTGCAGAAACAAACGGAGAAATATTGGTACTTTTAATCATGTGACCGGAAACTGGTTTCCGGGTGAAAAAATAGTTGTTTTGGATGCCAGTATTCACAAACCAAGTAGTATAAGAGTTATAAAACCCAGAATTAGTCTTTAGCATAGGAGGAATGACCTCACAAATTTTATTTTGTGTCGTTTTTACCAGTAAAACCTGGTTTTTCCTGAATATAATGTACTGCGGCTGCATAAAGACTTGCAGTTGGTGTTCATCATATCCTAATAGTAGGCCTACAACTCTCAAAATTTTACTAGATTTTTATATGCTGTAGGGATGGAGAGTAGGTCAAATCAAGTGTTATTTGTCAGTATTTACCTGTCATCCCAAAAAGGAATCCTGTGGTTCAATCCAACCACTATCCTTCTATAATTTACAAGGACTGTTCACCATGTTCCCTTAGCTCAGTTGTAAGTACTCTTGTTCTGAATTTCACATGAATGCACCAGATCCTGTGTTCAAACCCCTGAGAAGACCTTTTTGAGGGCCACGGGTTAGGTACCGCGGTAATCTCGGGTACGGTAGTGCCGCGGGTTGCGGTATTCACGGTGTTCGGAAAATCAAGTACCGTACCCGCACCCGCGGCACCCGTACCCGTAATACCGCGGGTTTACCCAAACCCGTGTCATACACTAGATAGGACATTGACTATCCTATCAGTATACGCCCCCACCGGCTCCGCGGCTGAAAATAGGGACTTCTGGTGGAAAATGGGGGACCTCTGGTTGGAAGAGGATCTTCCTGTCCCTGATGGAATGGGTGGAGACATGAATGTCATAGAAGACCCCATTGACCGTCTACCGCACCACCCGGATCACACTGGTGCTGTGGAGGCCCTTGCTCGCTTCAAGAAAATACTCGAACTAAAAGACGGTTGGTGGATGACGAACCCCGACGCCAAGGCTTACACATACATCCATCTTGCTACAGGATCCCATTCGCGCCTAGACCGAATTTATGTATCCCCAACCCTTTTTAAAACGTGTCGGAACTGGATTATTAAAGATGTCGCAGTAGGTACTGACCACCGAATGGTAGCAGTGGACATACACGCCCCGGGATCCCCCTTTATAGGCAAGGGACGCTTTGCAATTCCTCTTTTCCTCCTAAAAGACACAGATTTTATTGAGCACGCCATTGATAAGGGATGCGATGTCCTACCGGATAACAAGCCTGAAGTCTCGGGCCCCGCGGCCACAACCTCTCTCCACCGTTGCTTCCAATTGTGGAAGGAGGACCTACAGCTTTACGCTCAAAAAAGAGCCAAAGAAAATGTAGGAGCCCTGGAACAGAAGAAGGTTAAGCTCCAGAAGGAGCGAGACGTCCAAAAGGATATAGTCAAAATAAATGCGGTGCAACGAAATAAGAGGGCGACACGTACCAGGGTTCGCTTCAAGACGGAGATGGACCATATAAACAAATATTCTGTAAGCATTAGCAAAGACCGGAAGGCGAGCAATGTATACACTGAAATGCACCGATGTTGCTGCACCGATAAGTGCAACGCGCTCAGACAAAATGGCTGAGCTAGCGCGCGACTACCACGAAGCCCTACAGCATGACCCGACCGAGGACGACCTTGCCGAGAAAGACACCGACATTGAGGCCGTTATCGGGAGCCTCCCCCCAGCCCCTTCCATCCCCGAGATGTCTGAACTTGCCGATAACCTGACTGAGGATAACGTACGGGACTCTATAAAAGACTCAGCAAAAGGGGTGGCATCAGGCATAAATGGGATTCCCACCGAACTATGGTCCCGTCTTGACGAAATTTACCAGTCCAGAAGGGACCTAAAGACTGATCCCGCTAAACCTGTAAAGATCTTCAACGTAGTGAAAATGTTGACTGCGGTGTACAATGACATTGAGGAGAACGGTATAGAGGAGGGCACAAAGTTTGCCCTGGGGTGGATGTGTCCGCTGTTCAAAAAAGGCGACATTACGGACATCGCCAACTACAGACCCATAACGGTCCTGAACTCCGACTATAAGATCTTCACAAAAGCTCTGAACTCTAAACTCACCCAAGTGGTCCCCACTCTAATCCACAAAGACCAAGCCGGCTTCATGAAGGGCCGGCAAATTGCCGACCAAATCTATCTATCTTTGACCCTAGTAGAATATGCGGAGGACGAGCTCCAGAATGGGGCAATAGTGGCATTGGACCAGGAAAAGGCTTATGACAAAGCCTCCCACCGCTACCTATGGAAAGTCATGAAGGATCAAGGCATTCCAGATAAATTCATAAATACTGTCAAGACACTTTACGCACATGCTGAGACGCAGGTAGTCATCAACGGTGTGCTGAGCACTTGCTACCGCATAACGAGGGGGGTGCGACAAGGGGATCCCCTGTCATGCCTACTTTTCAATTTAGCTATCGAGCCACTTGCATGCATGCTTAGGGGCTCTGACCTCCAGGGGTTCTCCGTCAACGAAATGATGGAGCGCGTCGTCACCGCTATGTTTGCCGACGACACAACTGTGTATCTAAGGGATACTGATAGCTTCACGGCGCTCCAAGGGATCCTGGACAAATGGTGTCTGGCGTCGAGTGCAAAATTCAACGTTGCGAAGACTGAAGTAATACCGATCGGCTCACCGGAATACCGCGCTGAAGTACTAGCCACCCGGAAGCTCAATGCCGAAGATGTGGCCCTCCCAGAACATATCCATATTGCTGCCGATGGCGAATCGGTTCGCATCCTGGGTGCCCGTGTAGGGAATAACGTTCCGGAACAAGGCATATGGACACCGATCATCGAGAGGATCGACTCCGCCCTGCTACGATGGGGGAAATTTTCCAAGACCCTCGAAGCCCGTAAGCAGGCTATCCAAATCACGGTCGCCGCGCTCAGCCAATACCTCACACAGATGAATGGGATGCCGAAGGCTGTGGAGAAAAAATTGATTAATGCACAACGAGATTTTGTATGGGATATGAAATCCTCTGCTGTCGACAGGGCAACCCTGCTAGCCCCAATCAGTAATGGGGGAATAAATATGTTTGATATAGAGGCAAGAAACGAAGCCATCCATATAATGACGTTGAAAACGTACCTCGAGATGGACCCCGTGAAGCGCGCAACGTGGGCAAAATTTGTCAATAAAATTCTGGCGAACCACGATAAGACAACGTCGCGAGTGCAGGACGGTTCCCACACGAACCCGTTCACACAAACTTGGTCACCAAAGATCAGTAGTAAGTTTCCTGCCTTTCTTCAAGGCATGCTCCGTGTAGCGAAGAAATACGGGGTGACTTTTGACACCCCGCACCCGACTCAGGAGGTTCGAAAGCTTCTCCCTATATGGCACCATGCAGGGGAGGATAAAGCAAAAAAACCCCGCAACAACACCCCCCAGTGCAAGTGCCTGCAAAAAAGGCACGGAGTAGTCCTAGTCGGGCAGGCCATGGATGTCATGGCCCGACTGACGTCCCCCATGCACTCCGCAGATGACGCCTGCGAGTGTGAACAGTGCTGTGACGACAGACTGAGGCATGGCTGCGAATCACCGCACCGCTGCGCCCTTGCAGCCAAAGCTAGGTTCGAACAACTTCTCCCGAAATGGGACCCCCGCCCCCCGGACGCCCTGCACCCCCCAGCTACCAACGAGCGCCTCAACGCTCAGTCCTTCTGCCCGCCACCTGAAATCACAAATCTTACCGATGGCTTTCGCATATTCACGGAAGGAGTGCCAGCTCCTGAGTATTCACCCCAACTTCCTTCCGCCCCAACACCCCCAGCCGAGGTCACGATCCATATAGGAGCCGTGTGTGTCGACTCAAGCGCCATGGAATCAAAGAGCGGAGCTGAGGTGTGGTTCGGTCCCAACGACACTCGAAATGTTGGAGCCATGCTCCCGTCGGATGTCCCCACAACCAAGTACGAAGCGGAACTTGTCGCCGCAACAATTGCCGTCCGCGCTATCCCACCGGACACTCCCGTCCTGCTAATAAGCAAAACTAACTCTGTTTCCACGTCGATGAACAAACACCTAAGTATCTGGGAGGATAAGGGGTGGGTGGGAGTACAAAACCCCGCTCCGGCGCAGCAGCTGGCAGCATGCCTCCGGTCGCGCTCCGCCCCTACGTCGTTCGGCAAACTCACAACTGCGACAGCATCAGCCCTATGCCGCAGCGCTGAGGAGTTAGCACGCACCGCAATAACAGATGGTACGGCCATGCCCCCCCCTCCTAACAACAATAGCGTCCCGGCCGTCAGAGGTGCCAAACTGAGCAGTATGACCCAGAAACTTGCATACCAATCCATCAGAGCACGGAAAAAGACGCCGATTTGGAAAGGCACTGGGGAAGTCATGGTGTTAGTCCAGGATGCCATAAAAGTCACAAATGGCCACACCCCCCAAGAATCCAGTGTCTGGAAATCTGTTCGGCACAAAGACTTCACGCGCCAATTCCGCAACTTCCTTTGGAGGGCAATCCACCGCTCGATCCGTGTCGGCCATTACTGGGCCCACATCCCGGGATATGAGGACCACGCGGTCTGCAAGCACTGTGATGAGGAAGAATCCCTCCAACACATCCTGGTAGAATGTAAACGTACCGGCCAGGCGCTAGTCTGGGACCTGGCCAGCGACCTTTGGGTCATGCGCACTGGAACGCCGCTGCCTAAACCGACTTTCGGAGGGATCCTAGGTTGCGGGTTGACGATGGTAGAGGCAGAGAGCAAGAAGAAGCCGTCCGGCCTGAACCGGTTATACCGGCTACTGATCTCCGAGTCGTGCTACCTTATCTGGAAACTAAGGAATAAAAGTGTTATATCCAATGCAGGCGCAGAACCCTCTACAACTGAAGTAAAGAACCGCTGGATTTACACGATGAACGACCGCCTTGAAACAGACTGCTACCTGGCGACCCACTCGTCCCAGAAGGACCGCGCGGGGATACCGCCGGCTTTGGTGCTACGGACTTGGCACAAGACTCTCTTAGAGGGCGAAAAACTGCCGAAAGATTGGCTAAGGGAACCCAGGGTTTTAGTGGGTATTCTGGCAAATGGCTCAGACGCTTTCTCTCCACCTTCAAGCAGGAGGGACCGACATAGCTGAGTAGGCCACGACCGAGCCCCACACTACGGCATCTCGCCGTGTGCGTAAATGCATTCCCCTGGGGGTGACAAAATTTCTTTATAACTTGGAGGTCGAGATTCCCTCCATACTTACGCGACTGTAGCAAGCTGAACCATTGTTAGTTGTGCTACGGTTGACACCGTACCACCAAAAAAAAAAAAAAAAAAAGATTACATGTGGTGGAACTCTCAATCAACCTAACCATAATTTAGTGGTGTTAAGGCCCGGAGGCGCGTTGGGCGCACCTGCGTTTCGTAGGGTAGTGGTAAAATGAATTGCTGCGGGTGAGCCCGTTCGACTCGAGCCCGGGCCGTGTGTTGTCAAGGTTCGTTTTTGCTCGAGGATATCAGGATTGGGAGTGAGATTGTAGCAATAAAGATCATGCCAGGCTCGGAGACAATCGGGTTCGAATTTCCATGTGTTTCGTATCCCGGGGTCCTGGACCGAGCAGGGAAGGTGTTCCTTCGCAAGGACATGCACTAAAACTCTCACTCTCACTAAACATAGTTCAGAGGGATACGGAGGCCCGGCGGCGCGTGGTGCGCACCTGCGTTCTGTAGTGGTTTGACGACAGAGTGAATACCGCGGGCAAGCCCGTTCGACTCGAGCCCGGGCCTTAGGTGCTCGAATTCTGCCTTTTTTTCCCGCGAGAAATATCAGAGCCAGCAATCTGTCACCCAAAGGTAGCACTCAGGCCTTATGGTGGGGAATCTGCGGCTGTTTCTGTTTCTTCAAGTCTTGGGCGGAGGGGGGAAGCAATTCCAAGCACCACATTCTACGCGCCTCACGCAAGGATGGAATTCTCAGTCAACTTAGAAAATAATTCAGAGATATGAAGGCCCGGCGGCGCGTAGTGCGCACCTGCGTTTCGTATATTCGTCGCCAACTTGATATTGCGAGTGAGCTCGTTCGACTCGAGCCCGGGCCGTGGTGCAAAAAGACTGAAGTCGAATTTTTTTTGCCCTGAAGAAATATCTTGCAACCAACCACGCTGAACTTGGCGGTCTCGATCGAATTTTCGGGCTTCTATTTCTTGAACTATAGCGCGGCAGCCGCAGCCCACGACGAAAATACCCGGACGCCAGTCTGGATCCAGAATCAAGACGCAAAGCAACACACCTACTTATCCCGAGACGATATTTGAGTCAGATTGACCAAGCGGACTAATGCAATCCACCTGCGACGACTTTCAGGCGAACCAGGAATGGCCCGGAGGCGTGTGGTGCGCACCTGCGTTTCGTGCGTACAATCAGCCCGTTGATGCTGCAGGCAAGCTCGTTCGACTCGAGCTTGGGCCGTGCGGCATGAGATAAGGATTCCTTTTTTCCGACTCTGAAGAAAAAGTAGCTACAGTCCCGTTAACAGGATCCATCAGAGGACTCAGTCAAACCAAGTATGGCCCGGAGGCGCGTGCTGCGCCCCTGCGTTTGTTGTCGTTAACGAAGAAAATCGTGGGAGCTCGTTCGACTCGAGCCCGGGCCGTTCATTGTACGTGGTGTATGGTTCTACTTTTTCTGCTCGAGGAATTAGGATAGGAAGGGCGAGCAGGCGAGCAGATACCAGGGCTCGCGTTTGAATCTCCCGTTGTTTCTGTTTCCAGGAGGGTTGTGCTGAGGAGGGAAGCAAGCGCCGGGAATTGCGTTCAAGATTGCATGCTGTGGAAATCTCAGTCGAACTGAGAATATTACAGAGGGATGTGAAGGCCCAGCGGCGCATGTCGCGCACCTGCCTTCCGTGTAAACGCATCGCTGGGAAGTTGATACTGCGGGTAAGCTCGTTCGATTCGAGCCCGGGCCTTGTCATTAAACGTTCACGCTTTTTCTTTCTGTTCGAGGATATCAGGATTGGGAATGAGAGTTCAGCAACAAAGATCATACCAGGCTCGGAGACAATGGCGTTAGAATTTCCGGGTGTTCTTCTACTTATTTCCCCACGTCTTGGCTCAAGCCGAAGGAATGCCATTAACCCAAACCTAATTCAGAGGTGCGAAAGCCAGGAGGCGCGTGGTGCGCACCTGCGGTTCGTAGAAACATCGCTTGTGGACAATGATAGCGAACAATGATAAATTGCGGGTAAGCTCGTTCGACTCGAGCCCGGGCCTTTGTTGATCGGATAACGATACCTTTTGTCCGACTCTGAAAAAAGAGCCAGAGTACCGTTAACAGGATCCTGCGAAGAGTCTCAGTAAAGACTCAAACCGAGTATGGCCCGGAGGCGCGTGGTGCGCACCTGCGTTTCGTGCGTACAATTAGTCCGTTGATGCTGCAGGCAAGCTCGTTCGACTCGAGCCCGGGCCGTCCATACCTCCTTTCGATTCCTTTTTCTTTTTTCTATATTGAATCGAGATTCCTTTTCTTCTACTTGTGCTTGATTCCACGGGGTCGGGTGTATCGGGTAGAGCGACGAAGATGAGTTTTAGGACTTTGGCGGTGGTCGACATGCGTGTATGATGAATTGCCTCCGCGTCCGCCGGTGTAGATCGTGATCGTCGGTGGAGTTATTTATTTCGGGAGGATACAGGTTAGTTCCGTGGGCGTAGATCGTCAGCGGGGGGTGGATTTATTCGCGGCGACGCGAGGTGAGGGAACGCGAGGACTCGTTGCGTGCCGGCGGAAGTTCAGCCGAGGGATGAGGATGAGGACAGAGTCGGGCGGAAGGAAGTCTGAGTGTGGCAGGGGAGAAGAAAAGAACGTCAGCGCTGGTAGAGCTTTGAAGAACGAGGCAAGACGTGAGCCGGGTAACGCAAGCACAGCCAGAATTCGAGCGCAGAAATAGCATCCCACAGACTACAGTCAATTGCAGACTACAAGAGAAGCAAGATCGCAGTGGGATAATAGATATGTACAATTATTATTCATTTCGATTCGCCGTTTTTTCGCTGCCTGCACATAACGCCGCGTCAGTCAGCCTTCCCCAACGCACCCACCAAATAAACAACGTACCTCGGCGCACTCCCCTCCGTTCATCCCATTCATCGTCGCTTCAACGAATCCCGACGTCGCTCACCGCCCCTCCGGCTTCCTCCCCCCACTCTCACTCCCCGCCGGCCCCTGCCCCTCCGTACTCTGGCTCGTCTCCCCCGCATTCCCCCCTTTCTCGCTCGCATACCCCTCCTTCCCCCCATACCGCTGCCCCGCGCCCGGCGCGCCATACGGCTTGTCGCTGCTCATCGTCCCGTACTCCTTCATCCCCGTCTTCCGCTCGCCCTCTGTGTCCGAGTTCCTCTTCCCCTGCGCGTTCTTCACGCCCGCCTCGACGCCCGTGGCGCTCCATTGGCCTGAGGGCGGCTACACCGTACACGTGCGTCAGCTTTCCTCGCGTATTTATGTGAGAGAAGCGCTGCACGCACCTCATGCGGCTTCTGCACATTCTCGCTCGAGGGATCGACGCGGTGGATCTTGGAGTCGGCGGCGGGGCTCGAGTCGACGTCCTTGCCGTACGAGTCCGTCGTGTGGGTCCGCAGGCCGAGAGCTAGAGTATACCGCGGTGTGCTGGCGGCCGCGGCGGTCGGCAGGCGGCGGGCGGCGCGGAACTGCGGGCGGAGGAGGAGGCGGGAGTTGGTGAACATGGTTTTAGTGGTGTGTTTTGTGTAGCACGGTGTACGGTGAGAGAATGGATGAGTGGTGGATGTGGTGGTGGTTGGTGTGAGAAGGCTTGGCGGCGGGGTTGGTGCGGGTGTAAGCGATGCGTCATGCGTCACGTGCGTCACTCCCGTTCCCACGGTTAATTTTTCTTCGTCTTCTGACCTTAGTTTAGAATAAATCGGCCGAGCAGGACACGGAGGAATATTATCGACTCGTGAGGTAGAATAGCCGCGGGCGCGAGAAATTTCACTGTACCTCGGCTTTACTGAACGGCGATCAGATGCGTTGATTTCGAACGGAAAATATCGAACCTAGGTAGAAACTCGACTCAGACTCCGTATTAGTTACTAACGTTAGTGCATCCTTGTATCACGGCGAGCGAGGATGGGAATGCGTACCGTGGTTGACAAAAAAAAAAAGACGTCGCAATACCGGCTAAAGCAGCACCTTGAATCGAACAAGGGCCTCGGGGTCAATGGGATTTTACAGATACCCCGCGTTCAGCAATACACCATACTGCTTTCCTCCCCTTAATTTCTCCTTGGTGATGTGTGAATGCTCAAAATCACGGAGGAGTAATAACAGACAACAGAAGGTTGAACATCATGGGAATGGAATTTTTACACATTTGAAGACACCGTTCTCGTGGCTTGGAATTCCTGAGGCGTGGTGGGTTCCAAGCTTTCGAGGCCAGTGGGAGAAAAAGTGGTGGACCCCAAGATGTGGAAGAGCAGCACCTTGAATCGAACAAGGACCTCGGGGGGGGGGGGGGTTATATTCATGATCGTGATGCACAGATACCCCGTGTGCTTTGATGCACCATACTGCTTGCCTGGGCTAGTCTCGAAGGCCGTGGGCTGCTGGAAATTAGACCAGCCAAAAAAAGAAATTGACAACCACAATGCAGAGCAGCACCTTGAATCGAACAAGGACTTCGGGGTTCAAGCTACGGATAGAGGATCTTACAGATACCTCGTGTGCATCAATACACCACACTGCTTTTCTTGAATATTTTTCAAGGTGATGCGGTACTCGAGATTTGAATGTGACAGAAAAGTAAAATCCCTGAAACACAAAGAGCAGTACCTTGATTCGAACAACAACAACAACAACCACAACCACCACCACCCGCGGTGCGTTGTGCTCGTTCCGGCTGCCTCGAGCCTCGGGCCCTCGAACGCCGTCGACAGTTCACCTGCCCAGGACCGTCCTTAGCTTTGGACGAGGTTTCGGCACGCTACAATGACTTTCGCCCCGGAAAAAACCCTCCCGCCACTCCCGCCGTTTCGTCCTCGACAACAACGAGCAGGCATGCCGCCGATCGCGCGATGGAACCCCCGCGCCGCCAAATTCCTTGCCATCCGCGCCTCGCAGCCGCCGCTCACATCGCGTGCCGCTTGCGCGCGCCATCGCCTTGACAGGAAGCAGGCAGATCTTCACCATGCGCTCACGAGACGAGTCGAACAGTTGCAGAAGGAGATATCCGACCAAAATACATTTATTGACACCCTCCACACCATCTCGCTCTCGCTCGCCGCCATCAGCGTCATCCAAGACGCCGCGCGCGCATCCGGCCTGTGCCGCACTCTTTGTGCCGCCTTCGCTGCCCATCCCATTCCCGGACACTCCATCCCTCCTCTCGACCCCGCTTCAGCCCGCACTGAAGCCCTCGACGCGTCCCCGCGTCCCCTCGTCGACCCCGATGGAATTTTTGTGGATTGATTGGATCAGATGATCACGTGGTACTATACTAGTCGGACTTTCTGGTAACCGCCCGCACCTCCGCTACTTTAATTAGTGGCTCTTATGGCCCGCCGTGGACGGCTCTTAGTCGTACCTCAGTGATGTACTTCACATAGGCGTGGTTTAACATAGTAACATAGTAACAAGGACCTCGGGGTTCAACCTACGCATAGAGGACCGTACAGATACCCCGCGTGCAGCAATACACCATACTGCTTTCCTCTACTTGATTTCCCCTTGGTAAGGTGAGCAGCTAAAATCATGGAGGAGGGAATGAACAATCGTAAGAATTTCACGGTAGCATCTAGTCTCTCTAGACAGACGCTCTATAAAAATTGCGCTCGTACCTCGCGTTATAGAGTCTGTTAGTTACCGCGTCAACTAAGCGGCGTCCAACGTTATCAAAACTGATGGCCGATGCACGACCAAACAACGCGAGTATTTCTCTGTATTTCACGCGTCGAAAGCCAAGGAGGCGTGATATTTTGTAACAGGGGTCGCTTAACACCCTCCCAGGTGTCCCACACGAAGATTAAAGTGTCCAGGGCCCTCCTGTGAGCAGTTCGGACATCAAACACTCTTTTCGGCCGAAAAGGGCGAGGAAAGTCATAATTTGAGTACTTTAAACCAGTCCTCCCTAGATTTATCTCAGATTCATTGGATTGTATAACACAAGCATTTAGGTTACATAGACACGTAGTTTTGTGTCCATGCTGTGTCAGAAAAGGTCAGAACGCGTTAATGGACTGCTCACGTGCTTTCCCAAAATGGAAAGCTTATATAATAACCCTGGTCGCCTACTATGATAGCGTGGTAACCACAGGACTAGGTAGCATCATGAGGTTGTAATTTTTGCACATGGACAACTTCAAGATACCATTCTCGTGGCTTGCTTGCTGAGCCGTGGTGGGTTTCAAGCCTTCGAGGCCAGCGGGAGAAAAAGTGGTGGACGCTAAGATGTGGAGGAGGAGGAGGAGGTGCATTAACCGCGGTGGTCCCTAAAAGGAACATACAGGTGCTGTACCGACATACATGTGCTGCTCTAACTTCATGCATGCTACAGCCACCTACTATTCGAAACGGTGTGATAGAGATATGTAAAGTATTCGTCGCGCGAACTCAAATAGCAGACGGGAAATAATCAGACCTGATGCGTTGACTACCGACAAGGCCAGGAGAAGCCGCCCGATTCGGATTGGCATTGGTTGTCTAGTTTCGGTGAAGAGCAATCAGGAAGCTAGTACCATTAAGTGAGAGTTTGGTACCAAGGTGTCAACAAATAACAAGCTGTGGAAGAGCAGCACCTTGCTTCGAACAAGGACCTTGGGGTGAAACTTTATAGTTACTTGCGGAACATTGACCCCGTGTGCAGCAATACACCATACTGCTTTCCTTGCCTAGTTGTAATGGCGGTGAGGTGCTCGAAATTAGAAGGCTCACAGAAGAAGAAAAAACCAAGCGGCCAACTCAGAGCAGCACCTTGATTCGAACAAGGACCTCGGGGTGAAAGTTCTTCGTCGCCCGCGTCTTCCTATATTGACTCCGTGTGCTTCGATACACCATACTGCTTTTCTTGACTAGTTCTGAGGGTGGTGAGGTGCTCAAAGTAGAACACCAGTCAAAAATATATATATGTATATCGACAACAGAGCACAGCTTGATTCAAACAAGGACCTCGGGGTTCACCTCATCTTCTTTGCTATGGAGACCCCGTGTGCATCAATACACCACACTGCCTTCTTGCACTTGTCTCGAATGCCGTGGGGTGCTCAAAATCAGAATACCAGCGAAAAATGAAAGCGCCGATAGCGAAGAGCAGCACCTTGATTCAACAAGGACTTCGGGGGTGATGATCCTTCGTTGTCCTTTCATATTGACCCCGTGTGCAGCAATACACCATACTGCTTTCCTTGCCTAGTTATAATGGCGGTGAGGTGCTGGAAATTGGAACACTGGCCAAAAAAATAAATTGACAACCGCAGAGCAGTACCTGGATTTGAACAAGGACCTCGGGGGTTATAGGCCGTGGGGTGCGGGAAATTAGAACACTGGCCAAAAAAGAGGTTGATTGCCCTGAAGAGCAGCACCTTGATTCGAACAAGGAGCTCGGGGGCTTATATCCAAGTACCATGATCGTGATGCACAGATACCCCGCGTGCATCAATACACCCTACTGCCTCCCCTGATTAGTTATGAATGGTGTGGGGTGCTCAAAAGTAAAACACTAAGCAAAAAGAAAAGACTTTCCAGCTTTTGACGCAGAGCAGCACCTTGATTCGAACAAGGACCTCAGGGATTCAGCGTTTTTGTGGACTACAAATTAGAACACTCAGGGAAAAGACAAAAGATTTGAAAACGAACGCAGAGCAGCACCTTGGTTCGAACCAGGACCTCGGGGCTAAGTCCTGCTTTTCGGTCCAGTGAAACCCCGTGTGCATCAATACACCATGCTGCTTTCCATGGCTAGTTCTGAGGGTGGTGAGGTGCTCAAAATCAGAACAATCAGCAAAAAGCAAGGAAAGGAAAAAGCTTGACAACTACAGATGAAGAGCAGCACCTTGATTCGAGTAAGGACCTCGGAGTGACAGTTCTTCATGTCCGCGTCTTCCTATATTGACCCCGTGTGCTTCCATACACCATACTGCTTTCCTGCACTAGTCTCGACGGGCGCGGGGTACTGGAAATTGGAAGCCCGAGCAGAAAAAATAAAAGGTATCCAACGGAAGGGGAAGGGCAGCACCTTGGTTCGAACAAGGACTTCGGGATTCGAACTACGGATAGAAGACCTTACAGATATCCCGTGTGCATGCATACACCATACTGCTTTCCTTCCCTGGTTGTAATGGCGGTGAGGTACTTGAAATTGGAAGGGTGAGTAGGGGAAAAAAAAACTCCTACCGAAGAGGAAGGGCAGCACCTTGATTTGAACAAGGACCTCAGGGTTCAACGCGAGAGGATGAACTATATATACCCTGTGGATTTCCATACATCATACTGCTTGGCTTGGTTAGTTATGAGTGGAGTCAGGTGCTCAAAAAAGAATGCAAAATGAGAAAGAAAGATCATTTTCAAGAAATAAGTGCAGTACCTTGATTTGAACAAGGACCTCGGGGTTCAGTCGAGTTGAAGAAACTTGCATGAATAGCCGCGTGTATCAATACACCATACTGCTTTTCTTGCCTAGTTATAGTGGCGGTGAGCTGCTGGAAATTAGAACACCAGCCAAAAATGAAAGTGCCGATAGCGAAGTAGGGCGCTGTTTATTAGTCTGGTTTGTAAACAGGTTTATAAACACCTGTTTATAAACCGGGTTTTATAATCCTCGAGCAGGATGGCCGGTTTTTAATTCCCATCAATCCTATCAATTCCGCCGCCGAGCACGGTTTTAATATTATTTTCCCCACATTCAAGAACATCTGGTCAAAATTCTAAGTTGAACCATCTCCTGAACGGCGTTAGCACCCCCAGACAGTGATACAAATGGGTAACAAATGGTTTGGGGTCAAACTAGGCTGAGCCCAGCCAAAAAATTACCTCCCGCAGGGGGGGGGAGTACTTTTTGGTGGTAGGTTTATAAACATGTTTATAAATACCCTGTTTATAAAACCAAGTTTATAAACCGGTTTTTTATTGCTGGGGAATAATAAACAGCGCCCTAGCGAAGAGCAGCACCTTGATTTGAACAAGGACCTCAGAGTTCAACCGACAAAGTGGAGGAACTTGCATGGATACCCCGTGTGCATCAGTACACCATACTGCTTTCATTGAATGGATCTGGAGTTGTTGGGGTGCTCAGGAAAGAATACTCACCAAGATGAAGGGAATCTCAGGCAAACAAAGAGCAGCCCCTCGATTCAAACCCCCTCGAGGTGTAATATATGGCATTGAATGGATCACATATACCCCATGTACATCAATCACATTGCTGTCCTGCGCGATGCTTTTGCAGAACCTACCTCAGCTGCATCAATAGTGATCAGATGCGTTGATTTCGAGCGGAAAATACCGAACCTGGGCAGAAACTCACCTCGGGACTCCATAGTTACTGACATTAGTGCATCCTTGTATCACTGCGAGCGAGAATGGGAATGGGGGCACCGTGGCAAGTCAACAAAAAAAAAGACGTTGCAATACCGGCTAAAGCAGCACCTTGAATCGAACAAGGGTCTCGGTGTTCATGAGAAATTGATTCCACCCCAACAGATACCCCGTGTGCTTCCATACACCATACTGCTTTTCTCGACTTGATTTCTTCTTTGTAAGGTGCCTCAAAATCACGGAGGAGTAATAAAAGACCACAGATGGGATGGAATTTTTTTACGTGGACAACTTGCTCGAAGACACCGTTCTCGTGGCTTGCTTGCTGAGGCGTGGGGGTTTCAAGGATTCGAGGCTTATGGGAGAAAAAGTTGTGGACGCTAAGATGTGGAAGAGCAGCACCTTGATTCGAACAAGGACCTCGGGGTGAAAGTTCTCGCTTATGCCTTTATAGTGACCCCGTGTGCATCAATACACCATACTGCCGTCTTGCACTTGTCTCGAAGGCCGTGGGGTGCTCAAAATCAGAATACCAGCGCAAAATGAAAGCGCCGATAGCGAAGAGCAGTACCTGGATTCGAACAAGGACCTCAGGATTCACCTCATCCTCTTTGCTATAGAGACCCTGTGTAACCATACACCATACTGCTTTCCTTGATCTGCTTACTTCTTCGTAGGGTGCCCCAGAATTAGAACACCAGCCAAAAATTGAAATACCGGCAACGAAGAAAGAGCAGCATCTTGAATCGAACAAGGACCTCGTGGTGAAGTGTTACTGTTACTTGCGCTACATTGACCCCGTGTGCTTACATACACCATACTGCTTTCTCTGACTGTCTCCAAACTCAGTGGGGGTGCTTAACAATTAGAACACCAGCCAAAAATGGAGGTACAGACGAAGGTCTTCGAAGAGCAGCACCTTGAATTGAACAAGGACCTCGGAGCTAAGTCCTGCTTTTGGTCCAATGAAACCCCGTGTGCATCGATACACCATACTGCTTCCACTGAGTATTTATGAGTGGAGTGAGGTGCTCAGAATAAGAACACTGGCCAAAAAAAGAGATTGATCACTTTTGCCCTGAAGAGCAGTACCTGGATTCAAACAAGGACCTCAGGATTCACCTCATCTTCTTTGCTATAGAGACCCTGTGTGCATCTATACTGCTTTCCCTGACCTGCTTACTTCTTCGTAGGGTGCTCCAGAATTAGAACACCAGCTAAAAAGGGAAATACCGGCAACGAAGAAAGAGCAGCACCTTGGTAGGCCCCCGGTCACTCACCCATAATCAGCTCCGCCAAAAGTTCTAGTTGATTTACCTTACGATTTTTGGACTCCTGGACGCTGATTTACCTTACAGCGGAGCGAGTTTGGCCGCCAAAATTAGCCGAGAAAATGATTTTTTCGCCCAGGTGCGGATTTGGCGCATTTCCAGGCCGTTTCGGAGCCCCTGGCTGCTTTCCAACCGTTTTCAGCTCTACAAATGAAATTATCAGAGGAAAAATTACAGTTCGTTCTGCTCCTGTGGGGTATCTTTGTCAAAAGAAAATCTCTCGCTCCGCGCGATTTACCTTGCAACGGAGCGAATCTTTTGGATTCTTGGGTGATTTACCTTACGGGAGGGAGCGAGAAACAGCAATTTTGGGCCGTTAATTTACTTTACGGCGGAGCATCGTAGGGGTGAGTGACCGGGGGCCTACCTTGGTTTGAACAAGGACCTCAGGGATCAATGTATGAGATCGGATGGATCACAAATACCCCGTGTGCAGCAATACACCATCCTGCTTTCCTGCACTACTCTTGAAGGCCGTGGGGTGCTGTAAATTAGACCACCAGCCAAAAACAAAGTGCAGATAGCAGAGAGCAGCACCTTGATTCGAACAAGGACCTCAGGGTTTAATACACCATACTGCTTTCCTTGCCTAGTCTTGAGGTGGTGAGGTGTTTGAAATTAGGTGAAACGAAGGAAGCAGGAAAAATAGACCGGAACGGCGGAAAGAGCAGTACCTTGATTCGAACAAGGACCTCGGGGATCAATGTATGAGATCGGATGGATCACAAATTCCCCGTGTGCAGCAATACACCATACTGCTTTCTCTAACTCTTTCCGAACTTAGTGGGATACTTGACGTGGACCGCTTGTGCAACAAAAAGAAGGGAAAGAATTGGAAACGTGAAAGGCGGAGAGCAGCATCTTGATTCGAACAAGGACCTCGCATAGAAATGGAAGGCATAACAGATACCCCATGTGCTTCCATACACCACACTGCTTTTCTTGCCGAGGTATGATTGCCATGAGGTGCGGGGGGAAAGAAAAGAGAAGTTCACAAAATCGGTGTTGCAACTGGGCTCAGAGCAGCACCTTGAGTCGAACAAGGACCTCGGGGTTCCACCTACGGATAGAAGACCTTACAGATACCCCGTGTGCATGGATACATCATACTGTTTTGTCTAACTCTTTCCAAACTCAGTGGGATGACTGACTGGGACTTGACTTGGAATATTTGTGCAACAAAAGAAAGCCAAAAATTAAGCACATGAAAAGCCAAGAGCAACACCTTGATTCGAACCAGGACCTCGGGGTTCAGTGCCGGAGACTAAAATAATCACAGATACCCCGCGTGCATCGATACTCCATGCTACTTTCCGTGGCGAGTTCTGAGGGTGGCGAGGTGAGTAAAAATTAGCTGCTTGAAATTAGGTGAAACGAAAGAAGCAGGAGAAAGATCAGACAAATAGACCGGAACGGCGGGAAGCAGCACCTTGACTCGAACAAGGACCTCGGGGGTTTCTATTCAAGTACCGTTGATACAGATACCGCGCATACATTAATACACCATACTGCTTTCCGTAGCTAGTTTTGGGGGAGGTGGGGTGCTCAAAATTGGAAGGCTGAGCAGAAAAACAAAATCCCTGACACATGAAGAGCAGCACCCTGATTCGAACAAGGACCTCGGGGTTCAACCTACAGATGGAAGACCTTACAGATACCCCGTGTGCATGGATACACCATACTGCTTTCCTGGATCTGTTTGGACTTTTGTGGGGTGCGGGAAAAAAGAGAAGCTTAGGAAGCTCACAAAAATTGTTGTAACAACTCGGCTAGAGCAGCACCTTGATTCGAACAGGGACTTCGGGGTGAAAATTAATATTATTGTTATATTGACCCCGTGTGCATCGATACACCATACGTGGGCTTTGAGGCCATTGCTGGCGCATGGCAGTACGAGTCTGGCCTCCGGCCTTTGGGGTTTATATTATGTAGAGCAAGAAGAAAGTGCTTTACGCTCAAGGATTATTGAACTGACACCGGCGACAGAGATTTAGTCTCTTATAAACAGACACTAAAACCATGGACTCATACCTGATTTGTTGTAGCACTGGCAGACATTCTGCCTCAGAACATAAAGGGTAAGGAACATCACCCAACTCCGTACGAACTCAACAGAACGTCCGGGATGACGAGATGAGTGGCAGAAGCATGGGAACCTGGTGGTGCACATGCATTAAGTTGTGCAGTTCTTGAATTAAGAGCCGCAGAACAGACACTCTTGACTTGGATCTGATATCGATGTAAGCACATAGAAATTCCGTTCCCGGTACTTTGAGCCTAATTGAGGCAAGATGATGATGCGGGGGTAAGCTATAAGCTATTTTAGTGCCTTTACCGACCCTCAAGTGTGAGTATTCACGAGCTTTGGCGTTTGAAACTGATCCAATTACAAGTTCAACACGTCGCCGGCGTAGTCCTCAAAAATTTTGACTTCACTGACCTCAAGCAAGTGAGGCCTACAGACACACAGGACCTTTGACGGTCCATTGGTCATAATCCTTTTTACCGGCAAGTAAATCAGCAAGACGAAATCCTTGCATCAATCCAATCGGCGATCGCATTCATCCAATGATGTTCGCATCAATCCAATCGCATCAATCCAATGATGTTCGCATCAACCCAATCGCATCAATATAATGATGTTCGCATCATTTTCCTCGCACTCAAGGTTCGTGAGGACATCATCTCCGTGGGTGGACAAGTTGAGATTGGGCCATTGTTAAGTTTCCTTCCATAGCCGCAAAATCATTCTCCAGATTTCTCTGCACTCAAGGACACACTGTAACAGGCAAGGCCCACTGACCGGCTCGAGAGCCCCAAACACTTCGGCAAGACAAGCCGAGTCATGCCGCCAAGCCTAAACCTCTGGGGCTATGTACACCGAGACCCTTGAGCAGTTGCAGCAGGATTATCTTGCATCGTTGAGTTCGCGGCTCGTTCACCATGTATGTAATTTTTACTCCGTGACCCGAGTGCATCCGAATGATTAACAGTTGGCCGCGGCCAGAAACACGAACTTCAGCCTTTCAGGATTGAATCCATGCCGGGGCGTGCACTAGCAAACACAATTTTGAAATTTGTTGCCAGATAATATTTATTGAACCTAGATATCCCTATTCCCCTCTTTTTCTCTTCTCATCAACTTGAAAAAACTTGAAAACCCGATGAAAGCCCAGAGGTGATTGATGCACCGATTTCGCGGCGCGCGCTGATAGATGGCTCATTTTAGTCAACTGAACGGTGATCCGGGGAGATCCGACCATCGGCGGCCGCGGCCTGTTGGTTGGAAAATTCAGCACCCCCGAGATCCCAGAAAGGATTTTCCCGGCAAGCCGGAGACAGGTTTTTGCACTCAGCTATTGATTCTTCCCAATCCCTGGAGAGAGAACATTAGAACTTGTCAAACAACAGAGGATTCCATGGGTAAAAGCACTGCGCAACGGCATTCATCGGCAAAGGTTAATAAGTGTCCGTCAATTTCTTTTTGAAATGATGGTGTAGGTGCCTAACAATTGCAGGCTGAGCAGAGCCCTAGTCAGGGAACGACATGCGGTTTTCTTTCTGAGGTCAAGGTTGGCGTTTCCTTGTGTTTTCACAATCTCAGCAATCACACCATCAAGATTGTGATTGGAAACTTTGTACTCCCGCCTTCTTTTAATCCTTCCGCCCTAATCTGTGAGTAGTCTTGCTGTTCTCAGACATCATTACTTGAAGATATGACCAGACCAAGACTTACGAAACAGCGAAAGTTTGCTCGACGGACTTCCTTGATCTTGCATCAGCACGGGCCAGATCATGATCTCGCATCGATCTCTTGGCGTCGCGTTGCGCTCTCTTTCTCCTCCGTCGACTTTGAGATGTACCATTGTTCTTCTAAACCTGGACCATGAGAATCAAAGTTTTGGGGGATAATCCACGGCTATCTACGGCGGATGTTAAAGTTACGGCGGACAATCTACGTCGGACCACGTCATTTCACATGCATTCATTGAATTGATACAGAGATCAAATATCATCGGCTAGGTCACAATTTGAAAAGCAGCCATTGGCTGAACCACCGTAAGCCTGGGATGGATAAGCTACTATCAAATTCCTTATTAAAAGGAAGAAAGAGAGAAGGAGTACTGTACAATCTACACACCATAGAATTGTCGGAAAGATTGAGAGGCAAGAAGGAAAGATGGGATCGATCAAGGGCGGTTAGCGCCGGGTACAATTTGAAAAGCAGCCATTGGTCGAACCATCGTAAGCTGGAATGAAGTAAGCTAGTATCAAATTCCCTTAACAGGAAAATTTTCCAGCACGAAGCGGCAACGTCATCGCAAAAAAAACGACCCCGATGGCAGAGAAACCGTGGGTAAATAACGAGTCTAAAATTACCATTTTTAGACTCGTAACTGCTTTCCTTGACCTGCTTATTTTTTTTTCTAGCGTGCCCCAAAATTAGAAGACCAGCCAAAAATGAAAGGGCCGACAACAGAGAGCAAGCACCTAGGTTGGTAACCAGCCTGCCATCACGGGAGTGTAAACACGTCGCCGTAGGCAGGCTGGTACTTCTCGGTCCACGCCAAAGGGCTGGGCCGGAGTTTGAATTTTCTGGCAGGGGCCGATCAGTGCCGACGGGGTTCAATGCAGGAGATCGAAATGATCACAGATGCCCTGTGTGCATCCATCCACCATACTGCTTTCCGTGGCCATCAGATCATCTGATTCAGATGTGTTGATTTCAAGCAGAAAACACGAACCTGTGCAGAAACTTAACTCGGACCTCCTGAGTCACTAAGGTTAGTACATTTTTGTATCACTGCGAGCGAGGATGGGAATCGGAGCACCGTGGCAGGTCAGCAACAAAAAAAAAAGAAGTTTATGACAGCGTTTAAAGTAGCACCTTCCACCACTCCCCCATCCACCTCCTCCACGCCGCCTTCCCCTTCCTCAGCGCGACGTTCGAGACGATTGATCCATACCTCGTCGTCGCGCCGCCTCCGCCCGGGTCCCTCTCTGCGCGGATCGCCCCCAACAAAGAGGAAGCAAGAAAGGAGCAGGAGGAGGTCGAACGGCGGGGTGGAGAGTGCATCTACACCGACGGCTCGGGCTATGAGGGTGGAGTCGGAGCGGCGGCGTTGCGTGGAAGGAGGGGAAGGAAGGGCGGTGGAGAACGAAGCACCTAGGCACGACCGAAGAGCACACCGTCTTCGAGTCAGAGGTGGTAGGCACCATACTGGCCATGGACATCATCAAAGCGACGCCGAGGCTCGTCGACGTCGACGGCTTCACCGACTGCCAGCCAGCTATTTCTGCCATCTCGTTCCCCCGCCCCCAGCCTGGCCAGTATCTCCTCGCCCTCTTCCACTCCCTCCACCGCCGCCTCCTTCGCTCCCGCCCCAGTCTCAGGATTCGAATCCACTGGGTGCCAGCGCACGTCGGGATCGACGGGAACAAAGCTGTTAATGTGCGCGCCAAGGAAGCGGCCCTCGGCGCATCCTCCCTGCTCACGGTGCGCATCAAACACTTCGAGACCCCCCTCCCCACCAGCAAGGCGGCGGCGCTGGATGCAGGTGCGAAGGCGTTCAAGGCATGCTGGCTCAGAGAATGGCGCACCTCCCCACGCTTCGGTCAAGTAGCGCTCTTCGACCACCCCGAGCCTAGCAACACGGTTTCGCGGATGTACACTGACCTCTCCCACCCGCAGTGCAGCGTCTTGACGCAGCTGCGCACCGCCCACCTCGGCCTCAATGCGTACCTCCACCGCTTCCACCTCGCCCTCTCCCCCAACTGCGACCACTGCGGAGTGCCCGAGACGGTCTCGCACTACCTCCTTGCGTGCCCCCGCTTCCGCCGCCAGTGACTTAGCCTCATCGTCGACCTCGGCACGGCACGCCTTTCCCTCCGCTGGTTACTGTCGGCGAAATCCGACCCCAAATTCGTCCTCCGCTTTGCGCGCGACACAGCCCGCTTCCCTCGCTACTCCCTTTGATGACCCAGCCCGTTGTGTCGCCAAGTTTCGAGCCTCAGATTCAATGACGGACAGATTTACTATAGTCAGCTACTACTACTAGATAGCTTTACATCTACCATATGTCTTAGACACACCGGATGTAAAACAAAGATTCAAAGAAAAAAAAAAAAAAAAAAAAAACCCCAGCCCGTTCCTTTTTGTTTTGTTTCTCACCTTTACATTACTCTCACTCCAATCTTTTCTTTTCTCACTCTCCCTCTCGCCCATAGAGGCGACCAATTCTCTCTCTCTCTCTCTCACTTGCATACAAACATCCCGAATAGATACAAACCCACCCCACTACCGTTACAGTGACCTACTCTGTCACCTGCCCACTTAGCGTCCCATCCCAAATCACCGCCGCTCCTTACTCGATAGCTAGCCTACCTACATGTACCACGTATAGTGCCACATGGGCCCCAAGGGGCCTGCGCACACTCAAATGGAATTATGAATGTATGAATGAATGAATGAATAAAGCAGCACCTTGAGTCGAACAAGGGCCTCGGGGTTCAATGCAGGAGACCGAAAGGAACACAGGTACCCCGTGTGCAGCAATACACCATACTGCTTTTCTCTACTTGATTTCTTGTTGGTGAGGTGAGCAGCTAATACTCACATCAAGGAGGATGCAAAAAGAATTTCAAGATTGAACATTATGGGATGGTGGAGTTAAAACAGGGGCATTAAAACAGGGACAAGACTCGATTCTCATGGCTTGGCCGCATGGTGGGGTTCGGGAGTTCGAGGCCGGGGGGAGAAAAAAGTTGCGGACGCTAAGATGTGGAAGAGCAGCACCTCAAATCGAACAAGGGCCTCGGGGTTCAATGCAGGGATCGAAAGGACCAACAGATATCCCGTATGCAGCAATACACCATGCTGCTTTCCTCTACTTGATTTCTCCCTGGTAAGGATAGCAGTGAATGCTCAAATCAAGGAGGATAATTTCAAGGTTGAACATCATGGGAATGGAATTTTTACACAAGGACAACCATTATCGTGGCTTGCTTGTTGAGGCGTGGCGGGGTTCAAGAATTCGGAGAAAAAAAGTTGCGGAGGCCACTATTGGAAGAGCAGCGGTTTTCCCCCCAGTAGGCTGGGTATCAGGGGCAGGAAAAATCGAAAAAATCGCGTCGAAAGGGAGGATTCTAAGGGCTCCAGAGAGGGTTCATGAAGTACCCCAAATCTCAAAAATTTCTCGCGCATCTTCAACAAATCTTCAAACTAGTATACGCCGAACAGCCATTTGAAGCCCCGGAAAGCGGCAGGAAAGAATTGGAGTCAGCATAGAAACTCCTCAGGGGCAAGATAGTACAACAATCCTTATCTAAAGAGGTTGTGGAGAGGCACCGGCAGTGGTCGGGCTGACATTTCCAACTTCTTCTTCCGCCATTGGACTAAATTGAGTGCAAATGGAAAAATCAGAGCCTGTTGAACAAGGAATTAGCCATGTGCCATAAGGAGGAGCTGACTCTGTAATTTGCAGGACCCATGGTCGGGCATGGTCCCGGTTGAATCATGGTTGGGAACAAGGAATTGTTTGATCAAACAAAGTTGCTGTAAGGCACAAGAAAATTAGAGGAGCGCCTGAACACTGTTGGACACTCACAAATGGCCATCTGCACTCAAATATACCCGCATTTCGTGTGAGCAGCGCGTGAGACGCGTCGGAAAGTCGCGTTTGAAGGGAGTGGCAACCGTGGGAAGTACATGTTATCTGCCGTGTTATCTGCCGTTAACGAATTTCGCCGCCAAAAGGATGTTTTCTACCAATCTTTCAACACTCTACCCTTCACCTTGACTGAGATAAGTTCCTTAAATATTTCTGTGAATTAACATCAGCTAAATAATGGTCGGTGGCCCGTATGGCAGATAACATGGCAGATAACAACCCAGTTGATCCGGCGGTAAACCAGAGCAGCACCTTGATTTGCACAAGGACCACGAGGTTCAAACTGCAAATCAAAAGTCGTACAAATACCCTATGTGCATCAATACACCATACTGCTTCTTCTGACTGTTTGTGGATTGAGTGGGGTCAAGAGGTGGGTGATCTCTGGATCAGCCAATAAATTCCCACGACCCCCCCCCCCCCCCCCCCCCCCAGAAAAGGGAATTCTCATCAATTCTCACCACTTCAGAGCGGCGAGCTTTTATTCCACTAGAGTTCAAGTGCACATTTTTTGTTGTGGAATGCATTGCAATACTTCTTTAAGCACAATCCTCAGAGACTCAAGTCTTCTATGCTCAGAGGAATCCTGAAAGCGGATGCAAAAGTGGCGGCCATCACCAATTGATCGCATCATCTAATTGAACGATCCAGAGATCACCCACCTCTTGAGTGGGGTGCTTGACTTGGAACACTTGTGCCAAAAAGAAAAAGAAAAAAGAAAAAAAAGCAAACAACCTGAGGGACAAGAGCAGCACCTTGATTCGAACAAGGACTTCGGGGGTTTATATTCAAGTACCGTTGATTCTTACAAATACCCCGTGTGCATCAAATACACCATACTGCTTTCCTTGACTTGCTTACTTCTTCGTAGGGTGCCCCAAAATTAGAATACTAGCCAAAAGTGGAAGTACAAACGAAGGTTTTCGAAAACAGCACCTTGATTCGAACCAGGACCTCGGGGGTTTATATCAGGATCCCAACCCACAGATACATCAATACACCACACTGCTTCCTCTGACTGTCTCCAAACTCAATTGGGTGCTCAAAATCAGAATACCAGCAAAAAATGAAAGTGCAGATAACGGAGAGCAGCACCTTGATTCGAACAAGGACCCCAGGGTTCAACACGAATGGGATGAACTATATATACCCGTTTGTTTCCATACACCATGCTGCTTTCCTTGCCTAGTTATAACGGCGGTGAGGTACTTGAAATTAGAACACCAGCCAAAAAGGGATTCACCGCCAAAGATACAGAGCAGCACCTGGATTCGAACAAGGACCTCAGGGTTCAACACCGGAATCAATCACAGATACCCCGTGTGCATCGATACACCATACCGCTTTCCCCTACTTGATTTCTCCTTCGTAAGATGTGAATGTTCAAAAATCATGGAGGGGGCAAAAATCAAGGTTGAACATCATGGGAATGGAATTTATAAACAAGGAAGGAGAAGACACCGTTCTCGTGGCTTGGGCTTGCTGAGGCGTGGTGGGCTCAAGGATTCAAGGCTTATGGGAGGAAAAGTTGTGGAGGCTGTGTGGAAGAGCAGCACTTTGATTCGAACAAGGACCTCGGGGGGACCGAAGGGATACAGATGCCCCGTGTGCATCGAGACACAATTTTCGGTTCAACTGCCGAAATTTTCGAGGTGTCACGCAAAAATTGAGCCCCCGCCGAAATGTTGAAATGGTTGAACCTGTCACGCGTCACCCCCCTATCGATTTGAAATAATACAATAATTTCAACATATTCGGTCGGCGTGACATCAGTACACGGCACGGTCGGTAAGTCCGATCAGTTGGGATCAATGTTCAAAGGCTGTGTTATGATGACAAACACTCTTCCTTCTCCACCACGATCCAGCAGCCTCTTTATGCGCGCTATCATCCTCTTTATGCGCGCTATCATCATCAACGCCATCTTCTTTTTCTTCTTATTAGTCATTCCCTTTGCCCCCGCCCTGCTAATACTCTACCCCAACCCATACACCGCCGCACTGGCCTGCGTCAGCGATAAGCTGATGCAAGGCTACGCGTCCGCTGCGTCTTACTTCGCTGTCCGTGCGGCTTACACACTCGCATCCAGAGCCTATAAGCGGCTCACCAATGCGCCCACCCCCTCCCCAGCGCCCACCGTGACGCCCTCAGATCTCGAGGCCGGCACACTGCGCGACGACGAGATCGTCCTGGAGTTGGAGGCAGCTACCGCTTCATCCCCTATATCCCCACCCCCGACAATCTCCACCGTGGGCCTCATCCTCCTGCTCGTCCCATGCGCATGGCTCGTCGGGTATCAGTTCTGGTGGCGCGGAATCGTATCGGCGGAGAAACCTGTGCTCGGGAACCTCGGTGCGGCGCTGTTATACCTTTTGGGTGGATGGGCGGTCGTGTTTGTTTTTTGGTTGGTTACGATGCTCGTGGTGTGGGTGCAGAAGAGAAGATCAATCGCGACGCCGTCAGCGCTCGTCAAGATGGATACGCTGCCAGAGGAAGAGGCGCGCGCTGGGGCTAATAAGGAGGTTGCAGAGCAGACATGATGGAACGGATGTCGGGGTTTACTGTCGGTATGCGTGCATCTCCTCTCCTTTCCTCATTATTAATATCGGCTTCACAGAATCAGATACGCGTGCTTTTGATTCGTGCGCACCTGAAATTGGTTCGTTACTTCGAGGACAATCGGGCGGGTGTACTTGTGAGACTCCTAGTCTCAAAATACCTTTCCTCTGCGTCGAATAGGGAAATTTGTCCGCCCTCGTAGCCACGCCGAAACAAACTGTCTGATCGATCCCTCGCCCTAGCGCCCTCGGGTTCTAGCGGGTGAGTTGCGGCTTTTAAACGTACGCGATGAACTGCTAGACGTGTAACCGCGCGTCACCTCGTCTATCCGGTGGTTCGAGCCGAGTATCGAACCAACCTGCCCGCACAAAGCCCCGCGATAAGTAGCTCATGCCACCTCACAGCGGCATTATCACAGCGGCATTATCTTGGTTCCCTCCCCACCGCTACGATGTTGCTCAATCCCTTGTTGCTCTCACTCCTCCCTCTCGTGTTTGCTGCCCGCGTTCACAAACTCAAACTCACTAAGGTCCCCATCGCCGTCAGCAACCCTGAGGTCGAGGCTGCGTACCTCGCGGAGAAGTATGGCGCTCCCTCCCAGCCGCAGGTTCCCTTGATGGGTGCCGGTGGCTCAGGCCGTCGGGTTAACCTCTCTTCCAACGAAGGTGACGCCCAGGTCTTCTGGACCCAGGAGCAGCTGAAGGGTGGCCACGAAGTGCCTCTTACCAGTAAGCAAATTCGTTCATTCACCTCATCGATCTGACCTTCCTACCTCAAAGACTTCATGAATGCGCAGTACTTTACCGACATCCAGCTTGGCACCCCGCCACAGTCCTTCAAGGTGATGCACCCTTACCTGCTTGAACTTCGTCTTGACGTCCCATACTTACTTCCATCCTATCGCACAGGTTGTTCTCGATACTGGGTGGGCCCAACTCATATTTTCCGCTGTCTACAATTACTTACACGATACACAGCTCGTCGAATCTCTGGGTTCCCAGTACACGCTGCACATCTATTGCCTGCTTCTTGCACGCCAAATACGACTCCGCAGCATCTTCCTCGTACAAGGCCAACGGTAGCGCCTTTGCCATTCGATACGGCAGCGGCTCGTTGGACGGCTATGTGTCCAATGATTTGCTCGCTATCGGTGACCTCAAAATCCCGAAGCAAGATTTCGCAGAAGCTACTAATGAGCCTGGTTTGGCTTTCGCCTTCGGAAGGTTCGATGGCATTCTTGGTAAGCTTCCCCTCTTATGCGCCGCCTTCCCGAAGGGTGAACGAAACTGGTAGGGCTCGCATATGACACCATAAGCGTCAACCACATCACTCCGCCGTTCTACTCCATGATCAACAAAGGCCTAGTCGACGAGCCCGTATTTTCCTTCCGCCTCGGTTCTTCGGAGGAGGATGGCGGTGAGGCCATCTTTGGTGGAATTGACACCAACGCATACACCGGCAAACTGGAATATGTTCCTGTTCGTCGCAGGGGCTACTGGGAAGTCGAGCTTGATAAAATTTCCTTCGGCGATGAGGAGCTTGAGTTTGAGGACGGCACAGGAGGAGCAATCGATACCGGTAATCATTACTCGTTTTCGCCTTCCCGCCGCTTACACATCGTCCTTTAGGTACCTCCCTCATCGCCCTGCCCAGCGATACTGCAGAGCTCATCAACAGCATGATCGGTGCGAAGAAGTCTTGGAACGGGCAGTACGTCGTGGACTGCAACAAAATCCCGTCGCTCCCGGTGTTCTCCTTCTACATCGGCGGAAAGGCCTACCCACTCCAGGGCTCCGACTACATCCTCAGCCTGCAAGGAACTTGTATTTCCTCGTTCACCGGCTTGGATCTCAATCTGCCTGGCGGACCTCTGTGGGTCGTTGGTGCGTATTTGGTTACCGTTGCGCTCTTGTGAAGATGTTCTCACTTGTTCGCAGGCGATGTCTTCCTTCGCAAGTACTACACGGTTTACGATCTCGGACGGAACGCCGTTGGTTTTGCAAAGTCGAAGTAGCGGGATCTCTCCCTTCTCTAGATCCCTTTCATTTCGTCGTGCTGTACACTGAACCCAGTCGGACTTTGCGTAGGCAGATAGGATTGTCGAAATTAATAGCCGCCTTCTCAGTGAATTACAACTCTGAATCTTGCGTTAAGAGCTTGGTGAGAACAAACGCTGGCTCGCCCGAGTTCTGATTCAGAAAAACCCGCGTACAGGGGGCATTATCGAGGACGGAGTCGTATCCTGCTGCTGAATCTTCCAGAGTTTCGCGGCTCACTTATATTAAAGCATCGCCGAGGCTCCAGGTTTCCTTCGTGTAAACGAACCGGAGCGTGCTACGCCCTTGCGGGCCAAAATGGTACTCGGTCAGTACTTACAGAAGAAGCTCAGTTGAGTGGCTTCGACAATTTGTGGCTCACTCTCCGGCATTGTAGGAGGAGTGTGGAATAATTGCCAAAGATATTCGCCCTCGCTGACAGCGTACTAACCACAATAGCTGCGAGGAAACAACCGCGTTTGGACTTGACGTCGAGCAGGAAGAAACCCAGGAGCTGGCCGGTCAAATTCAATTTTCCACAGTTGAGGCGAAGCATACACCGCGCGCGAAAGCTACATGATTGTACCGAGATCCAGTGGAGAAGACCAATAAGTGTGAGTAGGAATAGTTTCTCTGCGCGGCTACGGGTTTTTTCTGGAGTCACCAGCGGTTTCAGCTGTTTCCTGGCTCTAAATAAGGCACAGATATAGTCAACGAAATCGATAGTGACGGCTTGACAACGAAAGTAGGTGGCCCACCTCATTGAGATTTCGCTCCGGTATGGCCCGGGGGCGCGATTTCTCCGGAGTTCCAATTCGGCTGAGGATGGTGTCTGGAACGGAGATAAGAAAGACAAAGTGCCTCGGAGTCAGACCATTATTTGGGAAAGAACGAGTTACTGAAACTTGACGCCTCTTTACGCACATCCTGTGAGGACGAGAATAGGCAGCGATATGGCGATTGTGCGTATCCGTCGGGCCTGAAGCGGTGGTTTGACTCGCTGAAAAGGGTCTCTGCCCTTACCATCCATCTTAGAACCACGGAGAGGAAGTTGGGAGGAAGAGGAAGAGAGGAGGCCCAGAAAAGGAAAGACGTCACGTGGATTCCACGTGGCGCTGTTTCCTGTTTGCGGCCAGACCTTCACCAAACAAGACGCTTACCGTCACATTGGTCGGGGTGCGCTCTGACCCCTTGAAAAAGGTTTGTGCCTGGCAAAAGCGAATTCTATAAACTTTATCGTTCTTTTCTCAGACATGACTCCGCACCTGGATTGTCTTCCCCAAGAACTTCTCGCAATGATTATGCAGCAAACGGATGGAAAAACTTGCCGCTCCTGCGCGCTTGTTTGTCGAGCCCCTTGACAAAGGTGTGCCGACAATTCTATAAACTTTACCTTTCTTTTCTCAGAAACATGAGTTGTCTACATCTTGTCAATCTCGATTGTTTTCCACAAGAACTTCTCGCAATGATTATGCAGCAAACGGATGGGAAAACTTGCCGCTCCTGCGCGCTTGTTTGTCGAGCCTTTAGACCGCCATCTCAGGCCTCTATCTTTGCCATAATCGATCTCATTCCAACGGGCGACAACGCGAAGCGATTTTGCGACATCTTGACCGACTCTCCGCATCTCCGTACCTATGTACGAAATCTCAGTATCAACGTGACGTCGATCGCGGAGACTCGCTATCTTGGTGTCCAGCCCTGTCTAGGGTCTTGGGACTTCTCGGCGCTATAACATTTTTCTCACTCGACCTCAAACCCGACTTCCACGGGTATGAAGTGCCGCAGATGCTGAGGACGGCTATCTGTGACCTCTGTCGGCGTTCACACCTTACCTCCCTGCAACTCAGTAACATAGACCTCGTTGACTTTGGAGAGTTTGCACAGCTCGTCGCTTCGCCTGCGCTGACAGAGTTAACTCTGCTGAAGATAGTTCTTCCGACTCCTACCAATGATATACGTCTGAACGATCGCCTTCGTCTCATTACCTGCTCCTTCGACTTGATGGGGCCGACGCTGGCCATCGTTATGGCCTGGCTCCTCGAGGCAGAGTCTTTCTCTCGCGTGAGGGTCATGAATCTTTCCTGGCACGCGGGGACGATGTCGCATCTCCAAAAGCTTACTCAAACGCCCTTGCCACACCTCGAAGGTCTCTTCTTGCACTCACACGACGGCGAGTATTTTCTCTGCAAAATGTGACTATTTAATTGACGTCTTATACAGTCAACATCCCCCACGATTTTCGGGCGTGCTATCATTAGCAAATTGGACGCGACTCCATCTGCTTAGAGTTTCATTCTTGATCAAGGACAATCGCTCCGAGAGA
The DNA here is from genome assembly GCA_029378385.1 of Mycena metata. NCBI lineage: Eukaryota > Fungi > Basidiomycota > Agaricomycetes > Agaricales > Mycenaceae > Mycena > Mycena metata. Next base: position 71,901 of record JARKIB010000042.1, on the reverse strand, counting down.
CTCGGGCATCTGATAGCCCAGCTTTTTGGAGTCTTGTCCTCGAGAGTTGGATACATTCGTGGTCAGCATATATCTGGTGGCCGTGCCCACCGTTCCGAATATCGACTGGTTGCCGCTGGGCCGTGTTCTAACCACCAGACAATTTCCCGTCCTCCAATCTGTCAATTTCAATGTCATGGGTGTAATTCCGCCTTCCGATGAACCCGCGAGGAAACTTCACCGACGAAGTGGAGGGCGCCCTCTCTGACCTCCACCATCGAGGAATTTTGAATTGCACTATTCTTCCCAGAATGGAGCTGTCTCATTGGTACGTCTTTTCGAAAGATGTCGACGTGGAATGGGACCTGACGATCTCGAGATGAAAGGTCAGTGGTTGAATAGCCACGAAATGTACAAATCAGCAATGAGGCGGCGAGTTAAAATTGGACACGCGAATCCACCTTATCGGACCTAGTATCGTCCGAATACTCGCAGCTAGTTCACGAACCAAAACAGGATCTCTTGCCGCGCCCTTTCTCCGCTCGTTCTCTCTCATGACCTCATGTGCCTGACTCGCTCTGACTCGGCGTCCAAGACTCGGGAGCCGCAAGATCCAACGATTTCCGTAAGCTCCTCTGTGCTTTCCGCGCCTCTCCCGCAATGCTCTTCTGTCTCTGCCCTCCCATCGCTTGAATGTTGGTGCATGCGATATATATTATTCAGGCTCTTCAAGTCTACCTGTCTTAGGACAAGGCACACCACACACGAACGATCACAGGTGCAACTTAGTGTGCCAATGGTGAGAATTGGACGGTGGCATTACCAGTCACTCGGCCCCACAAGCGCCTAAAACATATTTTAAACCGCCGCTGAAGGCGATGGCGTGGGTGCATGTGGTGTCTTCACTCTTATTTCTGACCACCACCATCTCCATCTTACTACCCCACCTCCACCCACCCTCTTTTTCAGACTCAGAGGATGCCTCCTCGCACCCACAATCGAGGTCGCAATCGCGGCGCTCCCGGCGGCTCATCGGCTGCCAGAGGCCTTCTGCAGCCGGCTAATCAACCACTTGAAGCGCCTCGTGAGTTCCTTGCTTTCGTCGCCCGCCGCATGCTAACATATTCCCCAGCGGCACACATCACCACTGTCGGAGTCCGCCGCCCAGGCTTCGGCAGGGCAGGGAAAACCATTCCCATCAACGTCAATTCTTTCACTGCGCAAATTCCGGAGGGATTTATTTTCCATTACGATGGTGGGCCGTATCTTTCAGACCTTGTCGTTGATTTGACCGCGGGATTTCTCTTCGGCAGTTGGTGCGTCCAAACATCTGCTCAATCGATCGACCTGACACACGTATCTCTCAAAGTTATTTCAGCGGACGAGGGTTCGGCCTCCCCGAAGAACATGCAGCTCGTCAAAGAACTCCAAGAGCACATTGCGCCCGATGTCTTTAGCGACGCGCGTTGCGCCTTCGACGGTCGCAAGAATCTTTATGCCTCCGTCGCATTGGATCTCGGAGGAGATTCGCGCGAAGTATGCCCGCCGTCGAACCTATACAATGAAATTCTAACAATCGTTGTTCAGTTCGACGTTATCCTCCCCGGAGCACCCGTGAACAGCAACAGGCCACCCAAGATCTACAAAGTACAACTTACCCTCGTCGCGAAGATCAATACGGAGTACGTATAGCTTATTATAATAGTACGGAACGTCCTGACCGTTCTCATAGAGTGCTTCATCGCTTTGTTCAAGGAAAGCAGTCCCAGGATAGTGCCGTTAGCACCGCGTTAATGGTACGCCCATCGTCGGTCAACTAATTTCCACCAACTGTTCTGATATTCGCGCCAGGCGCTCAATGTTGTGATACGGATGGCGCCATCGGCACGGTATCCCTTCAATGTGCGGTCTTTCTATACGCCAGAGGGCGCGAGAAACATCGGCGGTGGTTTGATACTGTGGCGCGGTTACTTCCAGAGTGTCCGCCCCGCGATTGGTCGGTTGTTGATTAATGTCGACATCTGCACCGGTTGTAATGTATCAGCCTGGCCCACTCATCTCCCTTTGCCTGTCCTTCCTTGGTGGGCGGCAACCGACTCTTGTCTCGCGGGAGCTCGACCGCGGCACGCATCGCACCCTGGCCAACTTCATAGGTGGCATTCGTGTCATTACACGTGATGCCAACAGGAATCCTAACGCCGGGACAGTGCGCGCGCGCGTTGTGCGCAAGCTTACCCAGGTCGGGGCAAATGAACTCGAGTTCGTCATCCGCCATTCGAAGGAAACTAGGACCGTTGCCAATCACTACCAGCAAGTAACTGGCCACCCTCTAAAATACCCCGGAGTTCTTTGTGTCGAAGTTCGTTGTGACTTTCTTCTTGTCTGCATTATAATGTTAATATTCTTCCAAGGTTGGAGAAGGTGCCTGGATTCCCCTCGAACTTTGCCAGGTCATTCCGGGCCAGCTCGTCAGGAAAGAATTCCCTAAGGAGAAGAGATCAGATCTTCTTTCATTCGCCACTCAGAAGCCAAAAGAGCGGCTTGCCAGTATAGTCCAAGGCGTCAGTAATGTGGGTGTCTCAACATTTCTTCTCCCCGGCAAATGCCTCACAATTCCTAGACTCTCGCGTGGAGCCAATCCGAATATGTCCGCCAATTCGGGTTGACGGCTGGTACTAGCCCACTTTCGATTAACGCACGGGTTCTAACACCACCGAGGCTGACATATGGGAAGGGAAGCAAGCTTCCGACCATCGTATGTCTCGCACACTCAACAGTGCCTTCCACTAGCTAATTTGTACTGCCTAAGGAACCCCGGAATGGGTCTTGGAACATGTCTGTATTTCTGCAAATTCATTCAACGACTCCGATTTCACCTCTTTCAGGGCGGACAAGCGATTATATCGCCCTGCCACCATCGTGGCATGGATTCTTATATTTTTCGATATGGACTTGCGGGCCGCAACTGCCCAGATTGCAAGCGACTTTGTCAAAGCATGTCGCAGTACCGGTGTGGTGCCGTTCTAGTCCCCGCCTCACCAGCTTACAATATATGATCAACTTCAGGTATGGCGGTGACCCATCCGAAGCCCATCATACGCTACATTAACGGTCAGGGCAACATTGCTTCCGTAAGTTTTTTTTTTTGTCGAAAGGAAATTCCACTCAACATGTTTCGCGCTCCGGGGCCTGCAGGATATTCAAGCGGCGGGGGCTGATTGCAAGGCCGAGAAGGGTGTTTTGCCGAATTTAGTTGTGGCTATCCTTCCAGGCGGCGGCACTGATCTCTACACCATTGTGAAACAGTGTGTATCGCCCAAGCCTAGCTATTTTCTCCTCTGACTTCATATCCATTTTAGCTGGGGCGACGTCAAAGTGAGTCGTCTTGCCCCTCCTCTCGTAGTTTGAGAAACTGAGATTATAATCTAGCAAGGTGTTCGAACCCAGTGCTTGAAGTCCGATAAATGCAAGGGTGCCAAAATGAACTTTTGGACAAACGTTGCGTTGAAGTATATTTCCCGCGATTTTCGGTACGACGGTAGCTTGTCTCATCTCCGTTTCCTAGGGTCAACGCCAAGCTCGGTGGTATCAGCGTCATCGTGGATTCCCCTCAGACTATAGATCCACACATCCCCACCGTGGTTATGGGCGCAGATGTCATGCACCCAGGGTACAGTTTTATTCGTGTTCTTGTTCCTCCATCTCACAACTCGTCAGTGCATCCAACCGCCCTTCCTACGCTGCCGTAGTGTCGAGTGTCGATGTGCATGCTGCTAAATATGTAGCGACTTTGCGTGTGCAGGCTTCAAGGCAGGAGCTTATTAGCGACTTGCAAGAGATGACGCAGGTATATATGTATATTATTTCAATCACCGAAATCTTATGGCGCTCACAGTCCATGCTCGGAAAATATCTGCTATATCGGGAGAAGGTCGAAAAGATACCAGAGTCCGACAGGGCGCCAAAGCGCCTTGTATTCTATCGAGGTACGCTTTTCGATTCTCGCGATGTCCTCGTCTCAATCTCGGTCTAGATGGTGTCTCCGAGGGTCAATTCCAGCAGGTTCTTGAGCGTGGTAAATTCCGTCTTTGCTTACCACAACGACTCATACTCCGTCTTTGCTTACCACCACGGTAGAATTACCGCTCATCAAGGGTTCGTAAATAACTTCCAATGACCTTACGAATACTGAGTCTGTTGTAGCCGCGTGTGAAGCCCTCAAGATCAATCCTGCGATTACCCTTGTCGTCGTTGGAAAGCGTCATCATGTTAGGTGTGTCTTTCTGCGCCGTCCTCGTCCGCGGGTATCTTATGCAATAAATATTCCTAGATTGTTCCCTATCAATGACAAAGACGCGGATAAGAGTGGAAATTTGCCAGCGGGGACTGTCGTCGATCAGGACATCGGGCATCCAACCGAATTCGACTTCTATCTTCAGAGTCACGGCGGGATTTTGGGAACTAGCCGACCAGGTCATTATTCGGTATGGTATCTCTCCTTGCTTGACTGTTATTCACTGATTATGTCCAGGTCTTATATGATGTAAGTGAAACACACAACATTCCGCAGGTACTCATCGACGGACTTTCAGGACAACCACTTTAGGTGGGTAACATCCATGCATATTGCTGCGACTGACTCTTTTGCAGCGCCGACAAGATGCAGGCGTTTTCTTTCGCCTTGTGCCATGTCTATGCACCCTCGACACGATCTGTGTCAATCCCTGCCCCTGTCTATTGTAAGTGACCATCGAGTGTCCCTTCCCAGCAAGCCTGATTTCGTTCTAGATGCCGACAAGGTCTGCGCGCGGGCAAAGATTCACTTCGACCCGAAAAAGCATTATGAGGAGTCCGAGTCCGGGACGACTCAAAGTTCGGAAATCCTCGAAACCTATAAGCGCGATTTTATGCCTCTCCACCCCAACCAGACATGGGAGATGTATTTCGCGGTGCGCAGTTCTTTCCTCGTTATCAATTCCACGCTGAACACCGATTTTCAGTGAACAGACTTCGAAATACTCAACGTTTCACCAATGTGCTCCACCTTTATGCCACCAAAGTTTTGTACTTGTATTCCGCTTGCGTACCGTGCTTTACTATGTGTCTTTGATGAAATTCTGTGAACTTCTGCGTGAAGAAAAATTAACATCCAACGTGGGCTCGAAGCCTCCCCTAAAACCTTTCCGCCTCTCCGCCCGGCTCTATTTTATTTTACTGGGCGTCGCGAATGTCACAGATCACGAGGATGTGACACCGCGCGTCAGAAGTTGGACGGACATTTTAAACCTTTGGAAACCTATATCTGACCGACGAAAATACCTCGAAGACTCACCACACAATCTGACCAACTCCTCCTCCCTGGAATAATAACAACGATGAATTGAATCGTGGGCAAAGAGTGTCTATGCGTATGATGTATGTGCTACCGAGTCGTGGTAGTTAACTAAGAAAGTACAGTTCAATATTTCTACTTTGCGGCCAGTATGGGCCGCGCGCGCATCGTACACCAACCAATGATACAATCCTGGCAATGCATGCAAAGCTAGTAACAGTAATGTGAAAGCGAGTTGTGTGGAAGGAGCAGCCAGAGCGAGAGGGAAAGGCGATGTAAGGAAGGGAAGGATCATCTGTAGGGGTCGTAAGGAGCTGTGGTATGGGTGTTGCTGCAGGACACTGTCCAGGCGGCGCGGCGGTCCGGTCATAATGTTGCATTAAAACGGCGCGGAACGGCTATATAGGGGAGGGAGTCGACAACGAGGGCGATGGGGCGAATTCATCGCGCTCCTTGACGTCGATCCACACCCAGCCGGGCGGTTCAGATTTTTTGGGTGATCTGCCCAATCCGCGCGCGAATCTGGGGAGGCTGCGCACGGTGCGGACGGAGAGGCTGTGCGTGCGGGAGGCGCCCGCCGATGAGGGCGTGGGTGTTTGCGAGCGGCGTGGTGGAGGCGGCGCGGGCAATGTTTGCGCGCGCTGAGGCGTGGGTCTTGGGGGTATGGGCACGTTGTAACTGTATTCCCGGCGCGTGAGGACATCAGATGGCGACGCAGGCTTAGGAGGCGGCCGGTTTTTGTGCAGGCGGCGGTTAGGTGTAGGTGTGCGTGGTTGATTGGTGAAAAAGAGACCTGTAGGCGGCGACCGCATCAACTACTGGGAACTCGAGATTGGCGAGGGCCAATACTGACTGGTGTAGCCGGGCGTGTTGGGTGCCTCGAGGGCGGACCAATCGGCCGATTCGTAGTCCGGCATCTCGTTCTCGACGTTGACATAGTTGGACGTGGATGTGGTGGTGACTGAAAATGCGGACGACTGGCTGGATTGAGTTGTCGAAACAAAAGGTGCCGAGCAGGACTCACCATATTGCCTTCATCTCCGTCTTCGCCGCCCATGCCCTCGTACGGCCCAGTCTCGAAAAAACCCTCGTCGTTGACATCGTCCTGGATGCCGTTCTTCATGTATCTGAGCCACGCCTGGGCGAAGGACGTCCGTGGATCGAACGCAAAGTCGCCATCCAGGTCTTGGAAGCAAGACACGTAGCGATTCACATTGTGGGCTCGCCCCAGCATGGAGCCGCGCAGGTACACGTCTAGGCCATCTAGCGTGGAGGATGTTTGTGTCCGGCGATCGGGATGGAGTTTGGACTCGGTGAACTGGTAATTGTGGTGTTGGCGAAAGAATTGGGAGGTACCGGTGTATTCGGATGGGGGCAGGTTGGAAGTGTTGATGGTGAGGACCTGTGAGCGGTTGTCGTAGGCGTCAGAGGGGGATGTGGGTGATTGCGCGTCGCAGCCGTCGGACAGCTCAGCGGAAGAAAAGGTTACAAGGTCTTTCTGTTCTGGGTCCCAGACCACCGCGAACGTCAGCCCCGAGTCAGGCGGGACTACATCTGACCAGCGATGGTCGGAGGCAGCGATACTTGTTGCTACGGTACTGGGTCCTTGGCGGAGTGTGTCGAAGCTCTGCGGGGAGTTAGAACAAAGACAATCTTTGTCAAAAAGGAAGACGGACCTGGAGGGAAGATATCGAGGCCGTGGTGTCATCTCGGCGCGAGCTGTGCTTCATCGTGGCCAGTCTATTGTCTTTGAGGTCTATTGTTCTACGGAACAAAGGCACGACTGTGTGGCGCTGAAGTGGGCGCGTCCCAGACGCGTTGAGAACAGAAATCCAAGCATTCAAATCGGAAGAAAGGCTCACCGTGGGCTCCAGAGAACAACGATGAAAGAATCGACGCGTTAGGTGGGATGTGGTGGGTGGTCAAAGACTGGGAAAAAACGCGCAAGCTGAAGAGCCGAGAATTGTCCATGTGAAACTTGTGCTCCATCGGGGACCATGACCTCACAGAGTATGCCGGCAGGATTTCTGTCCAATCGGCCCCGCGAATCATTTCTGTTGTCAGGGCATAGAAGTCACAGAACTTCACCTTCACAGAAGAAATTTAAAGGGCGGAAAAAAGGTTGTCAATCGAGAAGGAAGCCACGCACCCTGAGGTAGTTTAAGCCGTAGCATTTAGCATTTCTTCCCTTCCCATTTTCTTTCGTCCGTCAGTGTGCAGTGAGTTATCACAGCTGAGCGCCTAATTACCGTAGACATTTCATTGATGAGTGAAGAGGAATGGGGAAAGATCTGGAACTTTTGTATTGCATTGTGAAAGCTCTAGAGCGAAGGCGTCCGAGACCTCCGAGCTCAAGTCGTCAAGGGTGGCCACTGGAAGTTCCCGGCGCAGTTTGGAGGAAGTTTAATATAACGGGGAGGTGAATGAAAGATCTTGAGATTGGATCCTTGCTCCGTAGAATGACCTCGAACGTGCAAAACTTGGAGTTCCCCGAGATGCTGGGAATGTGATAATATTGCGCCCGAGCGCGCGGTGTCGCAGATAACGCAGTTGGTGAGTACGGGAGTTTTAAAAGAGTCAAAGTCGGTTTAGGTCCCAAGTCGCGCCTTTGAACCTTTGCCCAGGAGGCTCGGGCGAGGTTTGGGTGAGGCAAAGCCGGTTAATTGTCAGTCGGCCGATGGAACCGACGGAATGGAAGCCTTTGCGACGCAAACGCAAACAACCGCTCATTCCTGAAATGGAATTTTTAGACCTCCCGCTAGAACTGTTAACGCAGATCCTCTCGCACCTCGCGCAGCCCAAGCACCTGGCCTATGCATGCCGCGTTAACAAGACCTTCCACGAATTCGGTGTTTCTCGCCTCTACGAACGAGCGTCCATATATTCCTGGCACAAACACGCCAAGGCGAGAGTAAGCCTGACATTCGGGATTTTTGAGGGGGGACTCACGGGAAGGACAGGTCGTGAGCCTATTCAACACCCTCGCGCACTACCCGCACCTCGCGAAGCACGTCCTCAAACTTGGTCCGACATCGCACCTTATCGCTCCACCACTCTATGCTGAATCCCGGCGACAGAGATCCGCGACTTTCCAAAGTCTGTGGCAGCGGATGAACTCGGGGAGCTCGTCGTCAAAGGACTGCGAAATTGCGTCAGCTTGCGCGCTTGCACCTGGACGCGCGACGGTGCACTCAACTCGGCGGTCCTCGCGGTCCTGCAAGCGTCCGATACGCTCTTGGAGCTGGAGATTAACGGGCACAGCGACGGACACTACGATGCCGCCCTACTCCGCGGCTTCGCGCATCTGCGGCGGGTGTCGCTGATCATGCCCAGCGCTGATGTCGTGCGCCAGCTGCAGCCCTGGATGGCGTCCACAGGCGCACAGCTACGGAGCTTGACCCTGATCTGCAAGGTGAGATGGTTAGCCAATGGTGTGTCCCCGCCACTGACGGGTACACCAGATGTCCCCCCTCGTCACGGACGGCGTGCTGGAGGCAATCGCGCCAAGTCTCGCCCAGCTAGAGAAATTCTCCATCACCGGCTGTCCGCGCATCAGCCACCTCGGTATCTGGGCCATCCTCGCGCACAATAGCGCTGGGCTCTGCGTCCTCGGTCTCGAAGGCCTTGCCGTGAAGTTTGTGAGTTACTTCCGCGTCCCCGCCTCATCGCATACTGACGACGGGACCCAGGACATCGCCGCCCTCAGCGCGCACTGTGCGGGCAGCAGCGCTCTCGCACGACTGCAGTCCTTTACCCTGAGTGTCCACACCGAAGCCTGGCTCGCCGCCACTGCCGCCCTCCTCGTACCCGCCCCACTAGAGGCGATCCATCTCTACGCCACGCGCGCCTTCATCCCGACCCCTGCGGGAGACGCGTTCTGGCGGGATCTGGTCTCGGTGCACGCTGCACGGCTCACCCGCGTCTCCGTCCACCGCATGAGCATCAGCCTCGCCACCATCGCCGATGTCTGCGCACGCTGCCCCGCTCTGCAGGAGCTCTTCGTCGTCGTCGACCCCTCGTCGCTGGTGCGTTTTGTTACTTTCCGCTCATCGACGCATGCTAATTCTCGACGCCCTCAGGAGGCGCTGACGGACTGCCTCGCCAGTGCGCGTGCACTCACGACCGTGCACGTCAATTTTCCCTCCCGCCAGGAGGACGAGTCTGGCCCAAACCTCCTTACCGCCCCCCAGGCGCTCGCGATAGTACGCCGCTGCCCAGACAGCATCGCGCTCTTCGGGTGCAACGCGCGTGTGTGGCATGTACGTGTACCGTCCCCGTCTCACACCTACTCCTCGTTCTGACGAAACGTTGGGTGATGCAGGTCGGGCGACAGATCCAGCGCAAGGAGACGGGGGAGCTCGTCGCGGAGCGCTTTCTAGCGAAGTACGATAGCCTGGATATTCCGGAGCAGTTCTTGGTCGTTCGGACTTGATGAGTCTGGACGGTTTTGAATTAAATTGGATGGGTACAAGTACACGAAGGAGCATTACTTCTTAGAGGGTTACCTAGAAGGGCGTGTCGGCGGGGAAGACCATGGGCGCACGGACCTCGGCGCGTTTGTCCGCGCCGCAGAGGAGCTCGACGAGCGTGAGGGCGAAGGGGAACGCCGTTCCTGCGAGTCGCGTTATTTCCTATTTGGGAACGCTGGATGTAGCGGGGAAATACCTGGGCCGCGACTGCCATACGATGCTGAGCGTTAATGCTTTACGCGACGGAGTGTACATACTACATACCTCGTAACTAGATTCTTGGAGATGACGACGGGCTCTTCGGAGTAGTCAAAGTCTATGAAATTAATGTCGGCGGTATTATGAATGAATGAATGAATTGCACCCTACCGTTCTCGAGCTGCGCTTTGACGCTCGGATGCGAGGTCAGGGGCTGGCGCGGGAGTTTGGAAGACAGTGCTGTTAGACTTCCTACATGAAATGGTGAGAAAAATGAAATCCTCAGTGCCACCCAAATGCTACCTGCACAGATCATCCCGACGATCTTGTCCTGCTCGAGGAATTCGCGCACAAGGGCTTGGACCGCGGTGTTTGTCGATATGGTTTCGGCACCCTTCGCGCCGCCGGGGATGACAAGCACGTCGTATGAGGTGTTCTTCCAAAATGAAAATGACTTTACTGCTGAATAATCGCCTCTCCACTTACCGCCGTCTGCTCATCGAAAACCGTGTCGGACACGATACGAATCCCGCGCGAGCCAGTGGCATATAGCGGCTTTTCTGAGCCCGAGCTCTCCTGGACGTATGCAGAACGGCACGCGATTCCGGCGCGCACGAGCGTGTCATAGGTGATGGTACTGAATTAATACAGGGAACCAGTCAAAAGGGGAGACATTTTCTGCGTGAACGAAGCCCTACAATTCCATCTCTTCCGTTCCGTCAGCGAGCAGAATCAAGGCGGATGGCATTGCGGAAAGGCAAGATGATGGTAAGAGGCAAACGCGGAACACAGCCACCCCGGCCCGGCGACACAAATATTCAGCTCGGCGATGAGTAAACTTTTGTGTATAACAAAATTCAGGTAAATGTGAATTGTCGAAAGGACTGAAAGGTTGTTAAGTTTTCAGGCTCGGTTCCTAATTATACTCATAGTTACATGTCGTTGAACAAGTTGAGTTAGCACCTAGCGAACGTAACAGGGTCCCCTAATTGCAACCTTGGGTTCATTCGAGAAGCTGCTGCGGGAACCAAAAGTTGCAATGACAACAAATCCGTTGTAACCTTGATTTTTCCCCGCCGAGGAGAAGTGCGCAGTTATCGAATGACGGAATTGAACACCGATGGTTAAACACAAAAAGGGAAGTGCATTCCGAAGCAGCAACGGACTTGGTTTGACTCCAGGTGATTCAAACTTGTTATTCCCTGCATCAGGTAAGAATCCAACACGAAGTACTGGGAAGATCAACGACTCACAAAGTCGAAATTCGGGCGAAATCAAACTTCGTTACACTGGAATATCCCGCGTGCTCGAGTGCGGGGCAGCTGAGCGCGGAGAATCTCGAAAAGCTGAGCTCCGCGAGGAGGATAGCTCAGTTTCACCCGTAACTCGACATTCCTGAGAGCAAGGAACCGTGGCCCAGATAAAAGCCCGTCCAGTAAGGGCCAAGGACGTATTGGTTGAGTCACGGCTTCATGAACAAAAAACCCAAGAGTCATCGATATGACTAGCGTCGACAAGCTTGCCGAGCATGATGCCTCCAGCAACTCTGTCAACGCACGGACGAAGTTGTACAGGTGCACGCTGGCGGGCTGACCGCTGATGTTTACATGGAGTTCCAGGCGCCGGAGTTTCGTCAAATCGGTCAAAGACACGGTGTGAGACTTCCTCAGTGAGAATTCTGCATAGAAAGTAAGTCAAACGATTGTAGCTTCACGATAAACTTACGTGTATGATATTCCAAGTGGAGGTCTTCGAGACTTGGGCTCACCGCGTTCAGGAGCATTTGGAGGCCGAGGTGTGACCCTGTGTCTTGTCCCCACAAGAAATGAAGGCTCCGCACAGTGGATAGAGAATCTCCCCATATCGCGACGAAATCGAGGGGGGAGGAGCCCAACTCGAGGCGGCATTTGGTGAGGCATTTCGTCTCAGGACGATGTTCGCTTAGACGCGGAATCGTGACGCCTACGAACGACAATTCCTTCAAAGCGGAAGAGGTGACGAGCTGAGAGAACTCGGCCGGGTCCGGGACGAGTCCCAATCCGATGAGGTGCAAGGATTCAAGCGGTGACTGATGACACAGTCCACGAATGGCCACTTTCAGTTTTTTTGGAACGCCACCCCACTCGGGTTTCGTACGGCGCCCCAGCAAGTCCAGCGTGAAGGACTTGACACGGTGGAGAAGTCCTAAAATGGAGGCTGTCGCTGGGGACCAGATTATCGGCTGGTCAAAAGGTTGTCTGTTATGAACGACCACAATTTTCAGCGAGCGGACGTGGCCAGCGAGATGTGGGGATTGGAGTAACACGTCTAGCAAGTGCTCAGCAGCAGTGGGAGTTTCCGGAGTAATGACGATCGTGACCTCTGAGAAGATAGACCGTTGAGACGACGCCGTGAACGCTCGGCAGACGAGTGAACAGGAGCGAAGAGTGTTCGGGTCAGGGCCAATTTCCTCGATGAATTTAGCGATGAGTTCTTGCGGGAAATGGGATGACATGGTGGTGGATGAAAGAAAGGGAAAGAGGCAGTCTAACCCTAACCCTAGGGTTCGGATGACGGGCCGGACTTATAGCCCCTATCTTCACATCGGCGATGTGGTTGAACCAAGGTTGGACCGGCAATTGTGCCCTCCGAGCTCTGATTAGGTGAAGTGCCTGTTTCGTTGCCTTGAAACGAGATTATACCTCGGAGCTCAGACCGTCATCGGGGCTCGGGGGCAGAAACTTTATCTAAACTCGGTGTCGAACCTATCGCGGGATAACCATGCACGGTGCGAGGCAGTACTCGACGAGATATCGTCAGCCGATATCCGTGCGCCGATATGTTTGGATGGTATGGACCCGGCTGGATGATGATGAACCAGTCTTCAAGACACGAACGAAGTGGTAGTATAATCAGGCAGCAGCGCCAGTTTACTCTAATGCATCCCTTCCGCGCTCTAAAGAATATCGACTCGCGGACGGCGCAGAATCTTTCGTGCTGGAGACTTCACAGCAATCTCCACCTTCTCGAGTATTATAAGTATCTTCAAGTAGATCAAGAGGGAATATCCATTGTCGACGATAAAGTACATATGTACAGGTATAGAGACTGTGAGTACCAATAAAATTTGTAGGCTAAAAGAAGGCTCATGCCGATGAGTTGGGCAATACGATAGTCGTTGAATTGAGTTTGGAGCGGGCGTGTTCAATGCTGGTCGGGAGCCCGAGGGCTTCCGAAATTGTCGTGGGTATGCGTGACGATGATTGTGGTGGTACAGATGTCGTGAAATGCGAAGACGTGAAGTGAGCCTGGATGGCTGGATACCATGATGGCGCGATGACCGAGCTAGGAGTAGAAAATAAGCCATGACGCAGAGAAGAAGGGGTTAGGTCACATACCATCGAGGCCGAGTGGCGAGAGCGAGAGAATCCGTCCTCGTCTCTCATGCGACAACGCACGATCCGGAGGACCCGGTGCTTCGGTCATAATCGACTGTGTCGATTTGGGGCAGGTCCTCGACCGCTGCCGATGTGGGTTGTTGGGCAGGGGAGGACGAGAGATACACAATAGTGGTGAAGATAGCGGTGAATGCGTCCATGATAGCTATTTGGAGGTCGACGTGGATGGTTCGTGAGCGTCAAAGAAGCTTTTGAAGGAAGTCAAAACTGGTTCGGTTCTGATGGATCCTTCGAGTTAGGGGAATGAGCTACTTATACCATGCACGGAGCCCGATCTGAATTGGGAGCACAATGAGATGTAGGCGGGATCACAAAGTTTATTGTGTTGGTCTGCCTAACCCCGGCGGCGTTGAGATCAGCGTGGTTCGGTACGTCGGCGCAATGTGATTTTACCAAAGACAAAAGACCTGCTGGGGAAGTGAGAGCCGCATATTCAAACAATAAGCAACCGGCAGACGGCAAATGATGGAACGCAGAAAAGACAATTGAACTGTGACGCATAACGGCGTGACAATTTTCAACCTCCCGGAACCTCCCGAAAATATTAATTAAACGGCTCGAAGAAGGCACTAAAGTTCAAATCAGTTTTTCAATCCCATCGCAACAAGCGTTCAATATTCAACTGCCGAGTGAATTGAAGCCGTGCCCCAAACCAATCGTGCATCCTCTCATCTCGGAAAGAGAGACCCACAATGGCACAATCAGCAGACTGAATACCAGTGGTGGAGTTTGACGGGGTTCGAGTCCCTACGTCCGCATATCTTGGTTCTTGCTGATTTTTGGCACGACGGATTTATTTTGTGCTTGCCAGTGGGTTGAAGGGACCAGGTTTTGTCGACCGACTGCCCGGATGAGGGGTTTGGTACTTAGCGACCCAAGACGAGGGGCACGCAAAGCGGACGTGGTGCAGGATGTACGACTGTTCTCATTAGTTATAGATCGCGACTCGCGAAATGTGTTTGAAGCAGTTGACCCATGGGTGCTCATGGGGTTCGACTCCCCGCATTCGCATAGCTTTGACCCAGGTTTTTTTTGCCGTTTCCGCATCTTGATTCTTCCTGCTCGGCATAAAATTCTAAGTTTTTCAAACCCATCCATTCTGGCCCTCATGGTAGATAAGAACCCAACACTGCTTGAACGTTGAACGTTGAACAGTCCAACCTCGGCGACCTCTCGAATTTCAAGTTGAACAAAGCGCTCCAGTGCTCAATGAGATGGTTATTGGGTCGAGGTAGGTCTATAGGAAGAAGGCGGGTGTTGTGCACGGTGCACGACTGCTTCGAGCACTCATTAAAATTCATAAATGAGTATGTCGGGGTCCACGGACCGGGGCGGCGAAGCAAAACGCCGATCACATCAACCTGCAGATCCCCGAACATCTCCAGCTTAAGGGCGCCAAACTCTCCACTCTTACTCAAGCTTTAGCATACCGCGGCATAAAGGCCCTAAAAGAGAAGGTAAACAGGAAAACAACGGACGAAAATGTCCTAAGTACGCAACAAGCGGTTAAAACTCTCTTCAAGAAGACGCCAACCGAGAAACTGATCTGGAAGTCAATCAGAAACAAGGATATCTCCCGACAGGTCCGCAACTTCATGTGGAAAACGCTACACGGTGCTCACCGTGTCGGGAAGTTCTGGACACACATCCCAGATATGGGTGATCGGGTAAACTGCCAACATTGCGGCGTAGTAGAGACCATGGAGCACATTCTGATAGAGTGTGGCCGCCCTGGGCAAAAAGAAATATGGGCGCTCGCCGAATCACTGTGGCGTAGGTCACACACAACATGGCCCACCGTACTCTTTGGAGGGATCATGGGGGCAGCGCTAGCGACTTTCTCCGGGGAGAATAATAAAGAATCTAAGGGCTCGGCCCGTTTATACCGAATTCTGATGACGGACTCAATGTACCTCATATGGAAGATTCGCTGTGAAGTAGTTATCAGGGATAACGGAGTGGCGAAGTCGGTTACTGAAATCCACAATAGGTGGGTTGCGCTTATGAACGAGCGCCTGGAGATTGACAGAAGTCTCACAAACCGGGTACGTTTCGGCAAGCAACACGCTATCCCAGCATCCGTGGTCTTTGATACATGGAAGGGATCATTACTCAACGAGAATGAATTGCCACCTCAGTGGCTACGAGAACCCGAGGTTTTAGTGGGTATCTTACCGATAAGGTCACGTAGATCTCCGTCTCCACCCATAGGGCGACGAGGCAGAAATCGATAAACGGTAAGGAGCCCCACACTGTTGCTGATCGCTTCGTGCGTAACGCATTCCCTCGGGGGTGGTTTCTCATCTCCAAATTCTCCGGAGGGCTCTGGCCCTCTGCATTTGCGTCGCGGCTGCCGGAGGCTAATCTACATTAGTTGTCCGACGGTCCATGCGGTCTACGACCGCATACGTACCACCAAAAAAAAAAAAAAAAAAAGTATGTCGGGGTCCAACTCCCCGCGTCCGCATGTCGGGATACTACTAAAGACCTTTTTTTCCCCTTATCATCGCCACCAATATTTCATTGCACTTGCCGGAACCGCGATTTTGAGCGTGGCGGATAAGAAAGAATTCAACCGCTCTCACCGGCGCTTTGACCAACCGTGGGACCATCACTGCACTCGGCATTACGTTATTTGATCTCCCTTCCTCCCGTCTCCCGTCGACACTGGCTGGACCAAGGCTTGAGGCTTGACGCGGCGCTCAAATTTTGAAGGCCAGATTGAAGCAAGGCAAATTTCGGACTAGTACTCATTTTTCGGCGCGACCCTTCGATTCGAAAATCAGCTTCATCTGCGGACACTCGGGATTCGGGAAACTTGCCACTTGTTGGTCCTGGACCGGCTGGCTCGCGCAGTGGCATGATATTACAAGACGCAGGTCGCGCTCCCCATGAATGTCCGGTTTTGCAGCTGCTGCTTTGGGTTCGCGGAGAATGGGTTTTTTTTGGGCGGTGTATTGTGCGTGCTCACTTGATATCCTTGTATTGCGTTGGATGCTAATACAGGTGCAGAGGGTTAACAACGCGCATGCACGATACACACTACACCTCTGGGCTAGAGGCGGGACTTGCATTCGGTGTGTACATATTCTTCTTGCTTCGTGTATTCTGGGTTATATCGGTGCGGTGCTCGTCTCCCGCACCGCCAGAGTCTTCCTTCCTCTGTGGCAGCTTGGCTGTTTTGCCGGCTTCGACCATTCCGCTCGTTGCAGTTCATTCACCTCCGCGTGGTATCTACGCCTGCGTGTACCTCAATCCCGCGCCGCCTGCACACCACGAGAACCCCCTCCTGCGCGTCCATCGCACGCGCGCCGCGTTCGATATCTTTCCCTCTTCCTGCCAATTTCGACACCCTCTTACTTTCTTCCACCTCAAGCCTGATGGATCACTGACGCTCTCACAGGCATCCACCTTGTTCACCCGATCCCGAATCAAATGAGCAGAAGCAGAGTCGTAGATGTGCAAGAGAACGAATACAAGAACTCGGCCGTGGATACGATTGAGATGGTGGGCATTACAAGAAGTGTGAGCCTGCGTTATTTCGTTCCGGGTCTTTTTTTGTTCCCGTTCTTTTGGTGGCTCTTTGTTGGGGCGGCGGGAACGCAATTGCGGCGCACCGCTGCGATGCGATGCGAACGTCCACCGCGGTGTGGGTCGGTACGACGTGAACCCGGTGCTCCTGCAGCGTGTCCGAGTCGGTGCGATTGCGATTGGATGTCGTGTGCGTGTGGTCTTTCGCACGTCGATGTGGAGTTATTTCGCAGATGGGGTGTTGCGCAGATGGGGTGTACGCGCAGGGGTGCGCCTTTCTGCGGCTGCTCTTTGTGTGCGCCGGTGCGACGCGGACGCAGCGGAGTTGTTGTGCGGATAGGGACGGGACGCACACGTTCTTTCACATTTCGAGGATCTCAATGTGATGCGGACGCCGTACGCGGTGATCTTTCCGCGCGTCGGTACAGTACGGACGCGCTGGTGGTGCATGCATCCTCAGCGTGGGTGCTGGCGATGTAGATGGACTTGGCCGCAGCGAGAGTCGTTGCGTACTGTATTACTGTTGGTGGTGCGTGCGGGCGGACACCCTCGGTGCCTGCGCTCATTGGTATACTCATACTTGTGGGCCCGGTGTCGAGATGGGCCGCCTGCGCGCATATTGGCGCATGGACGCATATGCGTATCCCGCACCCAGCATGGACCCATCTCTTCCCTGCCCTGCGCTCTCCCGGGCCATCCCTCTTCCTCTTTCATTCGTACTCCTATTCTTATCCCTCTTCTCCTCCCTCCCTCCCCTCCTTCCTGACGCTAACAAAAGTATCCTTCCGCCATAGACGTATACGACTACACTGTCCTCACCCTCATCGCCCACACCGGCCCTTACCAACCCTCAAGGCCTTCAAAGCCCGAGCGCCCTCGTCGCCCACCGAACGGTCAGCCTCTTTCTTCCTTCTTCCTTCTTCCTTCTTCTTTCTTTGGTTATTCCCTTCGTCTTACGTTTTTCCTTTTTCTTTCCTTTTTCTCTTGCTGCTCTTCCTCCCCTCTCATTAAACGAAGCGGCGCCGGGGTGCGGATGTACGTGTACCCACATTGCCCTGGGTCCTGGTGTAGATTGGGTCGGGGTGCAAGGTGCAGATTGGGCGGGGTGCAAGGTGCGATGCGGCGGTGCGGGAGGATGCGATCGAGACGCGTGTCGATCGATTGGGCCGCGATGCGATGCGGCGCACCGGCGCCGTGGAGACACGATACGGTGGTCTCCGGCGCGTCGATGCAGAGGGGCGCGGGGCGGTGGGTGCGGTCGAGACGCGTGTCGATCGATTGGGAGGTCCGCCATGCGATGTGATGCGGCGCGCCGGCGCCGTGGAGACGAAACACGATACGAGTGGTCTCCGCTCGTCGATGCAGAAGGGCGCGCGCGCGGTGGGTGCGGACAGACGAGTCGGTGGCCGGTGGCCGGTGGTGCGAGTGCTAGCGAGACCGCTGCGGAGCAGGCGGTCGATCGATCGATGGGATGCGCGTCTGGCGCATTTGCGTTCGGCCCTGTGGAGAAGGTGCGCGTGCGCTGTAGTGTATCCCTCCTGCACATAGGATAGAGACGGCTTGGCGCGCGCCCTATTCTACTCCTCCCCCTCTTGTTTCCTTCCTGTTCCTCGAGGATATGCATCCTCGCGCTTCTTCTCGTGTGTCTTGCCACGCTCGCATTCGTATTTCGTGATCGCTCGGTGCGATGCGGTGGTGCGGTCGCGACGCGTGTCGATCGATTGGGCAGACACCACGAGTGGTGGTCTCCGGCGCGACGATGCAGAAGGGCGCGGGCGCGCGCAGTGGTGCAGCGAGATGCACATCTGGCGCATTTGCGTTCGGACCTGCGGAGAGGGTGCGCGCATGTGCTCTGTAGTGTATCCCTCCTGCGCGCGGGATGGAGACCGCTTGGCGCGCGCCCTATCCTACTCCTCCCCCTCTTGTTTCTTTGAGGAGCGGAGGCCTCGCGCGCCCGTGTGTCTTTTCTTCTCTTCAGAATCAAGCTCGCGCGCCGTCGTGCAGATGGGAGGATCGCGGTACTACAAATGACGCATGGACATGGGCGGGAGGTCCCCGACACGCACGCACTGCGTGTGTATACGGGCGTATCATGATTTCGTCGTTTGGCGGACACGTGAGGGTGGCGCCAATTTCGCCGGTAGTGCCGACGCCGTGTGCCACGTCATCGTGCCCACTGCGGCGGGTGCTCGCTGCGAATCGTCCAGCATCGCATGGAGGCTGCCCGGAGGGGTGTGGAGGGTCCATCTACTCTTCAATTGTCTGGGCCTTCCCCTGAGGACTTAGATTGCACAGAACGAAGCTCTAGCGAGGTTTACGTGAATCACCGTACCATACCCGTACCGTAAAGGGATTTTTCTGGGCTCATGTCAGGTGTCAGCACCTGTATAGCCCCGGAAACCACTCAAACAGGAGGTGGATATGCTATTGATATCCACCACTAATTTGAGTACTTCCCACTAAAAGGTGTGTATTTCAGATCTTTTGGTAACTTTAGAGCTAATAGGACTGCTATTTACTAGTAGGTATTCAATATCTTCAATATCTTTATTAATTTCCATCAATGATGGCGGCGCGCCATCGCGCCTGATGTCGGGTGTGTTTTCAATATTTTCAATAACTTCGCTATTTATCTCCATCAAAGGCGGTGTCGCGTCATCGCGCCTGACATCGCTGTATATCCAGTATCTTCATTACCTCCCATCAAAGGCGGCGGCGCGCCGTCGCGCCGCGATCATTGCCATCATTTCCATCAAAAACGCCGCCGCCGGGTTCGCGCCCACCGCAGAAATGGAGATAAATTCGTGAGAAAAATAGCGGTGAGAGATATAGGGAGCAAGTTTTGATTTAGCTGGTTTGTGAGTTCATGTTCTTTGTTTTGAGCAAGATAATCACATTTTCAGCATAAAAGCAACATATTTTCCGTCCAAGTCTGCGTGACCTCAATATAGGTGTGTAGGCGGTACATCGGGGTGTGGGGAAACATTTGAACACGGGGCGCCAGTCGTGCGTGTCGTGGAGCACAGCACAGCACACTACTGCACCTCGGTGACGCCCGAGTCGCAGCATTTTTTGCCTGCCCCCCGTCGAGAGGGCATGTTACACCCGTCAAATCTGCCTTTTTTGACCTCTCGGCACCCGCAGCCGACTCGTCGTCCAACATCCTCGCGCTTTTGAGCTCTGCGTGAACATTTTCAGAGAGAAACTCGGAGATACCTCTCCCGCAAAATGCGGGTGTGTCCTGTCGAGGCGAAGGCCAAGCCTTTCTTTGTGCACATCCACCGAGCACGAAGGTAAATGCAAAGGCTGCGGAGTCCACATGCAGGGGGAGCAACGGAGTTAATCTTAATCGAGAGGGTCCTTGGGTTTGGCAACGGAGGGAGTCATCGTGAGCAGAACGGTGCTAAACACGCCACGGCGTGCTCAGCAAGCTCCTTCTTCCTAAGCCCGTTCTTGACACGCAGCGGTTTCTCGTCGATTGGTGCATTCTCGGTTGTTACGAGGTCCGTATTGTGGCCGGGTTGGTATGTGCCCTCGGGCACAAGACCTCGACTTTGCCGGCGTGTATGTGCCACTCGGTACAGTCCGTCGTTGGAGTATCCAGGAATTTCATCTTGCGCGCGCGCAGTGTTCCTCCCGCTGCTCTGCCGACATCAGCTAAAGCTTACGGTTTACGTGTGTGCCTACGTGCTTATCCTTGTAGCTGGCGAGACTTGCGGGCGCGCCAACTTACCTACGGTGACTTGATTCAAGTGTCGGGCGAGAAAACCTGACGGCGAAGGGTTAGTTTAGTTCCAGCTTCAGTAAGTAGTGAATGTAAAAACCTAGACACCGAGCTTTTACGTTATTAAATCACCTCCTCGTCCTGGAAATAAACTCAGGGGAGATAAAATGGGTATTCAGAGCTTGCGGTAGCCTTGAGAAGACTCACTTTTGGCGGTATCTTGCTTCCCGTAGTGCTGCCGTGAACCCTGCTCAGAATTCGTGATTACAGCACCTTGACGGCCCTTATGGAAGATTAAACTACGCGTGGGCTTTAGGCCAATCGTTTATCTGTAGACGCTCAACTTCATTTATCTCGTGGTGATTTCTGAGGGCAACTAGGGATCAGAAGGATTTTCGAGGTAATACTTTTTCACCGTAGTTCTGAAGGGCTTCTTGACGCCGTGCGTGCTTGGTGACTGAATGAAGCGGAGGATATCCATGCCCCATGTCACGCAATAATTCTTTAGGAAGAACGTTCCAGCTTGATGGGCGGGAGAGACGACGTTGGTGGTAGAGGTACGAGATCAAGCATTAGATCAAAACCTGGCTTCAGATACCTTTGACACATCAGTTCGCGACAGAAATTGAAACAAACCTCTGTGGTGCTCTGCAACGCTCAAATGAAGAAGAAAACGGTAAGTAACATCTATTCAAGGCCTACAGGGCTCTAAGTATGTGCCAAATAGTTTTTCTTCCGCTAAAAAGACACTCCTTCCGTCAGTTCGTGACAAAAAATAGACCCGCCTCCCTGTCCCTCAGAAAAGTGCAAATACATGAAAGAAGGGCTTAGCGAACTTCAGGATACCACATTGAAGTTCGATGCAACTCCAGGCAAGGTGGCAAAATAAATTAAAGAATTAAAGGTAATTTGTCCAGCGTCAAGCAGTTCATCTCAAGTGCTATGTAGGTCAAGCCCTTCAAGTTCCTTCCACCGCGAGGCCATTTGCGCCGACAATTGTGCGTACCCCGCCATTTCCCTTAAGCTTTTGGAAGGGCCATAACCCGTTGTGCACATACATTCCGCCCGAAGTTGAACCGGGCAGAGATAGACTGAGCCGACGAACGGGCGGCGGAGTGACCGGTGCGCAGACCCAATCTCGCGTTGCATTGGTGTAATCGCAGTGCCCAGATTGTGAGAGCCGCTGTGCAAGGCCGCAGGAGGCTGTATCGACTGCAGAGAAGAATAGAGGGCTTACCCTCCGCAAAACCTGCCATCCGCAGGTTCGCAAAGATTTTGTGGAAGCGCGCAGTAGTCTAACGTCTTTGGCGTCATGCGAGCTCGGGTGGACCGTCCCTTGTTGTAGGAGAGGCCGATATTGACGGTGGCAAACAAGCCCCGCCTTTGCATTCCGCATGCCAGCGACATTGGTGGCGGCATGGTAATGAGTGGGATCAGCCTGGTCGAGCGATGTTCGTTGCCCACGGCATTGAAGGGCTCGTCCTCCTCGTGTTCTTTACAGTTTACCTCGCCACCGCGCGCTGAACATTAGCGGTGCGTAGTCTAAGTTGTGTTCTTGAACGGCGAGAATTACCCTAGAGACGCCAGCGAATTCGGTGATTGCAGAGCTGAACCGTTGACACGTTTGAGTGGGGTGTCTAGGAAAAAGGAGAGGCGGGGGTTGAACGGAACTGTGACCCACAACATGCTGGAATTTGGCTCAAAAGTGGGGTGTCTAGGGAAAAGGAGAGGCGGGGGTTGAACAGAACTGTGACCCACAACATGCTCGAATTTTGCTCGAATGCACACCTGAAGGAAAAAAGGGTCAGCAAAACTTCGAGTGGCAAGTTGAACTGGCAATGCATAGGCGGAGTTTTGCGGCTGATTGCGCAGGCCAAGCCCAAGTGTGGGTGGTTGTGGGTAGTTGAGACAAAGCTGGACGAGCTGCTCACACGTGCGGTGATGTACAGTCGCATGGGCCGGCCGTGCCATCCTCCTGCGCTGGCAGCCACCGCCTTCCCTCCTCTCCCATGCCTCGGTCGTGTGACATGCGCGGCTGGGGCCCCGCGTTTAAATGTCTCCTTGTCCTCTGCCCCCTTGCTGTACCGTAGTTACGCCTATGGTGTCATTTTCGTGCTCAAAATATGATTATCTTGCTCAAAACAAAGAAGATGAACTCACAAACCAGCTAAATCAGAACTTGCTCCCTATATCTCTCACCGCTATTCTTTTCACGAATTTATCTCCATTTCTGCGGTGGGCGCGAACCCGGCGGCGGCGTTTTTGATGGAAATGATGGCAATGATCGCGGCGCGACGGCGCGCCGCCGCCTTTGATGGGAGGTAATGAAGATACTGGATACACAGCGATATCAGGCGCGATGACGCGACACCGCCTTTGATGGAGATAAATAGCGAAGATAAATAGCGAAGTTATTGAAAATATCGAAAACACACCCGACATCAGGCGCGATGGCGCGCCATCATTGATGGGAACTAATAAAGATATTGAAGATATTGAATACCTACTAGTAAATAGCACTCCCATTAGCTCTAAAGTTACCAAAAGATCTGAAATACACACCTTTTAGTGGGAAGTACTCAAATTAGTGGTGGATATCAATAGCATATCCACCTCCTGTTTGAGTGGTTTCCTGGGCTATACAGGTGGGTGTCAGTTGAGCGCTATTTCCGAAAGCAGACATAGGACTTTGATCCGTGTGATCCTGATGATGCTGTCACCGGAAGCGGCTTAATTATCATCGCTATTGAGTTGTTTGTTATCTATTCATCTGCACCCACATCGAAGAGGCGCTATGGATAACACTTCGAGCTCAATTACCAAGGGCACCCATGGAGGAGCACGGAAAGGGGCAGGGCGGCCTCGCAAAACTGTGGTTTCTGTTGCTCAAAACCAGAGAGACACCACTCTCGGATATCCGATTCGTTCTAACATTGGGCACAAAACCTCACATCCCAGTGCACCACCTGCTGCATTTTTCCTCCCTCGAAATACCAACCAACCAGTACCTTCAGGAAGCCAGCAGATTCATGCACAAGCTGGCCGGGCTTTTTGGGCCGACATCGTTGCATCCCAATCAGATGCAGATACATTGCCCGCTGCTTCATGTGCGTCAACTTTCGACAAATTTATCTTTGCTCATGTTCATCTAGCAGTCTCACACATCTCATCCAGAGAGTTCACACAGCTCAACGAGCAGCTGGATTATGTCCAGGAGCATGATGAGCGTGGTGACATCTCTGTCGGCGACAATTTCATCGATGATAGTATTGTTGACCACTCGGTTGATAAGTCGAAGCCGGAAACACTGGATCCTGAACCGGAGACAGTTGAGCCCCCTGGAAATTCAGCGCTTCACAAACAACTTCTTGCTCTCCAAGCCCGCCTCATGCAGGAGGAAGCAGTACATGGGAAACCACTCTGTTACACCCGAGGCGATTTTTTCGATAGGCCGGAGCACCCAATTTTTGCCCTTCAAACACACAAGGATAAAGTTGGACTGGAACGCGAACCATTGTACTGGCGCAAGGTCTTTGTTTGGCTACCTCACTTACTCCCGGGGCCCGAGACATTCAAGTGTACTTGTGGTATGCCCCTTACAAGGAACGGTGTGTTGCAGTAGTCATAAAATTCGATTATTTTATGCTCAAGAACGGCACAGGGCAAAATACAAACCCAATTGCGCGCAGAGTTTGTGCCATGCCAGCAGATTATTTTCTTTACACCAATCACTTTGTCTGTGATTCTCGACGCATTCGAAATCCGGGGGCAGGGTGCGGGAAAAGCTTTCAGGGGACAGATCCTCACATCCTTGAACAAATGCCTGATTTTGTACTGGCAGCATTTCCAGGTAGGTTGTTTCAATGTCTCAATACACAGGCTCATGGTTACATTCACAGGTCTAATCTCCGCTCGAGGAGCAATCTCGAAGGAAATGGGCTGGGAGATGTCCAACTCATTTTCCAAGCGCCTCGGGCCCGCCCCATTTGCCAAGCTTGTATCCGAAATACAACACCGATTCCATGCAGATCTTGAACTGATGTATCTCGGAGCAGCAAAATTTTGGGGGTGGCATGGAATTCAACCGTTCTCTGCGTTTGATGATCCGAATGGATATGCTGGGGCACCGCCCTCAGTGCAGTATCTTAGGGGAATCTTAACTGACAAAATCAAGGCTCACCGAGTCTTCATTGACCGTGATACTGCAACAAAACCCATGACCTTCGCAAAAACGGACCCTACATTTGATGTCAGTGAATACACACTGTTGGATCTGCTGATTTTAACAAATACTAGTATCTCAAAGGTGTTGGGGGTGTGAAGGGCGAAAAAATCTTCAACGCTGCCTATTCTGCTCTCAATGAGCACGAAGAAATTCGAGCTCACTCACTCACACCGACAAAATCTTTAGCTTATGTCAAAGGCATGCTCGGTGGTATCCAAGAAGGGCTGAAGAACTGTAATCATCCCCCGACACAAATTCTATACACAGATTCACCTCAGGGTCAGTCATTCATCTACAGATTAAGATGAATCTAAAGTCCCAATCTTAATTAGCGGAACGATCTTTTCACGAGTCCCTCAATGAATCCCTTCTCAAAGATGTGCAACCAGTCATCAACTGGACAGATCTCCCTCTCTTTACGAGAGACCTCAATATCCCAACACATTACACTGCAGACGCCATGTCCATGGAAGATTTTATCGGTGATATTTTCACAGATATAATGCAGCATGCTCAGCATAATCCATCCAACCTTGCTGTCATTTGCACTCGCAGTCAAGACTCATCAAACACCTGGAGAATCACCACGTCTCCGCATATTCCAATACACAGTGCTCAACTAAAAAAGAGCGGGGTCCGTTCTTCTCAGAAGAGGCCAAGGAGATGGCAGAGCATCTGCTTGATACTGCGAAGAAGGGGTATGTCTCGGATCCACCGGGGCTATCACTCCATTTTATCATGGGCAAAGATCGTGACAAGCTCAACATATACCGCACTGTGAGGGGAACCAGCTCCCTTGAAGGTGGTGTTCATAGGACCATCCGTCGAGCCTTTGGTTCTCAGCGAGCCTCTCCGGAGCTGGCCGAGTGCTTGATAATTAACTGGATCTTGCGTCGAAACATTGAGGTATGTTAAATCATAACATTTCGATTCTCCCCTCTAACCTTCAGCAGGTCGGGTATCATAATCGCACAGGTTTGAAATATAAGGGCCACTTCAATATCTGGGTCAGAGATGAAATTGTTGAACTTGCACTCGCGGTCGGAACAAAGCCATCATTTCCACCTCCCCGAATTCTCTCGACTCGCATTGCCACTTCTGAGACACTTGGAATACTTCCCATCTCGACAGAGCTTGCTGAAAGTCTCAATATGACAACACTACCCCGCCCCCGCATCATTGGTGTTCCTCACTATCATGACACCCCAGTCCACAGATTGACCCGGCTGTCAACAAAGCTGACCAATCTGTACCGATATCTCCAGCTACGGCAGGGCACCCTATATGCTATTCTCCCAGTTCACACCCACAAGGAATATGTCACATTCAAATCCCTTATCACTCAACCAAAATTTCGTAGGGGTGGAACATCCCATCCCCCTCACGACCATTGGAAGAACATGGACTTCTTACAGCTCACTCGGGCGTGGAACGAACTGGTCGATTCTCAGTCTCGTGCTATTACAGACTCGAACCAGCGCCTGTACTACAAGATTCCACAGCAGCTCGAGGCACACCACAAGAATAGTATTGCGTGGAGTTCTGAGCGGGCAACACTTGACGAGGGAACCAATTTCATGGCGCGGAAACCACTTCTTGATGTTCTCAATTCTGAGGATAATTATGCCAATGTCCTTCCGCCAATGTCACTTCCCGACGGCGAGCTTGATCTCTCACTCACTGGTAAATATTCACCGTTCTCAGAAAAATATTCTAATCTTCGTTTGCAGACCCCTATAATCCTACGACGTTCGACCCGATGATTGAATTGCCGGCGGCCAATATACTTGCTCAACACGACAATGAGCCGGAAGTTATTGCTCAACTCGAAGATCAACTAGGAATTCAGGTTGACAATCACTTGGATGCATGGGACTTTGATGAATGGGAAGCTCAAGCCACTGGAGCACAGGACAGGGTTCAGCGCCCCGTTCATACTGTTCAACCAATCCCAGCACCCACCCCTGTGCCTACGCACAGAACAAGCTTCCAGGTATTACTTCTGGAGGCCTCTGTGCCCATGGCGGGTACATCCACATCCATGCCGAAGCGATGCAGAGCATGTCTTTTTTATAACTGCGACCGAAGACATGACTGTCCAGGTAAAGGTGGTCAAAAGTTCTGTCGCTGCCATCATCCTTGGGTGCGTGGCAAGGTGCGCCGAACGGAAGGGCAAGTTCGTTCTCGGCAGGAAAGGGGCTGAGGGCCAGTAGAACAGCGGAGGTTGACCGAGATCAAACTGAGATGTTTTCTGTATTGACCTTCAAAAAACATGCATCGCTAGTACACCATTATAATTATATACAAGCATATAACCAAGTATTCATCAAATGGCAAGAGAGCTGAGGCGCTGAAGTTGTTTGCGGTGCATTCACGACACGTTATTAACTCAAACTCATGTTGTGATCAATTTTGATCTGGCAATCAAATCCAGAACATTAATGTGGTCGATGCCATTGGAATTTCATGTGTTTCATTAGGGGAGTTCACGGTAGGACCAATTTTCCCCTTTGTGAATAAATTTATTCATTTGGTTGGACGAATAAAATCTTTGTTTGTGGAATATATCCGTGATCACCCCGTTTGAATATTCCACAATATATCTTCATTGATTTCTTTCCACGCATACCGGCCAGCACCAAAACGGTTGATTGGCATGACCCGGTAATTATCACCTAACCAGATAAGACACAGTGTGAGTAAGCAGACCAAATTTGACGTGTGATTCTTCTATTCTCTGTTTCTGACAAACGTAGCAATTTATCGCCAAGACCTTGGTACAAATGACGCAGGTGGATTTTGGACAGACACACCCCCGGGACCCATGGCCGTCATTGAATCACGCCTCTTCTTCATCTCCGCCAAACGAGCCTCGAGTTGGTCTATAGTCTCGCCCTCCGAAGCTTTGGCCTTCTTTCCCATGGCGACGACGGTCAAGTGGTCACAGGCGTTACAGGCGCACACACACACAAAAATAGATTCCCAAAAATGTTTATTCCACCAACGAGATTAAATCCCGTTGGTGGAATATCTTTATTTTGGAGAAATAATTGTCCCATCACTCGATTATATTTAATCACAAACGAGATAACCGGTCCTACCGTGAACTCCCCTATTCTTGGAAACCTCGAATAATCATTTATGTCCTGACTATTGACTGTCCTTTATTTATATACAATAAGGGCCCCTGAATTTCGCAGGCCTGCCGCCTGCAATGCAAAAACTGACGGGCTTGCTGAGTGGATTTTATGCAACGGCCATGCAACGGCCATGCAACGGATGTTTACAAGGTTGCTGATTGTGTTTGGGTGAAAGCCCTCTTGAATTTAACCCTCTTGAATTTTCCAGGTGGAAAGCCTCCAACGGTGGATCCAAGATGAATCTACAGAGCAGCGCAGAAAACTTGATGGCCGTGATCGGGCAGCCGCGGGAACTTTCTTCTTGAAATTTCATTCGCTCGCCCATGTCCGTATGAGGTTATTGCTCCGAAAGGACCTGGGACATGGAATCAATCAATGCCGGAAGAAGCTGTCATGGGATTCAAGTTAATCAAAATGTCGGACAAGCGAAGGCGGTTGCCGTTCAAACCCGGAGCTCGTGGTTTTGGTGCACAGAGGGTGAATAATCAACTTTTAATCTCTCTCTTTTCTCTCTTTTTCCCTTTCCTTTCCTTCCTTTCCCAACTCGAATAACACAAACTCTCAATTGACATGGGACATGAGCCTTTTTCTGGGGCCATACGGGACGGTACGGGTCTGCCGTATAACCCGTAACCGTATACCGTATTGTACGGTTACGGTGCCCATCCCTAACTTTATGTATGTTTTTGACACGTGCGGGATACCCCTAGGATCCGGGTTGGATCCGGGGTAAAATCCTCGGCACATTCTTGGCAGCGTACTGAACGGTTTGAAAAGACTGCAGAAAATTCATTTGAAGTGGCGCGAGACCAGCAAGAAGGCTGCTTCGGATACGAATTGAGCGGCTTTACGGTAGAGTAAGTAAATTCGGCAAAGGGTCAGAGAACGGGGTGGATTCATTTGCAGAGGACAAAACGCGGAGATGAGGGTAAGGAGCAGGAGCCTGAGAGCTGAGAAGGAGGAACGAAACCTTTCCGGCACCGAGGTACTGTACTATTTCATTCAATTCGGATGTCACACGTCACACCCGATTTCGGGGGACCCCGGCAATAATCACACCGGCAATCACGGAATTTCGGGTGACCCGAGCCGCAAATCGAAACTCAAAGTGTCGAGTTAGGATTACTTGGGCTTGAAACTTGAACTGATTCTCTAAGTTTCGTAAAAAAAATTCACACGCACTGAAAGCCAAAGAAAAGTCTTTGTATTCGACTTGAGTGAAACTTTAATGAAAGCCAAAGTATCAGTTTACATAAAGGTCGAGGTGAAATCATGTTGCGAAACTATAGGTATCGACATGGGAAAAAACGCAGCTGAAACGAATATGAAATTTAACATTTCAGGTGTGCTTTCAGCACAGCTGAAACTCAAAATTTCAGTCGGAGTTTCAATCCTGTCGAAACGCAAACTTTCGACTTAAATTTCACCTCACCTGAAATCAAAGTCGAAACTTTGCATTTCGAGCGAGTTGAAATTTGGTCCGCAGACCGTCCGACGACAGTCCACGGCTCAGCTTCTGACCATCCGCTGCCCACCCCCTCCCTGGTGTCCGACCGTCTGCATCCAAACAGTTTGTGGGCTGAGCTTTCGTAGCAGGGCGTAGTTGTTGCGAGGATGGTCCCGCTGGCGGCGGCGACAACACTGTGTGTGGGGGAAAGAAGATTTTCATTATTCAGGTGCATACTTACATTTTTGTACTTTACTTCTGCCTAGATTATTCTACATGGCCGTCCTGCATCTGGTTTCAGTCTGAGAAGCAGTCTAATTGCGAGAAAGCACCCACTCGGATAGAACTCTCAGTCCTGCTATGCTGCTTGTCCATTTACTTTCAAGTATGGACATGCTTCCTTAATATACAGTACGACATGACTAGAAAGACAAAGTCAGTGAAGAAGGACGAGAGAGTGATGAAGAACGCACTGTATGTACAGTCTGCGGGCTTTTTTTTGCTCAACATAATCTATTTACAACGATTACTATACTATATTTTGGCGCCGATCGCCACGACCTCAGAGGAATTCATATCTGGAAGATTCAATTCAACGCGCAACGATGGGACGAAGGACGGAAACATGCCTGACAGAACCAGTTTCGCCCATCTTCCGCAACCAGTAGCGAATGATCCGCTCCATCCCCGCAAATCCACCTGCACGCACAAAGTCGTAATACTCGCGGTGCCGCTTGCCGCATCCGGGCAACAATACCGCTTCAGCTTCGCGCCCAACTGTCGCAGCGCCAAGTGTACCAAGGGCTCTATAAAAATGAGAACTCGAACAAAAGCTCGGCCCACAAACTGTTTGGGCGCGGATAGTCGGATGTTGGGGAGGGGATGGGCAGCGGATGGTCGCAAGCCAAGCCGTGGACTGTCGTCGGACGGTCCGCGGACCAAATTTCAGCTCGCTCGAAATGCAAAGTTTCGACTTTGATTCAAGTGAGGTGAAATTTAAGCCGAAACTTTGCGTTTCGACAAGATTGAAACTGCGACTGAAATTTTGAGTTTCAGCTGTGCTGAAAGCACGCCTGAAATGCTAAATTTCATATTAGTTTCAGCTGCGTTTTTTTCATTGTCAATACCTATAGTTTTGCAACATGATTTCACCTCGACCTTTATGTAAACTGATACTTTGGCTTTCATTACAGTTTCACTCAAGTAGAATATAAAGACTTTTCTTTGGCTTTCAGTGCATGTGAATTATTTTACGAAACTTAGAGAATCAGTTCAAGTTTCAGGCCCAACTAATCCTAACTTGACACTTTGGGTTTCGATTTGCGGCTCGGCTCACCCGAAATTCCGTGATTGCCGGAGTGAATTCTTTCTCGATTTTAGCGGAATTTGGAGATTTGTCGGAAAAACTTTTGGTCATGTGCATATTCGAATTGAGCGAAATAGTACAGTAAGTCAGTAAGCTGACGAATGCGCTCACGTGCCAGGGGTGAAAGACGACAGTGGAAGTCAGAGTGTGGGATTTCCGGTCGATTTTGCGTTAATTCTACCTTTGATTCTCAAACGATTCGAATTCTGATCAAGAGTCGACCGAGAACGACTCTGACCGTCCCGATTCTGTCATTCATTCTTTGACCACCAAATCAAACGGGATCAATCGGGGCGGTCAGAGTAGACAATTAACCCCGATTCATGCGACAATTCAAGGCTGATTAAGACACAATTCTGGAATCAAAAAGGCCCAAAATCATCTTCAATTTTGACTGCCCCGGCTTGAATCTCGATTCTGTGAGATTTTGCCTTACCGATTCGTTCAATATTGCCTGCCCTAAAATGGAACATTAATGTCTGTTCAATCCAGCGGTTGATTGTCGCATTCGGTCCCATCCCTGGATTTGCCAGCATGCCTTTAAGATACAAGGCATCTGTTTCAACTACTAGGTGTCTGCAACCCAGCAGCCAATATTGCAGAGCTTCTAGGGCTCTTTTCAACCCATACAACTCGTGTTTTGGTTGCGAGAATCTAGCTTCTCACTCATTCAGCCCTATCGACATGAACTTCGCATAGTATCTCTTTTTAACCTCTATTGGGTCATGCTGATATACTTGAGCACCCACAGCTTTGTATGAAGTGTCAACAGCCAATACTATGTCGGAATCCCAGTCGTAGTTTAAAGGCTTTAAGTTCCCAGCAGCTGCCATCTCATCCTGTATTTGCTGAAATGACTTCTGCTGTTCAGGACCCCATTCCCGTTCGATATCTTTCCTGTCCCGAAAGTCCTTTATGAACATTCGGCTGACGCCCACAGTACCGAGGAATTGCCTCACTTCTGTGGCGTCTTTCAGGTCTGGCCATCTCTGAATCACCCCAACTCTATCGGTATCCGGTTTTCTGCCTTCATAGGAACACATATATGCCCTACAACTGCAAATTCATCTGCACAAGCTATGCTTTTGAGTCCTGAAAGAGTCCCACCGCAATATTTTATGCGTTGAACAATTCTATTCAGGTTCTGGAAATGTTCCCAGATGAACCTTCGAATCCCTTTATTCTCTGGGATGGTTTCATAAGTGCCATCTTTATCTTGGTATCGTGTCCCTGGCCCACGTATTGGAATATCGTCAATGTAAGGAATGGTTACATGGGGGATTTCTTCGCGCAAAATATAGGTAACGTCATCGTGAAAAATAGGGACAGAGTTTGTCCACCCCTGAGGTAATTTCACGATCCTAAGTGCGCCAAACAGAGTCTGAAACGTTGTAAAGTCTCTAGAACCCTCCGCTATATCCCTGTGATCATATAGTGAGTACAAATCCAAACATCCTCCACATGCTCTTCCTGCGAAGTGGTTGGCCAATTCTTCTGTTGCAGGTGGCACTCCTGAGTGAGCGATGGTTACAGCATTCAGAAGTTCTAGTGAATGAACCAATCTGATGCTCTTGCCATCTTTCTTTACTACACCGAAGAACTTGCTACGGTAAGATGCGTTTGACGGTTCGTAGACCCCTGTGTCAATCTTTTTCTTGATTAACTTGCAAGTCTCTTCAAGCTGTCCTCGAGGGATAGGAATACTCCTCTCTACCCATACTTCATGCTCAATGACTGGTATTTCAACCAGAGGGAAGAAGTCGTGGCGGAAACTCCCCCTTTCTCCATCTGTCCACGCGAACACTGCTTCTTGAACCATATACAATTCATGGAGTAACTTTCGTTCTTCAGGCCACAGAAATTCACCTTTATGTAGTTTATCTACCAATATCTTTCGTTCTTCGGAGTACTTGCCCGTGGGGCAAAATTCTCTTGGGTTGGGTGAGAGACTGGGCATATCCTTTAATGGATCTCCCTTTGTATCCAGCTTGATATGGTATTTCTCAGGTAGCTCAGTGTATACTGGTCTAACTTTGAGTCCTACAGGCTTGTACTTCTTCCCTGCGAATACAGAAGCCATTTTCGTCTCCCGCTTACTTAAAGCTTTAAGTCGCTTTTTCGACTTGGGCTGGCAATCTTCAGCCGATTGGCACATAACACATCTAGAAGTGTGTTCTGCCTCTCGAACAACATCATCCCCTGACTGCTTCCTTGGAAGGTCAGTTTCTGGACCTTGTTCGGTGTTTGGCCGTTCTTCACGGCTCCAAGTAAATACATTGTATTTCTTGCTGTCAGGATGTTTCGTTTTCGGGCCTTCAACGAATTCCTGGAACAGACTACTGGCTGCTTTGTCTCTCTTCATGGCTGTTGAGTCCTTAGAAGCACTGACATAGGCCTTCTGTAGTTCTGTTGGGGAGAATTGTTTCCCCTTGGGTCGAAGATACCCTTGTATCTCAACCTCATTATTCTCATCCAAACCGAACATTAACACCATTTCTTCTCCTTCATGCCCTTGCATCAATTCCTCGAAGATGGGCGAAAACCTTCGGTCTGACCCGTCGAGTCAGCAGTCTTATTTGGTCGAATATTTTCTTCGTCCTCCACAGTTTCAACCGTAGCATGTCTGTGCTTAGGTGGTTCCTTTTGATTGCCTCGCGCCTGAGTCGGCATTGAACAACACTTCCCAGTGTTCGGATCGCGCAAGGTCAATATCTGAGAGCCATTTTGGTTGTTCTGGACACCGCTCTCTGTTAATACTTCAAAGGGCCTGCCCAATAAGATATCATATCCTGGTCCATTTATTATATGTACCTGCAAATACACGGTAATGTCTCCGAATTTAAACGAGACATTTCGAGCCAATCCCACCGACTTTTCTAATGAACCGTTCGCACTCTGCATATATATTTGAATATCAGGATTCCAGTTCAACCCTAATTCCTTTGCCTTAGCATAAGACATCGAAACAATTTGTGAACCTGAGTCTAATACCGACTCTATGGTTCCTGATTTATGCACAATTGGGTATATAACCCGTAAAGACACCGAATCTCTTGCAACTAACACCTGTTTAGGTGTCTCATCTGAAGCTAAAGTTTCAAGATACTGTGTGTAGACGTCTGGAACGATCACCGAGCCGATGGCAAATCCATCTTGTGGTGTTGATACAATAAATACATGTTCTACCAGAGGAAGGTCTTCCGCCCTGAGTGCGTCGTACCTGAGGGTCAGATCATCCTCAAATTCGAAGGGTAATGACAGGTCCTTCTACATGAGAGCCGTCTCCTTCTTTTTGAGAGGGATCCTCACTTTCGTGATCTCCTTCTTAAATTCCTCCCTAACTGGAGGTGATACTCCGAGTATCTCTTCGCCTCGTAAGGTAATTTCACCCTCTAGGAGCTTTTTAACCACCCTACGAACTAATCCCTCCTTTTGTACCGGTGCTCTGACTTGATACAATTTTTCTTCGGCCTTCTCGGGCCGGGGCTGACTTAAAGCTTTAAGTGGTTCTTTCCGCGGAATGGTTATTACCACTTCAGGGACTCTTCTATAAGGGAGGGTAGGTTCCTTAGATGCCGCAGCATCTTCCTGATCCTTGTAGACCTCCGCTATTCTGAGTCTCCTTCGCTTTGTCTCCTCAGGGAAGTCCCTTTCTATCCTATCAATTTCCGTCTCGCCATCCTCACTATTTCCTCTGGTTGCTTTCGTACACCAGTTTCTGCTGGTGTCCGATAGTGTTTCAGCTTCTATACGGCCCTCAGGGGGTTTGGCTGGTCCAGACCGTCTGGTCTTTACCCCCATCGCTGAACCCTCTAAAAATTTGAGTTTGAACCGCCTTGTTTCGCATTGGATCTAGTATAAGCGAACTGGTCCGCCATATTATCACCATTGCTAGCTGTTAAACCTCGCAACAACAGAGCTTGAAGTGCGTTTGCCAAGTCATTGAGAGGTGGTTGAGTCCGCGGTTGAACATTCTGTGCTACCGATGCAGTAAACATTGGGTGAATGGGATTTTGTTCCACATGCTGGTAGGTATTAACCTCTTTAGCCTGGGCCAATTTAACCTTGAGCGTGCGTATCTCGTCCATCACTGTCTCCAACACATCAATAGGCCTCTCACCAGGAGCTGGAATCTCTTCATGAGATGTCCAGTTCTGGCTAACGGATTTGTTCCGCCAGTATGCCTCAACTCGATCCTTGCGTGGGCCATCGCCTTTAGGAATCCAGTTCCCATTGCCGAGCTTCAACTTGCCACTCTCAACCAATATCCAACCCTTCATTATGTGTTCCTCCTTTACAGGACACCCTAGGCCGGATTAAAAGGCTAGCTAAGACAAATTGTATTAGTAGGCAAATACATCGTAGTTAAAATAACGCGAATTGACACCGTAAAATAGCCTTCGCGAAGCAAGATAATTTACTTCAACTTCTTTGTTTGAGGAAACCATGTCGTTTCATTCACATTTGAAAGGGGACTGAAGTCAAAGACAATTGAGTGCAGAAACAAACTGTTTGATTCAACTGGTTCTCAACGGAATAAGGAAACTACATACACTGCTGTCTCCTAGCTAGCTGCCCGGACTGACACTAGCCCTCTGTTGAGTGATTTATATAGCCGATTACAATACAGCTAGTGGCACAGAATGAGCAAAATTGGCAAATTCTGTGCGTGGCCCAATTGCTGGCTTATCAGCACGCGAACACCGAGGTGAGTTTGCTTGTTGTGTCAACGCATTGGTACTCATGAATTTCGGATTTGTGCTTTTTAAGCCACTAGTTATGCTAGTGTTCCTAGGAAGACAAAGGTAGCTTCTGTATAAGCAGAACCCTGTTCAGTGGTACAAAGGAGGACCAAAGAGAGTTGCGACTGCTGCACCTCATATGGGTCTGTTTTTGTAAAAGGTATGGACATTGACCACATGACCTTTTACAAAAACAAGCTATTCTAAAATAGGTTCGGATCAAGTCGCCGTTCTGAGAGATCATGCAATAAACATGTGCTCGGCCACGCTTTCTCAGAAGGGGCTTGTCTCAAACTCAGACAAATTGGGGATGTGTTCGTCACGAGTTGGCGACTTTTCGCCCCAGTCACGTGTGCCCAGAAAGGAAATTCGTGTGTCATGTTTGTTTCACCACCAAATGCAGTATCTTTATTGCGAACTGGTTCGCGAGGGCTGCAAACCACCATTGTTCTCGAACAATGTGCCGTTACAGAGAAATGAGCTATGTACATGATCCCACTCACACTGGTTGGGAGATTCAAATTTTTCACCTCAATTTACGGTAAAAAATGTTGTTTGTTTTTCAGACATTTTTCACCGAAAAAAAAGGTGAAAAATTTAAAACTTTTTCACCACTATTTCAAGTGGAATTCAAGGTGAAAAACTTGAAACAAAACTCATAATGTTTTACACCAACTATTCACCCAAAATTCAGCGGGTTTTTCAGACATTTTTCACCGAAAAAAGAGGTGAAAAATTTAAAACTTTTTCACCACTAGTTCAAGTGGAATTCAAGGTGAAAAAACTTGAAACAAAACTCATAATGTTTTACACCAACTATTCACCTAAACTTCAGCGGGATTTTTACACATTTTTCACTGAGAAAAGAGGTAAAAAATTTAAACTTTTTTCACCACTATTTCAGGTGGAATTCAAGGTGAAAAACTTGAAACAAAATTTATGAGTTTTACACCAACTATTCACCCAAAATTCAGCGGATTTTTACGCATTTTTCACTGAGAAACGAGGTGAAAAATTTAAAACTTTTTTCACATCGAAACTGGGCACTTCAGATTGTTTTGCCTGCGCAGGAGGCAATTCCGCACCGGATTTTCTGCCACCATGCCCACCGAATTTTCTTCCAATATCCCATTGTTGTTCTTATGTTCCTACATATGGCGGTCACATTGCACATTTATTATGCAACCGACCGCAATCACCTTCGGCCATCAAGAGTGTTTAACCCTAATGTAGGGCAGCGTCTAAAACCACTGTCCTCCCTAGGTCTTGTTCATAAAGTTGTCATTCCAGCACATTGAATGAATACTAATCTGTGTCCATGGGAAGAAAAGAATAGCAGAATGAAAACACCCAAAAAAAAAGTATGGAAAGTTAAAGACCCGAAAAAAAGGTGGAAAAGTGGGAAAAAACCCCGGAATAATAAATGTGCAAAGTGACCGCCATACCTACAAACCCAGGGACACTTTCACCAACGTATTTGACCTGTCACAGATCTCCAGCAGAAAGCTTGCTCACCGAATAACAAACTTCAATTAGTTCCAAAACATGCGCACTCCCATCATATCTACTATGGCGGTTGGAGTGCCCCTTTAATAAAATAGGGGTAAACATTGTCTTTTTGGGCAAATTTTGACGTACCAAAAGATGGATTTCCGCTAGATGACAACAAACTTCTCACCTGTTCAACCTCAGTTGCTTTTTTGTCAAAAGTGAAACATCTTGCACAGCCAAAACTTTGGTTTATGGTTCACTGAACAAAGACTTTCGGTCCACGGTGGAAATTTTGAGGTTGAAGTAAAAAAGGTTAGACCAAAGGAAAAAAAAAGTCCAGAGAAAAAAAAAACACTCTGAAGTCAAAAAAAAGAAACATGGTCTTTTTTTTTCACCAACCCACAAAAGTTTTCCAACTCAACCACAAACTCTCGGAGGTAGGTGGCGGTGCTAACCCCTAATTTGATGCCTTGATCCGGTGACATCGCTGAAACTACTTATTGAAACACACCTCGCTTCATCTCAGTTCTTTACGCACCGCTTCCGGATTGCCCGCAAATTCATCCGAGGTGTGTGTACCTCCTCCATAGTATCAAAAAGGTCTGGGGAAAACAGAGCAGAATTGAGTGAGCGAGGACTCCCGGTGTCGGGAGCCCACCCAACTACTG
Organism: Mycena metata; assembly: GCA_029378385.1. Taxonomy (NCBI): domain Eukaryota; kingdom Fungi; phylum Basidiomycota; class Agaricomycetes; order Agaricales; family Mycenaceae; genus Mycena; species Mycena metata. Next base: position 34,152 of record JARKIB010000042.1, on the reverse strand, counting down.
CGCAACTGGGCTATTCAATTAAAATCTGATGCGCCGATCGTCCCCAGCATTTGGAGGCACATTGGGCGGATGTAAAATACGTGCTTGCAGAAATCGAGAAGGAACAGAGGGGCGGGACACCTTCTGAACACGATTCTTTATTGCAGCGATCACCGGATCAAGCCATCAGACTAGGGTTAGCACAGCCACCTACCTCCGAAAGTTTGTGGTTGAGTCGGAAAACTTTTGTGGGTTGGTGAAAAAAAAAACTATGTTTTTTTTTTTTTGACTTTGGACTGTTTTTTCTTTCTCTAGACTGTTTGTTTTTTCTTGGGTCTAAACTTTTTTACTTCAACCTCAAAATTTCACTATGGACCGAAAGTCTTTGTTCAGTGAACTAAAAACAAAAGTTTTGGGGGTGCAAGATGTTTCACTTCTGCCCAAAAAAGCAACTGAGGGTGAGCAGGTAAGAAGTTTGTTTTTATCTAGCGGAATTTCATGTTTTGGTACGTCAAAATTTACCCGAAAACACAATGTTTACCCCTATTTTATTAAAGGGGCACTCTGACCCCCATAATCTACAAGTTTGTCTCCTTATATCTTGTACTTTTGAAACAGTTTAAAACCATTTCTATTCAGAAGAGCTAAAGCCACTGGAAGAGGTAGTCACATATGGCGGTCAGAGTGCCCCTTTAATAAAACAGGGGTACACTTTGTGATTTTGGCCACATTTTGACATACCAAAAGATGAAAATCAGCTAGAGGAACACAATCTCTTTGTATGCATAACCTCTATCTCTTTTTTTTGCCCACCCAGAACTTTGTTCTTAGTTCACAAAAAAAACTTTTGCTTGATAAAAAAATTTGAACCTAAGAAAAAAAAAGTGTAGGAAGAAAAAAAAAAACTCAAACACGGTCAGCTTTTCCTGCCGACGAGAAAGCTTTTTGACTGCAACACAAACTTTCGGATGTAAGTAGCTATGCTAACCCTAATTTGATCATTTGATCCAGTGTCCGCATTCGGCTTGAATAGGAGAGTTTCGAGCTGTTCTTCCCTGCCATCTATCCCGCAGGATGTTGTGGTATCAACCTCGCATCCAGTTGCATCCCGATGAGGGAGCTCTCGTATTCAAGCCAGATACAGACACCAGATCAAACGATCAAATTAGGGTCAGCACAGCCACTTACCTCTGAAAGTTTGTACTGCACTCAAAAAACCTTTCCGGTTGGCAGAAAAAGCAGACCGTGTTTGAGTTTCTTTTGTTCTACCTACTCTTTTTTTCTTCTTAGGTTCAAACTTTTTCATTGACTAATTTTTTTTCGCTTAGTGAACCAAAAACAAAGTTCTGGGTGTAAAAAAGAGATAGAAGTTATGCATACAAGAAGTTTGTTTTTCTCCAGCTAATTTTCATCTTTTGGTACACGAGAATCGTAAAGTGTACCCCTGTTTCATTAAAGGGGCACTCTGACCGCCATAGTCACAAGGAACATACAGTCGCTGACCACCAACATACATGTGCTGCTCTACCCCAATTCTTTGGCTGCAACCTCCCAAACTATATGACACACTTAAGGGAAAACTGGAGAAGAGAAAAGCAAGTGACATTTTCAGCCAACCAGGTTTCAAGTTTTTCACCAATATTTTCACCTGAAAAACTGGTGAATTTTGAGGTGGAAAATTCGAAAAAAAAAATTCACATTTTTCACCAAAAAACTTGAATTCAAATATTTCAAGTTTTTCACCTCAGTTCCAAGTGAAAAACCTCTGAAAAATGTTTTAACTTTTTCAGTCATATCTCGGGGCACTCTGACCGCCATAGTCACAAGGAACATACAGTCGCTGACCACCAACATACATGTGCTGCTCTACCCCAATTCTTTGGCTGCAACCTCCCAAACTATATGACACACTTAAGGGAAAACTGGAGAAGAGAAAAGCAAGTGACATTTTCAGCCAACCAGGTTTCAAGTTTTTCACCAATATTTTCACCTGAAAAACTGGTGAATTTTGAGGTGGAAAATTCGAAAAAAAAAATTCACATTTTTCACCAAAAAACTTGAATTCAAATATTTCAAGTTTTTCACCTCAGTTCCAAGTGAAAAACCTCTGAAAAATGTTTTAACTTTTTCAGTCATATTCTTGGTGTAAAATGGGGTGAAAAAAAACATGTATATTTCATTACATTTTTCACCAAAAATTACAGTAGAAAACAATGTGAAAAATATGTGAAAAATGTGAACCCCAGTTTCAAATTTTTCACCGCTTTTTTTCACAAATTTTTCAGCACTTTTTCCACTGAATATTGTTGTGAATAAAGTTTTACATTTTCCACCCCAATTTCCGGGTGGCAATAGAGGTGTTGAGGTGTAAAACTCATAAATTTTGTTTCAAGTTTTTCACCTTAAATTCCACTGGAAATAGTGGTGAAAAAAGTTTTAAATTTTTCACCTCGTTTCTCACTGAAAAATGTGTAAAACTCCGCTGAATTTTGGGTGAATAGTTGGTGTAAAACTTATAAATTTTGTTTCAAGTTTTTCACCCTGAATTCCACTTGAAATAGTGGTGAAAAAAGTTTTAAATTTTTCACCTCGTTTCTTAGTGAAAAATGCGTAAAAATCCGCTGAATTTTGGGTGAATAGTATGGCGGTCACATTGCACATTTATTATTCCGACCTTTTTTTTTTTTCACTTTTTCACCTTTTTTTTTTGGGTTTTCAACTTCTTGAACTTTTTTTTCATGTTCCCATAGTTTTTTTTTTTCAAGATCATGAAATCTTTCAAAACATCAGTGGCAATGTGTTTTATGGAGCATGGGTAGTCGGAATGAATGACCCCCTACATTAGGGTTTATCACTGATGGATGGCCGGGATCGATCAATCCCGTACCTCTGCCTCTGAGGTAGAGTCTAGTGGTAACTTGAGCAGGCTGTTATGTGGTGTGGCTCGCACCAAGCCTTCCTAGGCACACTTGACCAGTTTCAGACCCAGCATGTGAAGTATTTGAGAACTCGACACACCATGCCGATCAAGGCCATCAAGCGGCGAGTCGGCCTGCACAGCCCCCATACCAAGAAAAAATAGTTGAAATTTTGACTTCATAGAAAGTTCACTCCAATCTTGGAACAACTAATCACAACCTCTGTTCAAAAGACAAAAAAAATATGACTGGAAGAGGGAACATGAAAAAAAAAAGTACAGAAAGTTGAAAACCTGGAAAAAAAGGGTGAAAAGGTGAAAAAAGAGCCTGGAATAATAAATGTGCAAAGTGACCGCCATAGAATAGTTGGTGTAAAACTCATAAATTTTGTTTCAAGTTTTTCACCTTGAATTCCACCTGAAATAGTGGTGAAAAAAGTTTAAATTTTTCACCTCTTTTCTCAGTGAAAAATGTGTAAAAATCCCGCTGAAGTTTAGGTGAATAGTTGGTGTAAAACATTATGAGTTTTGTTTCAAGTTTTTCACCTTGAATTCCACTTGAAATAGTGGTGAAAAAGTTTTAAATTTTTCACCTCTTTTTTCGGTGAAAAATGTCTGAAAAACAAACAACATTTTTCACCGTAAATTGAGGTGAAAAATTTGAATCTCCCAACCAGTGTCACTCAAAGTAATTCTCTCGCATTTTTCAAACAGTTTCACAGACACAACGGAGGATTGACGGAGGAGTGTATTCAAGGTGTACGAACATAGGTACATAGGTTATATGTATGCCACTAGTGCTGGCCATAATATGATATGAATACGGTTTTGCCGTATTATATTTTATCCATATTGTATTCGTATTCAAGAGGCTGAATATGAATACGATATGGATATATCCAAATATATTCACTTTATATTCACTGTGACCAAATGACACCAATTCTGGCTAAAAGTAAGTCTCAGGCAAATTTTGTAGACACCCAAAGCAATTAAATACCACCCTGAGGTCATTCCAGTCCTTTCCCAAGCTCATTCCCACCCAAATCTTGTGTATGGCCAATTCAACCTCGGTTCAACTTCACATCAAAACTAATTGATGGTAACAAGAGGGATCAAAAGTCAACCAGAACTCATTGGTTTGAAACAAAATGTCAGAGGTATGGGGAATTCAAATGCCCTAAACAGATCTGTGAGTAGATTACAGCTCTATTATGACCTTTTGGCTGGCAAAAATGGTGAATCACTGTATTCAAATATATTCAGATACGTCGTAGCCGTATTATATTATACCCATATTCTCTTCACCCTTTCTGGAGCATATTGTATTCGTATTAAAGTGAATATATTCAAAAATATATTTTTCCGTATTGTATTCTTGGCCAGCACTATATGCCACAACTTGCAGTACATATTGAGTGCAGAGAAAAGAAAAACCCAGGCCTTGCCACCATGCACGACGGCAGGCAAGGGAATAATGCCACCGCGACGCGAAGCGACGTTGTTGTTGCGTGCTGCGCATGCGCGATGGCCGAAATCCGAATCGGATGAGCTACGTACTGAGGTACCATAACTGACCGTCATACACGGAAGGTGGACACAACTTGGAACACCGAGCTGGGTGGCATACATCGTGTACGCAAAGATTGGGGGGGACACATGGTAGTGTCGGGGAGGCCTTAATGTCGCGCCAATGGGTTGAGGGTCCGCAGTAGTGGTGTAGAGGAAAGAGGGTGAAAGTGGAGAGGTGGTAGACGAGAGAGAGAGCTATTGTTTGTGCCACAACATGAAATGAGCTGACGCGCCGGTTCAGCTTAAAACGGTGATGGAACAAACATGACACGCGAATTGCCTTTCTGGGCGCACGTGACTGTGGCGAAATCTCAAAAACTTTCGTCACGTCGTCCTGCCGCAGCAAGCACATAGATGTTTTGGGTCCCACGGCCTCATATTTTCTTCATATCAGTCCCCGTAAATCTGTCTATCCAGCTTTCTATTCCAGTGAATACTTGTCCCAGTCCCTAGGCTTTGATTTGACCATCAGAACAGTTGGTCTCGCGGAAACATCCACCAGTTATATATATTTTTAGTCAATTTCTGCCAAATCTGAAGAGACGGAAACATTCGGGTGGTACTTATAAGACATTCTAGCTCTAAAATATGTCTCCAGAGTGCGAAAAAGACAAGTTTCCTGAGGGGCCCAATATTATCCGCTTTTGGTATGATTGGTCAGCTTCGCGTCGCGTCGCGTAATTGATGTGCTGATGGCCGAGGATGTAGAGGTGGAATGGTGGGACCAGGAGGAGGAGATTGTGGAGATACATACAGGTGACACGCCTACGCGTGAAGCCTCAACGGGGGGTATATTGTCCGCAACTCCCTCCACGAGGCGAGTCCTTTTTGAGATTTTGTTGCCTTGGATCGCCACTGACCACGCCGACCAAGTTGCATACGTCCATACGTCCGACGAAAGGCGAGATTGCGAGGTGAAGCTGCTGGAGGCTGAGGAGGAGAAGAGTACAGGTGACGCGCCTACGCGTGAAGCCTCTACGGGGGGTACGTTGTCCGCAACTCCCCCTGCAAGGTGAGTCCTCTTTAAAATACTGCTACCTTGGATCGCAACTGACCACGCTGACCAAGTTGGAACATCATAAACTCCAATGACATCTACACACATGCAGCAGACCCATTCAAGCTGGATCGAGTTGCGGAGATATTGAAGAAGGTACAGATAGGCCCGGATTTGATCAATTGGGAGCGGTAGGTTGTGCACAAGTTCCTGAGGGAGTTCACAGATATCCTTGCACTGTCAGTCGGGGAGGTGAACGTGGCTCCCGGTGCGGTGTACGCGCCCAGAATTCCGCCGGAGGCACGCTTCAATACCGGAGTTGTGCATCAGCGCCCGTGGACGCTTCTGCTGAGCATTGACGCAAACACGCAGATCAACGTTTTGGAGGCGGCAGGGATCATTCGTCGCATGGATCCACAGGAGGTGAAATCTGTTAACCCAATTTCCTTGGCTGAGAAGGAGCACGGTCAGGGGATGACACTGAACGAGCTGGTGCATGAGTTGGAGGCGCAGTGTGTCCTACCCTGTGGGCCGAAGGAGCCAGTGCCGCCGTCTTGGCGCATCTGTGGGAACTTTGCAGAGCAGAATGAGTACTTGCAGGTTGTCCCCATGCCTCAAGGAGACATTCACGACAAGCAACACCCGTCTTTCAGGCCACAGATACATATTCATTTTTGATTTCACTTCGGAGTTTTTCGTGTTGGAGGTGGCGAAGGAGGTGCAGCCATATCTCTGTGTGTGGATTCCTGGGCGGGGTTACTACGTGTATGAGAGGATGCCGTTCAGCCTACACGATGCACCGATGGCTGGCGAGGGTTTGGGGGTGTGTTAGCACAGGAGATGTTGACGGTCTTACTGGGTGGCAAGATCGTGCTGAGGCGGCATCCCATGGTGTTCACAGCAAAAAGGACATCGCCGGGGGAGCAAAGTTATGCACCCATCTGCAGGAGTTTGCGGCACTGAAGTTCTCTTTAGACCAATTTTCCGATGTTATCTGGGGTCAGCCGGTGACGTTGGAGAAGGACTGCAGCACTGAAATGGGCAAGATGCGCTGACAGTGAATTGAGGCTAGCTAAGCTAAAGTGCGGGCTAGCTTGAACACTAACACACCACACCAATCCCCTTATGATTATAACACTAAGACTAGCACATCTTCCTAGTGAGTTCAGGTCCCGAGTCGTAGTATGTGACTGCTGGTTTCAATCCCTAGTGCACGAGTAATGATTATGGCCTCAACTATCCCAACAAACAACTCTAATCTCTGAGCTAGCTCAACCATTTGACCGAAACAAGTCTTTCCAAGGGATTGGAATGAACGGGTTGGGGTAAAAAGGGTTTTTACTAGGCAGACGCAGATTGCTACATTGTCCTAGGCGAGGTGATAAAGTTTCTTCTGAAAACTTCCAGTTACGGACTATGCTGCGCCAGTTATTCTCTCCTCTATGACGATCCCAGATCAACAGATATTTGGGTGCCGACTTAGAACCTTGAATCTAAGCTCTTTTCCTTAACACTTGGGCTTATTATGGACCTAGAGGGTTCACTCAAGCTTCGCTAATCAGCCGATGAATACACCAAGGAGTTCTACCAAAGCGCTGTGCTCGTCGTGGTCCGTTTTACGGGAGGTGTTTCCTAGTCACCCAATGCGTAGCCCTTGCAAAGTCCACCACGAAGTCAGCGACAACTCTCAAACGTTTTCTTTGTGCTCTCAGTCCCGGTTTATACGTGGAGGTCGTCACCGCTCACAAGCTCCCAACGTGAGTCTTTGCTTATCAGTTCACACAGTTACTTGTGGATCCCAACAACACTGATTCGATTTCTATAGACTTTACAAACAAAGAAGATACTTTATCTCCGCTAGCTAGGCTTGAGCACGCCCTGCTCGATGAGGGTCGCTGGAGGGTGAAAAACGCGTCAAGAAGAAGTGATGGGTGGCGGTGTTAATTCAAACTCCGAAGACTGGTAATAAGGTGATACCCTGATCGGACCACCGCGGTTACTAACAAACTTCCACAGATCGAGGTACGAGATCATTTGTTGAAGTGTCTGTCCACGAGAGACTAGACAAAATGATGTGCAAATATTCAAGCACAGTCACGAGGCCAACCGTCACTTCAAGAGAAACCACCTTCCGATCTGCATACTAGGTACCTCATACGACCGGTGTTCCTGCATTGCAGTCGGACTGTTTTCTCTTTCTCTTTCTTAGTCATTTGTGCGGCGGAGACGATGCCTCATTTCCGAGGCATGCAGCTTATGGGGCTTCACGCCTCTCATCCTCATGCGCTGCTCCAGAGCTGTTGCTGTGGAATTTTCACATTCCCTGAGCTGGCTCAAGCCCAGCACTGCGCTCGCTTCCACCCTAGTTCCTCGACACACCGTTTTCTCGGGCCATACAAATTTTCAAAATTCAGCTCGGAATTTACTTACCCTGTGTTCGCCCCCGCCCTCACATGGGCCATTGTGTTTGACCGCTTTGGCCGCTGTACGCGCACTGTACTTATCAGCAGCATATATTTGTCAGCAGCATATCCTTGACTCCTTAACTCTTATCCCGCACCATCTTCCGCGTGGCGTCGACCCTCCGCAGCGTGTTCAAGTTGAATACTCGAAGGAGTTCGCGGGTCGGGACTTTTTAAATTCAACCGTAGCTTCAAGTCCATCAAACCGAATGTATTCTCAACGGCTTTTGCTGGCAAAACTCTGGAATGAAATTTGGCTGGATCCGCCGTTGCTGGTTCGGTAAATTTGCAGGTACACCAAGCTGTACACTGTCAGGGCTTGTCACTCAAAAATGGGGCTGAATAAAGCCGTCGGCAAATCGACTGATCTCAATGATCATAGGCGAAAAGCATCAACAACTTGACAAGTTCGCTTTTCGGCCCTATTTTCACTTTTCAAGAGGAAAAAGAGTCAAAAGAGAGAAAAAAGAGAAAAAGAGGTTGAGCACTTTTTCTGGCTCATTCTGTTTGCTTTTTCAAGTGAAAAAAGTGATTAAAGAGATTCAAGTGGGTGAAAAGAGTTGTGAAAAGTTGATGCTCCAGCACCCGAAAAGCTTTGATTGGGCTTCTTAAACCGGTCCAAATCACACAGATTGCGGCATAAAGGGCATAAAGCATAGATTGGGCATAGAGTAAGTTATATTAGACTATCAAGGGCTATACGGGGAGCATAATAATTACGAGTGTATGAGTCGGACACCCGGGTCATGAGCACCCGGGCCGCTATTAACGAGTAATTAGTAAATGCCGAATACTACTAAGCGAAAGCGAGAGCTCACCTAATCAGACTCGTCGTCAAAGAGCTCAAAGTCCTCCTCGGCGGTAGGGAGTAGCACGAATATGCAAAACGAATATTCGTTGCTTAGTAAGCAGTTGAAATCCTCACTATTTTTGAATTATTCACAGGCAATATGCATTGATAAGTCTTATTCTACCTTGTTAACAATCATAATGACCTTCAATGTTGCCAGCCTTTCACCAATATCGCTCTTTATGTTGCTTACTAAGCAACGAATCGGGCACAGAGTCCACGTTGACGGCGGGCTCATTATCAGTATCCCTTGTAACAGCGGCAGCTTGAGCAGCAAGAATAATCTTGTCCCACCGGGCGCATCAGCAAGGTCACAATTGTCTTGCAACTTTTGGGTCTTTTTCTCTTGTGGTGAAAAAAAAAAGTTGGCATAAATGATGTCTAGACTTCAATGGGATGGCTCACGAAAAAGTTTTTTTTACGTCTTGTGGTTTTTTTGACATAGCTTGCGGTCTTGCGGCTTTTCGGCTTTTTTGGCTTAGCCGAGCTAATAAAAGCTCGGCTAAGCTGTCAAAAGTTACGAGTCTAAAAATGGTAATTTTAGACGTTATTTACCCACGGCTTCTCTGCCATCGGGGTCGTTTTTTTTAGCGATGACGACCGACGGACTTCCATGGATCTCTACGGAGTGGACTAGGATCTCACTGTCCTTCGAAACTCCAAACCCTGAACTTGGAGGATTTCTTCTTTTTCCAGAAGAACCGTTTGGGAAAGTTTGTAACGTTTCTGCCAGGCGCCGGTGGCATTGTAACTATATGTCAGCTGATCAGGTGGCACCACGGAGGATATCCGGAGTTTTAGAACCCATATCGCGCGTTCACATGACAGCTCAAGACGGTCCGCCCCATTCTGAAGGCCCTTAATACGTATCGAGCCTCCTGAAGTCCACGAAACAATGTCTTCTCTCCTTCGCTTGCTTCCCATTATCGCGTTTGTCGTGTCCGGCGTCAGAGCGCAAATGGGCTGTGTCGCAGGGTACGCTCACCACGCTTCTTGGCACTCCGAGAGACCCGCAACATCTTATATTCAGAGCTATATGCACCATACAACACCCTCGTGACTACAACACGGGATATGCTCAGCAATTCTCACCAACAGTCTCTGGCACAGCGACCACGCCAGTTTCGAGCCCGCCTCCCTCGAATGCCGTGAGATATTGGTTCCCCTTGTGCGTATCTCCGCTCTCAGAGTAGATTTCAATGTGTCTGACCCGATAACTTCTCTGCAGTGGAGATAGTTATACCACCACCGGCTTCGACCCTAGCGGGCATCTCGCTCTCCCCACCGTTGGAAATCCCCTCGGAAACCCTCCTTTCCCTGGCTTCACTGGCGGCGGAGGTGTTTTGTGGTCCGTTTCCGGCTTGGACGTTATAGTTAATGAACACTGATGCAGGCGAGAATTTTGTCGGCTTCGACACCATCACGTACAACAAGTCCACTATCCTCACGTACAACTACGCCTACGGTAGGTTCGGATCAAGCCGCCTTCTCAGCACACGTGACATTCACGTGCTTCGCAGGGAATTCTGAGAAGGGGCTTGTGCCAAGATGCCAAAAAACAGCAATGTGTTCTGACCGCTCTCCTGCCTCAGTAAGCCCTCCAATCTCTTTAGGCTAAAGTAATAGTTTGTAAAGTAGAAGTACAAAAGTGATTTGGCTTGTTCAGAGTTCCCTTAGGATCCTTCAAGGTCTCAGGAAACCGGTCGAAACTTGTGCTTTTTCGCAAATCAGAAGAATTGGAATCTGCTCTACCTAATCATACCCTCAGTGGAAATTAGAATCCTGAGTCGGCAGTTCGATTCTGTTCATACTCTAAATGCCAAAATCACTTTTCTCCATGAGCATAGGTCAAAATATGAGCCTGCAGGTCGAAGACGAAACGAGACCAGATTTGGACGTGCTTGGCCATCTATTCAATTCGGTTTCCATTATTTGGAAAACTCTGCCCAAAACATTTTGTTGTGGTAGTTGTGACCCCATACAGCCAGGGAACACCTTATATTGTCCCTAGAAGCCTTACTGCTCGCGGTAGAACCAGGTAGACCGCCAAGTCACAACTGTCACAGATGTGGTCACACATCTCAAATGAACAAATCTATATTTTCTGCGTGAACAAAGCAGTTCTCGGCATACTTCCTGCTGATGGACCTGCTGTAAATGATGTCCTGAGTCGATCGAGCCCATAAAAACATCAGATTGAGGAGGCACTCCGAGAAGTTTGATCTACATCTGAAATGCATGTTCCGGTTCAAGAAGCGAGTGTACTGCAGTAGCACCTGGTTACTTTCCGCATCCAAGTATCCAAGGCTACAGAGGGACATCCAAAGAACAATTTATCAAGTTAGACCATGAGGGTCTGAGTGGAAATGACTGAGAAAAAGATGTTTGAACACATAGTCCATTTTTGGCAGTTTGTACCAAGCCTCTCTCCGAGAATCACCGGCTCGCCGGCGCGGAGACAGGCTTGCTCCGAACCTACGCCTACGGGGGGGCGACGATCAACGGCACACTCGTGGCACCATATTTGCCCACAGTACTGTCGCTTATTGACCAGGTTCACGAATTCCTCGCGGGGGCGGGAACGAAGCCAGTTACGTCGCCGTGGACGAGTGCTAACTCATTGTTTACGGTTTGGATCGGTGGGTGTATTTCTTCTGTGCTTAGGACATCTACAGAAACAGAGAGAATAGGTATCAACGACCTCGGAAACAGTTTCTCCGAGCCGGGGGACCGTTCCGCGTGAGTGGTGTAACGCGGTCGTTGGCTCTTTCCGACGAATGCTTCGTTTAGGTTCTCCGACCTGCTCCTCGAGGAGTACTTCACTCAGGTGCAAGAACTCGTACGTCGTCTTCAAGCTTGTGTGCCGTAAATACTTACGCATTTATGTGTATTCAGTAGTTCGTGTTTCTACTTCCCGACTGTTCTCTCCATCGCTCAAAATCGTGGCCAATAGCGCTGTTGGCGGCAAGAACTTCCTGTTCATCAACGTTCCACCCATGGAGCGCACCCCGTTGGTACGTCCGTAGTGCATCCACGCTCGTTTACCCCGGGTTCGTTCCCGACAGATGATCGCCGGGCAAAACGCCACAGGCCTCGCTCTCTTAAAGTCGGTCATATTGACTTATAACTCGAAGCTCGCCACCAAAGTCGTGTCGTTCAAGGCGAACAATACCGGCGTAAGCCGCTCTACACACCCCGCACCTGAGTGTGTAGCTGAGGGTCCAATTATGCAGGTTAAGACATGGCTGTGGGACGCGCATACAGAGTTCAACACGATCCTCGATAATCCAACCCAGTATGGGTTCGTCGACGCCGTGAGTTTCGGGAACACGGGTGATTTCTGGGGGTAAGTGGCTTCTACCTTGGTTGGATCACGCCGGCGACTAATGCATGTCTGCCCATACCCAGCAACAACTACCACCCCTCGAGTGCGTCCAGCAGTATTTATTGTACTGATCTCGCTCAACCCGCTTTTGAATAGGTCCCGCGCATCAGATATTTGCGCAGCAGATCAGTGCGCTGATGGCGGGAACGCCCTGGTTTTGAGACTTTATTGCATGCGATGCTCAATAGCAATTGTTATCCTTCTGATGTATTCTAGCTGAGCGTTTCCATTCATTTTCCGAAGTTCAAAATGTAGTGCTGGCCATAATATGATATGAATACGGTTTTGCCGTATTATATTTTATCCATATTGTATTCGTATTCAAGAGGCTGAATATGAATACGATATGGATATATCCAAATATATTCACTTTATATTCACTGTGACCAAATGACACCAATTCTGGCTAAAAGTAAGTCTCAGGCAAATTTTGTAGACACCCAAAGCAATTAAATACCACCCTGAGGTCATTCCAGTCCTTTCCCAAGCTCATTCCCACCCAAATCTTGTGTATGGCCAATTCAACCTCGGTTCAACTTCACATCAAAACTAATTGATGGTAACAAGAGGGATCAAAAGTCAACCAGAACTCATTGGTTTGAAACAAAATGTCAGAGGTATAGGGAATTCAAATGCCCTAAACAGATCTTTGAGTAGATTACAGCTCTATTATGACCTTTTGGCTGGCAAAAATGGTGAACAACTGTATTCAAATATATTCAGATACGTCGTAGCCGTATTATATTATACCCATATTCTCTTCACCCTTTCTGGAGCATATTGTATTCGTATTAAAGTGAATATATTCAAAATATATTTTTCCGTATTGTATTCTTGGCCAGCACTAGTTCAAATCCAAGGGATCTGCTGTGCAATTAATACGCGAGTTGAGGGGTATATACCAGATGTGGCAGTACGACACACCTTAGATGTGACACATCGTGCTCAAGTACCACACACTGATGGGAAATGTGTCGCACTTGTTTGGAAGTGCTCGCATTCGCTTTGATCGGCCGTCAATTTACGTCCTTCATGAACAAGTCACCTAGACTTGCCTTCAACAGCATTACAATATACCTGGACCCTCACCCTAACTTCTAACCCTAACCACTAACCACTAACCAATAACCCTAACCTCTAACCCTAACCGCTAACCACTAACCTCTAACCTCTAACTTGGTCTTTGGGGCCACCGCTCCACCTGGCAGTACGAGTCCTTAGAAGCCGCTTCGCCGCCTTGGCTGCATGTATGGAATTAATCCCCATGGTGTTGCATGCCGGCTTCACGACGGCAGCTTTGATGCCATTTCGCTGGCTGTTGAACCATTTTCGCGCGAATCTCACTTCAAGGATGATAACCAGGAAACGAGAATGTTGTAGGGTTGCATGCAATATGCCCAGTTCTGAGAGCCTATGAAGACGACACTCCAGTCTTTGAGGTGAAAGCTCGGGATTATTCTGATCAGCAAACTGACTTTGAGGTTGAACAGAAAACTTTCTTCTCCAAGTTATGGGGGAGAGAATAAGGCTGGGAGAGTCATATAGAGACCTCAAGGTCTGTGTCCTACCTGCCTCGGGATGTCCACCGAATTTTTATGGAAGGTTGTGTTCATGTGGTCTCTGGAAAGAGGGTCAACACAGGATCAACGAAATTCAGTTTGAGTGCACCAAGAAAATGTGCTTCGCTGTCCAGTGTTAGTCTTATTCCTATCACAACATTGTACCTGCCTTCTTTGCCGCCAAGGAAGGAAGTACCTGCTGGAATGCGAAACTTTGATTTATGACTTACTGTGTTGAACTGTGCTGGAAGCCTCGTGAACACTGCAGCAAGTGAATTTCACATGGCCATCATTTAAAAAAGGGGCAATTTTGGCTTTGCACCAGCTCGACCTAACGAGGTTGTGCTGGAAATTACATAGGGTTACGAGGTCGTGACGAACCACATCGAACTATTTTAGGCTGGTCTTATCCGGCTCTCAGATTAAGCCAGGGCTCGATCTGGTTCGAGGAAATGTTGCAACACTTCGAACCAAATAGAGCGGTATGTAGAACTCTATCGAGCCAATATATTCACATCGAACTACGTACGCCACATGCGTGGTACTACGGAATACCGTACCCTCAGTTTCTCATCCGCGCGCGCCGGTCGGCTGCTGCCTTCGACGGTCCCTAGGCACGTCCACGGACTCGGACTGGCGTGGTTCGGTGGGTGGGCGTCGGGGTCTTCAGAAAATAAAATCAGTCACCAAGGATCGCGGATATGAATAATGTACTGATGAAATTTTGGGGGACGGGAGACAGGTACGGCGCTTCGACGCGAGCAATTTATCTGGGGGAAAAAGGTTCGTCACATCGGTACGGCGGGTGCAGGTCCGTAAGTTAAGCGCATCCCGAAGCTGTGTGAGAAAATCCAAAGAGAATCAGCAAAAATAAATGCAGGTACGGCGTTGAATGCAAACTCACGAAAGGAAAAGCGGAGCAAGAGCGTTGACAATTAGTCGGCCCAACGTCGACACCTTTGAGTTATGTTAACTTAGAACGTTGCACCAAGGTCAGCGCACACAGGTTTGAGGGAGGGAGACTTACGGGCCAGGATGTATGGCGACATGGATGCAAAGGTACAGCTGCGACGATGTTATTATACACTCAACAGAAGCGCGGATCCCACAGAACCACGCAAATCGTAACAATTTAGGTGCAAATGATTGCATGTAAGCTGAGTCGGAACAAAGAGGCGCAGAGGGATAAATATCTGATGCGTCAGCTATGCTATCATGGATTCCCTGTCACCCTTCTTACAGACGAATCCCTGCATCCGTCCCGGGCGCACATTTCGGGCGCACATCCCCAAAATTTCATTGCCCAGTGCGCCACCCTCAACCAAGGCTACGTGGATGCACGCGGCTCATTTGCATTGTGCCCCATGTAGTTCAGTGCGAGTTTCGAGGCTGCCGCCGTAGTGAACATCAACTTCCGCAGATACACTGCTCGGACAGCGATTGAAGCAATCGTCCATCGCTCAGGGTATGCGATAGCCTGCAGAGGGCTCACGAGGCCCAAGGGAAACGTGCGTGCCCGTCGTATGGACCAGCAGTGCGGCAGTGGCACGGCGGGTGGCGGACCAAAACCTGTGCGTGCTCGCTTTCTCGCCTGGGTTATTACGCCTCCCACCGCCGGCCACACCTCCTGCATGGTCTCATGCACGCCGCTACCACCCGCTGCCCACCGCGTCCGCTCGCCGCAACGTAGCGTAGCCGGTCAAGCAGTGTTTCAAACCAATGCACGGCCTACCGTGGGAGGACACCCCGCCCCCGGTTTCCTATGTATCGTATACACCGCCCGCCGCGAGCCGGTGCCTGCGAGGCGTGTACAGCGTGGTACGGCGGTCAACGCATGCCGCTTCGGCAGCGCACAATCGCCCGTAGCCTGCGCGGCGTGGTCAAGCGCGCCCCGCGCTGTTGGTGCCGCCTATTTTCATGCCTTCCCCATCGCCCGCCCTGGTGCTGCAACCCCAGGCAGACGGGAACCGAAATGGCGCTACCGACGTGTTTTTTAGGCTAGGTTCTATACACTATATCTCAATATTTCCGAGCCTTTATCGTCTACATATTATCTGTACACTGTAATATTTTCAAGAATTCTAATGCATTTTTTGTCGACGTCGAAGCCGTTTGATCGCTATTGTACGAATAGGGTTGTTTCTGTTCGCTGTGCTGCACAACGGTGAAAGGGTGGCTCAGTGTCTATGGCTGAGAAGATGGATGCTCTGAGTATTGACGGGACTGAATGCAAGCTTCTAAGTGATGCAGAAACAACACTAAAAACCCACAACAACCAACCAAAACCCTACAAACTCTACTCTCTGTACTAGCGATAGATCCCTCTGACGAGGTCGGGTTGTATTGAACATTGAAAAGGTTCAAGGGAGCCGCAAGTTAAGTGTATCTTTGCCGGAAGTGCACTCTTGGTCCGATTATCTTTGAGACAACCGCAAAAAGGGTACTTGTGTGTGTGCGTGGAGAACAAGTGTTCCTTAGGATAAAGATCCCAAAGACGCGCTAATTCAATGTGGTAGATTTAAGTTTCCCAACTAAGACAATATAACGACTTGTGGCCGATAGTTTGAGTTTTGCCGAAAGTGCCGTGTTCTGAGGTGCCGTGTTCTGAGGTGCCGTGTTCTGAAGTACCGTGTTCTACAAGTGCGTGCCGTGTTCTAGTGCCATGTTCTCAAGTGCGTGCCGTGTTCTGAGGTGCCGTGTTCTCAAATCCTGAAGTAGTATCCAAAACCGAAACTTGTAAATTCAAACACTAACTCCAATCCTGAAGTAGGTAATAGGTGACAAGTCCCAAATCCCACCAATGTAGAGCCTATCGCTGTGATAGACGCCTACTAGCTAGGGTGTTATTCAGTGTCGTTCATGCTAGAACCGCCCTCCTTATATACTCTTCTATTATAGCTTACACTATGTTGATTACTTGACCTCGGGTATCCTAGGAAGGTATGTAGTCAAATATTACGAGTCTTAAAATGTCAATTTTAGAATCGTTCTTATCTCCGAGTTTACAGCCAACCTGGATGGTTTTTGTGTCGTGACGTCGAGGCTTCGTGGTGGGTCTGCTACTTGTTAAGGGAATTATTGTGGGTGATTTATCACTTTTATAGTAAGTCTGGTCATGTTCATTACACTCAACGAGTCCTTTTTCCATTGTCAGTCGCTTTGGGCATAACCCCTATCCTGCCTTGATGATTTGATGCCATCAATAACTGTTCCTTTTGTGTTCGAGTCAAGGTTGAGTTCCCATTGTCCTGTCAATGGGATCGCCTACGAATCCCTGGTCGGGTACTTATATCTTAGTGTTGCTGAATTTTGTCCCCACCAATTTGCCTTCACTCCACTGTTCCTCCTCTTCCAGTTTTTCTCAATACTGTACCATTACGTTCAAATCGACAGTCACGCGTCACGCACCCCCCTGTCGATGTCGAATTTCGGTCGTGGTCACGCATCACCCGGGCCTCTGTCGAACCTCCAGCGCATCACACCGGCCCCCAAACCGCCCAAAAACTCCGAAAAACACCAAATTTTCGGTACGAATGTCGAAATTTTCGGGGTGTCACGCGAAATTTCGGCGGCTGTCGAATTGTCGAATTGGTCGAACCAGTCACGCATCACCCCCCCTAACGATTTGAACGTAATGGTGCAGTAATCCAAGGTCCTCCAGTGAGTTGTCGTCTCTACTTGTATTCCTGTAGCGTTTAGCCACTTTATAGATGGAGTTGATCGCACGTCTGACGCAGGTGAGTTTTATCATGCCATTAATTCGTGTCTGACCTGTAATTAGAGTAGATGTCGTTATTAGATGGCCCATAATCTTCGTATGCTCGCAGATAAAGTAGACAATCACACGATCGCGAGTCCTCTTTTATACATTGACTGGTTCTTGCTGACCATCACATTCAGAATCATAATGCAGCGAAGGACGCGTTGATGGACGCTGCCCAATGCCCTGTTTGCTACTTGCCTATGGTCGTTCGGCTAGTGATGCTCAGGGCCCGGCTTCAAGCCCGAAGCCCGCCAGGCCAGGCCCGTTCAAGCCGGGCCCAGAGGCGGGCCTGAGCGGGCTTCGGGCTTGGGCTTCAGATTTTTCAGGCCCAAGCCCAGGGCTCAAGCCCGGGCCTGGGTATCACCTATAAAGGTGAGCTCCCTTTGAGTTCAGAGACGGAAATTTGTTCCATTGAGGGCCCACTCTTTACAAGTGATCCAAAAAATGCATTTGGGGTTGAACTCTGCGCTAGAACAGGGTAAAAAGTCCAATGGAAACCCTAGTTCAGCATGGCCGAAAAGGGAAATGTGGTTGAAATGGCTGAAAACGTCGTGAGCAGGTATGTAAATATGTTTCAGAGTGTTAAATTGATGTTAGCTGTCACATAGACTGAAAAATCATCAGCCTCCAAGACTCTAAACTCTGCCTCTCAAGCCCGGGCCTGAGCCCGGGCTTCGGGCTTGGCTTGGGCCTGAGCGGGCTTGGGCTTGGGCTTGAGAAATCTCAGGCACGGGCCCACTCAAGCCGGGCCCAAGCCCGGGCTTCCAGGCCGAGCCGGGCCCGGAACATCACTCGTTCCAGATACGTATGTTAGTACTTATTGAGTCTCTTCCGATTAATAAACAGCCACAGACTTCCAGATTGCGGTCACACCTTTTGCCAGGCTTGTTTGATGAATTGGTTTAGCGAGAATTTCTCCTTTCATTCTTCTTCGCTCTGTGATAATTTTACAGCCGAGCTGCGAGGAACGCATGCAAAACAGTTCAGTTGTCCGACGTGCAGGAGAACTCTAAAATTCCCGCCTATCCGTAATTGTGCGTTGCAGGCATTGGTCGAGACGTTAATGGATCTTGGGCTCGTCGTTTCGAAGTCTGTGAAACCTAATCCAAGTGCATACTTTCCTTTCTGTCGTAAATTTCAGTGATGTAGTCTACTGTTTGTCGAGTGTCGAATACAATGAAGCTTATATATCGCTGAACTGATCACAGTATAATAACGGTTGATCGTGCTTTTACGTGCTGTGGGTGGGTTATATTTTGTCCGAGCCTCTAGGCCTAAAGTCTGCAGCATACGGTGGCTGCACTTGTTATGAGCGCATCGAACAGGTTATATTCTTTTATAGTATACGTGCTGGTAATATGTATTCAGTAGGTAAGACGGTTCTATGCATTAAGTCTCCAGATACTTGTATCCCATTCGTCCTCGTGGCCCATATTCTGACGGGAGCGGTACGCGGGGAAGTTCAGACGATGCTGGTGGAAGCGGGGATCAATATGAGCGCTGCGTTGCTGGCGCGATGAACGATGAGCACCGATCCCCGAAGGGCGCGAGGCACCGTTAAATGTGTTGACTGGGAACCACTTTTTGTAGTCGTCCTGTGCTCTTTTGACTGGTGGCCCTCGTTTGAAAACATCGGCCTTTATTAGGGCCTCGACCGCGCTCTCCAGCTCGTGGTTGGCAATTGGGACTTTCGTTACACTGTGTCTGCAAGCTGGGCAACTTGGAGCATGAGCGGCGGGTTCGAAGATCGGCGAAGTCGAGGCTGACACGAATGTTCGGAATCCGGCATTGGACACAATTGACAGCACTTACATTTAAGGAGATCGAGAATGCAAGTGTGGCAATAGCTATGACCGCATTGAACGAATCGAGTAAATAATGAGTATCAGACCTTGTTCCAAATTGTCTGACTTACACATCGGGGGAATTTATGATTTCCCAGCAGATACCGCAAGAGAACTCCTTCTGCATTGAAGCAAGACGCTAAATAAACTTAATAACTGACCGGGATTGACTGTTCGTCGTAGCATAATTACCTGTCGTTTCTGGTGTTCAATCACCGCATTGAATAGAGCTCCGGTGTGTTGCGTCTCGAGCTGATGGATGCGCTCGTTGGCAACCCGAAGTTGCAGCTTCACGTCCGCCAATTTAAGCCGGAGACGCGACGTTTGGGAGTCTGTAACTTTTTCGCACTCGACTTGGGCTCGCTGGGTGTCACGCAACTTGCGCTCCGTGTGATTGAGCATCTTGCACAATGCTTGGACCACCGGATTGGCCATGTCCTCGTCGGTGGGTTCGTACCCACGGGGTATGCTGGAGTTGTGATGAGGTCGATTCATAGGATGCAGGAAGGAAACGAGGAAAAAGAAAAACAACTACAATCAAAGGTACCATCAAGCCGTCAACGGCCAACTAAAAATCGAACCTTTGAGATGTAGGTGTATTTGTTGGTCTTCTACAAATCAACCTCACCAGGGGTCAAATATGTGGACTTCAACGTATGGTCTATAAATGATACAGCTAATTTTGGCTGCTAGAATTACTGTTAGCTGTGAATGAATAGGGGTGGGATCGGTGGCGATGCTCGGCATCTAGTCCCGTATTTGTCCTCGTATCAGTGATTCATGTTGTGTATTGTTTGTTCTCAAGTCTTTGCTCTTGACGGCCATCTCAGCGTATCATTTCAAGTATCTCTCTCGACTATCGCACTGATTGCATGCTGGTCTCGTCGCATCGTGGACTTCAATTGTATATGAATTAACGCCAAGGTTTTGTAATTAAGGGTACCCTTGAAATTTTCCAGCGATCCACCAGTTGCAGTCGGACGTTTTCCACGCCATCTCAGACCCGTCTACGTTCTTTCTCAACCTAGTCGGCTCTCCGTGTTTCGAATTAAAGCTGTACCATCCTCTTGGTATAGGCGATCCGATTTTCTCACTCTTTGATTCAAGGGCGGGAACCATCGCGTGGTAAAGAGTCTCAGACACGATGGCGTCTAGACCGGCGTCTGATTTTCGGTAAGTAAAAATAATTTAGACACACTCAACCCATGAGCTTACATTCTATCTGTTCGTCCGACAGATTGGCCACACTCCAGTCGCTGGCTCCTGTCTCCTTGTCGACAATATACCCCAACACGTCCGCGGCTGAGGTTTGGAGCGACAGGTTGCCGTACGCCACCTTGGAGTACTTTTCAGCTAGAAGTAACTTGACCATCATACCGGCGTCCACCAAATTGACGGCTTCTGTCCTTAGGTCTTCCCACAGTGCGAGTATGTCGTTGGCCAGTCCAACACCTATCTTATTGATATTTTGGCTGAGGAGTATTCGACGGAGTTCTGATGGGTAAGCTTATAATTGTCAGTTTTAAGTCGTCTAGATCATGTGTTGCTCACCTCGTATCTTCCAAAGGTCTATAACCCACACGACATTGTTCCTTGAAATGTGGACTAGTCGAAGGCCAATGTTCCCCCATGCAACCGGGAATCTACCGTGCCTCTTGAGTTCGACAATATGCAGACCCAGCATAGCGGCCTTTCTGGCAGCGCTCCCAGCCGGAAAGCTATCTATGATATAATGCTCATCCATTGTAGGCCTACGTTTGGTGAATTCGCAATCCAAACCGACTACTCCGTCGGTGATGTCGCGCAGAGCTTCGTCCGCTTTGAGCTCGGTGGTGATGTACAGAACTCTGTACGTATTGGGATATGGCTGACAATTACTGGTTAGTTACTGGCCCCAAATCGATAGTATGCTTCGCTGAAACTCGCCTGCAGGTTACTTGGTCCGGACTGGTCTTCCATAATCTGATCGACGCATTAGCATCGACAAAGGTAGGGACAATAACAAACATATAAACTGACCACAGTATCCGCCGCCACCTGCCATTCCCAACTAACGGACCTTGTAGGACCACATTTATCCCCCCTAAATGTGGTCCTAGGTAGACCTCGACCAGCCAAAGTCCCTCCTGCAGCCACCCTATGGGGACCTACAGGGACCGGGGGGGGACTGCGGGGGACGGTCCCTCTAGGAGAGGGGGACGCATAGAGTGCCGGTGCAGGGACAAGGATACTGTGGGGACAAGGGCCAGATATAGGCGCGGTGGGGGGACAAGGGGGACAGATTGGACTTACAGCACCTCGGGCGAACATCCACGGTGTAGGGACAGGGGGAACAGCCGCGGTGGGGGGACAGGGGGACATCTCACAGAACATCGACGGTGGGGGGACGTTAAGAGGGACATCACGTGCCCGGTACACACACGGTGGGGGGGACATTAAGAGGGACATCACGTGCCCGGTACACACGTGGTGGAGGGACAAACGGGACATTTTTTTTCACAGTGTGGGATGGGATCACGTGCCTGGTACATCTGCGGTGGGGGGACAAGCGGGACATTTTTTTCCAGTTCTTGGCGGGTGTGGGATAGTGTCACGTGCCCGGTACATACACGGTGTGGGGACAGGCGGGACGTGTTCTGCATTTCATTGTAAAAGGGACGTAATGGCGGTGTGGGGACATTCAGACTCGTAAAATCTTCAGACAGTATGCTAGAGATTATGTGCATAGTACGTACACGGTGGAGGGACAACCGGGACATTTTTTTTTACAGTTGTTGGTAGGTGCAAGGGTGGATTCCCGTGCGTGGTACATACACGGTGGGGGGACAGAGGGGACACATGTTGTGGGTGTAGGTACGGGATCTTGTTTGGGCAACATGCTTGATGTGTTGATGAACATCGGCGGTGGGGGGACAAGCGGGACATTTCTGGTAACACTGGTGGTGATGGGCCGTCTCTGTATATTAGGTAAAATGACAGTAGATCCCGGCAGTGAGGGGACATTAGGGGGAAATGGCAGCAGATCATTGTTGTGTAGAGACACTTGAGACATTGTACTACATCACATCCAACATTGTACTCATGAACTTCACTCAGGTCTTTTCTGCCATCCAAGGTGCATGTTTTCTGCACATAGCCTTTGGAACTGACCAGAATCCTACATGATCTATACTGTTGCACTGTAGCTATTCCATCAAGTATGTTGATCTTATGTTTCTATCCCATGAATAAAAATACATCCAGGTGCGTGCAACTACCTACATTTGCTGTTACCTTCAGTACCTAGTACACCCTTCCCCTGAAGGTATTTCTGTCTGTTGATCATAAATTCCCAAGTATCAATCCCTCTTTAAAGATGCATGTTCCGATACACCTGATATGTGAAGGATATGTTGTCCCCTTCATAGAAGCTTCCCTATGTCCTCCTAATGTTCCTACACTGCTGACCTATATCCCTGAACACACCCTTCCCATGACCCAGGATGGGTATTCAGTATTCAGTGCTCATCCACACGACCAGTATGTAGTTTGCTATGTCTGCTTGTGGTCAATAATGAGAACTATGCTATAATATCTGGGCCCATGAGTCAAGAATGTACCTAGAGGGTAAGAGACCTCCTACCAACATTTGCAGCAGTTCATGTTGATTTTTTCAGATGTTCCTTTTGTGTCCAGAGTTTTGTTTTCCAAAGAGGTTTTTGGTCTCTGTGTATGTGGGGAGTCAATGATCCCCCTAGCCTTCTTAGTAAAGATGCAGAATCAGCTTCATGGTCCTATCATGCTTTAAACCAGAGTTAGGGGGCGATGTTTGGATATGAACCCCTATCTGTCAATGTTTAATGAGAAAACACCCCGTACAATGAGTGTCCATTGCATAGGACCATTCAAAACACACCACCAGTCCATACTCTCAAGTTTGAAATTATATAAAGGGGACATTTAACGGGACAAGGGGGACAAAAGTCCCGCTTAGCATTCCCATGTTGCGAACACGTTTTTCGGCGATCGCGAACACGTTGCATCAATCCTCACATCAATGCATATCAGGACCTTCCCCTGAGGTGAGATACAAAATCCTAAGAGGCCAATGTTCCTCAATTGTATGAATCATGTGCTCTGAATTTTTCTAGATTTACTGTGAATTTCTAAGATGTAGTTTGGCAGATGCATTAAATGAACCCTAAGTTCACTCAAAGTGCTAAAGCCCACTTGTGTGTCCGCCATTCTGGAAGCACTTTTCCTCCAAATCACTTCAAGTAAATTATTTGGGGAACCTATAACCTATCTCATGAATTCTATATTCTTTAGAAGTCACCAGGGACACTCCTTGACCCTCTATTAATTGAATAAGGCGAAAATATGATTTTTGATAGCTCATGAAAGAAGGCATGTAAGCAGCTGATCTTCGTGTCTAAAATGTTCTACATGATTGGTTGAGTCCACAACACCATTTCTAAAGACTTGAAGCTGTCTGGGGGGGAGCACAATGGTGAAAACAAGGTGATCCAGTAAAAATCCAACTTCAGACACATTGAAAACCCTAGATTGTTAAAAATCGGTCTGGTTCAGGTCATAAAGGGTCCTAGAAGTGGGCCACCATATGCTGGGACATTGTTCATCTCTTCTTGCACATATTCTGCTCATTTTGATCCAGGGGAAAGATAGACACACAGGTGCCTATTTCAACACCACAATTCACCCCAATGAGTCCAAAGAGTCCTGAGCTCATTCAGAGGCACCTCATTTCTTCCCAGAAATAATTTCTGTAGCCCCAGAGGATACAATATTCGCTATTTTTGCTGTTCTTGGAGACCTTCAGTAAGTTGACTGTTCCATTATACTCCATGGCCCCAGGGTGTAGTGTATGAGGGAAGGGAAGGGTAGCAACCTAAAAGGTTCAATATCTTCTCGAAATTCCATATAAGAAGCCAGAGTTCGTGATAACTTCCTTATATGGGTGACAGGTGGTAGTGCTATTTTAAGAAAGATAATGATCTTACTTGTTGTTACCGATCTCATGGTATAGTCACTGGCTTGAATTCTGCAGTATATGTTCTATAATCTCAGGAAAGTCAAAATGACTTGTTCATATAATTATAAACCCTACTGGTAGACCATAGTCAATGTTATTTAATGATCCAACTGAGATTGTGGTGATTACAAAAATTGGAAATAGATGCTCCGTGTTGTTCAGAGGCTGGATCATTGAGAATCCCATCTTGTGCTATGTCCCAAGTGTCTTCATACAATCATTATCTATGGTCATGTCCCTCTAATTTCCCCCTACTATGATCTACTATCCCAACCCCTGCCAACACACCTCAAACATGTCCCCTTTGTCCTCGCACCAGCGGTGTGCATCAAAGACATCCCGGTAAAGTGATCCCACTTTCATACTGCCAGTGTTACCAGAAATGTCCCGCTTGTCCCCCCACCGCCGATGTTCATCAACACATCAAGCATGTTGCCCAAACAAGATCCCGTACCTACACCCACAACATGTGTCCCCTCTGTCCCCCCACCGTGTATGTACCACGCACGGGAATCCACCCTTGCACCTACCAACAACTGTAAAAAAAAATGTCCCGGTTGTCCCTCCACCGTGTACGTACTATGCACATAATCTCTAGCATACTGTCTGAAGATTTTACGAGTCTGAATGTCCCCACACCGCCATTACGTCCCTTTTACAATGAAATGCAGAACACGTCCCGCCTGTCCCCGCACCGTGTATGTACCAGGCACGTGACACTATCCCACACCCGCCAACAACTGGAAAAAAATGTCCCGCTTGTCCCCCCACCGCAGATGTACCAGGCACGTGATCCCATCCCACACTGTGAAAAAAAATGTCCCGTTTGTCCCCCCACCACGTGTGTACCGGGCACGTGATGTCCCTCTTAATGTCCCCCCCACCGTGTGTGTACCGGGCACGTGATGTCCCTCTTAACGTCCCCCCACCGTCGATGTTCTGTGAGATGTCCCTCTGTCCCCCCACCGCGGCTGTCCCCCCTGTCCCTACACCGTGGATGTTCGCCCGAGGTGCTGTAAGTCCAATCTGTCCCCCTTGTCCCCCCACCGCGCCTATATCTGGCCCTTGTCCCCACAGTATCCTTGTCCCTGCACCGGCACTCTATGCGTCCCCCTCCCCTAGAGGGACCGTCCCCCGCAGTCCCCCCCGGTCCCTGTAGGTCCCCATAGGGTGGCTGCAGAAGGGACTTTGGCTGGTCGAGGTCTACCTAGGACCACATTTAGGGGGAATAAATGTGGTCCTACAAGGTCCGTTAGTTGGGAATGGCAGGTGTCCGCCGCAGGTTCGGCTACGGTACGTACTCCAGATCTGAACACAGATAGAACTTTGACTATAGCAGAAGGCGTTTTAACGTTGAATCTGCTGGAGCTGGACATTGAAGCTTTTTGAGTAGGATGCGGGCGATATGAGGTTGGAGTTGGTCGATATTATTTGCATCGATAATAGACACTTTACTTATACTTTTTCCGCCAGGCAGCTCGCTTCTTCATGTCTGTTGCGGTTTGGCGGAATTGGTATGGCAGTGCTAAAAACCTTTTTGTTTCCACACTTTGAGAACATCCCCTTGCAGATATTGCGGTCAGATCTGCGCCTCTTTTTGCATTGTTATGTCAGTCGACCGGATGGCTCCGACCTTGATTCGCTGAAACTGCATGGCGATAGTCGGCTGGCTGCGATATTTAGTGTGCGATTGATGTTTTCCGGACGCGAAAACTGACCCTTCGGTACATCCACCTCTAAGCCTCACCAGAATTAAATTTCCTTCTCTGTCTTACCAATGGACTTTGCTTCTGCCGATATTGAACCATACACCCAATTGGCGCTGGGACCCGTCATGGTGCGATCGATGCATTTGTCCTTCTGTTTGCTGCTAACACGCACCAAGGTGTATCAAACATCATCCACTAGTAGCGACTTCAAACTGCCGATGGAATTGTGGATCAAGATCGTTTTGAAGCTCCTTCGCGATCCGAAGTTGAGTCCCAGTCGGGCTGCCGCCGCACGAGCGGTGGTTGCGTGCGTCTGCAAGGATTGGCAGGTACGGTACTGTTCCTTCCGCGTATTCATGTAGAATACGCATTGTTAACCCATTGTTGACGATTTGAACAGATTCGTGTGTACGCTGTCCCGGAACTCTGGACGCACATCACAATATACAAGAACGTTACCCTGTCTAAGCTTGATTTCGTGCTCGGGCAATGTCGCGATGCGGATCTTCACATCAGGATTTAAATTCGCGATCTGCAGCGTTCTATGCGTCAGCGGCCTACCGTATGGCCTACCGCTATGCTGGTGGATGCCATTTTCGATCGGACTGGGCGGACTAGTTCGCGATGGGCGTCCTTCGAACTCTGCACCGAGAACCCTCTTGTGTTCAGGCGTGTCCATTATCATTGCAGCGTGCTTCAGGCCACCACACTTTCCCGCCTTCAACTGTCGTACGTCTATATGCCGGGCTATTCCGACCACATGTATGCGCCCGTCATCTACGACGTCCCGTTCCAACTCCATCCTTGGTTTCTCGACAACACACCTTATCTTCGAGACCTTCAGCTGTTCTGCTCCACCATCGACTGGAACGTCGCGACTACTTTCTCCTATCTGGAGCGAGTCGAAATTTCGGACTTCGCTTCGGCCGACCCTCTAAAACCCGAGGTCTTGCCCGCACTGCTCGCCGGGGCACCTCAACTTCGGGTGTTGGTGTTGGGCGCTATGAGGGAATTCAGCGTTCCAGCAGCGTATAATTTGGAGTCCGGATCTCTGGAGGAGTTGGATTTGGAGTTCTATCGACCCACGTTTGGGTGCCTACATATCCTCCATGCACCTACCTAGACTTCAAACGCTCACCGTTCGGCACATTTATACCCATATTCACTACCTGCTCGCCAACCCACGCCTTCTGTCCACTGTGGATAGGTTCACTGCTTATGGGTTGATCGGCGGGTACGCTTCTCTCGAACAGCTTTTCGGGTACATGCCGTACCTTTGTCACCTCGATCTATCGAATTCTACCGCGGAAACCTTCAGGTGGTACTGCCTTCGAGTTTTCAGGCGAGCCAAGGCGCGTGTGCCCGATTTCTCCGTCAATTTGCGGTCACTCGCGGTGGGGCGAGTGTCCGTTCGGATGGTGCTTCGTGTCCTGCAATCTATTGCAGGCGGCCCCATCGTTACACCTGGTATCTCGAGACTTCGGATTGAGAGGCCTCCAGAAGATCATTCGACATCGGATTTGGAGGTGTTGCGTGCTATGGTCGAGGACTTCGCGTTAACCAAGATATATTATTATCCTACCAACATGGCGTATGCATTGAGTGGTCCAACCGCCCATTCCTTATTTACCAATATAACACCGTAAATGTAGCTATTGATTTTGACGGTATTCACACAATTGAAGTTGCTCCATTTATTCTGGGTTTTTATTTCTTGTTTCGGTTTACAGCACTTGAATCGGAGCGATGGAAATTTAGGGATCACACCAGTGGGAAGATTGCATCAGAACTCGGTCCGATTTACCGCCTGATCGACATTGTATGGTACTGTTCAAGGGGTGTCGAAAATCGTAATTCCGGACCATGACTACCCACTGGTCGGAGTTGATCAGGTATTCGGGGTCCTGCCAAATCAGTTTTGACAACGATTTTGGGGGGGTTTTCCATATCTTACCCATTTCGACTGGTTTGACTGGTTATAAGAGATGAAATGTATTCCGCTTTTGTCCCTGAGTCTTAATATCCAAATATTTATGACGCTGGAGGTCATCGTCGACGAGATTTGAGCTGCCGAACATTGAAGGAGTTGATCCGCCTGCCACTGAACGTCAATAGGCATACACAACGCGTCCTGCCTTTTACCTTCGTCGCGGCCATTCTGACGTGGGAATTGAAGACGACTTGCCGCCGTCAATCCCCCATCTCCCTTTACAGCTGTTTGCAAAATTGATGACAGTGGACGCTTTTGGTAAACAATCACAAACTTTTGATCTCTCCACTTTCCAGCGCCGTTTGGCTTCCTCTGAGTCGTTTTGGGAGATTCTTGGCCTTTCAAAAGTTATTATTTTAAGCCAAACTCTTGTTTTCCGAGGTCAAATCAACTAAAATGATCAAATTCATGATCCGCTTGATCGGCGCCACACGGCCACGTAACACACGTGCAAACAGCCTTCGCTTGCTTTCCACTGTCACCACGAATGGATTGTCTCACCTCAGGGAGGGCAATAACCTTTGCTTTGATTGGATTTCCTTTGTGCGGTGGCTTGCTTGATTTTCCTGCTCTTCCGTTTGTTGCCGACGTGCTGTTCAACTAGAAGTCCTAAATTCTGATCCTTTACTTGTACTTTCGACCCCCGCAAACCCCAGTCACATTCAAGTACTTACGCAAGCCTTCCTCCGACCGAGCCCGAATACAAGCCAACACCTGGTTCCTTTGCCGAAGTCACAGTATCATATGTTATGCTTGCACTCTCTGCCAATCCCACCTCCATCCGGCTCATCCGTGCCTTGCGCACAAAAATTACGCAGGTGATTCACGAACACGGATGTATCCAAAAATTACAGAGGTGCAGAGGTGCGGGCACAGCTACGAGTTATGAGTACGGGCCGGTGGGACGCAGAGAGGAAGGAAGGTGCGGTGCGGTAGAGGGAACGACTCTACAGAACTCGGCTGGGGCGTACACCCAGCAAGCTAAATGAGCCTTTGAAAGAGGTCCAGTAGCGGACGGTCTAGTGCTGGGTTTTAAAGGCTGTATTTATTGATCGTATTATACAAAGGCGTATTATACCTGTATAATACATTATAGACCCCGAGGCTCCAGAAGGCCATGTATTTAATGCATGTATTAAATGCCTTGCCCATAGGAACAACTCCCCCAGGCAAGCGAGGCAGCTTTCACCGCTCAGCTATGCAAACCGGGATGCGCAGCAGGGGCCTTCTACAGCACCGGAAACTGCGGAAGTCCCTGCCCAGATGATGTGGCTCCTGGGAGGTGGATTAAATTCACAGAAAACGTTAAATACAGCGTTAAAATACATGTTTTATACATTAAATACCGGAATTTTTCGGGCCGGTGGCGCCGGTATTTAATGTATTAAACAAGCCTTACATTCAAGACCAGGAGGCTCTAGCGCCTCGCCGTATTATACAACGTATTAAACAAATCAAACCCAGCACTAGGACGGTCCGCACACGCACCTAATATTTCTCCGTAGTGCTCAATTCATCATGTGGGACGCTCGTTCAAGTCGAGCCTAGGCCATACAAATTCGTCCCACCAGAATTTTCCTTGGCTTTGATCCAGCGTCGCAAAGGACAGGGGGCGCCATACAGATATATATATAGGGTCATGAAATGGAGGACATTTGAGTAATATTTATGTGCTGAGGAATCAAGCTATGCCGCGCCGTTCATTCGACGGCAGGCTTGGGACGTGCACCTAACAAAGTTAATAAGCAGGTGAACAAGGTCCAGTAGGGGATGGTCCACACCCGCATAACAATATTCGTCCTTCGAAGCCTTTGCGAGGCCGCTCGTTCGAATCGAAGCTGAGCTGTGTCCGTTTCTCTGACGACTCTTTCGACATACATTCTTTATTGAATGAGACTCTGCGTTTGTTAAACATTCGACACTCGGACCTGGGGATGAGTAGAGTTTCTGCAGCCTGAGCGGAGTGGGTTCGCTTGAATTCAATGTGGGGTCCGTTCGGGGCGGCTTGTTGTTTGCCTTTCGGACACGCGTCTCAGAGTGAGGTCTATGTAAAGTTTATACCCAGGTGAATAAGGCAGTAGCGGACAGTACGCACCCACATTAACCCTAACCCTTTGTGAGACTTGTACGCAAAGCACTTGTAGGCCGCCGCACGCACATGCTAGATACTCGCCGGCTCCATGCAAATGTCGCGCTGACTCCACGGCGTGGGTGCAAACGTGCGGTGTGCACGAGGTCGGCTGGGGCGGCGCATAGACGGAACGAGGGCGGGCCGAGGGCGTAACTAAATTAAGTCTTCCTAAGAGCAGTTACCGCGCCCCAGACCCGTCGGCAAGGCTTCTGTCTTGTCTATTTATTCGAGTTCAGGGTGGCGAAGCCAGAGCCGTGCCCACAATTATGAAGAGGACTCATCGTGTTTCATTCCTCCTTAGACCAGGTGATAAATCCGTGAAAGGTCGGCGGCGGCGAGGGAAAAGGCGAGAAATAGTTGCCCGAGATTGAAGAAATCCATTCTTCCCTCAGAGGATTCTCAAGACACGGGAGGAAGTCTTGCCGTCACTTGGGTGCCAAGCCGATGGAGTTAGAAGAGGCCAGCGAAGTACAGACCTAAATATTGTCTTGGGGTCGACCGCGGAAAGAGTATGCCGCATGAGGGCGAAGACCAGCCTCTCTTGTCTTCTTTTACAGTATCAAAGAGCTTAACTCATCCTCCTTATCCACTGCAGATTTTCCGAAGTGTGAATGGAATTTCGTCGGAGGGAGCAGCAGAGAGCACTGGCTTTGAAGACAGAAGGATCTGCGATTTTTATGCTCAGCAGGTGTCTGACAAACCGAGATTATCGAGTTTTGAGGAATGTGTGTCTGTATTAACCAGGGAACATTTAGCGGGGCTGTGGAACCTTCCCTGAGGTGAGACGATCCATTCGTGGTGACGGTGGAAAGCAAGCGAAGGCTGTTTGCACGTGTGTTACGTGGCCGTGTGGCGCCAATCAAGCGGATCATGAATTTGATCATTTTAGTTGATTTGACCTCGGAAAACAAGAGTTTGGCTTAAAATAATAACTTTTGAAAGGCCAAGAATCTCCCAAAACGACTCAGAGGAAGCCAAACGGCGCTGGAAAGTGGAGAGATCAAAAGTTTGTGATTGTTTACCAAAAGCGTCCACTGTCATCAATTTTGCAAACAGCTGTAATTCTCCGCCGGCCCCACCCTCCCTTTATCGCCGTGACTTTGTGTTAGGTTTTGGATTGCACTTCGCAGATGGGGTGGACTTCGAGTCCCCCAGTAATCCCCCAGAGCTTTTGACTGCGCGTCGGAGACATCCAACGCGCCAATAAATTCAACCCCGTGGCCGTTGTACTCCACTCCCGCTGACATTCGGGACTCCATTGCCCCCCTCTGGGTGCATCACAATTCTCGCCCGTGTACCACAAAACACCACTTCAGGCTACCCTGACTAGACCCCCAAAGGGTTATTTATTTTGTAGAACATAATTAACCCTAGAGGGGGGTATTCTGGCAGGATATCCCAGTATAGTGGGACGTCCCACCATTTGAGTGGGGGGACAGTGGAAGCATGTCCCATGTGGGACATCCCAGCCCGCCGCAGGCGGGAGAAAATTTTTGGGTTTCCGATGTCCCATAAGCTATTTTTGGGGTAGGACCCCGGAACACCAGTTCATCAAAATATCAAAAGGGGTGTACTGGGGGCATCTGTGGACCGTTTTGGCTGTGAGTAGGCTCATTTGAAAGCCCTTCGCGAGGGTGTTCTGTGGGTGGAGTGAGGGCCCTATTGGGAGACCTTGAATTTTAACTGTATCAGGGCCCGAACCATTGAAATGGCTCTGCAGTGGGCATACGGCCACCGTTCGACCTGGGAGTAGGCTTGTCGGTGACTGTAGACCCAGGGCTATTGGTGGGTGCAATAGCACATGGATCTGAGCACTTTTATTTTCATCGCAACTGTGCTACCACTTGGCCTGGTAGTAGGCTGTCGGCCTGGGAGTAGGTTTGTTAGTAACCGTAGACCCAGGGCTATTGGTGGGTGCAATGGCACACAGATCCACGCACTTTCGCTGTCCTTCAAATCTGCTCTGCAGCAGGCATATGGCCACCGTTCGGCCTGGTAGTAGGCTGGTCGGTGAGCATGGATGCATGGCTATTGGCGGGTGCGATACCACACGGATCTAGGCACTTTCATTTTCTTCGAATCTGCTCTGCAGCAGGCATCTGACTACCATCTGGCCTGGGAGTAGGCTTGTCAGTGACTGTAGACCCAGGGCTATCGGTGGGTGCAATAGCACATAGATCCGAGCACTTTCACTTTCACTCGAATCTGCTCTGCAGCAGGCATACGGCCACCATTCGACCTGGGGGTAGGCTTGTCGGTGAGTGGGTGCAATACCACACGGATCTGAGCAGTTTTTTCTTGCATCACAACTGTGCCACCGTTCAGCCTGGGAGTAGGCTGGTCGGTGAACATGGACCCATGGCTATTGGTAGGTGCAATGGAGTCGCTTCGAATTGTTGACTTTTACGTGTTCACGCATGCGGCTTATCGACTGTACAGGTACGTGGCTTATCGGCTTGTGTCTGTGTTTACCTCTTGAATTTTCCTTGTTCGCCCCTATACAGGTGTGACATGTCACATGGGACGTCCCACACCTCCATATATGTTTTTGAATGCATAAGGGACATCCCATACAGGCAAGGGATATCCCATACAGCTAAGGGACATCCCATACGGTTAAGGGACATCCCACACACATCATGGGACATGCTCACACCTCCCACATGCCATGGGATGTCCCACTATGCATCTATGGGATGTCCCTTTGATCATTATCAATGTGGGACATCCCACAAGACCACCATGGGATGTCCCACAATTTTTGCATGTGGGACATCCCATAGTTCCATTGGCATGGGACATCCCACCCTTTTTTTTCTTATTGTGGGATGTCCCACCATTATTTTCAACATGGGACGTCCCATAGATACATTATCATGGGACATCCCATGCTGTTAATTTTTTTAACTGGTGGGACATCCCACAATTATCTTAATGTGGGATGTCCCATAGTCACTTTAGTATGGGATGTCCCATACTGTTTATTCCTCCACAATAGGACATCCCACTTTTTCTTAAATGTTGCAAAGTGTTAGAGTTGTTCAATACTTTACATTATAGCCTTAATTTGCAATATACATACCTCTTTTGCAATTTAAAGTCTCACAAATACCTTTACTGCTCATCTTCCTTCTTTATTTCCGATTTTCGGTCATCTTTCCAAATCCGGAAACTCAACGCCAGCGTCCCAAAAGGGAAGTCCGGACTTGGGGGTGAAATCTTTAAAGCAATTTTTTTTTCCCACCCTTTCTTTACGAAACATGTATATAAAGTAGTACTACATGAAAACTTATGTTCCTCTTTGACTCCAAAGTTTCGTCGCTGTTTCCCAATTCGGACACTCAACGCCAGCATCCCAAAAAGGAAGTTCGGACTCGGCGAAATTTTTTGAAGCAACTTTTTTTTTTCATTTCTTCATGAAACATCTATATAAAGTAGTATCAGTACAAGCGAGCTCATGCGCCTCTTTCACTTGAAGGCTTTGCCGCCGTTTCCGAATTCGGACACTCAACGCCAACGTCCCAAAAAGGAAGTTCGGACTTGCACGCGACGAAATCCAGAGGGAAAAAAACAGCCAAACTCGCAAATCGGTTGAGAGCGGCATAAATTCATAGGAGCATATAACATATAGCATAGTACATAGAATGAGGACCAAAGACTAGGACTAAGACGACTACAACTACGGACTACAACTAGCTCTACGCGACAAGACCGTTCAAAGTGCCATTGATTCCTTTGCGCGTTCATACCGTCCTTCGTCCGCCTCGGTAGCTAAAATTGGTGTCGTCCCCTTGGGAATTCGCAGCCAGTTGGTGTCATCCTCCGGATTTTGCATAAAGGTGCAAAGATCGGCTTCACTCTGGTGTTCTACAGCGGCGAAGTCCGTGGCATAGAATATGAGGCTACTCCTCCACCGGCCTCCCTCGGGTGTTGCCTTGTATTCGTCTTTCGTCTTCTTCACT